>CAUJRU010000026.1:0-1200000 GCA_963277665.1 Viscum album | reverse complement strand
GCTCATTCTTGGAACGGAAGTACGATGTCCTAAAAAATCATTCAAGCATCCCAGCAAGAATCTTTATAATTGACACCCTTCGTCTGTTAGTAGATATGCATGAATCCATCACCAAGCCATTAAGAAGCACCCTCAAGTTCGAGATGGAGGTAGTTTCCACATAAGCCTTCCATGCTGAAGCAGTCAAGCATTCTGAATGTGAGACCATCGTCTCATTCTTCGGAGAATACAAAGGCTCTCTAATACAGAGGCACATCATTCCTATGTACATCACCATCCATTTTAATGGTTTTTTGGTTTGTCATTTTCTTGTTGACATAGGCTCCAAGATCAACCAATTTCTGACTCAAACATTGTGAAAACTGGGGTTTCCTAAGGATGATCTGAGACCCTATGACCTGAATATTCAAGGTTATGACCGGGAGTAATAGACACCGGTTGGAATGATCCACTTAAAAACCTAGTTTGATGGTCTGGTAGCCAGCAGTGAGTTCATGATTGTCTCCTAGGACAACAACTAAAATGCATTGATGGGCAGGCCATAGCTCTACCTACATGCAGTGGTCCCTTTATTGTACCACCAGTGCCTCAAGTACTCCCTTAATGATCGGGTTGGATTACTGTAAGGAGACGTGTCTCCCTTTACCTCTTTTAATGCCTCATATCTAGAAGCCGACTATTACAACAAAAAGGAAATAACATTCAGGAAAAAGAAGTTGACCATGCTACGACTGCGAACAACATGTGGACAGATCTAGATGATGACTGCATATTTCCAATCAAAAAATTGGAGGCCACAACCCCGGACATGGGACAATGCTTCCTTGTTTCTAGAATAAGGGGGAGCACATTCCCAAGTCTAAGAGATGCTGTAAGGTTTCCTTATACTCCTATGTGAATCATTCTCAAGTGATCCTGGAGTCCCCTACTCCCACCAGGTATTGGGATGTCCTCCCCAATGGAAATAGTAATATGCCATACTTTCATGTTTATCCAGGCCAGGATAAATCGGATCAAGCCAACACCCCACTATTTCATTGATATAATCAAGTGTGGTCCCTTGGGCCAATGACTAGATGAGATGAGATCAAAATACTTTATCACTATGGATTTGGTAGAATATGAGTCCCCGGATGCAGTTTCCACTGGCACTCAGGTTGGTACCAGCCTCACATTAGGATATGTTGACTTGGAGGAATCTTTTTCCACTAAGGATCCCTCCCCAATAAGTGAAGAATAGGATTTAGAGGATGATCCTCTAGCCTATGAAGAGGGTATTTCAACCATAGTCGATGAACCAGTACAGGTGAACCTCGGTAGCGAGACGGATCTAAAACCCACATTGAACAATGTCGGTATTCTCGTTGAGGAGAAACAACAGTATGCAGACTTCCTCAAGAAGCACCGTGATGTATTTTCCTCATGTTATGATGAGATTCTAGTACTAGATCCTCAGGTAGACATCCACCAACTCGGTCTCTTGGAAAATAATCACGGGTTCAAGTAGCCTCCTAGAAGGATCCACCCTTCCCATGGGCCACGATCAAGGCTGGAGTTGATGAGCTCATCAGAGTCAATTTTCTCAAGGAGGTACAGTACCCAAAATGGGGCGCAAGTATTGTACCCATCAGGAAGAAGAACAGACATATCAGAGTCTACATCATCTTTTTGGATCTCAACCATCACTGCCCAATAAAGTATTTTCCTCTTCTTGTGATTGAACTATTGATTACCCCCACAACTGTATTCATGGCCCTCTCCTTCATGGATTGATATTCTATGTATAACCAAATATGAATGGCTCTCGAGAATGAGGAGTACACTGAAATCAGAGCACTAAAAGTAACTTTTTGTTACCAACTCACGCCCTTCGGTTTAAAGAATGGAGGTGACAGCTATCCAAATTCCATGAATCTCATATTCAAGCTGGTCCTCATGAAATTGGTTGAATATTATGTGGATGATCTGGTGGTCAAATCTCTCCAGTGTCAGGAACATCTTAAATACCATTAGAAAGTGTTCATCTTACTCAGTTCTCACCACCTAATGATGATCCCATTGAATTTAGCTTTCGGGGTCAACTAGGGAAAATATATCGTCTTTTTTGTGAGATTTTGGGGCATCGAGATTGATCTAGTTAAGATAAAGGCCACTAGCCAGATGTGTCCTCCGAGGAACATTCGGGGGCTTCAAGGTTTCCAAAGCCATATAGCCTACATATGCTGATTCATCACGAACCTAAACGATAAGTGTGATCCCTTTTCTAGGCTCATGAACAGGGGAACTGTCTACGAGTGGGAAGAAGAATTTCAAACTGATTTCGAGTAAATCAAGCAGTACCTACTCCAGCCTCCGGTCATAATTCCACCTATCTCCAAAAAGTTACTATTCCTTTATGTGATAGCCCTAGAATGATCTCTCAATACCCTTCGCACCCTGAAGAACAACTTACGGAAAGAAAACAATCTCTACTCTCTCAGTTATATGCACCTTGATACAGAGACAAGATACTCCTTAAAAAATAAGAGCTTCCTCGAGATGGTATTCACAGTATAGAAATTGCGACATTACCTACAACATCATGAGGTATAGGTGGTGTCCCGAGTGGATCGTTCAATGTACATCCTGAACCACCCATTATTAGAAATACGTATAACTCAGTGGGAATTAATCCTTCAGCAGTTTGACATCCAGTTTTTCCCTCATATTGATATTAAGGGGAAAGTGTTGGAAGAATCCTTGTCGAATATCCTACTCTCGAGGACCAGTCCCTAGATCTTGATTTTCCTGATGAAGTGATTCTCTTGGTATACCAAGCCATGCGGTGCTATAAAATGCACTTCGATGGTTCTTTTTAGAGACCCACCGGTAGAAGGCTCAATGACCCCAGAAATAATATATCAGGCTGGGGTATTTTCATCATTACCCCTTCACAAGCCATTCTGCTGTATTAATTCCTATTGTCAGAAGGCTGCACCAAAAATTAGGTAGAGTATCATGCCCTCATTACTGGACTCGAGCTTTCCCTTAATATTGATGTTCCCCACTTTCATGTTAAAAGGGACTCTAAACTAGTAATCAAGTAGATAAATGGGGACTATTTCATCAGAATTCCAAAGATCATACCATTGTTGGAACTCCATCTCCAGCTAATGGCCCATTTCACATCTCGGCCAAATGCCACTCATGTCCCTCAATCCCGGAAAAATCTAGATGATTCTTTGGCCATCGTAGCTCCATCTCATATAGATACTAAACATTATGGTCTGATAATCCACGTGGGAAACCGAAGAGTCATATCTCCCGTCACTCCAGATGACGATGACAACCCACTGGTGAGCCACCTTACCACCGACACCTCCATGCCAGGACATCCAGGTACCCTAGATGTAGTGATTGAGGTGAATACTGACTAGATAACCTCCTTTTTCAAGTACATACAAAATGGTAATCTCCTAGTATATCAGGCCGAGCACAAGTGAATTTTATGTCGTACACTACAGTTTACCCTTCGGAGTGGTCTTGGTCATGAGCAGGTCCTCTACAAGCATGGGGTTGATGGCATACTCCTATGTTGCATTCATAGAGTAGAGATTTATCAGGTCATGCAGTAGGTTCATGCCGGTTCTTGTGGGTCACATCAGACCAGGCCAAAACTATCTCACTAGATCTAGAGACTTGGGTATTTTTGGCACTCCATGATCCATTACTGCATCGAGTTTTCTAAAAGGTGCCATACATGCCAAATTCATGCCAAATTTATGCATCAGCCTCCAAAGCCTCTCCACAGTACCAAGTAATATTGGGAATTTGCGGTCTGGGAAGTCGATGTAGTGGGACCATATACACTGATGACAGCTCGCTAGTGCATGTTCATCATGACCTCTACAGAATTCATCTCCAATTGGGTAGAGGAAGTTCCGCTAAAGGAGGTCAAGGCTCATTCCATCATTGACTTTCTGAGCTCCAACATCATCTACTGATTTGGATTCCATCATGCCGGCTTCACCGATAACGACACCAACTTCAGGGTGCTGAGCTAAAAAAACTATACGCTAAGTATAACATCCATTCTAACCATACCTCTCATTATCATGCGAAAGAAAATGGACAGAATGAGGAATTCAACCAAACCCTCTCTAAAATTCTGAAGAAAATGGTTGTTCAAAAGAATAATAGTTTGTTGGAAAAGCTCCCCAATCCCCTTGGGCTTATCGGATGATAGCTTGTAATTCCACATAGGTGACCCCATACACCCTGGTGTATGGAACATAGGTCATCCTACCTAACAATATTTATTTGCCTTCATTACGGACACCTATCTATGATCAGCACACACTAGATAAAGTTTTTAAAATCCATCTGGCTGAGTTGGATGTGCTTGATGAGAACATGCTTCGTGCTCTGCACAATCTGGAAATGAATCAGAACAAGATAGCTAGAGCTTTCAATAAGATAGATCACCTTCTCTCTTTCTTTCAAGGTGACAAGGTGTTGGCCCTATGAAAACCAATGATTCCTGGTAGGAAACCACCCATGTTAGAGCCCAATTGAAAAGGAACATACATCATTTATAGGGACTTATCCAATAGCGCATACTCCCTGGTAACCAAAGATGGTGAGCGTATAAATCCTCCCAATAATGCCTAGTTCCTCAAGCAAATCTTTTCCTCAGTTTATGGTCCCACATGACCTTACACCACATAGTCCTACAAGACCATAAACTGTATTATCATCCAGCACAACCCAAAACATTGTTACGGTCCATCACAATACTAAATTGCATTATGGTATGGTATAACCCAGAACATTCTGGTCCTATATGAACATAAACTATATGGTCCGACAAGACCTTAACGTGTCTTGTTATGAAAGACATTAAAATGAATCTCATGAACTATGTATGGCATGATTCTCAACCTCATGGGATATGTAAGAATTCTCCGACATCTTATTAAAGAGTAAAGAATCCTCTCTCTTCTTGTTTGACTACCCCTCCTTGGTGTAGTTACCTTAAAGGATCCCATGTGCTTCAGCATAAGTATCATTGACCCCAATCATGCAAGATTATAAAGTTTGCACCATGTGCCCCTCCTAATTCTTATATCCTCCCACATCCTTACCACATGACATTAAAATTCACGTCCCTTTTAGAACAATGTATAGAATCATTCCATCCTCACGGGATATGTAGGACCACCGAGGTATTTTTTCTGTAGGCCCAGCCCCAAACTCCAAGGTCTCCCCTTGAGTCTCATCATACATGAAGTTAAACTGCACAAGAATGTTCATTAATTTCTCACCCCTCCATTTTGGGTATCCATCACCCTTCACATCTGAATGGACCTCCGAATGGAATGGATTTTCATCCTGAGGGCTCTCCTACCATTTCAGGAAAATGACCTAATGAATTTTAGACGAAAAATTTATGCACGTCCCATATTGAAAATATGTTTAGTAGTCGATGCGCATTTTTTATTCCCATTTCAGGTCACACGATATGGATGGTGTGTTTCAAATACGGTCAGCATCCATCCTCCATCATTATGACCGCCCCTATAAGTCCCAAATGTAGGGAGAAATGATTTTTTTTCCTACTACTTCTTCAAACATTTGTCCACCATGGATAAGAATATTGATCTAGTCGGGATAAACAAGTCCAGATCATATTTCCTCATTTCCATACTATTATATGTTTGGGAGAGCCTGATCATATTCATTGTTTACTACATCGAGCATTTCTCATGAGGGAATATGAGCTTTGAAATGGTTTTACCTACATAACGGGTCATGTGTCTATAGTCAGCCAGAACACCCTTGTCCAAGGTCCCCCAACCCTTTTCTCCCACCTGGCCGAAGTTCTCTTCTTGGATTTTGTGGTGTGGTATTGACATATGTCTTCATTCATGCCAGGTTTTCGAGAGTTGCACCACGCACTTACCTTCTAAGAGCTAGTCTCCCCTACCCCATATTCTATAACCTTTTGTGGCCCCTTAGAGTGAGGATTCATTCTTGGAATCACGCGTGGTATGATTTGGTCCTCATCATCATTCACGTTGGGTATGCTTTATCAGGTCGTGAAGATCCCCTCTTGAACCTCGTTTCTCTTGTATATGTATGATCCATATGACTTTCAACAATGATGACTAGTCCAATGTGACTATAAACTATTGCATATGTACGATGAGATGTTAAAATATAGGGTTTGGTCCTACCACATGACCCTAAACTATGAAATTATCATCTTGGCCGCATGATGAAAAATGACACTGCATTGTGAGGTCCTCATTAGAGGGGCCATCATGTTTGGTATCTGTCACCCACAATACCTTTTATCAACGCCTGTATATGGGTTTATTATTATGACGATGCCTGGAATCTCAATCCAAGGTCCATCACTTCACAAAAAGAAACAGACATTCATCCTAAAGGACAAACATGGTCTATCGAATGCCGCTTCTTTTGGTGAGGAGTCCAGACACGCATGTCCTTACTATCCTTGGAATTGGTACCTTACCATGCCACCTTCAGAACTACATATTATTTTATTACCATTCTCATGTTTTATGTAGGAATTCCTAGACACATTGCATCGGGCCCAGCCTAACTTTCAGTTTTGGTCCCCCGACATAGAAGTTTCTCAGGGAGAACATTATGGTGATACATACTTTTATTGTCCTCATTCATGTCGGGTTTAGTAATTATTTCACCACATGTCTCCCTCATTCAGCTCCATCTATGGTTCGATCACTATGAACTTAATCTAAGACCACTCTGAATCCTTGCCGCAAGATGTTAAACTACATGACATATTCATGAACTATGTATGGCTTGATTCCCATCCTCATGGGTACATAGGAACACCCATGCATCTTGTCTTCATGTGCAGCCCAAAAAATCTAAAATCCTTCCCCCTCTCTTTATCCCCATTCCCCGAACCCTTTTGGGATCATGTGGTGTGGATACTACCTATTGGGTTCTCATTCACGTCATGTATTTCAATAGTTTCACCATGTACCTCCCATGCCGTTCCCCAATCTGGTCCGAGTTCTATGACCCTTATCTAAGATCTCTATATGGGAACTATGATTCGGGATTGGCTACTTCGCTGCCCTGCACACAGTCTATTAAATCAATCCCCCCTTAATGGAACATCCTACGACCTTAAGGTAGAAGCATGAAACCCCACATCCCTTGTCCTTGGAAAGATACTCAGCCCCTTCTACCTGATACAATCTTATTTGTCGTACTATGATTCATTGTGATAATGAGAATGAAGTGTGGAATTTTCATAGGGTCATTACCTCATTCCATGTCTAAGCTTCATGAGCTCTTTATTTGGATCCTCATTGTCTACCATGTCTAAAGGGACCCCATTATGGCTTGGTCTCATGCAACATTAGCTTAGCTACCGTCTTGGGCCAACATCCCTGAGAACCTCGGACAACATTTGTGAAAGGTCCTGTGTTTTGAACATGGTCAGTGGTCACCCCCCATTTGTCTTTCCCCATCTCGGATAATGAAATATGGATTATATGTTTTGACCACGGTCAATAGTTATTACCTATCATCACGCCACCATCATTGTGGTCCAAATCTCGAGAATCATGATTCTCATTTTCCACTTCTTTTTGTTCAAGTGGAATTCTGACATAATCATCTTTACCCCTTCACGCATTTATATGTGTTAAGTCTGTGGGTAACAATTATGGGTATTTCATTCACCTAGCATCCCATTCCCCCTAATTTGTGCCTCCCATTACTAGGAAACTACCATCTCTACTCCTTTTTCCCAAATAGAGGACGACTCATGTAGGCATAGTTGTTTTGTTAGGATGTGTACTGGCGCAGACATGCCCTCCATGCCTTTCATTGTACTTCATGACATTAAAATGCACTATCATAACTATGTATGGCTTGATTCCCATTCTCATGGGGTAGGTAGGAATTCCCAGACAACATTTCTTGAGCCCAGCCTAGTTTTCACCTTCATTCCATCAACCTAAGAATTATGATGGGAGCTTGTGGTGCAGTTTGAACACTTATGTCCCTAATTCCAGTCAAGGTATGTACCTCACCACACATTTCCTTTCTAGGTATCCATGTCCTTGGCGTGTGACTTTAAACTGTGGCCCCTACCCTGAAAAAGTTCAGGATGCCCCATAAGAACTATGGGATGCACCAACTTCCTCCCTAAAGAAGATTTCCCCAATCAGCATTGGCCTCCAGCCACACCGTGCCGAAGAACTACATTTGGATTGTGTCTTATTCACATGGTATATATATCGATGACCAAGAAATTTTCCTTGGGACTAGCCCCAGGGTCATTAACCCTTTTGGCCCCTCAGCCCTGATCATGGTCCAGGCAGTATGACCTTTAAACTATGTCCAATTTCTTCACCGTACGACTTTTAAAATACATGTTTCTTTTCTTTATTGGTATGATGTAAAACTATAGGAAATTCATGGTCCTTACCATAGAGGTCATGTTTATAAATGGTTATGATCCCAGATGAGACCGATATGCCCAACTAATGTGTCTTCACCATGGTGGCGTAATTTCAGAATTTTTGGACTCCATTCGAACAACCCATCACTCCACCCGCCTATGTTTTGCGTTCCCTTTATTTGGACACTCATCCTATTTTAGGTCTAAAGGAACCACCTAACAGTATGGATGCTCGGCCTATGGCATTCCTACTATCCTGAGCTAACATTCTCGAATACTAATTGATGAAATTTCGAGTCAGGCCACATGTTTCGAACATTGTTAGTGGTCAACCCTCATTTTTATCCCTATTTCAGGATAACACAATAAGGATACTATGTTTCAATCATGGTTAGTAGTTATCCTTCCTTTTTACTTCATTCCTATGATGTTCTGAATCTTGGGTATTGTGAGTCACACTTTACACTCCACTATGTTTGGATTAATTCAAACACCCCTCGCATTACCCCACTCATGCACTAGAGTACATTGGGATGGTGATAATTGCACTATTCTGAGAGACTCATTCTTTCGTCAGGACTCCATGTAGAGACCCAAATCATGACGTACATGGACATTAAAATACTTTTGCGGAATACTTAATACATAACAAAAACATACACACCAGGTTCGTTATAGTTTAGTGTCTTTGGAAACTTGGAATATAAACTTCTAATCATGTTGAAATATATTCAACAACTCCCATAACGATCTTCGCCCTTTTGTTTCCTTACCTAAAACCTTTCTTTATTTCCTGGGGAAAATAAAACATAAAAAGGGTGAGCTCAAATTCTCAGTAAGGGCAAACATAGAGAACATAAATCAATCAATAAACATTTGAAAGAAAAAACATGAACATGAAATCTAAACATCAAAATCTTGAGCAAAGACATAAATCGTGGAAGTACGTAAGGCATATATCATAATGGAACATCAACCATGATAAAATATAATGGGATAAAACATGTAATTGTGGAAACCATTCAGCACATGATATGATTTCCATAGTATCTAAGGCATTGCTGCCAAGACCATCTTAATGGACAAAGTCCCTTTATGAATCTAGTTCACTCCTCGTTTCAGTCTTGTAACACTGAACCAGATTAACTTACCATTCCAGCCACGTCTATCTCATGAGATATAAAATCTTTACCCAATGCATTGGAAGGAGATATAGGTCCCACCCATCTCATAATGAAATCATTCTTTCATGTGTCGCAAAATCATAAATCATACATCATAGCATAACCCATGTAATAGAATGGGATTCTTAAAAATCATTCCATCATAACATAATCCATATTAAAAAATGGATATCATTTCATAATAAGTAAATTGAATCCATGTAAATCATAGAGACTTTATACTTGAAACATACACATATGAAATAATGTCATCTTAGATGGAAAATGGGTTTATTAAAAAACTTGAAATGAATTCTTGAAGAAAATATCATTTCTTCTTCAAAATCAATTTCTTTTCACAAAAAATCATGCAATTTTAAAAGAAAAAGATTTTGTTGAACATAGCCATGAAATATTTTGGAGGAAGCTTCATGAAAATAAGGGTTTATAAAACCGTAAAAATCTATTCGTGCCGTATAAGTTAAAAAAACATTCTTCTCGTACTTTTGCCAGAAAAGTCAAAAAGTACCGTGTAAAAGAAAGATTCCATACATACCATGTAGTAAAAGTCAAAAATGGGTAAAAAGGACTTTAAAAATACATGAAACCATTTTTAGGAAATTGGGACAAGGATGATAAATATAACCCCAGTAAATACTTACGAATAAGCAATCTCGGATAAAAATGAGATTTGCAAAAGTATCCCTTACCATAGGTCCGATATGCTTCGTACGTGTCCAAACCTCCTGTATAATGATTTAAATAATGTCATTGACTTATTAAAGAATAATATCCATTGTTATGATATCATATATGGTTCACTTATGACTTTATATTACCCGTTCTTTTGTAAGTTCCATGTTAATGTAGTGTTTTGGGTAAAATCGTTTTATTTATCGTACATGTTTGGACTAGTTTTTCTTGATATTATTACTTATAACCTGATTTAAATAATTACAGAATGTAAAACATGATTTATATATAATATATATTCATCATATACATATATATTATAGATCTATAAAAGGAATGAAATACACCGTTCCTGGAGATGGTATGCCGTACGTACGCATGAACACTGTTTTCGTTTCCTTATTGAATTGAATGAAACTAAATAGATGACATACATATATATATATAAATAAATACAGTAGCATTATTATTTCATATATTTCATTTTTATTCATTATATAAACTTTATGATCATTCATGTATGGTTAATCATGGAGAATGAATCTCATCGTGTCGTGGAGACAGTAGTCCGTACGTACACACGAGAGATGATATCGTTACCATAATTATAGAATTGGTGTGGATTATATAATATATCATAATCCATATGATGTTATAATAACCATATATAGTTATTCTTTAGACCATTATACCCATCCATGTAAGGTGTTTGTGGAAAATCATATTACTCCACGCCGTGGAGACGGTATTCCGTACGTACGCACGCACATTGATTTTGTTTTATGTAGGATGGATAGAAGGTTAAATAGGGTTATTTCGTATATATAATAACATATCAGTATATGAGGGATACTTATGTTATTACCTCAGAATGAATCAACTAAATAAGAAGAAGTTGAAGAAGAAATAAAATTGAAAGAATCGGTAATGGATATTACATATTCTTTGACACGCCTCTTTGAATCCTCCTCTTAGGGTTCTAAAATAGGTCTTTGAAGAAGACCAAGACCTCTAGGATGTTTCTAGGGAAGTTTATAAGGGAAATTATCAGGGTTTGGCCGAGCTTAAAGGCTCAAATTGTTGTGAGGAAGAGAGGGAGGAGGCGCACTTTTATAAGGGAGGAGAGGGGCACCTTTGGAAATCTAAAAAATATTAATTTATAATAAATCTAAACCAACATAAAAACCTCCTAAAATGACTCATATTCGAGTATTATATGAGATAGGGTAGTAATCTCATCAACCAATAAAATTTAGATATGTTAGGAATTTATTTTAAACATTATCAACTTGATTTATCCTTATTTAATCAATTTAATTTTATTTTTTGTAATAACATTATAAATTTTAAATTAGAAACAATAATTACTTATTTGTTGTGAATTTTCCACAATTTGATACTTTATAACGTTTTATACCATATAAAATTAAATTTATAATTTTTAAATATTTTTGTGATTTTTAAACAATTTTATAATATGTTATTTTTATAAAATAACAATAGTGTCAATTTTGACACTATTTATTTATTTGAATTTAAATAAAATATATACAGAAGATATGTTCTAACTAAAAGCTTTAATAGATTCATAAAAGGTCATATGTATATATAAAATTAGTTGATCATGTTAAATAGTTCATATAATATTTATTTTATTATTTTTAAAACCATTTATTTGGGTTATCTCTTAATAAAATAATTACTACATCATTTTATTATAATTATTTAATATACTTATTTATTTCTGTTTCGGTGCGGATGTGCGTCGGGTTTCTGTTCCGGCGCTGTTCCGCCAGGACGCGTTTGCGCGTGCACCCGTCGACCCGAGGGGATGGGCGCGCGCGGCTTGTGGTCCCGCAGTCCCGCTTTCCAAAGGCGGGCGGCATCCGTCCCTTATTCAGGGGCGTCTGCTCCTTGATCGAAACCGGGATGATGGGATGTCGGCTCCTCCTTCCTTGGACGTCTCCTCGGAACTTGTCGCCTAATCCGGGTCTCCCTCATAGATTTAAGACATGCTCGTGAATCTCGTTCCCGGCGCCATATCTTCATGGACACCGGTTAATTACGCTGCTTCCGCCCGGACGCTCTAAGGAGTCTGGTCGGGGCAGCAACCTGCGGTGAGGAGACCGGGTGGCTCTGGGTGTTGGTGGCGTGTCTTAACACTGCGGCTCTGCATATCAGTCTTCCGTCCCTAATAGGGCTTCTCGAAGGCATGATGGCCTGAGGCATCCCGCACTGGGTGCGAGGAACTGCGTCACCTGAGGTTTTCCACAGCTTCCCATGTTTTAACACGGGGTATGCCGCGGGTTTAACGTCCAGCGGGGACGGCATCGGACTGATCAACACAAGGAGTGGATCAGATGACAGAACCTCTTACGGGGAACCTCCGACGCTGGGGCCAGCGCGTGGGCGGCTTCCCGAGTGAAGCGGAGTGGAGTGAAGTGGCATGACCCCACCGGGATGTGGCGGCCCGGGTAAGGGTCAGGGTGGATGATTGAGTGAAGAGCTTGGACCCCGTAGGGGCTTCCTACGTACCGCACGTTAGCACGGATCAAAGTCAGCGTAGTTCGAATATACAGTTTAACGTCATGCTGGACGTTGGCGAGCCGACTCACGGGGAGATCGAGGCTGCCGGGCGGAGGATTGAACCGAACCACCTCGCAAAGAGGGGGATGGAACGGCCGGGTGGATCACAGTTTCACGTCATGCTGGACGTTAAAAGGAGAAATAGAAAAAGGAGGCAGTGGGGAAGCACGATGGAGATACACGCGTCCAGTCTCCCACAGGGGCGGATTCATAGGTGAATCGACGCAAGCGTGAACCCAGGAAGGGTCCACTGATGGACGAACCGACGTGAATACGACCGGGACGACCAGGTGGTGGGCTTGAACCTCAGGGAGGCTTCCTACGTACCCTGTTTAGGAGACAGGGATCAAATTCCACGTAGTTCATTCGGTAACACTCTACCCCCGGGGGCGAAGGCCACTCCAATCCCGACATCCCTGCAGAGACGAGCGGGTGGGGGCCACACCCAAACCGGGAGGGGGACCCTGCGTGCGAGGCACGAGATCGGGTGAAGCGGACGGTTTAACGTCTTACCGGACGAAATACAGTTTAACGTCATGTGTTGAGGACGAAGCGGACGGTTTAACGTCTTGCCGGACGAAGTACAGTTTAACGTCGTGTGTTGAGGACGAAGCGGACGGTTTAACGTCTTGCCGGACGAAGTACAGTTTAACGTCGTGTGTTGAGGACGAAGCGGACGGTTTAACGTCTTGCCGGAAGAAGTACAGTTTAACGTCGTGTGTTGAGGACGAAGCGGACGGTTTAACGTCTTGCCGGACGAAGTACAGTTTAACGTCGTGTGTTGAGGACGAAGCGGACGGTTTAACGTCTTGCCGGACGAATGCGCAGTTTAACGTCATGCGGGACGAATGCTGTACAGTTTAACATCTTACCGGATGAATGCGCAGTTTAACGTCATGCGGGACGAATGCTGTACAGTTTAACGTCTTGTAGCTTGGACGTATGCAGTTTAATGTCGTGCGGGACGTATGCTTTGCCGCCGATGGGTCCGTGTCACTTCGCGCAGGCCTGGAGGGCCGCACGGGAAGACAACGTATAGTGCGGGCACCTGCGATGAAGATCATCGGGTGCCACGCAGGCGGGTACCCTCAGGGGGTCAAAGGGGGCGACCCTGGCGGTTTGCGCGCAAAAGAGGAGCTTTGCGCGCAATTTCGCGGGTCGGCGCGCAAAAGGGCGGGCTGGCGCGCAATTGGGCCAGCGCCTTGCGCGCGGATGATGGAGATTGCGCGCACCGGGCTTCGGATAGCGCGCGGGGGCAACGGCTCATCCTTTAATGAATGGCCACTTGAAAGAAGGGGGGGTGCGCGCCATCGGGCCGGATTGCGCGCACCCCGGGCCAATTGCGCGCAAGAGGCTTCTTTTGCGCGCGAAGGCCTTAGGGTGAGTGTTTATTCAAAGGAAAGGAGCCAGGGGGGATTGCGCGCGAAGGCGGACCCCGAGGCTTTCTTGCGCGAAAGAAAGGAGGTTTCCTGGAGTTCGGCATTGCGCGCGGAAGGGGTTGAATTGCGCGCACGAGAGCCCTTTCGACTTCCAGCAACCTTTAAAACGTCGGGGGTTGCCCTATATTTATAGGCAACCCCGGGCGCGGAATTCGCTCCGCGGGCGCGGAATTCCCTTCGCGGGCGCCGAATCAGGACCCGGCGCGCAAGGGAGTCGCGGGAGCTCGGGGCGCGCAAAATTGCGCGCCGGCCTTGAGGATTGTGCGCATCCCGGGAGGATTGCGCGCCGCGACTCAACTTTGCGCGCGGGCCTCTAAAATTTCGCGCACGGCCTCCGGGCTCTCCGGAACAGGCTTCTGACTCCAAATATCACTTCGCTTTCCGCATCCGGAACTTCGTTTGCGGATCAACGGACTTTTCCGGCGTCTACAAAAGCCCCCCCCCCTCGGAATCTGATCGGCGAGTGGTCGCAACGATCGGGTTCCGAGGGAGACGCCGGAATGCCGAAGTCCTGGGCGGCGCGGGACTGTGGCGCGCAAAAAAGGGCGTCTGGCGCGGAATGCACCGATGCGGTCGCGCAAAGCTCTTTCCGCGTAGCGCGGACCCCGGCCTCGCCTATAAATAGGGGCACTGGGTCCCTCCGTGCCGTACACTGGCCTTCCGCGCGATAAGCATCTCCGCTCTCGTGCGCGAAATTGCCTTTTCTGGCGCGGAATTCGCCCGCTCGGCGCGCAAAACCATCCGGATTTCGCTCTGTCTTTACGCGAAAACCCGGAACTTTGCGCGACATTCTTCCCGATTGCGCGCCGTCCACTTGGATTGCGCGCCAACCCTCAAACTTTTCTACCAGCCTCGTCCGATCCCACACGCTTCATCCCTTAACCCGCACGACCTCCGGGACTTCCGAGATGGCCGCGAACCAAGTAAATGAGGGGGATGCCGCCATTCGCAGAGCAGAGATGGCGGCGAACGCGGAGGTTTACGGAGCCAAGGAGATTGTTTCCAAAAATCAATCCTTGTTCAACTTGCTGACGCCGGCCCAGAAGACATACCCACTGTCGGACAACCTGCCGCTCTGGAACTTCGGCATTCTAGATGAGGTTCCGGTGCCAGGGTTCGAGGTTGATGCGCCGCGGACCTGGGTGACTCGGGAGGAAGAGTTTCCCCGCTATAACATCATCAACAATGGGCATCCTGCCAGGGAGACCAGGCACTTGGACGTCTATGTCCTGAACCCGAGGACGCGAACCATTGACGGGGGTGAGCCTACTGCGGAGAATTCTCCAGCCCTCTACTCGAGCACATATCGCCAGAGTGTCACTGACGACACCAAGGGCTGGCTGAAGGACTGGGACTTGCGGTCTGGGGGAAATTTCACCAGCAAAAGGGCCTGGGCGTTCTGGGTACACCACACTTGCGATCACTTCGCAGAGGAGCTGCGGTACATCGGCCTGTTTGAGGCGGTGTGGACGTCGCAGTTCCACTTCTACCAGCAGTCTGAGCTCGGGCCGGAGCTGTTCACCCGCTGGTCCCCGGACACCAACACCTTCCATCTTCACCATGGGGAGGTCGGCATCGGTCTCTGGGACATCCACTGCATCGGAGGTATCCCGCTGGAGGGTTACCAATACGATGAGTTCCTGCCTCCGAGGAACACCTGGGGCGACAGGTCACGGACTCCCATCCTGACATGGCATCTGCTGGACCTGGCTACGGAGCGGCTCGGGGTCAAGGACTTCCAGAAGGACATAGCCTACAAGGAGTGGTTCGGCCAGTTCCTGGAGCATGACCCGGCAGTCAAGATGACAGGCAGGGGGAAGCGGTGCCCGACCGCGGCTCAGAGGAGCTGGAACGGGTCGTACTGGCAGGTCCTGGAGACGGGCGACTACCGCTCACGGGGGTACCGCGTCATCGAGGCCCGGGACCCAAATGTCCGGTACGCGGCGTTCCTGGCCGCCTTTCTGAGCGGGTGGCTCCTGCCAGTGCAGGATGCGAGGATGGGCGTCCGCCCGACGACACTGGCGATGGCGGGCGCCATGGCTGCCAATAAAAGATACAACCTCGGGGTCCCAGTACTGGCGAGGCTGTATGCCATTCTGGGACGCATCTCACGAGGGGGGTCGCCAGGAAGGATCTGTGGGCCCTTCCAATTCTTCCACGGCTGGGTGGCTGCTCACCTTGGTGGGTACACGTTTCCGAACGCCATCATTCCTCCGGGCAACAGCCTGCGACCCTCCCTGCTGAACATTGCGGGGGTCGCTCCGATGACCCTAAGTGAGGAGGGCGTGAGGATTCGGATTGGCAATCACGCCAATTTCAACTTCAGCCCGTTCCCCACTCCCGTCGGCCAGATGATCGACAATGGACAGGGCCCGCTGGAGCACCATGAATACTTCCTGAACATGCGGGGCAGGGTGCTCGTGGCTCGGATCGACGGGAAGGTGATCTGCGAGCCTTACGTGCCGACCCGATTCTCCAGGCAGTTCGGGTGCCTTCAACGGATGCCGAAGAGGGTATTCACTGCTGTTCGGGAGGAGACGAACCCTGGCGTCCTTCGCCAGATGTGGCTGATGTTCGTCGCCTTTGGCTCTGGCGACGTCATCACTCTCCCTCCTACCGGGATCGACGCAGGCTTGGCAACCGAGTACGCCGAACACTGGGCCATTGCGTACCCCGAGGGGCTTCTACGGAAGCCAGTTCGGCGGCTCGAGGTCACCCGTGCGGAGACCGGGCGTCAAGGGAGGAGGCGAGGCGCCGCCACACGGGGGAGAACGGAGGCGCGCCAAGCAGCGGGGCCGGCGCGAGCAGGGACTTCGGCGGCGGGCACATCGCAGGCTGCCGCTACGACCTCGGCGCCCAGAGAGGGGGCACATGCGGCGGTCGGGGAGCGGCCCGGGAAGCAGGTGAGGCGTCTGCTCGAACCCTCCCACGATGCGGTCTTCCCGGCGCTGTGGTCGGCCTGGATGACCCTGCGGCAGTCACTGGGGACCGACGTCATCTGGCGAAAGATACTCAGAGAAGGAATCTATCTGCCAGAGGTCGGGCGCCTCCAGATCACCGATAGGGTGGACTTCAACCGGCAGTATGCGTATCTGACGGCAATGGACGAGTACGCGCGCCAACGTGGTCAGCGTGCGGAGCCACCCCTTCTGGTGAAAGTGATGCTCGGTCTAGAGCCTGCTTCAGAACAGATGCCGCCGGAGGAAGACGACAGTAGCGACAACTCCGAGGAAGAGGAGGAGGTGGGGGAGGATGAAGGCTCCGAGGGAAAGTCCCATCAAGGGAGCCCGCGGGAGAGCGGCGAGGTGGCCGAATCCGACAATATTGATGTCACTGAGCTCCTCGAGGTCCGCTTCTATCCCTACTCAACCTGCTTCATGCATCCTCTTATGCAGCTTCTAACCCATTTCTCCACCTTTCTCAGGAGCGCACGGATGTTGGACAGGCGTCCTCAGCGGGAGTAGGAGAGGCGCCAGCAGGGCAAGGCGGGGGCCAGACACCCATCATTGAATTGACAAGCGCGGAAGGGTCCCCTGCTGCGACTGTTCCTGCGGCAGCCGGGATAGCGGAAGATGACGCTCTGAACTCCCGTAAGTCTCCCTACTTTACTGCTGGTGCTTGCCATTGACGATCCGTGACTAACCACGGCATGCCTTGCGCAGTGATCTCAACCCTGGAGGCTCGTCGGGTTGCCGAACCCGGGCCATCCACGAGTGGACCGGTGGCAGACATGCCGCCCGCTCCGGAACAGACTTCCCAAACCGAGCCGGCCCCACCAACTGCTGATCAGGGGGCTACGGACGCCGGCGGTGCTGACACCGGAGAGAGATCGGGGGCTGACGAGGGTGCCAGCGCCGCTGGGGTGAGAGAAGGTCACCCAGGTTTTGGGGAACCTATCCCCCACGAGGACATCCCAGGGGCGGACCCTGCAGCAGACCTGCTGGCTGCCTTTCCTGCCTACCGGCCTGCCGACCCCGAGGAGATGGACGACTCGGACGCGGAGGCAGTCGAGGAGAGCCGGATAACGCGCCGCAGGGGGTGGAAGTGCATCCAGCGCTTCCTCAAGCGAGACCCATCGGAGTGGCTGGGGCGCATGGGATCACTTCAAACCTGGCTGCGCTTCCTGTGTGCCGGGGGAGCTGATGCTCAACGCCTCCATCTGACGGTCCGTGATTTCATGGCCGAAAAGATGCGCGAGAGCCGCCAGCGTGCCGACGTCGCACAAGGTCGGGACATGTCGGAGAGCACGCGGGCTCTTCTCGTGGCGGAGCAGGAAGTCCGGCCCCTCGAAGGGCAGGCGGCAGAGAAGGAGGCCTTCGTCGCAGCGTGTGCTGAGCTTGTGGAGCAACTATCGGCCCAACTGATTGACGCTCAGGTACAGCTGACGGAGGCGGGCCAGCAGATGGTCACACTTCAAGTCGAGCGGGAGCGCGCACAGGCCAGGATCGACGAACTGCGTGCTGCGACCGCCGACGAGGAGAGGGCACGCAGAGAGCGAGAAGCAGCCCTGGAGGCCGCCAGCCAAAGGGTAGCGGCATTAGAAAGACTTATTCAGCACGCTAATCCTTAGGGGCTTTGTTTTTTCCACTCCCAGAACATTTACTTCCGCTACTCAATATTTCTATTTGTATGAATCAATATATTTATCTGCGTCTTTTGGCTTAACATGCTCAACCACAAATTGTCTCGCGGGAGTGTTAACCAAGCTTCAGGCATCCGTAATTGGGCCTGGATTCCTAAAGAAAAGAGGGAGATCATTCCTAGGAAAGGAGACCTCAGACCTAATCAATGTATCCTCCCCCAACTTGTTCCAACACACGAGCGGGACAACGCTAGGGGCGTTGAGATTTTATCCGAACATAGGGAAATGAGAAAGGGTGAATCGCGTGCCCCGAATTCAGAAATCCACAATGGGCGGCCTTCCAGGAAATGCTCAAGACGGCAAGCGGACAATGGATCAATCGACCATATTACTGCAATAGACGGACCGAAGGTCATCATTCATATTGCAGGAGGCGGATCACATGTCATCATCAATGCCTCTTTGGGGGTTCCTTCATGCACAAGGGTGGAAATCCGGATCAACAGGGCATGCGAAGCGTGGGGCGAAGCGATGATTTGTTCGGACAGAATCCAACGCTCCAAAAATTGCGCCACCGTGGAGAAAGCGTATTAGGCGGGTGCACCAATCTGGCCGTGAATCACCCCAATTCTCAGACAGAACCTCTTTGACGATGAAACCGTCGCTTCCCACCATTACGATGGGGCATCCCGAGCTGAATCGGGGAGAATATCACAACTGCACCACTCTACCCGAAGTCAGGCCAGACGGCCGGTGACGAGGAGGGGCGGGACTTAGCGATCCCTGAGGCTGGACCCGAGTCGAAATGCCCAGGCGTTCCTACGTACTCCATCAGGCTGGAGATCAAGCCACACGTAGTTCTGAAGGTGCAGTTTAACGTCATGCAGGACGTAGAACCCCATTTAGGGAGATCTTAGTTTAAGGTCTTAGAGCTCGGACCCTAGGGGTAGATCTTAGTTTAAGGTCTTAGAGCTCGGACCATAAGGGGAGATCTTAGTTTAAGGTCTTAGAGCTCGGACCATGAAGGACCTCAAAGCACGCCACATCGTGGTCCTATCCCCTGGATATGCGAAGATGCACTGAGGGATAGTGTCAAGAGTGTCGAGGTTTCGCCTGGTCAGAATGGGAGGTGGAAAATGTGAATCATGCGGCCATTCACTCGAGGACTGGGGGCACCGGCGTAACGATATGGGAATACTGCCGAATGTGGCGGAAAAGCAGCATCAATATCGCACTGACCGTTGATGGAATGAGGTAGAAAACGAGCATCAACTGCTCAAGCGCAGGATTCATATCGACTTGCTGCCCAAAGCCCTTGGGGGCACCAGCCCGAGTCGGTGGGAGAGCACTGGGGCATTGTATCCAGACCGCTCACGGGGATCCCACCCAGGGCTTAAGAGATGGGTCCGAATGAAATGGAGCATGAAGCCTGAAAGGTGGAAGGAACCTGACCAAGCAGAACCTGACGCTCCCGGCAATAAACCAGAGTACTCTTGACACCGGTGGACCACTGCAAGGGGTCGAGGGACACGCCTTGAGGGTGACCCGAAGGCGGCGGACTCCCCAGAGAAGGGGGAATCTTTAAGAGGTGGGGGGCTGGACCCGAAGTTTCAAACATCCGGGTGTTCCTACGTATCCCATAAGGATGGTAATCAAGCCACACGTAGTTCTTGAAGCGCGGCGCAACACAATCGAGCACCAGCGCGGGGAAGGGTGCGGGTCTGACCCTCGCACACAGAAGAAGCAGCATTTGATATTTCTTGTTTGTCCTTAAAGGTGGATGGTTTTTCTTTGTGCGGCGACATGCCTGTGATTAAGAAATCCCTGGCGTTGCCACAATAATCAAGCCATGAAAGGCATAATGGCGTGGTTATTAACCAGCGCCCAACGTGAGTGTCCCCTGAGGAGAACACCACGATGCAGTGCCGTTTCTCGTCGGGCGGCCAAGACGGTCACAGTTTATGGTCGTGTGGTAGGACCAGACAACACAGTTTAAGGTCGTGTGGTTCAGACCATGGAGGAATCCGCTTATTGCGATACGGCGGACCCAGTGGAGGCGGGAACATATCCCGGCCCTGCGGTCACGCACGATTCCAGGAGAAGGGTCTTGGGATAGGGGCCTGCATATGTTCATCACCCGAGGGGCAGAGATGCTAGCCTCCAGCTATGCTGGGCCCAGAACGCGATTGCTCGGGCGACTCCTTCCTCCTTATGGGGACGAGGGTCCAGCTACGCATGGCCCTTAGGGAGGACATCCGCATATATCCTTGGTGCTCAGATCGTGGGAGCCTCAAAAGACACCATTACCCTGGTTGGCCTGCCTAACATGTAGAGGTGTACTGAAGATCAGTATAAAGAGAGTGCCGAGATTCCACTACAACGCACAAAGGCGGACTGTGATGAGGACTGCGCAACCAATGTTCAGAGCCTGAAAAAGCTGACATGGCGATCAAGGATGTCGCTGACCATATTCGCAACACAACATCCGATCGCGTCAGCCTAGGATGGGGCAAGCAAACGAGCATCAACCGCTCAAGCGCAGGATTCATATCGATTTGCGGCCCAGGACCCACCGGTAAATCGACCCGGAGCGGTAGGAGAGCACTGAGGCATC
This sequence comes from Viscum album, assembly GCA_963277665.1. NCBI lineage: Eukaryota > Viridiplantae > Streptophyta > Magnoliopsida > Santalales > Viscaceae > Viscum > Viscum album. The sequence continues at coordinate 1,178,474 of CAUJRU010000026.1, read as the reverse complement.
GTACCCAAACCGCTAAGGAGGATCCCTTTGAGTGAAGGCTCAAACAAGAGGAAGCGCGAGGCCTGACAAGCAACACAGGACTTGTCGGGATTGAATCTGACACCACGAGTCATAGACCGAAGTACCCCAAACATGTTAACAGATCACCGGAAAGGGTCGGAGGACTCACCCTGAGAGCAACCAAAAGGGGACAGATCCCCGTGATCAACCAGGAGACGGGGCTGGACCTGAAACACAAGCGTCCAGGCGGTCCTACGTATCCCATAAGGATGGGAATCAAGCCGCACGTAGTTCTTTAAAGGAAGTTTGACGTCATGCAGGACGATGAGGGGTGTGAGGTAGTCCCACACACGGGGAAGGCGTACAACGCGGCCAGTAGAACAACGTGAATGGGGACATAATCCCCCGCTCACGTCATACGCCTCGCACAAAAAGGAGGGGAACTTGGGCCAGAGGCCCAATGCAGGATAGAGATTCCCGGGAAATGGGGCTGGGCCTGAAACATGAATGTTCAGGCGGTCCTACGTATCCCATAAGGATGGGAATCAAGCCGTACGTAGTTCTTGAATTGCAGTTTAACGTCATGCAGGACGAAAAGAGAAAGAAGGGGGGAGCAGAAGGCATCCCCAAACGTGGGGGGCGTACAGCGTGACGAGCAAACCGACGTGAATGAGGGCATAGCCCCGCGTTCACACCATACGCCGCATACCCAGAGGCAACTGGGCCAAGGGTCTGAGATGGGATGGAAATTCCCAAAGGATGGGGCTGGGCCTGAAACATGAATGTCCAGGCGGTCCTACGTATCCCATAAGGATGGGAATCAAGCCGCACGTAGTTCTTGAAGTGCAGTTTAACGTCATGCAGGACGAGGGGAAGGAGATCTTAGTTTAAAGTCGTAGAGCTCGGACCATAAGAACCTCACGCACGCCACTTCGCGGTCCTATCCCCTGGATATGCGAAGATGCACTGAGGGATAGTGTCAAGAGCGTCGAGATTTTGCCAGGTCAGAACGGGAAGTGGAGAGATTGTGAATCATGCGGCCATTCACTCGAGGACTGGGAGCACCGGCGTGACGATATGAGAGTACTGCCGACCGTGGCGGAAAAGCAGCATCAATATCGCACTGACCGTTGATGGAATGAGGCAGCAAACGAACATCAACCGCTCAAGCGCAGGATTCATATCGATTTTCTGCCCAAAGCCCTTGGGGGCACCAGCCCGAGTCGGTGGGAGAGCACTGGGGAATTGTATCCGAACCGCTCACGGGGATCCCACCCAGGGCTTAAGCGATGGGTCCGAATGAAATGGAGCATGAAGCCTGAAAGGTGGAAGGAACCTGACCAAGCAGAACCTGACGCTCCCGGCAATAAACCAGAGTACTCTTGACACCGGTGGACCACTGCAAGGGGTCGAGGGACACGCCTTGAGGGTGACCCGAAGGCGGCGGATTCCTAAGAGAAGAGGGAATCTTTTAAGAGGTGGGGGGCTGGACCCGAAGTTTCAAACATTCGGGCGTTCCTACGTATCCCATAAAGATGGGAATCAAGCCACACGTAGTTCTTGAAAGGCAGTTTAACGTCATGTAGGACGATGATGCTTGGCAGTTTAACGTCTTGCAGCGCGGACGTGGTACAGTTTAACGTCATGTTGGACGAATGCTGAACAGTTTAACGTCTTGTAGCTTGGACGATACGCTAGGCAGTTTAACGTCTTGCAGCGCGGACGAATGCTAAACAGTTTAACGTCTTGTAGCTTGGACGATGTACAGTTTAACGTCATGTTGGACGTATGCTGAACAGTTTAACGTCTTGTAGCTCGGACGATACAGTTTAACGTCATGTTGGACGTATGCTGAACAGTTTAACGTCTTGTAGCTCGGACGATACAGTTTAACGTCATGTTGGACGTATGCTGAACAGTTTAACGTCTTGTAGCTCGGACGATACAGTTTAACGTCATGTTGGACGTATGGCACTCAGGCAAAAAACTGCTTGAGGAACCTAGCGTTGGTGGGAGGAATGACACGCTCACCATCCATAGTCGCTAGGGAGTACGCGCCATTGGGATAGACCTTGTGGACAACAAAAGGTCCCTCCCACTTGGGCTCCAACTTGGGTGGCTTCCTCCCGGGGATCATCGGTGCTCTTAGGGCCAGCACTAGATCACCCTGCAGGAAGGAGCGGAGGCGAACCTTCTTATTGAAAGCTCGAGCCATCCTGTTCTGATGCCTCTCCATGTTGTGCAAAGCGCGAAGTCTATTCTCATCCAGTGCTTCCAACTCGACTAGACGGGCTTCAGCAGCTCTGTCTGGCGCTTGCTGGTCGTAGACCGCAGTGCGCAAGGACGGTAACTGGATCTCGATGGGCAGGACGACCTCAGCTCCATACACCAGGGAATAAGGGGTCATCTTGGTGGAATTGCGAGTCGTCGTCCGATAAGCCCAGAGGGCGTTGGGGAGCTTGTCCGGCCAACTCTTCTTGTTCTGACCAACCATCTTTTGCAGAATGTTAGAGAGGGTTTTGTTAAACGCCTCGATCTGTCCATTCGCCTGCTCATGATAGCGAGATGTATGGTTCGAGCGAATGTTATACTTGGCATACAACTTCTTCAACTCGGCTGCTCGGAAATTGGTTCCGTTATCCGTGAGGATAGCGTGAGGCACTCCAAATCGATAAATGATGTTGGAGGTCACGAAGTCAGTGATGGAACAGGATTTGACCTCTCTGAGCGGAATCGCCTCTGCCCATTTGGAGAAGAAGTCTGTGGCGGTCAGAATGAACCGGCACTGGCGAGCTGTTGCCGGCAGGTAAGGTCCTACAACGTCCAGACCCCAGACTGCAAAGGGCCAGGAATACCTGGTGGTATGGAGAGGCTCCGGCGGCCGATGCACAAAGTTCGCATGGACCTGGCACGCTTGGCACCTCCTGGCATACTCGATGCAGTCATGGATCATGGAGGGCCAGAAGTATCCCAACCTCCGAATCTGGTGAGACAGCTTCGGCCCAGTCTGGTGGGCGCCACATGAACCAGCATGAACCTCTTGCATGACTTGTGGGATCTCGACTCCCTGAAGGCAACGGAGGAGAACACCATCAAATCCGCGTTTATAGAGGATCTGCTCCAGGCCGGGACTGCTCTGGAGGACAAACTGCGATGCGCGGCGTCGAACTCGCTCGCGCTCGGCCCGATCTGACGGAAGAATGCCATGTTGGAGGTACTCAACCAAAGGCGTCCTCCAATCATGGGCTGATTCGACTGCCATATCTGGGGTACTCGGGGCTCCAGGCACAGGGGCAACCACGGTGAGATTACTTACCAATGGGCCGCGATCTTCCTCCGGGATAATGGGAGCGATGAGCCTGCGGTGCGTCACGCGGACGACCAGGTTATCCTGTTCAGGCTCTGCAAGCAAGGCTGGCCAAAGCATCTGCTCGACCGTTTTGCAACCGGGGAATATGGACAATTTCTGGCCGAGAAGGGAACTGGGCCATCAGAAGGAGGGTGCACTCCAGCAATGGCACGAGTTCCGGCTTCTTGACAACATAGTCGCCATTGATCTGCTTAACGACCAGCTCGGAGTCCCCTTTCACACACAGATGGGGCACGTCGATCTCGAGAGCCAACTCGAGGCCGGTGATGAGGGCATGGTATTCCGCCTCATTGTTGGTACAACCCCCTGACAACAGGAAAGAGTATGGCAGCACGGCTCGCTCCGGGGTAATGAAGACGATACCCAAGCCCACTCTGTTGAGCTTAGGATTATCGAGTCTTCTACCGGTGGGGCTCCGGGAGGCACTGTCAAAGTGCATCTGCCAGCATGGATCGACATGATCGACCGAGAGAATGACCTCATCAGGAAAGCCTAGATCCAGCGGCTGATCCGCGGAGGTTGGGTGAGCAGCCAGAAAGTCCGCCAATGCTTGCCCTTTGATGGCCTTCTGAGACACATACCTGACGTCGAACTGCTAGAGAATCACAGCCCATCGCGCCAGACGGCCAGTCAACATAGGCCGGCTCAGGATATATTTCAACGGGTCTACCCGAGAAACCAACTCTACCTCATGGTGCTGCAAGTAGTGTCGTAATTTCTGTACGGCAAATACGAGCGCCAGGCAGCTCTTCTCGATGGGGGAATACCTAACTTCCGCATCGAGGAGCATGCGACTGAGGTAATAGAGGCTATTCTCTGTTCCCTCGTTGTTCTTCTGGGTGAGAAGGGCACCAAGGGACCGTTCCAGGGCGGTCACATAGAGGACCAGCGGCTTTCCGGACACAGGCGGCATCAGAACCGGAGGTTGAAGCAGGTACTGCTTGATTTCCTCGAAAGCGGTCTGACACTCTTTATCCCATACATAGGTGACACCTTTCTTCATGAGCCGAGAAAAGGGCTTACACTTGCCGGCCAGATTCGCGATGAATCGGCGTATATAGGCTAAGTGGCCTTGGAACCCTTGCAGTTCCCAGATCTTACCCGGGGGAGGCATCTGGCTAATCGCCCTGATCTTCTCTGGGTCGATCTCAATACCCCGGTATCTTACAACAAATCCAAGGAACTTTACGGAGGTGACCCGAAGGCACACTTCAACGGGTTCATCTTCAGGCAGCGAGACCAGAGGAAGCCGAACACTTTCTGAAGATCTTTGAGATGGTCCTGACGCTGGCGCGATTTGACCACCAAGCCGTCGACGTAGCATTCCACCAGTGTGCCGAGGATTGGCTTGAATATGCGGTGCATCGCCCGTTGGTAGGTGGCACCTGCATTCTTCAGGCCGAAGGGCATGACCCGGTAACAAAAGGTACCTTGGGGGGCCCTGAAGGCAGTGAACTCCTCATCCTCAGGGGCCATCCGGATTTGGTTGTATCCGGAGTATCCATCCATGAAGGAGAGGGCTTGGAACCCTGCCGCGGCGTCAATCAACAGCTCTGTCACTGGAAGGGAAAAATCATCCTTCGGACAGTGGCGGTTGAGATCGCGGAAGTCGATACAGACTCTGATCTGCCCGTTCTTCTTCCTGACCGGCACAATGTTGGCCAGCCATTTGGGGTACTGGACTTCCCTCACGAAGTTGGCTTTGATAAGCTTGTCAACTTCGGCCTCAACCATGGCACCGTGGGACAGGTGCATCTTCCTGGGAGGCTGCTCGAACCCGCGATGGTTCGCCGGGAGACCAAGGCGGTGGACGGCTACCTGAGGATCTAGCCCCGGCATCTCGTCATAGCCCCAAGCGAACACATCACGGTGATGCCTGAGAAAGTCCACGTACTGCTGCCACTCCTCAGAGGGCATGGCGGCACTGACCAATGTGGGTCTTGGATCTGCTTCGGTTCCAAGGTTCACCTGTACTAACTCATCGACCGTGGTGGGGACGCCCTCCTCAAAGGCTGGGGGTGCGTCTTCCACGTCCTCTCCACTCAGGGAGGGATCGTCCACGGGAGAGACTGCGTTGGAAACTGCATTGGGGCCACCAGATCCTGCTGGGCCGCTGGTGCTGGCACGGGCAGCCGCGGTCATCTCATCAGGAGACTCACAGGCCGTCGAAACCATGGCTACGTCCAACCGTTGAATCGGGAGGACGTAAGCGTCATCCAAACTGGCCCATGGATCACTTGCAACAGCGACAGGCTCAACCTCACCTGCCAGGATCTGCTTATCCTTGCTCTTGTAATAGTCCGCGTCCAGATAACGGGCTTCACATGAGGCAAAAGGAGAGGCATCTCCCTGAAGCACGCCTACTCGACCATTAAGGGAGTATTTGAGGCATTGGTGGTATGATGAGGGAACCGCCGCGTGAAGGTGGAGCCATGGCCTGCCCATCAATGCGTTATACGCAGTGTCCTGAGAGACTACCATGAATTCGGTGTTGGCAACCAAGTCACCGAACTGGGTCTTCAAACGTATCTTGCCGACCGGGGTTTGCTCGGTGCGGTCATACCCCTGGATCCTGAGGTCGGAGGGGATCAAGTCATCCTCAGACAACCCCAATCTCCGGAGCATCCGAGTCGGAATCAGGTTGATCCCGGATCCCGTGTCGACAAGACAGCGCCGGACTTCAAGGCCGTTGAACTGGCCAGTAACATACAGCGGACGAATGTGTCCCTGTATAGGAGGGTCTTCATCCTTACCAGAGAACGAGATAACTGCCTGACATTCGGCGTCCTCAATCGTTTTGGCGTGAAAGGCCTCTGCGGCCGCAACCTCTGTCTCAAACTGGAGGGGGCTCTTCAGGGCTTCAGCGAGTGCCTCGCGCATCTCAGATGACATGCGCAGAGCCTCAAGGATGGAGAGCCTTGCTGGGATGTCGGCCAAGTGCTTCAGGACATCATACTTTTTGGCCAAGCGCGAGCCCCTGGTTTCAGGAGGTTGCTCTACGGTTGGCGGCATGACGGGCCTTGCCGGTCGGACCGGTGGCCGACTGGTACTTGGCGCATCTCGCTGTTCACTGGTTGCAGTCTGAGTAATGTTCACCGTACTGGGGTCAGGCGGCCGGGATGGACTCGTGGCAGGGCGAAGCTAGTCGCGACGCGGCTGAGGCGGTTCTGCCTGGTCCCACACCACAAACAGTGGCGGAGGCGAATCCGTCATCCCCGGATGGGGGGGCTGCGCACGCTGATCTCGGTTTTGAGCATGCTGCCTAGTCTCAGTGGCGTGCATGGCCTGGCTGGAGGTACCAACTGATGTGCCCCGGCGACCCCTGCTGCTGCGGTTCTTCCGACGGTGGCGACGACCGGGGACACTAGGGAGGTCCACCTGGTGTTCTTTAACGTTGGGAACCAAAAAGGGATTTACCAGCTCGACGGTATTAACCGAAGCGTACCCAACACTTTCATCGGACGAACCATCCATCACCGGGCGGATCCGAGGAGGGATCCCCATCTCCGGGGGCATGAAATCGTCGAGAGTGCGGGATAGTGGCGGAACTGGCGGGGCGCGCTCTTCCTTCTTGCGCCGTCGCCGTTTGCTCTTCTCGGAAGAGGCAGGCTGGGATGACGACGCCGAAGCAGCACCCGCAGATTCTGGGGGCTCAGGCTGATTCAAGCGCGCACGGATGATTCCATGGGCGCGAATGATCGTCTTGTGGGCCATCCAGTTATTATACTTCTGGGATCCGCGGTCGGAGACCAGCTGCCATTCTTCCTCGTTGCCACTATCATCATCTGATCCCACGAACACGCCGGCCAGTTGTGCTGGAGCTGGGCCCAACCTGATTAAATTGTTGTTAATCTGGTCTTGGAGCCAGTCCTTAAACGCATAGCACCGCTGGATGGTGTGCCCCAGGGCTCGATGGTAAGGGCAGTAGCGGGGGTTATCCGTGAGATGTGCCTCCTCTGGCCTCCAGCACTCAGGCAGTCGCACAATCCTCTGCTCCAGGGCGCTCCGGAAATAACCGGGGACCTGATCCTCGTGAAATGAGTAAGTCAGGTATCGCGGGCCCCTGGGAGCGTGGTCTTGACGAGGGGCCGGAGGGGCCTGCCGAGGAGGTGGACCCTGATTATCTCGCCTGGGTTGTGGCGGTACATTACGCGGAGGGGCCGGCCGGTTCTGGGGCTGCCGCTGCTGGGCCGGGAACTGAGCCCGTGGAGGCGGATTCCTGTGAGGCTGTGGAGCTGGCCTCGCCGGCAGCAGCTCCAACGGCCTGGGGGCCTCTATCTGGGCAACAGCAGCGGGCTCAACCCTGCTGACTCTCCTCGCAGGAATCATAGGAGGCAGTGGGCGCGCCTGACTAGCCTATTGCAGGGCTTCCTCAAGACGTTGAGCTTTGTCTGAGAAGTCCCGGAACCCTCCGGGGTAATTCTGAGTGATCAAGGAAGGGACCAGCTCGGTCTTGACGTTCCCAACGCACATTGTCAGCAACTGCTCCTGAGTCAATGGCATGTCAAGGGAATACGTGAGACCCTTCCATCGGGCGACGAAGTCCGCGACTCGCTCATCAGGCCTCTGCTTTCACTTGAAGAGGTCTGCGATACTCGTCTTCCGGGTCGTGGAACTGAACTGGTAGAGGAATTGTCTACGAAGGTCCTCCCAGCTAGTTATCGACCAGACGGGAAGCTGGTTGTACCAGACAAATGCTGGCCCTTCCAGTGTCTGAACAAAGCAGCGAAGCTTAGCGGCCTCTTGCTGCGCCGGGGTTCCCAACATAGGCCCGCACCTCGAGTTGAAATGGGCCAAATGCTGCGGCGGATCTCTAGTTCCGTTGAAGGGGGCGAAAGTGGGATTCCCAAATCCCGGAGGCGCCGACATGTCATCCACCCATGCTGGGTATGGCTTGCCGTCCGGTGGGATCGCCACTTGCCGAGTCTCCAAGGCTTCCAAGCGGGCGATGAGTGCCGCCATCGGATCGTCCGGACATGGGTTCCAGTACTGGCGAGGATCTCTAACCACGAGCGCATTGCACGGCCCTTCAATCGGGTCGTCAACCGGGTCGTCGAACTCGGCAGCTCGTGGGATGGCGGGCGGAGCGGCCCTTGGGGTAGCGGGAGGAATCCGAACGGGGTCTCTCAGGTAGTCACGCCGCTCGGGAGGGTGTGGCGAAACATACCGCGCCCTCTTGCCATAGGCAATGGCCTCTCTCCTGTCGGCGAACACGGCATAATCGCGGTTTCCCGGGAGGGTCTCGTCGAGGAGCGGTTGTTCCGGTCCCTGCTGTCCTGGCCTAGGATCACCGTAGTCAGGCCGCTGCTCTGCAGCGCGCTCGGCGAGGAGCTGGTTAACCAACTTCTTCTGCTCGGCGAGCTGTTGACGTAGCGTAGCCTTCTCGGGATCCTCCTCTGCCCTCTGCATGGAGGCAGATGGGTCGGCGGGCTTTACAGCCTCGCTGTTCTCTTTACTTTTGCTGACGTTTTGGCTCAACGTCAGTGCTTCAGTGGGTGCGGGGAGTCCCAGGAGGTTCCTCTGGTGACGAGTAACTCTCACCGATGGATCTGACGACGGCTTGTCTTCGGGGGGGGGGGGGGGGGAAGCCCCCATCGAGAAGTTCCAAGTCGTTCCCCTCTCCTGACAGGTCAGCCATATTGACTGTTTCCGTCCCTGGGGATATACCCTCAGGGCCACCCAGTGAATCGGGCTGTCGGCGAATCGCACTGAAGCGTAGGGCAACGTACTGCCCCCATCCACGGATATACACGTGGGGAGTGGCTTCCTTAATAACCTTGCGGAGTACTTGAAAACACTCAACGCATCGTTGTCGGAGGGCCTCGTGGTGCCCAAATGACCCGGGGTGCCGAACCGCGGGGAGCGTGGCCAGGTCAATTTGGCAGCACTGCTCACCAATATCCTCCAGGTGTAGTTGACTCCCGGGGTATGGCATTTGTAGGCAGTGAAGACGGGAGTGAGTCTCCCGGAGAGTTCGGCGGAAGCATTCGAACTCATCCGGGGTGAGTGATTCGGGTGCATCAAAGTCCGGTCCTGCGGCTGGCCAAAACTTCTCAGGGAAGTGGCCCTCTGCAAGGACGGTCCAGAATCTCCACGACTCAAACCCGGGGCCCAGGTCTCCTTGGACCTCTTCAATGGCTGGGAACGGACGGAGAACCGGCAGTGGTGCCGAGGCGGGCCGTCGGGCCGACGGGCTGGCCGGCGGTGAATACGGTGAGCAGGACCATTGGCCTCCATATCCCGGGTCGCCCTCTGAGGGTGGCGGTGCCCCAGCTACCACATCACGATAGGACGGGCCGGCGAGCGAACATCCTGCCGTAGCATTGGTGCTCGCCGAGGGTGCACTAGATCGAGGTTCGACCGTCGGTCCCCAGACAAAGTCCCCGGCTTCTCCGATCGAGGCGGAAGGCACTTCCGGAGGGGCCGGTACCAACCGCAAGCTTGATCCTTGGGGGTCTACCAGGCCCTCGTTACTACGGATATACCTTCGGAGAGAATCAGGGATCACATCGATCTCGCTCTCGGGGAGTACGAGGCTGACGTGCCGCATTCCCACCCCTGCCCTTGAACGGCGGGATTGGGGGAAGGGCTCTGTCGCCGAATCATACTCCGCCTCTGAATCAGAGAAGCGAACAGGTCGGATCTCTGTCCGGAATTCCGTAACATTCTTCCCTCTGCGTCGACGCCTCGCCCTCCTGCCCCTGGGTGGTTCTTCGGGGCAGGGCTGATCTCTGTCCTGGCGTCCTCCGGCCGCACTGGTGCTGGGGCCAAGAGGACTGGAAACCAAGGTGCGAGGGGCACCGGGACAGATATCAAAGGGGACGCGGGGAGAGATGATTCCGGGCAGGCCTCCGGGCCGGGATCGGAAGGTGGGATGACCCATGCCTCCTGGATCGGCCACACGGAGTATCCCCTGTTGGCGAATAGCGCTACCGCGAGGTGGTCCGCGGTGGCCATCGTCTGTACCAGCAACAGGGAGAGTCGACCCAACCTGCCTTTGGGGCGGTCGGGGCCTCGATCCAGGTCGGGCATAGAAGTTCCCCTGCTCAGGATGCGCAGGGGCCTGGCGACTGGAGCCAACGGTGGCTTGGGCCAATGCGGCCGCTGTTGCTAGGGCCCCAAGGTGGGCATCCTCTTCCGCTCGTGTCTGACGTTGGCGTCGGGACAGACGAGTCGGGATGAGCGGTGCGGGCAGGTGGAGAGCCCACTCTTCGACTTGAGAGGCCTGGCGGCGGTGTCTCCGTGGCCTGGAGGGAGCCCTTACCGCGGATCCCTGGAGCGAATCCCGGATAGGGTGGTCCCGGACATCTTCCACCTCATCCGCATAGGGAAGGGAACTGTCGGAGCGCTCTGGGGATAAGCTCCCGAAGCGGTTGGACGTTGAGGTAGGCAGTGGTGCCTCCCTGCGTGGCCCTCGGGGGCGGCGGTGGTGGCGAGGTGCAGCTTCCTCGAGGTCTAGGCGAGCCATGTCCCTGGTGGGGATGACTCCCTCTTCCTCATATCTCCGCACCAAGTTGTTGATCACCCTTCTCTGGATGACCTCCGAGGGGGAGAGAGGGCGTGGTCGCCCCGCAGCTGCGGCTGCTGGGACGGCTATGGAACGGGCGGGACCGCGCGGAGTAGCCGCGTCGGTGTTTCCCCTACCCCTACGCCAGTGGGCGGGCGGCGATCGGGCACTGGGTTGGGCGACTTGATTCTTGGAAGCAGGGGGAAAAACCCATTAACACTGACAGGAAAAGGAATCGACAACCAACCTTTAGTGTCACGATGCCTTCTGTGGGGGGGGGGGGGGGACCCAGGCCATCGACGTCACGAGATGGAGTGCCCGATTTCACTTCCCCAGCCCCTGGCGGGTAAAACTGAATGCTCGGCCGGGCAACATGTCGGTCTTCCAACACCTCTGAAAGCCATCAGTCTTCATATCGAGGAGAAGAGATTCACGTCGGGTTCACCATTTTTCTGTTTCGGTGCGGATGTGCGTAGGGTTTCTGTTCCGGCGCTGTTCCGCCAGGACGCGTTTGCGTGTGCACCCGTCGACCCGAGGGGATGGGCGCGCGCGGCTTGTGGTCCCGCAGTCCCGCTTTCCAAAGGCGGGCGGCATCCGTCCCTTATTCAGGGGCATCTGCTCCTTGATCGAAACCGGGATGATGGGATGTCGGCTCCTCCTTCCTTGGACGTCTCCTCGGAACTTGTCGCCTAATCCGGGTCTCCCTCATAGATTTAACACATGCTCGTGAATCTCGTTCCCGGTGCCATATCTTCATGGACACAGGTTAATTACGCTGCTTCCGCCCGGACGCTCTAAGGAGTCTGGTCGGGGCAGCAACCTGCGGTGAGGAGACCGGGTGGCTCTGGGTGTTGGTGGCGTGTCTTAACACTGCGGCTCTGCATATCAGTCTTCCGTCCCTAATAGGGCTTCTCGAAGGCATGATGGCCTGAGGCATCCCGCACTGGGTGCGAGGAACTGCGTCACCTGAGGTTTTCCTCAGCTTCCCATGTTTTAACACGGGGTATGCCGCGGGTTTAACGTCCAGCGGGGACGACATCGGACTGATCAACACAAGGAGTGGATCAGATGACAGAACCCCTTACGGGGAACCTCCGACACTGGGGCCAGCGCGTGGGCGGCTTCCCGAGTGAAGCGGAGTGGAGTGAAGTGGCATGACCCCACCGGGATGTGGCGGCCCGGGTAAGGGTCAGGGTGGATGATGGAGTGAAGAGATTGGACCTCGTAGGGGCTTCCTACGTACCGCGCGTTAGCACGGATCAAAGTCAGCGTAGTTCGAATATACAGTTTAACGTCATGCTGGACGTTGGCGAGCCGACTCACGGGGAGATCGAGGCTGCCGGGAGGAGGATTGAACCGAACCACCTCGCACAGAGGGGGATGGAACGGCCGGGTGGATCACAGTTTCACGTCATGCTGGACGTTAAAAGGAGAAATAGAAAAAGGAGGCAGTGGGGAAGCACGATGGAGATACACGCGTGCAGTCTCCCATAGGGGCGGATTCATAGGTGAATCGACGCAAGCGTGAACCCAGGAAGGGTCCACTGATGGACGAACCGACGTGAATACGACCGGGACGACCAGGTGGTGGTCTTGAACCTCAGGGAGGCTTCCTACGTACCCTGTTTAGGAGACAGGGATCAAAGTCCACGTATTTCATTCGTTAACACTCTACCCCCAGGGGCGAAGGCCACTCCAATCCCGACATCCCTGCAGAGACGAGCGGGTGGGGGCCACACCCAAACCGGGAGGGGGACCCTGCGTGCGAGGCACGAGATCGGGTGAAGCGGACGGTTTAACGTCTTACCGGACGAAATACAGTTTAACGTCGTGTGTTGAGGACGAAGCGGACGGTTTAACGTCTTGCCGGACGAAGTACAGTTTAACGTCGTGTGTTGAGGATGAAGCGGACGGTTTAACGTCTTGCCGGACGAAGTACAGTTTAACGTCGTGTGTTGAGGACGAAGCGGACGGTTTAACGTCTTGCCGGACGAAGTACAGTTTAACGTCGTGTGTTGAGGACGAAGCGGACGGTTTAACGTCTTGCCGGACGAAGTACAGTTTAACGTCGTGTGTTGAGGACGAAGCGGACGGTTTAACGTCTTGCCGGACGAATGCGCAGTTTAACGTCATGCGGGACGAATGCTGTACAGTTTAACGTCTTGCCGGACGAATGCGCAGTTTAACGTCATGCGGGACGAATGCTGTACAGTTTAACGTCTTGTAGCTTGGACGTATGCAGTTTAACGTCGTGCGGGACGTATGCTTTGCCGCCGATGGGTCCGTGTCACTTCGCGCAGGCCTGGAGGGCCGCACGGGAAGACAACGTATAGTGCGGGCACCTGCGATGAAGATCATCGGGCGCCACGCAGGCGGGTACCCTCAGGGGGTCAAAGGGGGCGACCCTGGCGGTTTGCGCGCAAAAGAGGATCTTTGCGCGCAATTTCGCGGGTCGGCGCGCAAATGGGTGGGCTGGCGCGCAATTGGGCCAGCGCCTTGCGCGCGGATGATGGAGATTGCGCGCACCGGGCTTTGGATAGCGCGCGGGGGCAACGGCTCATCCTTTAATGAATGACCACTTGAAAGAAGGGGGGGGGGGTGCGCGCAATCGGGCCGGATTGCACGCACCCCGGGGCAATTGCGCGCAAGAGGCTTCTTTTGCGCGCGAAGGCCTTAGGGTGAGTGTTTATTCAAAGGAAAGGAGCCAGGGGGGATTGCGCGCGAAGGCAGACCCCGAGGCTTTCTTGCGCGAAAGAAATGAGGTTACCTGGAGTTCGGCATTGCGCGCGGAAGGGGTTGAATTGCGCGCACGAGAGCCCTTTCGACTTCCAGCAACCTTTAAAACGTCGGGGGTTGCCTTATATTTATAGGCAACCCCAGGCGCGGAATTCGCTCCGCGGGCGCGGAATTCCCTTCGCGGGCGCCGAATCAGGACCCGGCGCGCAAGGGAGTCGCGGGAGCTCGGGGCGCGCAAAATTGCGCGCCGGCCTTGCGGATTGTGCGCATCCCGGGAGGATTGCACGCCGCGACTCAACATTGCGCGCGGGCCTCTAAAATTTCGCGCACGGCCTCCGGGCTCTCCGGAACAGGCTTCTGACTCCAAATATCACTTCGCTTTCCGCATCCGGAACTTCGTTTGCGGATCAACGGACTTTTCCGGCGTCTACAATTTCATAAAAATTAAAATTAAAAACCTATGATGAAGATAAATCTATTACATTTGACAATAATACTTTTACTAGAATTTATCATCTTAAAATCACAATATTTTAATTGTTATATTTATTAAATTATTAATGTGACAACTTTGACATCATTTAAAATAAAATAATATAAGTGTCATAATCGCTTTTATAAGGCTCCACATGGTCAAATATTATACCATTGGATTATTATGGTTTACATGTACATGACCAATAAGTAATGGTCAGTGGTTTGTGACTTTTAGGGTCACTATTAGTTTAATAAAATCTATATTCTTGATTTTTCACTAGATAAACAATTTTCTGCATCGCTATTGTGTCACAATTAATGATAAATATTTAATCTCTAAAAATTATAAATAAATTCATATGATGTATATAATTTCATTATCTTTCTGGAGACTATTCATTTTTGGAGTTTCATGATGTTTATCACTAAATTAAAATTATTATACTTATAATATTTAATAGAGTGACATGTTGTCACTTTATTTGGTTTTAATAATAATTAAGTTATTTTCATGGACAAAAGTCCATTAAATGGTTCTAATCTGACCCTTAGGTGATATGGGTCGCCTTTTAGTCATCCAATAGGATTTTGAAAGGTTTTAGGGTAATTTTATAATCTTATATTTACCCTTAATTACCCGATTTACCTTCAACTATGGTAAATAAAATTTACCGTAGTTATTATCCATAATGCCCCAAAATAAAAAGTAGCTTATTAACATAATTTTGACCCAATGATTCCAAATATGGAATCCATTTTTCCAAATTCAATACATAAAATTTATAGAAATTAAATTAAAATTAATCCCGTTGTCGAAAGAAAACGGGTTTTTGTTTAAAACATTGCAAAAGATTGAATTGATTTAACCTACGAATTCAAGGTAAAATCAATTTTGATGATATAAATTATATTAAATGGTAAAAATATATTCTATTTATACATTAAAACTATTAAATGTTATAATTTAACCATATAATTTATTAAGATGAAAAGAAGTTGTTTTTAATTAAAATATAGCGTGTTTTTACTATTCATTAAAATATGAAAGTTATCGAAAAAATATCAAAACTTTATCCAATGTAAATTTTTATATCCTGATTCAAAAAAAAATTTACTTTGTCAAATTGAAATTATAAACATTTCAAAAACTAGATTTAATGTGGGTGCACCATTAATATTCGGCAAAACTGCATTTTTTGAAAAATACTTATTTTACCCGAAAAATTTATTTTGTTCACAAAAAATGTTCTAGAAAATGTGTATGATGAAATAATAATGTTATAACATTCAAAATTTAGTTAATAATTTTCATAACAGCTAGTTCATAATAATATTATAACCATATATCATTGTTTAGTGGAACATGATATTGTGTACAACACACGCTATCGAGGAAAGTCGTGATTGCGTGTAATGCAAGCCAAGTCAGGGTTGCGTGTTGTGCATGAATTCTTCGTGGGTTTGTTTAACATAATCCAACCATATTTTATTTATACATTGAATATATATGTATATATACACTCAATTTTGCGTAGAATGACTATTATAAAACGAACTTGAAATTGTGTATAACACAATCTAAGAATAGGGTTGCATATACTACAAGCTAATACGGTGTTGCGTATAGCACAAGATAATCATGTTGTAACATAAAACATATGACTTCAATTAATATGAATACTTATCATAAAATATCTGGTTGTTATATTCTACCCCCCTTAAAATGAATTTTTCCCTCGAAATTCGTCGGGGTTATAAATCGTTTACTATTTATAGAAACCCACATCGTAAAAAGGAATACTAAAACTTAATTTTAAAAACTAAAGTATGAAACATAATGATTACAAAAAGTAACTCATCACGGGGTTTCCATATAAGAGAACATCGGTGAAAATATGGATATTGAATAAAAGTCTAACCATCAAGTTCTGATGGAGAGTGGTAGAGGACATGGCTATGAAAAAGCCAACAATCACAAAGCCATAAATTTGTGATGATCTAAGGTACAATATAATTCATCGGATATAATAGAACGTTGACAAAATTTTTTGTTTTCAATATCATTTCCCTAAAGTTGAAAAATTTGAATTAGAAGAAATACTTACTTGATTTTGGTACAATCTCACTATTGTTCGTGCTTTGAACAATTTCCACTTCATCTCTTAAAGAAATGAAGTTGAATTTGTTATTCGTGGAGTGTTAACATATCATGTGATAGAATGATAACTCATTCCATTTGTTTCAATGAAAGGGTTAGAAAAAGTTATCAAATATACATAAGTCCATCTATGGGGAGGTTAATCATATACGATTCCATAAATGAACTTAGACTTCATCTATCATGCCACGTAATAAAATAAAACTAGTTTCTACTAACCAGGGACTTCCTGTAGGCCAGTGGTATGCAAAAAAGGCCAGTCACACTTCGGTTGTGGGTTCGATCCCCACAGCCTTGTCCGACGTGATAGACTATCGCCCGTCCTGCAGGTTGTCCTTTTTCTAAAACTACATTACTATAACATCCCATCAATAATATCAAAAAAAGTTATATACTTAAAAAATACTAACTTATGTCCAACATAATCCATTCCAATCTTTAGGCTATCTAAAATACTTTGGTCCAAGCTCATAGTATAAAGAAAAAAATTACGAGAAAGGTTATCTACCAAGAATGCGAATACAAGCATTTATCCCACATATATCATAAGATATATCTTGTTGGATCCATTCCAAACACATGAATAACATAGTAATATATTCTCTTGAATCATAAATTACAATAGAACCTTATTGAAAACATGAATACTGTCAAAAGTTAATTCTTTCCACATACCAAAATCCCAAAAAATCTATATAATCAAACCATAATATCACTTAGTCCTTATATCAGTCATGAGCTCATGAATACTATCAAACATTTCATTTTCTCCTTATACCTTCATTATGCGCATATCATCTTCTTTCCAAAAATATCTCAATCACTTTCCACTGTTACCGGTACCATAAAATTATTGAAAACCACAATAGACCAATACATAAATATTCTAATATTCCATGAGACTATATAAAACTTTATTTTGGAATCCCATTACATAAAAACTTAATCATTACACAACTTCATTTTCAAACTCAAAATCATAAATAATGACCGCATGAGACTTCCCTTTATCCTTTGACTTAAGAGGTTGCTCACGTTGATCATCATTTACCCATGGATTAGGGCATTTATTGGCATAATGCCCCATTTCTTTGCACTTGAAGGATTGAAGTGTTGGTGGTGCATTCTCTGCAGTATTTTCTTTATTCACATCATTAGCAACCCTTTTTCCATTACTTCGACACTCCACAGTTCGATGGACTTATTTTACACACTTAAAAAATTTTCTAGTACCTTTTAGGAAATCTCCACCATGCTTCTTTCCACACATTGAGAATAAGGAAACATTCATCTTCTTGTCACCATTATTCTGAGATTTCTCCTTAAACTCCGTCTTTCGTTTATTGTCAAAACCATGAGATTGATAATTAACACCAACTTCCATTTCTACCTTGATAGCACAACGCACAATTTCTTCATAGCTACTGAAGTCTCTTATAGCTAATTCCCTTAGAAGACTTGGTTTTATGCTATTGAAAAATCGATCAACTTTACATTCAGGTTGGATGATAAAGCCAGATGCATACCTTGTAAGTCTTGTAAAATTTTCTTCGTATATACCAACAGATTCATTATCCTTCTTCTTAATCTCAAGAAACTCCTTCTCCAACTTTGTTCGAAGAATACGAGGGAAGTACTTGTTGAAAAATAAGTTATTGAACTTGTCCCATTCCATGGACTCAATTTCATCTCGGGGCCTTGTATTCTTAATTAGAGTCCACCATTGGTCTGGTTCACCTTCTAAATGGTAAACAGCTAGAATGACTTGATCATGTTCCGAACATAGAAGTATGGAAAATGTATTTTCAATTGTACTAATCCATTGTTCAGCAACAAGTGGATTAGAAGACCCATTGAAAGAAGGTGGACGTTGCCTCATGAAGGACTCAATAAAATATTGTTCCCTCCTCTGCTCATTTGGATGTCCAGAATGATTCATAGCTTGTGTAAGTATAGAAATAAGATTTTTACCTCCATCTCACATAACGTTGGTTTGTTCAGAAGTACAATCATTGCATCGTCCATTACATTGATCAACACGGTTCCTTTGGGTTCCATCCATCGTCTAAAACCCAAAAATAATAGCGTGAGAGGCAAAAATCTTGCTAGGGAAAACAACATAGTAAATGGGAGTACCCTCAATATCTAACATCTTAGGTTAAATTCTAAGATCGTTATAGTAGTACTAGGACTATATCATATACGTATACTTATCCTTAGGGACATCCCTAGACATACCTTAGAATTATCTCTAGGGATCTCACTAAATTTCTCGCATCCTAGTTTCCAAAGGTTGACTAAACCTTTCCTCTGATACCAACTGTAGAGACCCAAAGATTGACGTACATGGACATTATAATACTTTTTCAGAATACTTAATACATAACAAAAACAGACACACAAGGATCATAATAGTTTAGTGTCTTTGGAAACATGGAATATAAACTTCTAATCATGTTGAAATATCTTCAACAACTCCCATAACGATCTTCCCCTTTTTGTTTCCTTACCTAAAACAATTCTTTATTTCCTGGGGAAAATAAAACATAAAAACGGTGAGCTCAAATGCTCAGTAAGGGAAAACATAGAGAACATAAAAAAATCCATAAACATTTGAAAGAAAAACTTGAACATGAAATTTAAACATCAAAATCTTGAGGAAAGACATAAATCGTGGAAGTATGTAAGGAATATATCAGAATGGAACATCAACCATGATAAAATATAATGGGAATAAAACAAGTAATTTTGGAAACCATTTAGCACATGATATGATTTCCATAGTAGCTAAGGCATTACTGCGAAGACCATCTTAATGGACAAAGTCCCTTTCTGAATCGAGTTCACCCCTCGTTTCAGTCTTGTAACACTGAACCAGATTAACTTCCCATTCCAGCAAAGTATATCTCAAGAGATATAAAATCTTTACCCAATGCATTTGAGGGAGATATAGGTCCCACCCATTTCATAATGAAATCATTCTTTCGTGTGCCGCAAAACCAAAAATCATAGATCATAGAATAACCCATGTAATAGAATGGGATTCTTAAACATCATGCCATCATAAAATAATAAATATTAAAAAATGGATATCATTTCATAATAAGAAAATTGAATTGATTTAAATCATAGAGACTTTATACTTGAAACATACACATATGAAATAATGTCATCTTAGATGGAAAATGGTTTTGATAAAACACTTGAAATGAATTCTTGAGGAAAATATCCTTTCTTCTTCAAAATCAATTTCTTTTCACAAAACATCATGTAATTTTAAAAGAAAATTATTTTGTTGAAAATAGTCATGAAATAATTTGGAGGAAGCTTTATGAAAATAAGGCTTTATAAAACCATAAAAATCTCATCGTACCGTATAAGTTAAAAAACATTCTTCTCGTACATTTGCCGGAAAAGTAAAAAAGTACCTCGTAAAAGAAGGATTCCATACATACCATGTAGTAAAAGTCAAAAATGGGTAAAAAGGACTTTAAACATACATGAAACCATTTTTAGGAAATTGGGACACGACTGATAAATATAACCACAGTAAATACTTACGAATAAGCAATCTTGGATAAAAATGAGATTTGCAAAATTATCCCTTACCTTAGGTCCGATATGCTTTTTATGAATCCGAACCTCCTGTATACTAATTTAAATAAAGTAATTGACTTATTACAGAATCATATTCATTGTTATGATATCATATATGGTTCACTTATGACTTTATATTACCCGTTCTTTTGTATGTTCCATGTTAATTAGAGTTTTGGGTAAAATTGTTATTTTTATTGTACATGTTTGGACTTTTTGTTCTAGATATTATTACTTATAACCTGATTTACAAAATTTCAGAATGTAAAAAATGATTTATATATAATATATATTCATCATATACATATATATTATAGATCGATAAAAGGAATGAAATACACTGTTCATGGAGACAGTAGCCCGTACATACGCATGAACGCTGTTTTCGTTTCCTTATTGAATTGAATGAAACTAAATAGATGACATACATATATATATACACATAAATCCAGTAGCATTATTTTTTATTATATTTAATTATTATTCATTATATAAACTTTATGATCATTCATGTATGGTTAATCATGGAGAATGAATCTAATCGCGTCGTGGAGACGGTAGTCCGTACGTACGCACGAGCGATGATATCGTTCCCATAATTATAGAATTGGAGTGGATGGAATAATATATCAGAATATTCATGAAGTTATAATAACCATATATAGTTATTCTTTACACCATTATAGCAATCCATGTAAGGTGTTGGTGGAAAAATAGATTACACCACGGCGTGGAGACAATATTCCGTACGTACGCACGCGTGATGATTTTGTTTTCCGTAGGATGGATAGAAGGTGAAATAGGTTTGTTTCATATTTATAATAATATATCTGTATATAAGGGGTACTTATGTTATTACTTCATAATGAAACAACTAAAGAAGAAGATTTTGAAGAAGAATGAAAATTGAAACAATCGTTAACGGATATTACCACTTATTTGACACGCCTCTTTCAATCCTCCTCTTAGTGTACTAAAATTGGACTATGAAGAAGACAAAGACCTCAAGGATGTTTCTAGGGAAGTTGAGAAGGGAAATGGTCAGGGTTTGGTCGATCTTAAAAGCTCAAATTTGTGTGAGGAAGAGAGGAAGGAGGTGTCCTTTTATAAGGGAGGAGAGGGGCACCTTTGGAAATCTTAAAAATATTAATTTATAATAAATCTAACCCCACATAAAACATCCAAAAATGACTCATATTTGAATATTAGATGCGTTAGGGTAGTAATTTTATCAAAAAAATAAAATTTCGACATGTTAAGAATTTATTTTAAACATTATCAATTTGATTTATCCTTATTTAATCAATTTAATTTTATTTCTGGTAACAACATTCTAAATTTAAAATTATAAAAAATAATTACTTATTTGTTGTGAATTGTCTATAATTGGATACTTTATAATATTTTATACCATATAAATTTAAATATATAAATTTTAAATATTTTTGTAATTTTTAAAACATTTTTATAATATGTTATTTTTATAAAATAACAATAGTGCCAATTTTGACACTATTCATTTATTTGAATTTAAACAAAATATATACAGAAGATATGTTCTAAATAAAAGCATTAATAGATTTATAAAAGATCATATGTATCTGGAAAATTAGTGGAGAACATTAAATAATTCATATAATATTTATTTTGTTATTTTTAAAACCATTTATTTGGTTTATCTCTTAATAAAATAATTACAACATCATTTTTTTATAATTAATTAATATACTTATTTTTTGAACTAAAATTAAAACTAAAATCCTATGATGAATATAATTCTATTACCTTTCACAATAATACTTTTACTAGAATTTAGCTTCTTAAAATCCCAATATTTAAATTATTATATTTATTAAATTATGAAGGTGACAACTTTGGCATCATTTAAAATAAAATAATATAAGTGTCATAATCGCTTATATATGGTTCCAAATGGTCAAATATACAACCATTGGATGATTATGGTTTAAATGTACATGGAGAATAAGTTTTGGTTAGGGTTTTGTGCCTTTTATGGTCACTATTAGTTTAATAAAAACTATATTCTTGATTTTTCACTAGATAAACAAGTTTCTGCATCACTATTGTGTCATAATTAATGATAATTATTTAATTCCTACAAATTATAAATAAATTCATATTATGTAGATAATTTCATTATATTTCTTCATACTATTCATGTTCGAAGTTTCATGAAGTTTATCACTAAATTAAAATTAATATACTTATAAGATTTAAGAGAGTGACATGTTGTCACTTTCTTTGGTTTTAATAATAATTAAGTTATTTTCATGGAAAAAAGTCCATTAAATGATTCTAATCCGACCCTTAGGTGATATGGGTCTACTTTTTGTCATCCAATAGGATTTTGACAGGTGTTAGGGTAATTTTATAATCTTATATTTACCCATAATTACCCGATTTACCTTTAACTATGGTAAATAAAATTTACCATAGTTACTATTCATAATGCCCAACTCACTGATTCCAAATATTAAATCCATTTTACCAATTTCAATACACAAAAGTTGCAGAAATTAAATTAAAATTAATCACATTGTCGAAAGAAAACGGGTTTTTGTTTAAAACATTGCAAAAGATTGAATTGATTTAACCTACGAATTCAAGGTAAAATCAATGCTAATGACTTACATTATATTAAATGGTAAAAATATATTCTATTTATACATTAAAACCATTAAATAATATAATCTAACCATATAAATTATTATGATGAAAAAAGTTGTTTTTAATTGAAATATAGCGTGTTTTTACTATTCATTAAAATATGAAAGTTATCGGAAAAATATCATAACTTTATCAAATGTAAATTTTTATATCCTGATTCAAAAGAAGAATTTTATTTTCTCAAATTGAACTTATAAAAATGTCAAAAACTAGATTTAATGTCGGTGCGCCATTAAAAGGCAGCAAAACTGCATTTTTTTAAAAATACTTATTTTACCCAAAAAAATTATTTTGTTCACATACCATGTTCTAGAAAATGTGAAAGATGAAATAATAATGTCATAACATTCAAAATTTAGTTAATACTATTCTAATGGATACTTCATAATAATATATATAACAATATATCATTGTTTAGTGAAACCTGATATTGCGTACAACACACGCTATCAAGGAAAGTCGTGATTGCGTGTAATGCAAGCAAAGTCAGGGTTGCGTGTTGTGCATGAATCCTTTGTGGTTTAGTATAACAGAATCCAACCATATTTTATTTATACATTGAATATATATATATAAATATATATATATATACACTCAATGTTGCCTAGAATGACTATTATAAAACGAACTTGAAATTGTGTATAACACAATCTAAGAATTGTGTTGCGTATACTACAAGATAATACGGTGTTGCGTATATCACAAGATAATCTTGTTGTTGCATAAAACATATGAAATCAATTAAAAAGAATACATATAATAAAATATCAGGTTGTTACACTCCCCCTTTATTCTAGGTAGCACAGATGGGTCGTTTATACCTCGGATGCCCAAAATTTGGTTGGAGTTCCATAATAAAATGATGTGACGATGCAACTATCCATTTCTTCTCACATCAGGCACGAACCACGTGAGATTAAGTATGGATTACTAATTATATCATGATTGTGGCTGGAATCAATTAAACTGAACAAAAAACTGAATAATATATTCATGCATGCAGTTCAGAACAAGTAGTAGTAAATAAAATTATGTTTATGAGTTCTTCCAAAACATGGCCCTTAAGGATCGACGTTTTGGATGGATTATTCCATTATTTCCACCATCCGACATGTGGCCTACAACATCACTTCTCACCCCATAAGATCATTCTCTTTGACAATAGAGGCAAGGCATAAATCATTAGACCTGAAATGTGCCCAGGATTGTTTAGTTTAGAGCTCAATAATTTGATGATTCGCCCGCACTATCATCTCCTGAGGATCCTCCAGTAGGGCCCTCAATTTATCGATGAGCTCGGCATGGTTTTCAATGAATTACTCCCTTTATTTTCTTTGTTATTAAAGTTTTTGGACCTCCTACTCTACCTCTAGGAAAGCCTCATTAATACATGACTCTTTGTGGAACCGAAAAATGTCTACAAATCATCTATTCTCCCATATCTTCTCCACAATGTAATCATGGATAATTATGTGAAGATGGTGAGCATCAACCCCTCCAGCACAGAGAAAGTGTATCCAGGTGCGGAGCGACCCCATACGGCTTAGCCATTCTGGCTGTGGATGGATAAGAATGTGTTTGATGCACTTCCACACCTTGCGCCAGGTCATATGGCTCACCTCAGTAGCATCTGAGTTGGAATCACATATTTCCTTAGGGTCCACGGGCCTATATTTAGGTAAATACGAATGGTGTTCAACGATAGTGTCTTCTTCAGGAACCACTTCTTTGTCAGTGAATTCACCCTCATAGGGATGGAAATCAACCCCAACAGCATTTCCACCCATTATCGTAACCTATGACACGTCAAGTACTGGGGCAGGGCCACCATGAACAGTTGATCTTGCAAGAGGTGATGTGGTCATCAGCAGGGCTCCTTCATATCTTCCAGACCTAATGGTCAGTCGAGCCTCCAACCTTGTGATCTCTGCATTGGGGAATATTGTCTCGGTTATCCGAATTTCCCATCAATGAATAGGTCTAGTGTAGATAAAGGATTTTGGGAGCCAAGCTTGGCAGTGTCCAGTGCATGTTTCATAGCGGGAACGACCACCACAGGGGATCCATCGACACTCGCTAACTCAATCAATGGTACCATCTCCTGAGAGATCATGGGGACAGTGGGAATCTCGAAGGATTCCAATTCATCTTTTCCTTTGGGCTCATCACCACATATCCCAGCCATAAATGGTTCCCCACCTTATTAGGATCTGATGACAAGTTCCTTAAAATGTTCCATAACGTCTGTAGGTGCATTTTCATCCCCTATAGGAAAGGCTACCTAGGATTCCTCACCCTTTTTTTCCTAAAAGGGATAGAGTTTTATTGAATAATTGGGGATTTTGAGAAGTTAAAATCAAGTGGATATAATAGTAGGATCACCTTGATCTACTCATCTTGCCTTGTATCAGATCGTACAATTTCTCCGCTCTCCCGAGAGCTTAGCTGGTGAGTAGGAGCTTCTAAGGGTCCCTCACCAGCAAGACCTTCAAATTGGTCCTCCTCCTCCTCTACATTATCTCCACCTTCTTCCCCTTCTTCCCGTCCTTCCTGTCCTTCCTCTTCATCTTCTTCCTACCCTATACATTCATCCTTGGATGGTAGCTTCTCTTGGATATGTTCCTTGACAAACATCTCTTTCACTATGAGATGCAGTTATTCATACCTCACCCGCTGGCATGCATACGTATCCATAGAAGTCAGGTATGTGTGCCGGCGATGAATGTTTACCCTATCTATCATCTGGATGTGCTCTATGTGTGGAAAATCGAGCTTGGTGTGTTCCAACCTCTACTAAAATTATTCAGTGTACATAGAATACTACAATGTTCTACAAGAAGTCCACAGAGAAGGAAATATAGCATTGGCAGTCAGGTTCAAGAGGTACCTGATGTGCTTTCCTGGAAGATCCCAAGCTGGATCACAAGTCTACATGTGGGACCACCATTCCCCGAGAGGTGGATGCACGTTCTCACCTTGCGATGATCCTATCGATGAAGTACCTGTCGGTGCCATGCTAGCCACCCAACCCATTCATTGTCTTACCTCTCCTGTGGAACCTCGTCTACCTCCCTGATCTTCGGGCTCTGTAGTAGCTGCCCTGATATTCCAGATGCATTTCCAAATATTTTACTCAGGATTTGATTTTGTCTCGTGTTTGGAAAACTCTATTAATAGGCCTGCACAGACATTGGTGGGGGGAAGAGTGATGATTTATCCCAATCCTGTTGTTATAAACATAAGCCATAGTTAACTGAGAATACAAGGATTATGTTCCTCCTGAACCTCTGTATATACTTTCATCGACATCTGTTGTGTGCACCCAATGTTCTGGGAAAACATTTTTGGTATGTACTATTCGAAAAAGATTTTACCGTCAATCTGGGGTACAAGTACACAAACCTGGATGATTTTTAGGTACTCCTTCTACTTTAATTGACCCCATCCACCGTCTACCAATTAACCGATCAGGGTTTGAAAAGGGTGGAAGTCGAAGTGGGTTTGGATGCCTATCATGATCTTGATCCCCTCTTCTCTGATCATTAGTGGGTGGATTCAGGTAATGTTCAAGAGGGATGGCTACATACCTTTACTAGGGGCGAATGGAATTTTGGAATTCATACCCACCATAGTGGGCTGCGACACAGCCATGAAGAATCTGAAATGATCTGTATATCCTCATTGGCGTACTCCCCCTGAGATACACCCTAAAATACACTACACCCTGGCGAACACTAGCACCAAAGTTTAACCTTGTTCTTCGCCGGCATAGTCTCGGTCATCACTACAGTCCATAGGAGGACCCCATCCTTGTGTCCCTCACTGGAAATATCCATCTTCCCAATAATGCGGGAGAAACCTTGCATATCGTACATTCTTGTGCTAATTTTCATTAATGGGAAATCCCCATAATCGGTACTCTCATGCCTCCAGGTCCCTCTAGTATGATCCTACATTTCCCATATGAGATGTGTTTGAGCATTTCTTCCCTCATCTTGACATTTTTATTGTTGTTTCTTGTGCTAGGAAATTACTAATCCACCCTTAATAATATATGTACTTAATAATATATTTTATTTTCAATTCCTCTTTAGCTAGATCTAGTAGGTGCTATGAAAGGAAGGGGTGCTTTTTTAATCCCCCCAGAAATTCTCTACAGGGAGTAAATCATTATAATGGTACCCCTCCAAGAAAATTCCCCCAATTTAGTGGACATCCCAGAGACTGATTCCCACCTCCCCATAGTGTATGTGGTAGTTGTTGGTATTAGGGGACCAACAACTGAACAATTCCGGTACTATTTCCTCCTGCTGATAGAAGTGAAATTGTAATGTACAAACAACTTCAAAGTTCCCAATAGATTTCAGCTCTGTCCTGAAATCTTTGCATGTCTGGTGGACCCATTACGCCTACGCCAATTCCCTAGTGATGTTTCCCCCAGATCTGAAATCCCATTCCTGCCATCCCTTCGTCTCTTTAGTAATGCTGCTTCTTAAAGTAATTGTATAAAGAGCGGGAAACTCCTTGGGAAACAGATCACTTCTCACAACAATCATGGACTTATATTTTATTCCATTGATGGTGGTGTTTTGTTTTTCCCTAGAAGTATTGCCATTGTTTGTAATATGGAACTACGGAAGACTATCCTTGCGAGTCACCCATGACCACGATGTATCCGTCTTGAATTTGGACATCAACATCTCCTCCCGAAGTCCGAAGTTCCATAACTGCATGCTATCACTTGGTAAATATTCTATTTGAGCATTCATAAGCATGCTAAAAATTATCTGGTTATCAGACACATCCCTCATCGCATGAAGAATTTTAGAGTTCATGATCATTTGAGTCCTCCTTACAGGTGCAGTGGCTTCCCTCTCAACATTAGTCTGTTGGGTGGCCATTTTTTAAATACAATGGGATGGGTGTGAAAGAATTAGCATTCTACATGAAAAATATACGACGGCGCACAAGAGTGTCGATCTGTGTTAAAAAGGTCGGGCAGTGCACAAAACACGGAGTCGGCCGCAAAAACTTATCCACGAATCATGACTGTTTTCTCCCATGATAGAAAAGATCATATCGTATGGAAAATGTCTATGTAGGGGCCTTTTGGGTGTATCCTACAATTTATAGGTGTGACCTTTTTCGCGTCCAAATCGCGTTCTTGCACTCACCGAATGGGAACTTCCCCCCTTTCCGGTGTGACCATCATAATCTGACCTTCGGGTCCCCCTTCTACTCTGATTCTGAGGGGGGGGGGATTTATTGATGCAAAAAATTTGGACAGATCTAGGATTTGGTTGATAAAGATAAAAAATGTATTTGGAAGGGGAGGTGAAGAGTGTGTGACCGGGGAGGCAGGTGCGTGCAAGATTCCAGGGATTCACGGAAATTTCCCTCCGGTGAGCAAGTCTTGAACGCCCAATGCGACATCAAAGTGTCCCTTAAACGAAGGCATGCTAAAAAATTAGTTAATTCTCGAGCGCATTGGTACTCGGTGGAGCACAAACCCTTTCAAGCCTAATGCAATGTCAATGGATGTTTCTGCGACGATCCCCCAGAAACCCTCGACCGCACTAGAACGTAAAAGTACGAGTGGTGTGAAATCATTCCTCCGACGTACAACCCCTTGCATGCCCAATGCAACGTAAAACAGTCATATTCACACATTTCCCCTTGCATGATTCCTTTGTGGACTTCAGATATAAAATGAAGCATACCCCCCCCCCCCGCCCTTCATGGACAGTGATAGAATATGAAGAAACAATTCATTGCGTGAAAGACACCTCTTCCGAGACCACGTGAAAACCATTATGGCCTCAAGGTATTGGATCATGCACGACAGATCCCCCAAGGGTCCTCCTTCGGGTGGGCCCTCTATGGTGTGATCCAAATCCATTTCCTATTACCCCAAGTCATTTGCGTTGAAAATATCCCTTGTGCATGAACGTTTCCCCCTACATCAGACCCATTTTGGGTACAACTATTCTCTCCTACGCGCAGTCTCACATTTTTGCGTGAACCCTTCCAGTTTGTGTGTAGACGTTCCATATTGCGCATAGCCTATCATATTACACATATCCTTCCTTGAGCGCTACATTTTACATCCTTAAATTAAGGAACCATTTCTGAGCACATATTCTGTGCACCACACCTGGGTCACGCACCTTTCTCCCGTATGACCCTCTAGGTTTGTACATAGTGATTTCCAAGTCCCTTTGGGTGGCGTTTCCTGGGATGTTTCTTTGATGTTTTCTTCTTCGCATATGAACTCTAATTGATATTTCATCTTTGAATAACCATGCTCATGTGGACTGCCCATTGGATCACTCCACAACACCACAATAACATGACATCGTCGATGCCTTCCCTTCCTAAATGGTGGGTGGGTATCAGTTATGTTAGTCCTAGGGGTGCTGAGTGAACTTGCCTCGTTCAAGTTGAAGGTTTTTAAACTGCCAAGCACCATATTACTTAGCACATGACATTAAAATGTATCTTTGCCTCATTCATCACATGAAAGGTTCCCCATCTCAGACATTCTCTAATCCCACGAGTATACACGGGAGTGAAATCATCCTCACATGGAATCAGATCCTCTTTGCTGGAGAGGCATTTGTCTATGGGGAAAGGGAAGACATCTTGGTGTAAGCCCCTATACATTCTTGCGGGAGGAAGTATCCCTACTGCTCCTTTCTTCTTTGGTGCCAAAGACTAGTGGGGGGGGGGGGGGATGGGCACCGGAAACCTCTTATCTTCCATTCTAAATACGTCTCATGTTGGTCTTTGTCACCACCCGGGCCTCCATCATAGAGTAAGTCCCAATCTCCATCGCACTGGGATTCTAACCACACATAAGACCACATTTCCTTATAGTGCTATTAACCATGCATAATCTCTTGTTTCCTCTTTGTAATGCTAACCACATAGAAGACTATGTTTCCTATTTGGGTCACTAACCACGTGTAACACTATTCCACTTCCCACGGATGCACCTTTTGCGATGTGATCACTAGGTCTTTGCTACCTCTTGTTTCTCACACCGAGCATGACTCACATGAGCATAGAGTAAGCATTGACCATGTAATCCTACATGTGAAGCCTATAGTGTAATCCACACACACACCTTCTAAACTATGTGGCCATTGATCCTTGTTAAAGAAAGGTATGTATGACAGCTCCATGACGTTCAATCCCAACTCCCATCGATTTCGACCACCCTTCACGTCGGTTCACCACACCTTCCGAACTACGTGGTCTTTGATACTTTCCATGTAATGGTATGTATGAAACCTACCTGAGGTTCAAGACCAACTCCCATTGGTTCTAACCCCCCCTTCACATCTATTCACCACACATTCTGAACTATGTGGACATTTATCTTTTCCATGGAACGGTACGTAGGACTCCTTCTTGAGGTTCAACGCCAACTCCCAGTGGTTCCGACCCTGATTCACGTCAGTTCACCACAACTTTCAAACTACGTGGACATTGATCCTTGCCAAGGTAAGGTACGTAGGACAGCTCCCTAAGGTTCAATCCCAACTCCCATCATTTCTGACCCCACTTCATGTCGGTTCTCTAGACCTTCTGAACTATGTAGATTTTGATCCTTTCCAAGGCAAGTAACGTAGGAAACCTCCCTAAGGTTCATGACCAACTCCCCTTGGTATCGATTACTTCACATTGATCCACCCCTATCATGCGTGACATTAAACTATACACCATATTCTTCCTGCATGGTAGTAAACTATAACCCCATCCAGTAGTAAGCTATTGCAACCCTATTCAACGGTAAGCCAATGAAGGCCCCAATATATGGTGAGCCATCATCTTATGAACTATGTATGTTTGATCCATGTCTCCTAGACAATGTAGGTAAGAATCCCCCCTAAGGTCAAACCCCAAACAATGGTAAATGTTGGTGCCCCGATTGGGACCCACATCTTAGGTCTACCCCTCGAGCGTCAGACCAACTCTCGGGATACTAATCACGTGTAAGCCGCAGCATTTCATCAGGTAGTTGTTCTCTACACGCACCCCAATCTCATGCCCTAACCCAGAGGTTCTACTTTATCCGGGTCCCATCCATACGGGTAACATCCTTAGGTGTCTCATCACCCATAAAACTGTGTGGGCTTTGATTCTCTACCACAAGGATACATAGGAAGTGTCTCTGAGACTCAATCCTAATATCACCGTCGTCCTCATGTCAGATCCATTTCATTCTTCATCAAATATAAACCCTCCATAATCCATTTTGATTCTTACCTAGGCCACCACATCCCGGTGTCATCAGCCCATCTCCTTTCTTCATAGCTCTTAGTAGTTACCAGGTCACTAACAACACATTATCCCCATCATCAGTGTTCCCTCTAGGGGTTTCACCCATATAATCTACTCTTATCTATGTTCTGATCAGTCCGATATGTCTCTTATGGAAGTAAAACTTGTGGAATACACTTTGTTAAACATGGGAAGCTGTGAAAAATCTCAGAGACCTACCCATGGCATATTATTCCCTGCACATGACGTGGGATGCCTCTGGATTCCATCCCCTCGAGAAGCCCTATCATAATGGGAAGAAACTTATATGCGCCAGTGTTCCAGCGTCCAGACATGCAAGTGATGTCCAATGTGATTACTCCCCTGACTGAAGGTTGCTTCCCTGGTTAGACCCTTTGGAGTGTCCTGACAGAAGTAGTGTAATTAACTGGTGTCCATGAAGACATGACACTAGGAATAATTTCACGAACATCTTAAGTCTATAAGGGAGACCTGAAAGAAGTGACGAGTTACGAGGAGGAATCCACATTAGGGGGAACTGTCATCCCATCATCCCATTTTGATCAAGGAGAAAATGTCCCTGAATAAGAGATAGATTCCACCAACCATGGGAAAGTGGAAATGTAGGCCAACCGTCAGTGCACCCTTGACAGACGGATGTGCTCCCTAGAAAAAGCATCGAAAATAAGAGAATAGGTTTTATGCCAAGCTATCAAAATGTTAGTGTTGGATTGATGAGGTTCACTTTTTAGAGATATCATATCTGAGTGAGGCATATTGGTGTATCCCAAAAAGGTGTAGGCTATCGTTTCTTGGGAACAACCCCAAAATGTCTCTGATATTCTGAGTTTTCTGTGATTCCCTGGTTATTATCGAAGGTTTATAATAGATTTATCTTGTTAGGAAGAAACTATCATATGGATAACCAATAAGGGGGTTATGTTTGATTGGTCATAGGCTTGTGAGAATGTTTTCTAGGAGATAAAAAAGTAGTTTACCTCCATACTGATTTTGATCTTACCCGAACATGTTAGAAAGTATACCTTGTTTTGTGATGCATCAGGTGTTGGATATAGGGAAATGTTGAGGCAAGATGATCATGTTGTAGCTTATGGGTCATAAAAATTGACGCCACATAAAGGAAATTATCCTACTCCTGACCTGATTCTAGTTGTTGTGGTTCATTCCTCAATGTGTTGGAGGCATTACTTGATGGGAGAACCCTTTACGGTATTTAATAACCATAAAAGTCTCAAATAAATCTTCTCTTAGTGGAATTTGACTCTTAGATAGAGATGGTAGGTTTATTACTCACATAATATTGATTTTGAATTGGTTTAAACACTGGGAAAATAGAATAGTGTTGCTGATACTCTTATCTAGAAGACTCAGAATGATGTAGTTCCGGAATCCAGTTCAGAGTTGGTGATGATGGACATGTTTGCGGAGATGAATTTGGAGGTACAGGAGGGTCACATGTAGATGAACCTTGCTTTAGTAGAAGTTGAGTCCACACATTTGAGAAGATTTAAGGAGAGTTAGGTGGTAGATCCAAAGTGTCTGGATAGGAAGGAATTTCTTAAAGGTGATAAGTCACCCTCTGGTTGGACCTACAATGCTGATGGAGTTTCTTATTTTCATGGTCGTGTCTTGGTACTGGTAGGTGTATGGGAGGATTTGATTCATGAGTTCCATGCATCGATGTGGGTAGTGCATCCAAGCTTGACTAATATGTACCGCGACCTACGTAGGTAGTTGTGGTGGATGGGGATAAAGACAGAAGTGGAGAGTTTTGTGGCACGATGCCTTACTTGTCAGTAGGTGAAGGCCGAACATCAGCGCCCAAGTGGGTTTTTGTAGTCATTGACTATTATAGAGTAGAAATGGAATTAAATCAAAATGGAAAACATAGATAATCTTCTGATGGTGCATCATAAGAATGATTCTTTTTGGGTGGGGATATATCGGCCTACCAAAGTGGAAAATTTCTTCCCAATTCAGGAGACCTATTGTAACGCCCCGACCCCAGCTACCCAGAGACGGTGCGTTACTTCGTAACATCGGCATGATCACAAAAGATCAAGTCTCGAAAGACCGATTAGTTTAGTAGCCTTGGAAACACTAGATACATTTGTAAACGTTACATTACATCATAAAGTGAAAAACTAATAAAAAAGTCTTCATAGTCCACACTCATATCCTCTTCTGACTATCCCTGCAGGTCATTCAAAAAATAATTCTTCACATCCTAGAAAATATTAAAACATTGAAAGGGGTGAGCTCAGATGCTCAGTAAGGATAACAATAATGCGGAAGCTTTCATAAATAAACATAAAAATATAAGGCAATGTATAACTAAAACAAAAGCCTTTTAAACTTGAACATCAACATAATATGGCAAAAGTAAAATGAGATAATGCCATTCACTTCTTCACATGGATATTCTACTGGTCGAATAATCACATGCAATATCAATAACCACTTTCATAATGATGGAATGCATAATGCCAGACTACCATAACCACGTAGTCAAGGCCTCGTGCCAAGACCACAAATAAGATTTTTTCAAGGCCTCGTGGCAAGACACTAGTTTGTCTCATGAGACCTGACGATGCATCGAGGAGCTGTAGCGGGCTACACCCGTCACTTATTAAGTCCAATGCATTCCTCATATGAATAGGTTTAAACATATCATAAACCATAACATAATCGTATCACATAAAACATGCATAAAGGAAACATAACATTTCCACATTTCAATCACAATATTTCAATACAACACATTGATATAACAAAAACGCTTTCAAAACCATTTTCAATACCAAAATAAAAGAAAGTTAAAACTTTGTATTTATTTTTCATTAAAAAAATGATGGCTTGTAGAGGAAGCCGAAACTCAAATAGTGGTCACGACGGCGAAGAAGTCGTTGTCTCCGCATACGTACGACAAAAACATTCCCTTTTGTCGTTTAGTAAACGCTTCGTATAAAAAAGATTCCTTTTGAATAAACATAAAAGTCAAAGTGGTTTATACACCGTATAAAAGAAATTTGTGTATAAAACCAAATATGCCTCAATGAAAGGAGATTGAGACGAAGTCCTTACAAAGATCATTTTTAAAATAAAATAGATATATTTTGTGTATTCACTATAAGTACACATAAATAAAGTATAAATACAAGATATGACATAATAACATCATGACATAATTTGAAAGTAGGAGATTAACCCAAAGAATGGAAGTTGGGTTAAGAAGTTCCCTTACCTTGCGTTCTGCCCTGACTCGACCGTTCTTTAACCTCCTGAATAATAAACTAGAGTTAATTTATATTTACTTAAGAACCTTTTTCATGTTCATTATTCCATTTATATCACTTATTACCATGTTATGAACATTATTTAATTATTTAAGTTAATAACGGTCGTTTTGTCGATCTTTGGTACTTGAGTCAAAAATAAACTTCTTATAATTACAAGTTGTTCATGTGGTGAAATATCCATTATATCCAGAATTATATTCATGATTTAGATATCATATATATCATATATATACAGTATATACATTCATTCATAATGTCACGTAACATTTAGAGGTAAGAAATGAAATGCACCGTTCATGGAGACGGTAAGCCGTACGTACGCATGAATGCTACTTTCATTTCTATTTAGTATTTAATGGAATGAAATAATAATGATATAAATTTATAATATAATTACAGTATAATATAGTGTATAATACCATTTACTCCATCCTTTATACATCCCACATATGGAATTAACGATTCAAATCACTTTGAGTGGGCGGTAGTCCGCACTTCCTAAAATGAAATTATCGCGTTTTACCCATAATGGAAATCATAAAGTATGCCATAAATGAGAAATAAAGAAGCATAAGTAAAACATAAACATAATATATATATCATATATAAATATAGTGACATCTTAATGGCCACCTTTGAAGGTGTTATATGAGTGTTGAACAATCATCGTTTCGTGAGGCAGAAATTCGCCATCCACAGAAACTGTATGTTCTTTAACCATTAGATGTAGGTGTGTGTAAGTGTAGCTAGAATCCTTCTTATAACAACATCATAGTATATTGAGGATACTGGTGTTGTTACAAAAGAAATGAATAAAAAGAGTTTAGGGGGTTGGAGAAGAAAAAAAAACAAAACAACATTAGAGAAGACATTACCTCAAAATCGGGTAACTCTTTTTGATTTGTGCCAAAGGCTTCCTTGGGAAGAGTTCTGCCCAAAGTGAGGCTTCTAGGAGTACTAGGGGGAAGTTGGGAGAGTATTTGGGCAGGGGTTGGCCGAGCCAAATGGCTTGAAGGTGTGAATAAGGTGGGAGTGGTGGGGGCCTTTTATAAGAGGAGAGGAGGGGCTCTTTTGGAAAGATTGAAATGTTACATTATTATACAACGCATTTCGGATTCTAAAGGTCCCACACTTATATAATTCGTGGATAAGGTGATAAGGGTTCGAAATCTCCTCATCCAATAGGCTTTGGACAAGTGTAAGCCTTGGATTTTGCATTATCTTCTCATTTTATTTAAATCGTTAAATAATGAGGTCATCGCTGCATCATAATGATGTCATAAATAATTTAAATTATTTAATGTCTAAAAATTATAATAAAAATACTATGATGTAGGAAATATTTTTATCTTTCTAATGAATATTTATAGTCAAATTTTGGACTTGTGTAACCCCACTTAAAAACTGTTTTAGTAAAACAACTCATGTTTGTGTCAATTTAATTTTAACATTAAATAAATATATATTAATGTCATTTTCCAACCCAAGTGGCTCCATTGGGTCCCCAAGTTGACCCATGGGTTTTCTTGATCGGCCATTACTCGTCCAATAGGATTAGGACAAGTGTCAAACTCATATAATATTATTAAAACATTGTTTTTACCTTAAACTACACTAATTACCACTAATCGCGATTAAGAACTTAAAAGTTACTATTCACTAAAAAATTATTTTAATCTCATTGAACCACATTTTACTTCTTAATGACAACCATGTATGTAGGATTCTTGAAAATCAAATCACAGAAGTGGTAATATTTCATTTAAACGAAAAATCAGTTATTTAACTACCACTTAGTGGTTTCACTATTCATCAAAAATTGATGTTTTTCAGAACAATGCCAAAATTTCACCTTAAGCTATAATTGATATTCCGAATTCAAAAATGATGTCTATTTTACAAAATTCCAAACATATAAGTTGCATTAATTAATTTTATAATCAATTCCCGCTGTCACAACAAATAGCGTGTTTTTAAGAAACAATTTATATCAAAAGATTGGCAATTGTTTATGTCCAATTTCAATGTTAAATTAATTCTAATGACCACCGTTGGATAAAATGGTAAAAATATATTCTAATTATACTTTAAAACCACTAAATAGTATAATTTACCACAATAAATTATTTTGATTAAAAAAGTTGTTTTAAGTATTTATCACTATTCATAAAAAATTGGAAGTTCTCAGAAAATGACAAAAAATTCAACATAGGATAATTTCAATATTATGAATACAAAAATGAAGTCCATTTTGAAATATAAAATTTCTATAATTTTAAAAAGTGGTTATTACTATTCATAACGACTACTTTGATTAGTCGCGGTGTTTTAGAACTCGAAGTTACGTACAATGCAAGCTATTGCATTATTGAATGAGAAGCGTATCGTGGAAGCTCGGGGTGTTACATTCTACCCTCCTTCAATAAATTGCGTCCTCGCAATTTGAAATTTTTCTTTGAAAATAAAAGGTTGAAAAGAGAAAATACCTTTGAGGAAAACCCACATCGGAAATAAGATTAATAAAATTTAGCCTTAATAAGAGGGAAAGGGAAATGAAAAAGTCACCACCCAAATATGATCTCGATTAGGAGAACATTGGTGGCAATTAGAGACATATAATTGGAGGAAAAACGTAAATATTTGTAGGGAGTGATTGTGGTCATCAATCACAAACAAGTGTAAAATTGAGGGCCTCAAAGCCTTCAATCTATGTTGATTTAAAATATTATCAGTTCAACAAGACATAAGGTATTAGGATAACACATTTTTTTGTTTTTATATCCCTTTAATAAAGTTTAGGAATTAATTTATTCATAGAATAAGAGATAGGTATATATATATTTATGCTTGACAAGTATAGTTTCATCCTTCAAATAATTTCTACCACAAACTCATCTTTTACTCCAAATGGTAACGGAACTCAAAAATATTCTATTTATCCTAATTGTATAAGGTTACAAATATTAACA
The DNA here is from genome assembly GCA_963277665.1 of Viscum album. NCBI lineage: Eukaryota > Viridiplantae > Streptophyta > Magnoliopsida > Santalales > Viscaceae > Viscum > Viscum album. The sequence continues at coordinate 1,141,366 of CAUJRU010000026.1, read as the reverse complement.
CATACCATTTAGATTAGTAAAACTATTTTTTAATAACCAGGGACTTCCTGTAGGCTAGTGGTAGGAAATAAAGGCCTGTCGCACTATGGTTGTGGTTTCTATTCCTGCAGCTTTGTCCGACACAACGGGTTATGCCCTACCCTGCAGGTTGTCCTTTTCCTAAAACTATAGTATTATAATATTCCAAAAATAATGTTCAGAAATGTTTTATCCTTAAACAATACTATCCAAAGATCAACTTAATCCACTCCAACCTTTATAGTTATCCAAAATACCTCTGTACAGACTTTCTCTAAAAGGTCTCTTAATTCCAAAATCAATTTATCAGATTCTCCAAACAAAGTAAAGTTTCTCTTATTGTCACATAATAAAAATATAATTACCTTCATCATATTAAAACCTTACTGAAATCAACATGTACTGCAGTACAATCCTAATATATATATATATCACATTATTCTAATAACCAGAATATAATCCATGAGTCCAAAAGCACCAATACATTAGTTATTCTGCTTCAACTGTAGTAACAGCATAAGATTGTCCTTGATCCCTTGGCCTTTTCTAAGGTAAGTTTCCATGACGCTTAGGACATTCATTTGCATAATGACCCATTTCTCTACAATTTTAGCATTGAACATTGATAGCCTCTTTCTTTCCCTTACAATCACGAGCCGGGTGACCTTTTTCTCCACATTTGTAACAAACTCCCATTCCTTTTAGGCAAGTACCAGGGTGATTCTTCCCACAATTATCACATAATGGAAAATCCTTCTTTCCCTTTTTCCCTTTATTTGTCTCTTGTTCCACCGTTCTCTTCTTCTCTTGCTTTACTTTGTTTTCATAAGACTTAGAGATTTCCTTTTCTGTCTTGATAGCACACGAGACAATATCTTCGTATGATGAGAAGGATTGTGATACTAAAGCTCGACAGAGAAATGGTTTTAACCCATCAAAGAAAGGATCAATCTTACTCCTTGGGTTACGTATATAATCTGCATCATACCTCACTAACCTTGTAAAGTTGGCCTCATACTTTGCGACATTCTCATCCTCCTTCTGCCTCAGACTCAGAAATTGCCTTTCCATATGTACTCGATTGTCACGAGGAAAGTATTTTTCTAAGAAAATATCTTTGAACTCCCTCAATTATATATTAGATACGTCATCATCTTCCTTTGTGTTTTGAATCAGCGACCACCATTGATCGGCATCTCCAGTGAGGCGGTAAACTACCATGATAACCTTCTACCTTTCGCTACTCCCCAAGGCGTGGAATATTTTCTCTAAGGAATTTATCCATTGCTCAGCTACTATAGGATTTGTACTCCCATTGAAGGTTGGTGGTTGTTACCTCATGAAACGGTCTAGCATTGATCCTCCACGTTGCGGGTCAGGGTGCTCCATACGAGTAAGGTAATTATTCATAACCTGAGTGAGTTGTCCCAGTATGGTAATAAGTTGATCAGCACCAGTTGTATCTCCAGATCCACAATAATTATCTTGAGCAGGAGGGCAATCCCTACAAGAAGTTCGTACATTGATACGGTTTCCATTCCTTCCACTAGGCGCCATTTCTATACAATGGCATAAACTAGATTAGATTATGAATCAAAATACATAATTCCATACTTATAAAATACTTAACATAAATTGAACTATTTATGGATATAATCCATAATCATAAAAATGTTTTCTTTGAGGAAGTATATACTCATAAACCCTTCATAATCATTTGTAAAGAAAATGAGAATTATCCAAAGCATATCTCCCGGGAGTGTCGTAACCAAGAGTGCAGCAAGGCCCGTTGTCGTGCACCAGTTCCCGTTCGAGTCTAGCTTAAAGCGGTGTTTTCGGGTTTTACCCCTAGGTACATCTGTGCCAGAGCCGCCTCTACTTGCTCGTATCCAGACAGGGATGTATTGCTCGGAAAACTCACAAAATCTCTACAATAACAAAATTCTAGGAAGTTCTTCTATACTAATCCTCAAAGTATATCTTTGGGCTATGTGCTCTAATCAGATTTTATCTAAATCTAGCTTCCAAGGTTAGTACTAAACTGCCTCTGATACCAACTGTAACGCCCCGACCCCAGCTACCCAGAGCCGGTGCGTTACTTCGTAACATCAGCATGATCAAAAAAGATCAAGTCTCAAAAGACCGATTAGTTTAGTAGCCTTGGAAACACTAGATACATTTGTAAACGTTACATTACATCATAAAGTGAAAAACTAATAAAAAAGTCTTCATAGTCCACACTCATATCCTCTTCTGACTATCCCTGCATGTTATTCATAAAATAATTCTTCACATCCTGGAAAATATTAAAACATTGAAAGGGGTGAGCTCAGATGCTCAGTAAGGATAACAATAATGCGGAAGCTTTCATAAATAAACATAAAAATTTAAGGAAATGTATAACTAAAACAAAAGCCTTTTAAACTTGAACATCAACATAATATGGCAAATGTAAAATGAGATAATGCCATTCACTTCTTCACATGGATATTCTACTGGTCGAATAATCACATGCAATATCAATAACCACTTTCATAATGATGGAATGCATAATGCCATACTATCATAACCACGTAATCAAGGCCTCATGCCAAGACCACAAATAAGATTTTGTCAAGGCCTCGTGCCAAGACACTAGTTTGTCTCATGAGACCTGCCGATGCATCGAGGAGCTGTAGCGGGCTCCACCCGTCACTTAGTAAGTCCAATGCATTCCTCATATGAATAGGTTTAAACATATCATAAACCATAACATAATCGTATCACATAAAACATGCATAAAGGAAACAGAAAATTTCCACATTTCAATCACATTATTTCAATACAACACATTGATATAATAAAAACGCTTTCAAAACCATTTTCAATACCAAAATAAAAGAAAGTTAAAACTTTGTATTTATTTTTCATTAAAAAAAATGATGGCTTGTAGAGGAAGCCGAAACTCAAATAGTGGTCACGACGGCGAAGAAGTCTTTGTCGCCGCATACATACGACAAAAACATTCCCTTTTGTCGTTTAGTAAACGCTTCATATAAAAAAGATTCCTTTTGAATAAACGTAAAAGTCAAAGTGGTTTATACACCGTATAAAAGAAATTTGTGTATAAAACCAAATATGCCTCAATGAAAGGAGATTGAGACGAAGTCCTTACGAAGATCATTTTTAAAATAAAATAGATATATTTTGTGTATTCACTATAAGTACACATAAATAAAGTATAAATACAAGATATGACATAATAACATCATGACATAATTTGAAAGTAGGAGATTAAACCAAAGAATAGAAGTTGGGTTAAGAAGTTCCCTTACCTTGCGTTCTGCCCTGACTCGACCGTTCTTTAACCTCCTGAATAATAAACTAGAGTTAATTTATATTTACTTAAGAACCTTTTTCATGTTCATTATTCCATTTATATCACTTATTACCATGTTATGAACATTATTTAATTATTTAAGTTAATAACGGTCGTTTTGTCGATCTTTGGTACTTGAGTCAAAAATAAACTTCTTATAATTACAAGTTGTTCATGTGGTGAAATATCCATTATATCTAGAATTATATTCATGATTTAGATATCATATATATCATATATATACAGTATATACATTCATTCATAATTTCACGTAACATTTAGAGGTAAGAAATGAAATGCACCGTTCATGGAGACGGTAAGCCGTACGTACGCATGAACGCTACTTTCATTTATATTTCGTATTTAATGGAATGAAATCATAATGATATAAATTTATAATATAATTACAGTATAATATAGTGTATAATACCATTTACTCCATCCTTTATACATCCCACATATGGCATTAACGATTCAAATCACTTTGAGGGGGCGGTAGTCCGCACTTCCTGAAATGAAATTATCGCGTTTTACCCATAATGGAAATCATAAAGTATGCCATAAATGAGAAATAAAGAAGCATAAGTAAAACATAAACATAATATATATATCATATATAAATATAGTGACATCTTAATGGCCACCTTTGAAGGTGTTATATGAGTGTTGAACAATCATCGTTTCGTGAGGCCGAAATTCTCCATCCACAGAAACCGTATGTTCTTTAACAATTAGATGTAGGTGTGTGTAAGTGTAGCTCGAATCCTTCTTATAACAACATCCTAGTATATTGAGGATACTGGTGTTGTTACAAAAGAAATGAATAAAAAGAGTTTATGGGGTTGGAGAAGAAAAACAAAACAAAACAACATTAGAGATGACATTACCTCAAAATCGGGTAACTCTTTTTGATTTGAGCCAAAGGCTTCCTTGGGAAGAGTTCTGCCCAAATTGAGGCTTCTAGGAGTACTAGGGGGAAGTTGGGAGAGTATTTGGGCAGGGTTTGGCCGAGCCAAATGGCTTGAAGGTGTGAATAAGGTGGGAGTGGTGGGTCCTTTTATAAGAGGAGAGGAGGGGCTCTTTTGGAAAGATTGAAATGTTACATTATTATACAATGCATTTCGGATTCTAAAGGTCCCACACTTATATAATTCGTGGATAAGGTGATAAGGGTTCTAAATCTCCTCTTCCAATAGGCTTTGGACAAGTGTAAGCCTTGGAGTTTGCATTATCTTCTCATTTTATTTAAATCGTTAAATAATGAGGTCATCGCTGCATCATAATGATGTCATAAATAATTTAAATTATTTAATGTCTAAAAATTATAAAAAAATACTATGATGTAGGAAATCTTTTTATCTTTCTAATGAATATTTATAGTCAAAATTTGGACTTTTTTAACCCCACTTAAAAACTGTTTTAGTAAAAAAACTCATGTTTGTGTCAATTTAATTTTAACATTAAATAAATATATATTAATGTCATTTTCCAACCAATGTGGCTCCATGGGGTCCCCAAGTTGACCCATGGGTTGTCTTGGTCGGCCATTACTCATCCAATAGGAGTAGGACAAGTGTCAAGCTCATATAATATTATTAAAACATTGTTTTTACCTTAAACTACACTAATTACCACTAATCGTGATTAAGAATTTAAAAGTTACTATTCACTAAAAAATTATTTTAATCTCATTAAACCACATTTTACTTCTTAATGACAACCATGTATGTCGGATTTTTGAAAATAAAATCACAGAAGTGGTAATATTTCATTTAAACGAAAATTCTGTTATTTAACTACCACTTAGTGGTTTCACTATTCATCAAAAATTGAAGTTTTTCAGAACAATGCCAAAATTTCACCCTAAGCTATAATTGATATTCCGAATTCAAAAATGATGTCTATTTTACAAAATTCCAAACATATAAGTTGCATTAATTAATTTTATAATCAATTCCCGCTGTCACAACAAATAGCATGTTTTTAAGAAACAATTTATATCAAAAGATTGGCAATTGTTTATGTCCAATTTCAATGTTAAATTAATTCTAATGACCACCGTTGGATAAAATGGTAAAAATATATTCTAATTATACTTTAAAACCACTAAATAGTATAATTTACCACAATAAATTATTTTGATTAAAAAAATTGTTTTAAGTATTTATCACTATTCATAAAATATTGGAAGTTCTCAGAAAATTACAAAAAATTCAACATAGGCTAATTTCAATATTAGGAATACAAAAATTAAGTCTATTTTGAAATATAAAATTTCTATAATTTTAAAAAGTGGTTATTACTATTCATAACGACTACTTTGATTAGTCGCGGTGTTTTAGAACTCGAAGTTGCGTACAATGCAAGCTATTACATTATTGAATGAGAAGCGTATCGTGGAAGCTTGGGGTGTTACACCTATATTGTCGACCAGTTGGAGGAGTAGTATGTTCAAAAAATAGTACAGTTTCTTGGTGTGCTGAGAACCAATGTCCCAGTTCATGATCCATATTTCACATCTCATTTTTGGAAAAGACTACAGAAGCCACATGGTACCTAGGTGTTTTTGAGTACGGCTTACAACCCATAGACTGATAGACAGTCGAAGTGTACAATTCAGGTATTAAAAGACATGTTGAGAAAATGTGTTCTTGATTTCGGTGGTTCATGGGAAAAGAACCTATCACATGTTGAGTTTGTGTATAACAATTGTTTTTGGGCTACAGTTCAGATGGATCCTATTGAGGCACTTTATTAGAGATGGTGTAGATCGTCATTGTGTTGGTTAGAGGTAGGAGAGTCTAAGCTGCTAGGGCTGAGTATTGTGCATGAGATTTCGGAGAAGGTTTGTTTGATTCAAAAGCATATGGAAATAGTTCAAAACAAGAATAAGTCATATACATCACATATTCATAGAAATCTTTAGTTCATGGTTGGTGATATTGTTTGATATTCGGGTGTCTCCATGTTGGGTCACCATCAGATTTCAACATATGGAAAGTTGGAAACTAGATATGAGGGTCTATTTGAGATTATGGAGAGGATCAGAACGATGGCTTACCGATTGGATATTCCATAGTGGTATAGTGGGAAGAATGATGTATTCCATGTTTCAAAACTCCAATAGTATCACCTGGAACAATCTCATTGGATAAATACTGAGGATGTCAAGCTTGAGGCTGATGTGTCCTTTGAGGAGCACCTAGTTCATGTTGTAGATCATAGAGAGAAGGTTTTGCATTGAATGGTTTTTCCCCTGGTTCACACTGTATAGAAACAAGGAAACATTCAATAGGAAACATGGGAGTGGGAATCTGATATGCTAGTCTAGTGGCCTGATCTTGTTTCTTTAGAATCATTATGATGCTTAGGAAGAGAAGCTTAGGGATGATCCATTATAAGTTGGGAGGTTGTAAGATCCCGGATTTCTCTGTAAGGTATGTTTTATTTATATTTCAGTTTAGGCCCTTTATTTTAGTTAATTAAGTGCCTTCCAAAGTCCTAGAGGAGGATCATGGGTGTTCTAGGGGTTCGGGACACGAAATGGGGAAAATGATTTTTCTGGGCTAGCTTCACAGTCTGTGAACGGTTAGTTCTAACCGTGTGGGCAGCCCAGGTAAACCATGCAAGGGGAATATTTTCAAATAGTAGCCTCCACACAGTTAGCACACGGTTTGGAAACCCATGCAGGTAAACCATGTGAGGGGGATTTTTGGGATACAAGCATTTGCACAGTTTGGCACATGGTTTGGAAAACTATGTGGGTAAACCATGCGGCCCAAAAACCTTTAAAATAATACAAAAATTCCACTATAGGGTTTTATAACCCACTCAGGATTTTCCTCTTCCTCCTCCCTTGAAACCCTTGGAACGAACCAAAGGGGCCAAGAGCTTCCAAGGATCAATCTACATCGATTCTTATCCATTTGGAGCACCATTAGTTGCAGATTGAATGTATGGGTAAGGCTTTCCCCCTCTTGTTTTTCTCTTTTTGGTTTAAGGTTTCTATTTCTTTCCCTTATACATACAATCCTCTCAAACCCTTCTTTTTTAGTCATTTTAGGGTAATTATTCAGGGGTTGGTTGAATTGATATCTAAGGATTTGATTGGGAGTGTGTCCAAAAAGGATTTAGGGTAGTTGGTCTAAAAAATTATATCCCTTGGATTTTGTTTAGATTTGTGCATGTAGGGTTTTTTTCATGCCCTCATTTGAAGAGTTCTTGATTACCAAGAAATGATGTGATGTAGTGGTGCATATATGGATAATTGAACCCCTCTTGATCCCCATGGGATGAAAGGAGGATGACTCGACCGAATTTGGGCCACCCAAGGTGTGTGCTGATATTTCCTCAGACATAGAGTTTGCTAAGTAAGTGTTGTCCATTGTGCAAGAATTAAGATCCATTCATTATTAGGTTAATATTCTCAATGTAATTTCAATTGGTTTCTAGTGAGAAACTTGGGTTGATTAATAACCCAAGACATTTTTTGGTTGGCACAAAAAAGGGTTAAAAGGATAAATGGGAAAATGCTAGGGATTAACATTATACATGAATAACGATTAGTGGGATATGCATGGAAAATGTGAATGGGGCTAAAGGTGTTAAGAATATGAATAATGAAAGTGATAATGGAATGAGGAAAAAATCTAAATTATCATTTTCCGAGGTTATTGTGATGATTGTAAATGCTTTGGGCTATGATGTTGTCATATGGTGTTTTTTGGTGAATGATAATTAAGAATGTGCACATGGCTTGGCTGAGGGGGGTATTAACTTGAGGTTATACGCCCACGGTTGAGTTGGGCCGAGGTTATAGATCCTCCACTAAATGCATGAGATAGGTAATGGGAGAGAGTTCTATTCCACTAATGGTTGCATTCTACCATGACTGAGTCTTCGAGGTGAGGATATTGGGAATTGTTATATTGTGATTCCTAGTGAGATAGGGCTTGATTATATTTCCATATGCTTGAGAACACTGAATATTCCCAATCGAGTGAACACATAAAAAGGGGAGTTTGAATATTTAAATGCCTATATAGTGAACTCAAATTCATTTGTAGTATAAATAAAATGAACATAGTTTAGAAAGGCTTATTGAACTGCCTACCTTAAATTGCCATTATTTATCATTTTAATTCACTATCTTCCTTGATGGATATTTTGAAGACACCATTGGTGTTGTCCAACTGAGTTATATTCACACCCTTCTCAGGCTCCTATTAAGTACCCAAGAAGAATTCATGCTTGTAGGTAATGACAAGGGAAATGGTCATATGACAGGTAGATGAGTTGGACCTGGGACATGTTTGGGAGATGTTCTAGACTTGGAGTCCTGTCCATTTTTGGGATTCTACAATTTTCATTCAATTGGATTTTTGTCACATTACATTGTAGAACGAAATGAAATATTTATTGTTTTTTATGATTGTTCCAAGTTTGGGATTTGGTTATTATGCATGTTATGGATTGTTCCCTTATGTTTACACTATTTAAATTATTATATATTATGCCTGACTCTGATATTTTGGGTATAGTCTCCCCATATGACCTATTAGATTCTCACAGCTAGCCGGAAACCTCTGGAATACAAGGAGGCACACTTGAGGTCATGTAACTACCCGGCTCGAGCCACTGATTTAGTGGCACAAAGGTTAGGGACTTTACAATGACATTGTACTGAAATAAAGTAATTATTTATTCTCATGTTCATAAAAATTACGGAAGGGATCTTGAAAACCAAAAATTTTATGTTAGTACTTTCTTATCTGATGAATCCTATTGTCCCTAAAATCATCACATATATATGATTTTCTGGTTGTTAACTTTCTCCAATCATTGTTCTCTATCAATATCTATCAGAACTTATTGCACATATTTTTATTCCATATCCATGTCTTCACTTCCAACACATGTTCTCCTGTGTGGAAACCCAATGATTAGTTAATTTGGGAAACAATTATGTTTTTAAGATTCCATTTTAAAATGAGGCTTAATATTCCTTTTTACAATGTGTGTTTCTATGAAATAAAATTTCTAGTACTAACCTTTTATAGCCCCGATGAATTTCGTGGGAGAAATTCATTTTAAGGGGGGGTATAATGTAACACTCCAATATTTTTTGACATATATTACTTTTAATTTCTAGAATGTCTTGTGTTTTATTCTACACAAAGATTATATGGCGCTATAGAAAACACCTTATTAACATGAAATATATGCAACACTATTCTTGTCTTGTGTTACATACAATTTCAAGTTCTTTTGATAGGATTCATTTAATGAAACACCGAGTATAGATATTTTTCAATTTATAAAGAACCATGTTTGGATTATGTTATACCCAACAAAAAATTAAGATTTCAATAAACACAACACTGATATGGCTTTCATTACACACAAGACCAACCTTCCTCAATAACTTGTGTTGTACGTAATACTATGTTTCACTAAGAAATGATATATTACAAAAATAATATTATTTAAAGGGATACACAACAGTAGTTATGAATATTATTAACCACATTATTAGTTTTCTATAACATTAACAATCATATTTTTTATTTTCTAGAAAATTCTATAAGATGAAATTCAATATTATGAATAAAAGTTGTATTTTTAAAAAATGGAGTTTTTCTTCCATTTGATGACGCACAAATTTTAAATCTAATTTTAAACACATTTTTTTATTATATTTGAAAACCAAAACCCCTTATTTTTTAGTGGGACATAAAAATTTACTCTGGGTTAATTTTTGGTAATTTTCAGATAAAATACATTTTTAATGAATAATGAAAATAGTGCATTTTAATTCAAAATGGAATTTTTATCTAATTTATTTATATTGATAGAATATATTTTTAATTGGGTTTAAAGTGTAATTGGATTATTTTTTCCAATTTAATCCAATGTTGACCATCAGATGTAATTTCACATTTAAATTCATTATAAACACATGTCAATCATTTGATAGTTTTTACTTAATAAAAACCCTCTTTATGGTTTTGACAACATGAAATAATTTTAAAATAATTACTAAAACATTAGGGAAATGAATTTTGAAAAATGGATTCCATATTTCGAATCAGTGGATCCAAATTGTGTTAATAAGTTACTTTTATTTTTTTATGAATAGTAACTATGATTTTTTTTATTTACCACAGTTAAAGGTAAATCAAGTAAATTATGGTAGAAAACAATATTATAAAGATAATAAAATTATACTAACACATGGAAAATCATATTATATGAATAAAAGTATAACCATATTACCTAATGGTTTTTAATTATTTATTTAATGGACTTTTGTCCCTGAAAATGATCCAATTATTATTAAAACAAATGAAAGTGAGAAAATATCATTCTCTTATCTCTTATAAGTAGAATTATTTTAATGTAGTGAACAAATAGATGAAACATAAAATATAAATAGTATCAAAAAATATAATGAAATTATCTATATAATTCAAATTTATTTTGAATTTTTTTTACGTAAAATAATTACCATAAATATTGAAACAATAGTGATATAGTAATAATTTTATTAAGAGAAATATCAAATAAATGATATTATAAATACTAAAATAACACTAATGTGAATGAATTGATTGCATACCTGATTATTATAAAATAATGTGACATGTTGGTTATGATTTAATTAATTTTATTTGAACATATTTTTTATTGTGATTTTTTTAGAAAGTCAACAAATAAATATGGTCAAAATTGACACTATTGGTAATTTAAATTAAAAAAATATTTTATTAAATATTATAATATTACTAAATATCAATTATTCAGCCAAATGGTTAGGATAAGTCCAAATATGAAATAAGTGGAACCTTTATAGGTCTTTTGATATGTTATGGTAATTAAATTTACCCAAATGTGTAAATCATAAAATATCATGGTAAGATTAAAAAGGGTAAAAGAAGGGTTAAAAAAGATAAGGATTAATTTTTTTTATAAATTTAAACAATTAATGGATTATTTTTTCCCACCAAAAATCATCTTATCTTTGATATAAATTTTTTTTGACTAATTTAAATTGACAATGAATTTATAATAAATTATTAATTTAATACTTCCCAAAAGTGGCCCTCCTCCCTCTTATAAAAGTCAACCACCTATACTCAATTGATCACACAATTAAAGCCCATTTTCTCATCCAAACTCTACTTAAATAAACTTTCAACATCCCTCACTTCCTCTTAGAGGAAACTGTTTGCATTGAAATCCATCATAGAGAGTCCTTTTGAGAATATCAAAAGGAAATACTCGAAACTTATGTAATTATTTTATCACCTCTTCCAAAAATTATTTTCTTCGTATAATTTTTCATCTATTTTTATTCTTGTAATAAAGAAATAGATACAGTACCTTATACGTTATGAGATGTTATTATAATAATGGGAGAAACTTATACCTCTTTTTTATCCATCCATCAAATAATAATAGCATCATGTATGCATATGTATAGATTATCATCTCCACATCATGGTGTAATTTGTTATTAAACAATAATTACATTGGATGGGTATAATTTTGAGTATAATGGATGTAAATAATTAATATAACATGATTATTATTCTGTATAATTAATATACCTTCCAATTCCATACAATTTAACCATCATGTAAATGATATCATCGATTGTGCTTATATAAGAGCTACCGTCTTTACGACGCGATTAGGATCATTATCCACGTTAACCATTAATGAATTATTATAATGTATATATAATAAATAAGAATGAAATATATGTGATAATAATTCCACTTGATTTATGTGTATATATATATGTCATTGACTTTATTCCTTTCAATTCAATAAGGAAATAAAATCAACGTTCATGCGTATGTACGACATACCGTCTCCATGAATGTTGTGTTCCATTTCATTTATCTATCTATTATATATATTTATGTCTTTAATATATAAGATATATAAATCATGTTTTACATTTTGGAAGTATGTAAATCACTATCTATGTAATAGGATCATGAATAAAAATTAAAATCACATAAGATAAATAAAACAATTATTACCCAAAACATTGCTTTAAAATTGATTTGATAAATAAATGGGCAATATAAAGTCATAAGAGAATCATATATGATATAATATATATTATAATGGATCTTTTAGAAGTTAATAATATTGTTAAACTGTTTAGAAATGAGTTATGGACACATATGGTAGAAATCGGGTCTAAGGTAAGGGATAAGTTTCCAGTCTCATTATTTTTAGAGATTGTCTATACGTAAGTATTTACTGGGGGTATATTTATCATCCATGTCCATGTTATCTAAAAATGTTTTCATAAATTAGTTACTATTCTTGTATGTATGTTTAATTTCATTTTTACCGATTTTTACTTTTATTACATTATTTGGAAGGAATCATTCTTGTGTTTACCATACGAGGTACATTTTGAATTTTTCTACAAGAGTATGAGAAAATGGATTTTTTAACATACACTGCATGGACATATTTTTAAATTTTCATAACTTATTATTTACATGAAGCTTACTTTACAATATTTTAAGTGAATTTTCAATTAATTTTTTTCTTTTAAAATTGCATGGAATTTTTAGAAAAGAAAACGTTTTCAATGAAGAAAATATATTTTCCTCACGAATTAATTTCAAGTGTTTTATAAAAATTATCTTCCATCTAAAATGATTCTATTAAAATGCGGTTATTTTTTATCCCTATTATTACTATTATTTTATTGTTTTAGTGATGTAATTATTTTTTATTTGGATTATATTATGACAGAATCATGTTTATGAATCCCATATTATTTCATGGGTTATTATATGATGAATGATTTGTATTATTTTCGTAACTGCTTATTTACATGAATCTTACTTTACAATATTTTAAGCGAATTTTCAATTAATTTTTTTATTTTAAAATTTCATCAAATTTTTTAAAAATAAAACGTTTTCAAAAAAGAAAAGAAATTTTCCTCAGGAATTTATTTCAAGTGTTTTATAAAAATTATCTTCCCTCTAAAATGATTCTCTTTAAAGGGTGTTAATTTTTATCCCTATTATTAATATTATTTTATTTTATTAGTGATGGAATTATTTGGTATTTGGATTATATTATGATAGAATCATGTTTATGAAACCCATATTATTTCATTGTTTATTATATGATGAATGATTTGTATTTTTTATGGATCATGTACGAACGATTTCATTATCAGATGGGTGGGATATATATATCCCTACAATGCATTGGGTAATGTTTTATATCTAATAAGATTGACATTAATGTAACAGTAAGTAAATATAGTTCAGTAATACATGGCTGGAATGACATGTAAACCTGGTTTAGTAATGGACTTTATACACTATGATGGTCTTGGTAGAAATGCCTTGACTTCTATGGGAATAATATAATGTGAATGTTGTTTTCCACAATTCCAATTTTTTTCCAATTCTATTTTATCATGGGTAATTTTACATTATGATCTATCCCTTACATACTACCAAGATTTATTTCATAACTCATGACATTGATATTTAAACTTTATGTTCATATTTGTTCATTCTCAAATTAATGGATTTTTTTATGTTCTCAATGATTACCCTTACCAAACATTTTAGATCACTATTTTTATGTTTCATTTTCCTCATGATATAATGATTGGTTTTACGTAGGAAAAACATGGATGATAGTTATGGGAAACTTTTAGGATCTTTCACCTAGGTAGAATATTATATTCAATGTTTCCCAAGACACTAAAAAAATACTGTATTTGAGCATATATTGGTGTAATGTATTAAGTATTCCGAAAAAGAAATGTAATGTCTGTATGCGTCAATATTTGTTTTTCACATTTACTATATCCATATATGGAATGTAAAATTTGATGCACACAACATGTAATACATGTACATAATGTGTACCCTATTCGGGGTACCTGGCTATGTACCTCACATGGACTGGCCATTCGTATTGTCTAGTTGTTTACCTATATTTGACCTGCGGCCAAAATGGGGTATGGAGTGTAACCTACTTGCATACATGACCTTAAATGGGATATCTGGCTTGGTCCTTGTCTACACGGATGAGTCCATGTACACAATGTTTATACCTTATACAAGTGGTATACTTCTAAAAATATCATATTCCCTAAACAAGAAGAACATACCTTGTGTGTTCCTGAACAACACACCATTTGATCAGGATTTATGAATGGGAAACCCCACAAATTTCCAAAATCCACCATTTTATCCATCAAATGTATAGATTAACCCTCAATGGGGTTCTATGAATTGATAAAACGAATTTTAAATGTATAATGGAAAATATATATGGATTTATGATAAAAAATAAAAAAATATTACCTTTGGGTGGAATCTGACATTGAATTTATGGTTTCCACTGTCCACAACTTCTACACAATGATATGGATCCTCCCAAGATTGGTGGTGATACCTTTATTACCCCTATCTCCCCATCATTCATACTGGCCATGAATATAAATAATCCCTTGGGGGAATGTGAGAGATTCTAGGGACGAAAAATTAATGAAATGGAAAAGATGGATGAAGTGAAATGAAATGGAAAATAAGGCATGGGCTGACCCCGATGCCTAACATGAGTTTATACCTCACCTAGAAAAAAAATCATATTCTAGACTCTTTAGAGGAGGCACAATCTCAATTTGATGCTTCATTCAAATTCCAAAGATAAATAAATTCAAGAAAATAAATTAATATTTATTATGTAATATATTAAATATGAATTATTCCATGAAAACATGAACTATTAGAAATTCCCCCAAACTATAATCCTAGGGTAAAAGCCTTATTTAGAGACCAATAATGTGGTTTGAAGAATCATCTCAGATCATATACTATGTTATGTAGAACATTTTACTTGTTATAAGATTCTAAAAAATTTAAAATTTATGCTCAAATTTTGAGTTTGAAAAAACACAGGTCCTTACAAAGTTCCCACTATAAACCTTCTCATCCCAAATAGACCATCATGTTCAAATGAATCCATGATATCATTTAAATAATCAACATAAATATGCTTCCATTAATATCTAATTACTAGTCTCATATCTTCAACCACGATCTCATATACACTATATGTTTAACTACAACTAATCTGGAACTCCCATCCATTGGAATACCCTTATTATTGTTTCATAACATAAATATGAAATCAATATTCAATATAAAATGCCTAATTTCAATTAAAAGGGAGGATTACCACACCCAAAATTTACAATGGTGTACTCTCCACCAAATGTATTATCAATTGCTACTCCTCAATTGCAACCTCAATAGGTTCCTTCATCAGGCCATAATATATATGTATAAATAATCCCAACTTTGATTGATTCTCTCTCTACATACACAATATGATTTCCAGAAAGAGCATGATCACCATTTACAATGACTAAACAAGAACTATAAAATAAGGAAAGAATTTTTACCCCAGGACATTCTCCCATCAAAAAACATTATTCTTTCATTTTACCAACTCATGAAACCACGTCTCACAACATTGCATGTTCAGGTCCTGCCAATGGTCAACCACCTCATGACCCCCCGACTCATTTCTGATGTCTCATATACCATAGAGGGATATAAATTATTTAATCACAAATTCTAGGAAACCATGCCAATAAAAGGTATTTGAACCCATTATCCATCATCTTGAAATTGAAATCATTGATTTTTGATGAAAATGGTAACATGAAGAACTAGAACGTACCTTTATCACCTAGACCACACACAAGTGATTCATCTATCACAAGGATAAGATAGTTGTGCTACTTAAAACACCAATCACAACAATCCAAATGGTACCTTCGAATTCCTCTTCAAAATCATCTGCATCACTCATCCCATTGTTTATTCCACTACTTTCCTTCACTTATTGCTACCTGGGTCATGAGTTTCTACCCACACTCTAACTACATTGGAAAAAACAAAATCACCAGATAATAGGGCCATGCAATGACATAGTCATGATTCTAAATGCCATATTTTATAACCAAGAACCCTGGGTACATTAGTAAAATTCAAAGGCATCAATATGCCTCTGTCGAAAAACCATACTTGTTACTGTGATTTGGCTTGAAATGAGAATATAACATAGATCACTTCCTAGGTAGGGATCCATAAACCAACATCAACCACTCTCGTAGGGTTCCCTGAAAAATCTATTCATTAACCTATAAGGGTAGGAGTGATAACTAAGGTTATTTATGTATACCCACCACCCATATTGATAACATCTCATAATTAGTTTTCTAGGTCTGTCCTTCTTTACCAAAAGATCAACCATCTCTAGGGGAGGTAATGTAAAAATAGAACTACGAGGGATAAAACATTCAACATCATCCCACTAGGTCCTGAATCCTCATAGAGCATATTCATAAGTGACTACCACCATGGGGTGACAATATATATTTATATGATATATTGAACTAACACTCCCCAGGATTATACATGCATTAACACCCCCTTGATGTCTAGTTCATGGAAAAAATACTATTGTCCATCAACATCGTACTTAGTGACCCAACTTGATATCAAAAAATTGATATCAATTAAATAAAATTATATTCCAAGCTATACAGTAAACCACCATATATATTGTTTCTGATACATTAAATAAACAGAAATGAGTAATAGCGCCTTACAATGGGTAAATGACATGACAATTATGTTCCCTATTGACCTACCAAGTTCGTTACACCTCCCATAAATGATTACTATGTAATCATTCTCACCAAGAATCGTCTCAATGTAGATCCACACTACCTTCTATTAGAATGATATATATATATATATATAACTTGGACCATCTGAGTAAAGTTTAACTAAAATATATATTGGAAAAAATCATTTAGGCTATTGATGACACAATAAACATATATCCTCCATCATTATTAAAATCACACACTAGAAGGCCTATATCATGTGAATTCTACATGCCAAATATGTTTCCTGAGGGGAAAATTTCACTTTTCATCCAAGATTCATGTTCAACACCTTAACTCAATATAATAATCCATGATATAGAAATCTATAATAGATAATAATCTCCATATGACAGCTGTGTCTCTCAAAGCATGAAGAATATACAAGTATGACATGATATATCAGAACAACAATACCATAACCATGAAAACCGGGTCTTTTTATCAAATGAGGTGGTCTTAATTGGCCAATTTACTATCCATTATAGGTTATCATACATTTCTAATACCCTTCTCAACCATATCCAAAATATTAATTCAAAAAAATGAACTCCTTTAATTCTACATTGTAATGTCCTATCTCGGATTCCACTGTACATGTTCACTGAGCCTGTTCTCCAATATGACTCAAGTGTTCTACTACATATGATAGAGGCATACACATATCTTTGAGGACCTCATGTGTGTCTACAGAGAGACTATTTTATGTTCTATCTATAGAGTAAATAACAACATATCATGCATAACAGTACTAAACATAGTGTGGAAGCAATAAATAAACTGAAATAGAACATGATGCAATAATAAATGAAATGAAATAAAATCATGATCAACTATGTAATTCATAAAAAACTGGTCACCATGTGTTCAACAAATACATGCCGGAATAAATAAATGAAACTAAAATATCAGTATAGGTCTATACTATTGACTTTGAGCCAGATGATATACCCAATATCTAAGGCACAGTTGAGTTGATCCATCTTGATCATAAGAATCTGCAGGAGTGACTTTGCTCGATCATAAAACACCATGTTTAATTAATATATATATACATAAATATATATATACCTGATTTAGGTGAAAAAAATAACATAAATGAAAAAAATTCAATCCTTGAATCCTTACCCTTGATTTTCATGACTTACTATAGAGAGGAATTGAGTTATATTTCATACCAGTCATGTCATGAAAAATTCTGTTATTTATTGGGTCATTAATCTCGATTCAAAATTCCTACATTATCTAGTTCTTGAAATGCTATAATAATGATATGTCACCACAGTGGGATATATTTATAAATTTTTTGTTCTCCCAGACTCTTCATAAATCACCATAATGAAGGATGACATTTATATTGATAGAAAATCATGTAAATGTCCATTGAGCTGGATGACATACCACCCATGCCAAGTTTGTCCAATCTGATATATGATCACTAGGTACTAGTCTGTAGGATATAATGAAATTATGACTTAGATAATCTATAAGGCCCTAGCCTCAAGCATTACTTAATATTGAATTAAATGAATAATTCTCATTGGGGATCTTTTCAGGTTTAGAGTTTTAGAGATTTAAATCATAACTATTACCTCTCAAAAGATTACATAGTAGACACTTCTACAAAGTTTCCTTTTTTTCAAAACATGACCTCTAAAAAAAGTCATTTCTAGTTACATGTTTCAGAAAACATGACTTTTTATTGATCCCATACCTGACCCTATTCCACATTACGTCCTGTGAAAAACATTTCAAAAAACATGGGATGGGCATAAAAAGCTCAGTAAAGGATACACCAATAAGGAAAACTGTTAGTTTTTCAAAACATCATGTAAACCATGAATACATTATCAATGTAATACTTTTCACCTTTAAGAAATAGTAAATACTCTTCACTAAATAAAAGACCATTACATACCCTTTTGTAACCAATATATTACCATAAAACCCATATAAAGAACACATAACATATAAAGGTAACTTGGTACATAAACATACTTAAATGGAATAACCATACGGTCGACTTCTACACACATCATTAAATGGAATAGCCATACGACCAACATCCATACCCAATGAATTGGAGGTTATAACGTAACCACCCATCATGGTATTCATGGCACCACCAATCATGTGGTTTATCACGTAACCACCTGTCAAATGTCCAAGTGCCATTATAAAATCATAAGACATTAAACAAATATAATGGAAAGAAAAAATTTCCACATATTGATCACAATATATCAATTAAATATATTAACATAATAAATACATTATAAAAACCATTTTTAATACCAAAATACATAAAAGAGTATATGGTATTTATTTCCTTTTAAAAACATTAAGGCTTGTTGAGGAAGCCAAAGACCAAATAATACTTGCAGTGGCGGAAAAGGGTCATTGTCACCGCGTACGTTAAAATAAACATTACTTTTTTTTCATTTAGTAAAATTCTTCATAGAAAAAGTCTCCCTTTTAATGAAATTAAAAGTCAAAGGTGTTTTATATAGTGTATAAAAGAAAGTCTTGTATAAGAACAAAATATGCCTCAATGAAAGGAGATTGAGACGAAGTCTCTTACCTCATGTCCGAATTGACTTGATCGCTCTTTAAGCTCCTGAATAATAAACTAACGTTAATTTATACTTGCTTAAGAACCTTTTTCATGTTTATTATTCCTTTTATATAACTTATTTCCATGTTATAACCATTAGGTAATCATTTAAGTTAATAAAGATCGTTTTGTCGAAATTTGGTACTTAAGTCAAAAATGGACTTCCTACAATTACATGTCATTCATGTGGTCAAAGGTTCATTATATACATAATGATATTCATGATTTGGATATCATATATATACAGCATATAATGTATTTATAAATGTATATAACATATGGAGGTAAGAAATGAAATGCACCGTTCATGGAGACGGTAAGTCGTACGCACACATGAATGCTACTTTTATTTCTAATTCGTATTTAATGGAGTGAAATCATAATTATATAAAGGTATATTATAATTCAAGTATAATATAATATATAATATCATTAAACCCATCCTTTATATTTCCCATATATTGCATTAACAAATCAAATCACTTTGAGGGGGTGGTAGTCCGCACTTCCTAAAATGAAATTATTGTGTTTACCCATAATGGAAACCAAAAAGGTATTCCATTAATGAAAAATAAATAAGCATAAAGAAAACATAAACATAATATATACCATATATAAAAAGAGTGAAATCTTAACGACCACCATGAAAGGTGTTAAAAGAAGATTGAACAATCATCGTTTCGTGAGGCAGACATTCGCGAACCACAGAAACAATATGTTCTTTAACCATTAGATTGAGGTGTGTGTAAGTGTAAATCAAATACTTCTCATACAAATATCCTAGTATATTTAAGATACTGGTGTTTTTACAAAAGGAATGAATAAAAAGAGTTTATTGGGATGGAGAAGCAAAATAAAACAAAAGAACACAAGTGAAGATATTACCTTTAAATCGGGTAACTCCTCTTGGATTGAACAAAAGGGGTTTCTTGAAGATATTTATGCCTAAGTTAAGTCTTCAAGGATGAGTAGAGGGATGTGGAGAGATAAAATGAGCAGATATTGGCCGATCCAAAGGCTTGAGATGTGTGGATAATGTGGTAGAGGTGGGGGCCTTTTATAAGAGGAGTGGAGGGGCACTCTTGGAAAGTTATAAAATGTTACATTATTATATAATGTTTTTCAGATTTTAAAGGACCCAGAATTATATATTTCGAGGATAAGGTGATAAGAGTTTGAAATCCACCCATACAATAGGTTTTTGAAAAGGTTAGGTCTTAGATTTTACATTAACTTTTCGTTTTATTTAAATCGTTAAGTAATGAGGTAATTGTTGTATCATCATGGTGTCATAGATAATTTAATTTATTTAATGTCTAAAAATTATAAAAAAACTATCCTGATGTAGTAAATCTATTTAGCTTCCTAATGAATATTTATAGTAAAAAATATGACTTTTATAACCCCATGTAAAAATTGTATTAGTAAAACAATACATGTTTGTGACATTTTTATTTTAACATTAAATAAAAAGTTAATAATGTCATTTTATTACCCAAGTGGATCGATGGGGTCCCCAAGTTGACCCTTGTATTGTATTGGTCGGCCATAAAACATCCAATAAGGGCAGGACATGTGTAAAGGTCATTTCATATTATTAAAACATTATTTTTAACTTAAATTACATTAATTACCTCTAATCATGATTAATAAAACTTAAAAGTTACTATTAACCAAAAAATTATTTTAATCCCATTGAACCACATTTTAAATAATAATGACAATCATGTATGTTTTATTTTTGAAATTCAATTCACAAAAGTGGTAAAGTTTCATTTTAACGAAAAATCAGTTTTTTAACTACCACTTAGTAGATTCACTATTCATCAAAATTGAAGTTTTTCAGAAAAATACCAAAAAATCACCCTAAGCTATATTTGATATTCTGAATTCAAAAAATATGTATATTTTATAAAATAAAAAACATATAAGTTTCACTAATTAATTTAATGATTAATTCCCGCTGTCAAAACAAATAGCGTGTTTTTATGAAACAATATATATCAAAAGATTGACACTAGTTTAAGTCCAATTTCATAGTGAATTTAATTCCATTGACCACCATTGGATTAAATGGTAAAAATATATTCTAATTTAACATTAAAAACAACTTAAAATATATTCTAATCATATAAATAAATTAGATTAAATGTAGATTTGAACTAAAATACAACATTTTCACGATTCATTAAAAAATGGACTCCATTGGAAAAATACCAAAAAATTACACAAAGTAAATTTTGATGTCCTGATTCTAAAAAATAATTTTATTTGGTCCAAATGAATTTATAAGAGTGACCAAAACTACATTTAAAGAGGTTTCACCATCAAAAGGTCATATGTCGACCTTTTAGTGAATATTAGAGTATCTATGCCAAAAATTGAATTCTTTTCTTATTTTAAGCCTTTATCTTTTATTGGATAAATGTAAAAACATTTAACAATCATATATAATCATATTTTAGTTATTTATATTATTTACCGCCAATACAATGGCTATGTGTTAACTACTATTTAAAATAATATTATTATATTACTAGTGTGCAACGTAAGATTTCAAAGAAAATCATTGTTGCGTATCGGGTACGCTATCGAACATAGAAACCACTTTAAAGTTAAATTAATATTTAATTCGCAAATATTAATAAATATAAAAAGGTATTATTCTTTGTTTACCTGGGATTTTACATCCTTCCCCCCTTTTGGGAATTGCGTCCTCGCAATTTTATTCACTTATAAAAATAAGTGGGGGTATTTATCCCTCATAGCATTATCAGATTCCCACGTTGCCTCTTCAACCATATGGTTTTTCCACCAAACCTATACCTAGCAAATTACCTTATTCTGAACCACTTTCTCTCTACGGTCAAGAATCTGGATTGGTTGTTCTTCATAATAGAGAATCTCCTCCAACTGAACTACCTATGGGCTCAAAACATGAGATGGATCTGGCATATACATTCTCAACATCGAAACATGAAAAACATTGTGTACCTGACATAAACTCGGAGGTAAATCCACTCGGTCAGCAACTGATCCAACTTTCTCAAGAATTTCATATGGTCCAATGAACCTTGGACTCAGCTTTACTTTCATACCAAATCCCATCACACTATTCCATGTTGAAACATTGAGATAAACATGATCACCTACCTCGAAAGATAGATCCTTCCTCCGGTTATCCGCATAACTTTTATGCCTGCTCTGAGCTGTTCTAATGTGTTTCTGAATCAATTGAACTTTTTCTACCATCTCTTCTACCAATTCTGGTCCCATTAGCTTCCTTTCACCAACTTCATCCCAAAAAGCTGGAGTTCGACACTTTTTATCATATAATGCTTCAAACGGAGCCATCCGTATACTGGAATGAAAACTGTTATTATATGGAAATTCAACCTAAGAAAGTTATTGGTCCCAACTTCCCTGATAATACATCGAGCAAGCACGTAGAATATCCTCCAAGGTCTGAATTGTACGTTCTGACTACCCATCTGATTGAGGATGATAAGTTGTGCTAAAATTTAATTCAGTACCCAACGACTTCTGAAGGACTTTCCAAAAGTTAGAAGTAAACCTTGGATCATGATCAGATACAATAGAGAGGGGAACTCCGTGCAACCTGATTATCTCTTTAACATACAACTGAGCAAGTTGATCTAGAGAAAAAGTATCTCGAATAAGAAGGAAATGAGCAGATTTAGTCAATCGATCAACAATAACCCAGATTGCATTATTACCTCAAGATGTCTTCGGTAATCCCACAACAAAGTCTATGGATGTATTTTCACATTTCCACTCTGGCACCGGTAAAGGCTGAAGCATCCCTTTCAGTAACTTCCGCTCTGCTTTAACCTGTGACAAGTCAAACACTATATAGTAAAATCAACAATATCTCTTTTCATTCCATCCCACCAGTAATACTCCCACAGATCTCTGTACATCTTAGTACTGTAAGGATGAACTGAAAACAGGGAACTATGAGCCTCACATAACAACTCATTATTCAACATTGAATCACAAGGCACACATAATCTCTTCCCAAACCTCAAAACACAATCATTATCAATGATAAATTCAGGCAAATTACCCTTCTGAACCAGATCTACCTTTTTCTGCAACCCACCGTATTTCTTCTGCACTTGCCTAATTCTGTCTGATAGAGATGATCTCACTGACACCTGAAACAAAACAGATGAATTTCCTACACCAACAACATCTATTACAAATTTCATCAAATCAAAAACCAAAGGATCTCATTCCAAACGTAGCATGGTTAATGAAGCTTTACTTTTTCGACTCAAAGCATCAACCACTTTATTTTATTTTCCAAGATGGTAATGAATTGTACAATCATGATCCTTGATTAATTCCTGCCATCTCCTCTATCTCATGTACAATTATTTCTGAGTGAATATATACTTTAAAATTTTGTGATCAATATATATTTCACACTTTACCCCATACAAATTATGCCTCCAAATTGTTAGAGAAAAAAATAGCAGCAAATTCCAAATCATGTGTAGGGTAATTTACCTCATGAATTTTCAACTAACGTGAAGCATAAAAAATTACCTGATCATTCTTCATAAGGACACAACTAAGTCCCTTCAATGAAGCATCATAATAGATAACAAAATCACCATTCCTTGAAGGAAGTTCCAATACTGGAGCATTCACCAATCTTCTTTTCAACTCATGAAAACAATCATCACATTCTTTTGTCCAGATAAACATAACACCCTTCTGAGTTAGCTTAGTCATTGGACTAGATAACCATGAAAACATTTCAACAAACCTTCGGTAGTAACCTGCCAAACCAAAAAAACTACGAATCTCGGTTACATTTGTGGGTCTTGGACATTCTTCCACAACTTTTGTTTTAGCAGGATCAACAGTTATGCCATTTTTTGAAACAATGTGACCAAGGAAAGAAATTTGTTGTAACCAAAACTCACACATGCTGAATTTTCCATACAATTTATTTTATTTTATGTTTTGAATAATATCCCTTAAATTACTTTCATGATCCCCTTTACTTTTTAAAAACACCAAAATTTAATCAATGAACACAACCACCATTTATCACATGATTCAACATAGCCATCGTTGTAGTAATCTGTTTAGTTCTGATTCTGACCATTTTAGTATACTGATTTGAAATGTCATTTCCCTCTGTATGCCTTCCCAGAAAAGCTTTTCTATTTCCTCTACAAAAACCATTCATAACGTAGAAATATTTTACATGAAGCAACATGGTAATCTTTAAATCCTATATCATTTCAATCATGCCATAAATTAATTTATGGACAAAAAGTTTAAAAATTTTCTAACACCTAAAGTTGTCTAAACTGACCTTTGATACCAACTATAATTCCTTGGCCTTAAAAATTAATTAATATTAAATTAAATGAATAATTTCCATCGAGGATATTTTCAAGTTTAGTGTTTTAGAGAATTAGATCATAACTATTACATCTCAAAAGATTACACATTAGACACTTCTACAAAGTTTCCTTTTTTTTCAAAACATGAACTCTAAAAAAAAGTCATTTCTAGTTCCATGTTTAAGACATCATAACATATCCTTTATCCTATCCTTGACCCTATTCCACATTATGTTCTGTGAAAAAAATTTCAAAAAACATAGGATGAGCCTAAAAAGGTCAGTAAGGGATACACAGAGAAGGAAAACTGTTAGTTTTTCAAAACATCAAGTAAACCATGAATACTTTATCAATGTAATAATTTTAACCTTTAAGAAGTAGTAAATACTCTTCACTGAATATATTATCATTACTTACCCTTTTGTAACGAATATATTACCATAAAACCCATATAAAGAACACATAACATATAAAGGTAACTTGGGATATAAACATACTTAAATGGAATAACCATACGGTCGACTTCCACACACATCACTAAATGGAATAGCTATATGACCGTCTTCCATACCCAATGCATTGGAGGATATAATGTAAAAACTCATCCTGGTATTAATGGAACCACCCGTCATATGGTTTATCATGTAACCACCCATTAAATGTCCAAGTACCATTATAAAATCATATGACATAAAACAAATATAATGGGAAGAACAAATTTCCACATTTCGATCACAATATATCACTTAAATATATTGAAATAACAAATCCATTATAGAAACAATTTTAAATACCAAAATATATAAAATATTATATGGTATTTATTTCATTTTAAAAACATTACGGCTTGTTGAGGAAGCCAAAGACCAAATAATACTCGCGGCAGCGGAAAATGGTCGTTGTCACATCGTACATTAAAATAAACATTACTTTTTGTCATTAAGTAAAATGATTCATTGAAAAAGATTCCCTTTGAATGAAATGAAAAGTAATAGGTGTTTTATAAAGCGTATAAAATAAAGTCTTGTATTAGAACAAAATATGCCTCAATGAAAGGAGATTGAGACGAAGTCCCTTACCTCGTGTCCGACTTGACTCGATCGCTCTTTAATCTCTTGAATAATAAACTAAAGCTAATTTCTACTTGCTTAAGAACCTTTTTAAAGTTTATTATTCCTTTTATATAACTTATTTTCATGTTATAAACATTATGTAATCATTTAAGTTAATAGAGTTCGTTTTCTCGATATTTGGTACTTATGTCAAAAATTGAATTCTTACAATTACATGTTGTTCATGTGGTCAAAGGTTCATTATATCCAGAATGATATTCATTATTTGGATATCATATATATCATATATATCCAGCAAATACATGTATTTATAATAGCACATAACATTTAGAGGTAAGAAATGAAATGCACCATTCATGGAGACGGTAAGTCGTACGTACGCATGAACACTACTTTCATTTCTATTTCGTATTTAATGGAGTGAAATCGAAATGTATAAAGGTATGTTATAATTCAGGTATAATATCATATATAATATCATTAACTGCATCCTTTATATGTCCCACATACGGAATTAACGAATCAAATCACTTTGAGGGGGCGGTAGTCCGCACTTCCTAAAATGAAATTATCGTGTTTACCCATAATGGAAACAATAAAGGTATGCCATAAATGAAAAATAAATAATAATAAGGAAAACATAAACATAATATACACCATATATAAAAAGAGAGACATATTAATGGCCACCATGATAGGTGTTAAAAGAAGATTGAACAATCATCGTTTCATGAGGCAGAAATTCACCAACCACAGAAACAGTATGTTCTTTAACCATTAGACGGAGCTGTGTGTAAGTGTAAATCAAATACTTCTAATAACAGCATCCAACTATATTTAATATACTACTTTTGTTACAAAAGGAAGGAATAAAAAGAGTATAGGGGGATGGAGAAGAAAAATAAAACAAATGAACACAAGTGAAGTTATTACCTTTATATCGGGTAACTCCTCTTGGTTTGACCAAAGGGGTTTCTAGAAGAGCTTTCTGCCTAAGTTAAGGCTTCAAGGATGAAGAGAGGTATGTGGAGATATAAAATGAGCAGATCGTGGCCGATCCCAAGGCTTGAGAGGTGAGGTTAAGGTGGTAGAGGTGGAGGCCTTTTATAGGAGTAGAGGAGGGGCACTCTTGGAAAGTTATAAAATGTTACTTTATTATATAATGAGTTTCGGATTTTAAATTACCAAAATTATATATTTATAGGATATGGTGATAATAGATGGAAATACACCCATACAATAGGTTTTTTACAAATGTTGGTCTTATATTTTACATTATCTTTTCATTTTATTTGAATCATAATGTAATGAGGTAATCGCTGCATCATCAGGGTGTCATAAATAATATAATTTATTTAATGTCTAAAAATTACAACCCAAATATCATGATGTAGGAAATATTTTTATCTTACTAATGAAAATTTATAGTCAAAAATATGACTTGTATAACCCCATCTAAAAATTGTTTTAGTAAAACAATACATGTTTGTGACATTTTTATTTTAACTTTAAATAAAAGTTATTAATGTAATTTTCTATCCCAAGTGGATCCATGGGGTCCCCAAGTTGACCCTTGTATTTTATTGGTCGTCCATGACACATCCAATAATGGTAGGACATGTTTTAAGGTCATTTCATATTATTAAAACATTATTTTTACCTTAAATTACCCTAATTACCTCCAATCGCGATTAATAAAACTTCAAAGTGACTATTCACCAAAAAAATTATTTTCATCCCATTAAACCATATTTTACATCCTAATGACAACCATTTATGTTGTATTTTTGAAATTCAATTCACAAAAGTGGTAATGTTTCATTTAAATGAAAAATCGTGTTTAACTACAACTTAGTGGTTTTACTATTCATAAAAAATTGATGTTTTTCAGAAAAATACCAAAAATTCACCCTAGGATATATTTGATATTATGAATTCAAAAATGATGTCTATTTTATAAAATTAAAAACATATATGTTTCATTAATTAATTTAATAATTAATTTCCTCTGTCAAAACAAATAGTGTGTTTTTATGAAACAATATATATCAAAAGATTGACAGTAGTTTAAGTCCAATTTTAAAGTAAAATTAATTCCAATGGCCAAAATTGGATTAAATGGTAAAAATATATTCTAATTTCACTTTAAAACCAATTCAAAAGATAATCTATTCATATAAATAAATTATATTACAAAGCGGTTTGAATTAAAATACAACATTTTCACTATTCATTAAAAAATGAACTCTATCAGAAAAATACCAAAAATTTACACAAAGTAAATTTTGATGTCCCAATTCTAAAGAAGAATTTTATTTGGTCCAAAATAATTTACTATAGTGACAGAAACTATATTTTAAGAGGGTTCACCATCAAATGGTCATAAGTCAACTTTTTAGTGAATATTAGAGTATCTATGCCTAAAATTGAATTCTTTTCTTATTTTAAGCCATTATCTTTTAATTGATAAATTTAAAAACATTTAACAAACATATATAATAATATTTTAGTTATTTATATTCACTCCTTCCAATACAAAGACTACATGTAAACTTCTATTTATAATAATATTATTATACTACTAGTGTGCAATGTAAGATTTCAAAGAAACTCATTATTGCGTATCGGGTACGCTATCGAACATAGAAACCCATTTAAAGTAAAATTAATTTTTAATTTTCAAATATTAATAAATATGAAAATATATTCTTCTTTATTTACTTGGGATGTTACATAATCCCTAGGGGTATGATCATTAGTTGATCGATATATGGGATGACATCAAAACCCAACTACATGTTTGGAATCCATTCATATAAATAGATAAATAGCCCCATATCTAGGAAATACTTATGTGTGATGTAGTAAGGGTACAACCAACCGGACCTAGAAAGCCTCCAAGGTGTTAGTTGAGGAGATCATTATCATCAATCAAGTATATATCAAATCAATAGTAAGGAGATCAATGTATTCCACCACGTTCAAGTAATTCAATATTGGGAGCCCAAATATCTATATTGCTCAAGAGAGTGTAATAATCCATGAGTATACTATTAGTGGGGATATCAGGCCTATTTATCATATTCAAGTCTTTCTATTCTTGAATATTGTAATCAAGGGATTCCATGCCCAAATATCATAAACAAGTTACACCATGACTAAATATCAAAATCATGGGATTTTAGGTATGGACATCACAATCAATAATGCTCAAAAACAAGATCTAATGAAGTACATATGAGAATCCCAAAAAAACATCAATAATAAAAAGGATTAGAAGATGAACCATATGAAATATTCCTATTCATCCAAATAAATGAATAAGGTGGCCCAACAAAAGTACATATGGGAATCCAAAAGATAAATTTTTCATCACGTGAGGCACATACAACACAAGCTCGGAATGATTTATTTGGATCATAGTCACATAAATAGTAACAACATGAATGCATACATAAAAGTGAGGGAGGTTTAACGCCTATACCCACCACTACTGCTACAAACCCTTTTGATTACAAGTTCTGTATGTGTTATAAGGTGACACTAAGTATAATAGCTGTTGAAATATCAAATGCACTAGTATAGGTTTGGTCAATCATTGGGGCACCCGCTGGGTCCCTCACGTCAAAAAATAAAAGAGGTAACCTACTCGGGATCCTCAATGTATACACATAAGTGACAAAATCCGAATTGGGATCCTTATCCTTGATGGTAATAGATGGAATGAACAATGGTATCTGATGGATTTTCAAAAGGGAAATCCTATATGGTATCATTGAAATGTTATAGAGAAACATTCATCTTACATGGGAGCCTTAATCCTAGTTCATGTAGGAAGAGACATCCTGTGTGGGGTCCTCGAAAAATGTAACAAGTTGATGGATCCATCAAAGGATTTTCTTGGTCATCATTTGAGTAGAGGAGTCCCATAAGACAACCTTAGTACTATTAAAAATGCATTGGAATCATATTCATGATCTTCTAGGATAACATATAAAATAGACTATTAAACTAAATGGAAAAGTCCCTGATCACTAGTCGAGAGAGATGTATCATGGTCCACCATAAATCATGTTTCTCATTCTCTAGAGGTAGATAAATTTTATTATCATAAAAGAACCCTCACTATTTATTAAAATTCCTAATATATATTCTAATAGTCCTCAAATCCGATTATGTAATGTACCATCACAATCTATCTGAAAAATGATCAAAATGGACTAATCATGTGTCTAATTCGAAATCCATATAATAAATATATCAAAAATATTAAAAGGGAATCAATGGGGTAGTTCCCGACATGTATACCTAGTACACAACATGTTATACTACGGCTCCACATGGGAATGTACCTTTGTATGACGTGGAATGTAAATGCCCGTGTAAATAGTGTGTATGAAATTTACATGGTGTGTACCCTATACATGTTACCTTCCCGTGTACCTCACATGGAATGGATATGTATATAGCTTGGACATATAAATCTATATGGTATGTGACCGTCCTAAGGGTTTTATATGTAATATTCATGGCCATGATCCCCTACATAGTCTATCTTCTCAGATACTCAACTGGAAGGCCGATTCCCAGTACCCGACATGTATACCCAATACATGGAGTGCAATTATAAAAATTTCATTTTCCCCAAACAATAAGAACACATAAAATGTGTTCCTAAACTACACACTGTCTGATTGGGATTCTTGAAATAGAAACCCATTAAATCAACCAAATCCCTCATATTCACCGAAAATGTTTTAGATTGACCCTTAAGATGTATAAAGCAATAATAAAAGGGGATTAAAACAGAAATATAGTCAAACTGCATTAATTTATGTAAATTCATAGAAAAAAATAACATTGGGAATAATTCTTCTTAGCTGTGAACTTTTTCATGGTCTATTATAATCGCACGAGGATTCGACTCCTCCTAAGCTTCATGATGGTACCTCTCTTCCCCTCTTCTCTTTATATCTCTCTATCTATCTCTCTACCTCACTCTCTCTCCCACTTCTATCATAGTCAAATGTAGTTGGAAGCGCACGGGGTCATGCATAATAATCATGGAAAGGAAAAATAAATGAAAATAATGAAAATGAATAAATGAAAAGATAATGAAAAAGGGGAATAGGGCGGCACTAGAACTTGGAAAGAGCTTATTGGTCGCCTACGAAAAACACCTCACTATCAACTCAATGGATGGAAAAAATATCCTTCTTAAACTATTAAAAAATTTATTTTTAAACGAATGCATATGAATAAATTAATATATCAATAATTTTATATTAAATATTAATTATTCTATGAAAATTAAATTGGTCCAGAATTCCAAAATATGCATGTCCTAGTGAAAACATCTTATTCAAGGACCAATGGTGTGGTAAAAAATCATCTGTATCATATTCTAGTGTAAAATGGATATTTTAACCCATATAATAATAAAAAATAAAAACAATTAAGTTTCTTCTCAAAATCACATTACAAAAGGACATATGTACTTACATATGGAATATACATAAGCACAGAAACATAATTTCATTATTTGTACAGAAATATTGAAATTAATATAATATGATGTATTTCTTTGTCCCCAAACCATCATAGTAGTCAAATGTTCACTCCCAAGACTACCATAGTGGAAAGATTCCATTACTAATTTGGGGTCACTCCCTATTTTAGTCTTGTTTATCACATGAGATATCAATCTTGACCCAATGAACTATAGGGTGATATATGTCCCAACCATATCATAATTAAATAATAAATATTTGTAGCACATTATCAAATATAAATTATATAATAACCCATTCAAATAAATTGTTTTCATAATCTTTCATGCCATAACTACAGAAAAGAAAAAAGTATAATAAAAATTCCATAATTTCATTTAAGCATAAACTATTGAAAATTAAAATATTTTATAGCATTTTATCAATAAATTGATAAACTACAACGATAAAAAATAATTAAGGTAACCTTGGATCATATCCCCAATAAAATAGACACAACTGTAATGGTTATAGTATTTCATGAATAAAAATACCATCAAAAGATCATTAAAAAATCATGAGGAAGATAAGACTTTCTATTCATGATAACCATTATAAAACTAATAGTTTGGAATGAGTTGCGATAAAAATTATCATTTAAAATAAGCATGAAAACATATGAGGTATGATTTAAATAATTGAGTGGTCAGGATGGTATAAAATTATGTTAATCCTATAAATGTTATAACCATTAGTCCATTAACAATTTTGGTAAAAAGTAAAATTGTTCCTTGTTCAGAAAATGATAATAATATTCCATTTAATTATTTTTTAAAACTGAATAACTGGTAAAAATTAATTTAAAATGTCATCAAGAAATTTTAAAAAACTCTTGAAAACATATTAAAAACATTAATGGAAGAAAATAGTCTTTCGATAGACAATTACAGATAAAATTGGTTTTTCCTTAAAATAATTATCTCATTCTCCTGAGTTCGTAAATAGAGTAAAATGAAATTTAAACATTTAATTAATAGAAACATATAGAGGATATTAAATTTCAATATTTTTTGAGGGATATGACATAATTTATCATTATAAAATTCATAATCATAATCAGTCCCCATAAATGGTGAGATTGTAATACAAACCCATTACCACTAGGGTATATTTCGAATTGTAAGCTTAATAAAAGAATTAATATTATATGTATAAGAATTATAATTTTTTTAATAATTATAATCCATAAATAAATTAATGGGATTTATATACACCACATAAATTAAAAAATAAGTGAATAAGGCACGTGTCCCATGGAAATAAAAGTGATACATAAATCCATTAACTCAAGTATCAACTTTTTTCCTACACATTAAAAACTCCAATATAATAAATATTGGTTTATTGAACATATAATAAATAACCATATTAATATATATAATACTATATATGATTATATTATAACTTTTACGTCCCATTTTTCAATAATTCTTTGCTAAAATAAAGGCTTTGATTGATAAATGATTCATTTTTCATATAGGTACTGGTTCGGTAGTTTTTGACCATTTATATTGATTATGGTAACAATATATATATAATTTTAATAATGGTATAAATATATTATAAATTCCTTGTATACAAATTTCTTACCAATCCTAATATTTATAGCTGAAAAAATTTATTACACCGTTCATGGAGATGGTTGGTCGTACGTACAAATGAATATTATATTCACTTTTCGATGGATGGACTAAATGAAACATAAATAATATTCAAACAATATATAATCATTTATATTTTAGAAATTCCATAAGTATTTATTAAATTTATCATTATTACCATCCATATTAATATAATATTAAGAAAATACCACTTCACTCCATGGGGGGTGGTAGTCCACATAGAGGCATGAGTGTTGTTACCATTTTCCAAGAGATTGGATTGTAAAAAATTGTATGTGATTTTATAATTCCAGGACATTAATTATAAAATAAATATTATATATTTTCATTAATTTTATAATTATATCTATTTGTGGGAAGAGGTGATGTAAAACTAATTATATCAGTTTGTGAGGTGGTATTCCACTTTACACATGATCGTCGATTTTATTTCCTATTTAATGGATGAATAGAAAAAATAACCTTTGAAAATAATAAATTATAATCCAACCATATGGTATATAGTGGAGGTATCATTTCAGAAATGTTTTCGGAATAATTGAAGTAGTAGGAATAAGAAATTAAATAAAAAGACTCAGTTTAGAGTGACCTTTTCTTCAGAACACCTCCGTATGTCAGAATAAAAACACTTCCTATGAGGTGTTAATAATAAAAATAATTCCACTATAACATTTTTAGGGAAGTAAAGAAGCTATATGGGTAGGTATTTTCAAATCCAAAAGGCCTCATATGTATTAAGGGTAGTGGAGTGGGTGTGTTTGTTAGTAATTGAGGGAGAAGATAGACTTGAAATGTTTGAAAATAAAAAGATATTCCCATTTTTAACACACACCAAAAAGATCCCTTGTTGATAATTATTTATCATTATATGATATATGGTCATGATATCACTATTAATTTTGAATTTTACATATTTTTAGGTATCTATTACCCATATATATTTATTTTAACCCAAGGAATCCCATTTAAACCATAACCATGTTAATTAAGTTTTATTGTGTTTAATATTCAGGATGATTAAAAATTAAGTTGGTGTTATAATATATAATAAACTATTAATGTTAAAAATATCAAATCAAATATTTGAAATTCTATTTACAGAATTGAATGAAATTAATTTAAAAATAAACCCACTGATGCGGAGAAAAACATGTTAACCAAAGAAAATGTTTTCATAAGACTATACAATTTTTAAATCAAAATGAAGATGAAATTGATTACAATAGCCTAAAATTTATTCCAAATAATATAATTGAACTAATTTTACATTTAATACATTTGAAAAAATGATTTAAATTTATAATTTCTATAAATAAAATAATATTATCAATGAAAAACATCAATTTTCACTATTCATAATAAAATTAATATTTTACAAAAAATTAGCCAAATTAAACTCTTATATAATTGTGAGATTCTGATTTGAAAAATGAATTTCATTTTGAACAATTATTTTTTCAAAATAGGGGAAAACGTTATGAGTTATTCAAAAAACAAAATGAATCTAAATTTTTATAAATAATATACTTTTAAATTATATAAACACATTACTACAAATTATGTACAAATTTATAATTATATTTTCATTATCTAAAATTGTTATATTTAATTTTGAAAATTAGATTATTCATATTCATGATTCATTATTTTTAATCCATTTTATAATGATCACTTTTTAATATAAATATTAAGATTATATTACTTATATTACTGTTAATGAAGACTCGATGTTATGGGTAACAAATTCTATCAATGATATTACATTTATTGGAGAATTTGTTTTCATAAAATCTCCAGGTGTTTCAATTTTCTATGAAATATTATGTTCCATAAAGTGGACTATGGTTTCTCTAGTAATATATCTTAATGAAGGAAATATGTTGTTTATCCATCGTTGTGGGATTTATATTTCCTGTCAAGGATTGATTATTAACACATGTCCTTAAGATTATGAATAATAAGTATATTAAATATTATATTAGTATGGTGATGGTAAATTATATTATGTTTTGTCCAAACATTTTTTAAAGTTGTTCACATGTTATCCACAGGGCATTAAAAAATATTAATGGAGTCTTTCCTTTAAAAGGATTAAAATATTAATCTAATTTTTATGGAAAAAGACTTTTGATGATTCAAGGGGTTCCATGAAAAAATATTTTTTTAATATATTTCAGATGTAATTGGAATATATATATAATTTTCTAACTCTTTTTATAAAATTTTAGTAATGTATTTTTCATCCCAAAACCACTCAAGCCAAGACAACTCAACTACATTTGTGAAAACTGGTGAAAACATATAAGATTTAGTCTATAATGGCTAGCCTGAGGTGGATAAAGAGCATATTTATGTTTAATATCCTACCTATGTTGGATGATCATGATGAATAAGTGCACAGAGAAGTGGTATTGGTCTATTATGTGGTTTAGTATAGAGGAAGAGAATAGGGTTCCAGAGTGGCCCTTGATATTCATAATAGCCTTTCATGAGAAGAAATTTTATTTATTATGTGGTCTGAGATTGAATAATTATTTGATGTTGGAATGTGTAATTTAGTTACTGTTAGTACACATTCAAAAACAATTAATGAACTGAGTATATTTAGTTGAATAATTGTAAGCCATCTGATGACTCCTCATGAATTTCTTCAACCTCTAGTCATTGGTTAATTGAGCTGTATAAAAATGATTGAAGATACCTTCCTTAGTCGATTATTTTAAAAACATATAAAAATTATGATAAACCCAATGTAGGTTGAGAAACCTCATAAAGGGGTGAGTGAGAAAATTAGAATTTATTGACTATATGAAGGGATGAGTGAATGCATGAATGGTTGAGTGACCGTATGAAGGGTTGAGAAACTACACATCGTAATTTATCAAGAACACAACGGATCTAGAGAACATATAGACGACCAACCAACCACAAATTGAAATCAGAACAAAAATTCATATAATGAAACTTTCTTAAGTATTACATACTATTGAGTTTTATATCAAGAAATAATTCACTTATATTTTTAGTGTTTTAGATAATTTTTTCATCAACCTTACAATTTAAAATATTACATTATAAATTGGACACAATCATTTTTTATTAAAATTTCCCAAAATACTTGACTTTTATTATATAATAAGTTTACCATTTTTGAAATATCATCATAAATTTCATCATGGCCTCAACATTATCATTACTCATCCATAAAAACCAATGAAAATTATTAGAGAACATGGGATGAGGAAAATAATATAGGAAATATACATATAAAAAAATGAATCTAATTAGTCCATTAATAATCACAAAATTTTCATGTTTGAATATAATAAATGTTCTCAAAAAAACTTCCTACCCACGAAATTAACATCTATTCTAAAATATGTTTGTTAAACATTTAATCGTAATTGTTAACATAACAATTAAACAAATAACGGTTAATTTGAAAGAAAGAAAAATTGAGGAATATTTTTCACAATAATATATATTTCACCATTATTTAGTAGAATAAACATTCTTCTAAACATAATCACATTATCATACCTTGTGAGATCATTATATTTCAATAATAAATATAGAAAACATAGATAAATCATTTAGGTAACCTAGGTAATCATTTTGTTATTTGTGTTACAATAAATATTACAAATTTAATAACATACAGAGTAAATTCTAGAAATATTTTATGAGAAACATAACCAGTTAACTCATTCCCTTTAACCAATACATTGGCAAGCAATATCAGGCTCACCCATAATCATGTAATATATAATTTATATCCATTTTTATAAGTTATATCAGGCGCAACCATAATCGTAATTATTTACCAATAAAAATAACGTAATCATAAGATATGAAATTTTGCATTTCCATCATCATACTTAAAAAAATATTCTTTCTGCCCATAAAAAATTTCATGTATATCGAAATATCCATTCCATTTAATCCCCTTTTTGAAAATATGGAGAATAAAGTAAAGAACTATTTTTTATTTGAATAAGACTTGAAATATTTTAAAGGTATGTTAACATAAAATAATATTTATGGTGGATGGAAAAACCATTGACACTATATGTGTTAAAATAAAACACTCCCTTTGACTATTATCAAAATATTCCATATAAATTATGAATGAGGATATTTTCTAAAAAACATCTAACATAATTGAATATTGATTTAAAATATCCTTTATAATTTATTTATATACATATAAATACATCCACAAAAAATTAACTAATATGGACATGGAAGAATATGATTTATAAAATAATTATTGAAGACATTTAAAACAGATTTTTAAGGTAATGTAGATCATAAATCAAGTCTGACTCATCACATACATTGTACATTTCTTTAATAATAATCATATATTATTTTTTTCAGGAAGAAAAATTTTCCTGATTATTATTCCTTTTAATTTATTAATTACCATATTATATATATTTAATTAATAAATTATGTTTCCATCAAATGATTTGATGATATTCGACTCCAATGTTCTAATTGAATTTGTAATATTGACTATGGTCCATGATGTCTTTATTCCACAATATCCCAAATAATATCCATGAAATCATTATTTTTTTATACCTTAATTATGATCTTATAACCAACCATGAAATATGATAATGAAAAATTAATTATGTTACAATCATAGACACGGTAGTCTATATATACACATGAATAACATTTTAATAATATAAATAACATTATAGATGGAATAAATTTTCACTAAATTATGGTTATTATAACATGAATATAATATTATTTAATTTAATAAAATTATATATTACATCCATTAAATGTGGTTAGGAAAAACAAATCACTTAGCATCGTGGAGGTATTAATCAACACATATGAATAAATAATGTCATAATTTTTTAATAGATGGAAAGGTAACAAAGAATAAGATGTATTATCATTGTAAAATAATAACTATTCAATGATTATATAATGCTTACATTTCATAAATCATTTAAACCATCATTAAGAGATTGTAATAGAAAAAAATTATATTGCTACGCAAAGCGGTAGTTCACCATTCACATGAATGCTAGTTTCATTTAGATGTTTAAAAATGAATGAGATGAATATGTTTTATTCCATTAATATAAAAACAAAAAAATATCTAATATATCTCATTCTTATTATTTAAACATGGTTAAAGAATATATTAAGGTTGTATGGGATGAAATGTAATAAAAATTCTTGATTATGAACTATACCTCTTTTTTAGAAAATATATTTTGGTTTTGGCCTAAACCCTTCTTCGGATTTTTTACGATCAAAAATGGGTCTCAATGAAATGGGTAGGGACTTTAGATTGTATTTTAGTTGGTATTTTGTAACATAAATGTATATTGAAGTGAATAGAACATAATAGAGGGGGTGTTCTTTTAAAAGTGGGAAAGAGGATTTACTTGAAATTTTAAAAATATTCAAATATATTAATGTATTAAAAATTAAAATATTGATAATTAATGAATATGAGATGATATAGGGTCTAAATATTGAAAAAAATATAATATATTCAATTTCATAGGTTATTTTAACCCTTATTACATGAGTTTTACCCTTGGTAATCTTGTTTTAACCCTAACCAGGGTAATATATTTTTTACGTTTTCAAAATTCACTATAACAAAAAAGTGTGTTGAACATTTTGAACAATTTTTTTTATCATTTTAATTATTTAATTTATTATTTCAAGTCAAACTTTTTAAATTTTAAGAATTTAATTTAAAATTAAATCCATCATACATAATGAAAAAAATAATTTTTTGAAAATATTCCTTTCATGTATTAAGGTTGTTATAAAAAAAATACATGCATAATATTTATTCCAAATAATTTAGTTAAATTATTAATAATATAATTGAATTAATATTACATTTAAACCATTTTACACCAAAATTTAACTTCATGAATTATTGAAATTAAAATGTCATTTTCTTTAAAAATCAATATTTTTATCTATTCATAAAAAAAATTACTTTTCTAAAAATTAAATATTAATATTATTTTGGAATTATTAGGTAAAAATAATGTAAATTCACTAAATATAAATTCGATATTTTTTATTTTATGATTTTTAGTAAATCTGTATAATGAATGGAAACCCAATTTAGTTAAAAATAAATCTCTTTTCCTTTTGACTAAAAGTTAACTAATATTATTATAATGAATATAAATCAATAAAATTTAATTAAGGAATTT
Organism: Viscum album; assembly: GCA_963277665.1. Taxonomy (NCBI): domain Eukaryota; kingdom Viridiplantae; phylum Streptophyta; class Magnoliopsida; order Santalales; family Viscaceae; genus Viscum; species Viscum album. The sequence continues at coordinate 1,101,792 of CAUJRU010000026.1, read as the reverse complement.
TAATGAGGAATAAATATAATTTATCTTAACATTAATAAGTATTTTACATTCATCTCCCTTTTTGAAATTTTAGGCTCATAATTTTTTCATTACTTAAACAAGCAGGGTTATTTTTCCTTAATAACATGTTCTTATTCCTATGGTGATTCTTCAACTGTATGGTTTTTTTACCAAACCATATCGTAGTGAAAAAATTTATTCAAAAATAATATATATATATACATTCATGAATATATACTTTCTATTCCTTATAAGAATGGTTTTTTCCATATAAACTATTTCAGGTATCAAAACATGGGAGACATTAAATACATATTTTCATAACAACAAAACATGAAATAGATCATCTACTTGATATAAACATATTTGAAAGTAAACTTAGTAAGAAACGGATCCAATATTCTCTAAAATTTCATAATTTCTAATGAACCATGGAATTATATTTCAATATTGACCAAAATAGTTAACACTCTTCATTGAAGATACTTGAATTAAAACATTATTTTCTTCCTTAAAACAATTATTCTATCTCTAATTATAAAAATATTTTTTACCACCCCTATTCCCTCATGTACTATATAATCACCTTCACATTATTATCCCTTTATTTAACCAATTTTTATCCCAATAACTTCTTTTACTATAATTAATCTCATCAAACTAGAGTCTAAAACTGTTCTCCATATAATGATACAAATTTTCCATATGTAGACATGAATGGAAACTATTATTAAATGAATATCAACTAAAGTCATATATTGATCCCAAATTACTTGAGAATATATTTATAAATATTTAATTGTGTCCTCTAAAGTCTAAATTATTCTATATATCTATCAATAATATTTAGGATGAAACGTAGTACTAAAATTTAATTCAGTACCCCAAGAATTATGAAGCCCTTTCCAAAACAAAATGGTGAATCTGAGATCACAATAAAATAAAATTTATAGAGGGACTCTAAGTAATCTAATTTTCTATTTTTTATAATTTCAATAATATTGATCCAAATAGATATTATGATTAATAGGAAGCATATTAGAAAATTTAGTTAAATAATCAACAATATACCATATCACATTGTTACATAGAGGTTTATTTGTTAATCCAACCAAGAAATCCTTCTATATATTCTACCATTTTCATTATGGCACTAGAAAATTTTGAATAATAAACTTCATTAATTTTTATTCAACATTAACCTAATGAATTTTCAAACATATCACAGTAAAATTGGAAATATCTTCCTTCATTCCCACCATCTAAAATTTTCCTAAAGGTCTCTCTATATTTTTATGATACCTATATGAACAAGAAAAGAAGAAAAATGAGCATCAATCAACAGTTATTTCATTGACTGAGTGTAAAAGGAAACACAAAACCTTATTATGAATCTTAAAGAATCTTCATTTTCAATATTAAACTCATGAAGCATACCTTTCGTAACAAATTATACCTTTTTCCTAAACAAATGTCTTTGATACAATATTCCTTAACCATTTAGAATTACAGTAAAACTAGAAAAAAAATATAGGGCCTTCCTGCCTTCACAATCTAGAATAAAACATTCATCAAATTACTAACAAAATGATAATGTTATAAACATAACATTATTAATGTATCATTATATTTTTAACTCAAACAATTAGAAACATGAAGTTCTATAGAAAACCCTGAGAGGGGAGGGTGAATCAGTGTGCCATCATTTTCATGAAAACTAATAGATCTTATTCCCACATTGGTAGGAACCTATTAACCACATCTGATGGGAATAACCAGTATCCAAACAATCACATAAAAATTGTTGACATGAAAATTTTATGTGGTTCACCGCTAAAGGCTAGTCCTTGGATAATACTCTGGTAGTTTTTTAAATGAACTTAAATCCTACAAAAAACATTAATTGTAGAGTAAAATTTTTTTACATACAGTTACTCTATGCTAGGCACACTGTATTTACAATATTTTATGGATATCACAGTATGTCCCTCAGAACACTTCCATCGACTCCCCATGTTCACTAGGTTGGGAAGGATTCACAAAATGTATATAGACATGGAGGTCCCTTAATTTTCATGAGAGAACACATCCTCAAATATAGATAGATTCCCATTTTAAGAATAATTTTCTTACTCATAGATATAATATAATTTTCTACACAGTAGTACATTACAATCTTTTCCTCGATGAATTGGACAACATCCTACACAAACTATGTTGCTTCCTTTGTGAACATTTTTGCACCATCACAAGTGCTTCACCTACCACCTCTACCTATGTGATCCATAATTTCTTTTTGGATGGATTATTTTTTACATGGAGCTTATATACTCCATGTATCCTTATTCTTTTTTGGCCTAGAGTGCCCCGAATATGTCCTTCCACAAAAAAATTATGTAGAACTCTTCCCCTTTCACAGAATCCTCCATCGCAATTCGTTTCCATAACCCTGTTTTCACCCCACAAAACACTTTAGACTTACCCAAATTACAACTATATTTATTATAAAAATATATCTAAGTTATTATCATATTATTGATCCTTATATCAAGAAAATATATTAGAAAATTCCACTAATCCAAATCACCAAAATCGTCTATGCGGTACAAACATCACCACGTACCGTACACCTCTCATGAAACATTTTAATTCCATAGTCCACAAGATTTATTTTATTCATTCATGGTGGTATATGTATTACGAAACCATTACAGCTACTTAAATCACCACATGCTTTATGTAAATAATGATCCATCCAGCAAACAATTTGCCTCTCATAATCCAAAAGTCTCCCTAGAACCATTTTCCCTATGCGTTATGCATAATATGATTCATGTGAACCTTTTTACCAATGTAATCTGCTTACCATGCATCACAGACTACATAGAGATTCTATGTGGGTACCCCTTCTTTTTTCTGATTTCCTTTATTGTCGTAAATACACCATTTTCGATCTTCAAATTATACTACGTTGTCTGAAAACTATATTCTATATAGAAACATCCGTTTTCCAAAAAACCAATCTCTAGATTTATAAGAAAAACAATTTTTCAAATAATAGGAATCTAGTTTTCAATAAAAACATTTTTCATCCTGTACTATAAGATCACTCATCTTGAAAACTTCAGTATCAACTCAATATTCCTTGACAAGAAACAAAATCCAAACTCCTTTACCATCAAATAATTGCCTTTGGTCTAACACAACATTTTTTTCTTTACCTAGTTGGTAACAAATTGTTCTTCTGTAATCGTTTATCAATTCTATCAATCTCCTCTATCTTATGTTCAACTATTTCATAGTGAATATATAATTCAATATTTTATGATCAATATTTTTTTCACATTTAAATCAATATATATGATGTCTTCAAATTTTTAAATAAAACTCAATAGTCTCCAGTTCAAGGTCACGTTTAGGATAATCATTATTATGATGTTTTATTTTGTGTGAAGAATTAGAAATTAGGGATAATTTTTAATTAAAATAGAAATCAGTACCTTCAAAAATTATTCTTGTAAACAAAACACTCACAATTTGTAATTGGTAGTTCTACAATAATATCATTCTGTAATCTTTATTTTTATTCCTATAAATATTCATCTCCTTCCATTGTTTAGATGAATAAAAATACAGCTCATCGTAATATTGTTAATGGTATAGATAACCAGGAAATATTATCAAGCAACCTTAAGTGACACCCCATTAGTCCAATAAAACTACTAATCTAAAGAACATTTTTATGTCTTGTCCATTAATCAACCACTATAATTTTAATGTGATTAACAATTACGTCGTCTTAATTAATGATTTATCCAGGGAATCAAATCATCTATAACCAAAGATCACATTTCATGATCATAACCATTTTATAAGTATTATTATTTTTATTTATAGGTAAACTTTGTCCTTATTTGGAGAATAATTTAGTTTGGTTTTTCTTTGGGGAGAAATCATGGGAATTTTTATAAATTTGGAAGAAGAATGGGTAGTGTACAGTTGTCCCAAGTATTTCCCAAATTGTGCTACCTAACCTAGAAAATCATCCATTCCATGAAAGAGGAGAAATTCATGGTTGGAACGTGGGTTTTAAAAGCAATTTACTTATTTGTATTAACATTGTGACCTCTATGTGAGGTACACGGTTAGGGTGCATAGTTCATCAAACTATGGGACCCTCCCAAGGAAATTGAGCAAAAAAATTATTTCTATAAAATATTAATTTAAAATTATTGAACCCCAGAAATTGAACCTCATTCTCCCCCACACAAATGAACTTTTTATCCATATTTTTTGATGAATTTGGATGGATTTCAAGGACTTATGAATAATTTTCTCGATTAATTGATGACATATTTGATAGATTGATACCTCTCTTGGTAATAGATCTACTCCTTAATAGGTATACCATTTTCATTAATCATTCTTTGATCTTTAGAGGGGATGTGTTCCTCTATTGGTAATTTATTTAGATCTTGGTTTTTATATATATTAATCCATTTAATCTTGGATCAAGGTTTTAGATCTAGATCTCATTGTTCATTGTGCAATGAAATGTTTTAATTCAATTTGGGGTTATCTGTTGGCAAACTTCCATCTACAATGTTCAGGTTCATGGTTTATCATTCAATTATAAAACTCATGATTTAAATTACAAGTGTGTAATTTTGAAATCTTTATTGTACTTTTATAAATTTCATCTTGAATTGAATTAATTAATTTGGTTAATTAAATATTTAATGGATTTTCAAATTGATTGATTAACGGGGTTATAGAATTGGTCTGTTAATGGGAATTTGTAATAGGTCAATTTAATGGATTGATGATTTGATTGATTAATATAATTTTTAATTGAGTGATTAATAAGACTTATTGGACATTTGGCTTGAAATTTATGGGACAATGTATTTTTTGATTAAATGTGGACAATGGGTCCAATTATTAATTATTCATATTTTTCCATGTGATTAAGGTGAATAATGTTGATTTTTTAATATGAATTCTCATTCCATTATTTGATGTGTTGATAAGAGGATTAATGATAAATGGAATTAATAAATTTCATATATTTGAAATTTTTTATTGATTGATAAATGGATTGTGTGACACTGATTGAAACATCAAATACCATGGAGATGCTAGACATGGCGTTCTAGGACCAAATGCATGCATGTGATAATTGAGTGTGGGAAACAGAATGATGATTTAAAATTCCATGTGTGATTGATTGATAAATGAGTTTTGGGACATGTACCAATGCTTAAAATATTCACGGGGTCCTAGCCGTGGTTTTCTATGACTAAAATTCTGGAATTAGACAATGGTTCCAATTATCTATGATATTAATTGAAATTAAATAGTTAATGAATTGAAATTTAAAATTTGGTTTTCAATCCATATGTGATATGGTTCAGACTCTATCATGTGCCGAATCAGGTTTTGGTAGTATTGTAGTACTTGAGAGCCTGAGTAATTTATGTGAATTATTAATGTGTAATGAAATTTAATGAAAATTTACATAAGTTATTTCAATTTAATCTTTATATAACTTTATAAACTCTTATAGGCTGGAAATTATTTTTGAAACACTTTGCTAGTGGCCTATGAAGTTTTACTCATACCCAATGTGGGTTGCTTGATTGATACCTGACTAAGCTTCCTGTTTTCTAGAACAGGCAAGGGTAAGATCAATATGTTAGATGACTGAGTCGTGATGGTGCATGAATGATGGAACGAGACTTGGTGTTAGGACCCACATGGGGGTTTTAGTGTTCTTAAATTGGGTTTCTATTAGATACATGAAACTTATTATTGAATGAAATATCTACTATTTGTTTATGGATAATGTTTTCATATTTTTTTCATCATGTCATACATGTATCATATGGTTATATTTATTGATATTTTGTTTTTTTATTTGTTTGTGTAATTTTTCTTCTTTGATAAATTGGGTTCTATATCTCCACGTTATATATTATACACTCTCTACAATTCGCTGGCATCAAAAAAAATGGGGTGTCAGGATTGAGATCATGTAACTAATCAGTTTTGGGCACCGCTACATGAATCTGGGGGGGGGTGTTAACGAGTGGTATTAAGGTCCAATTATCTTCTATTTTCATTGTTCATACTATTTAGGAAAGGTAGACGTGATATTTGGGTGACTGAGGCTTTAATCAAGACCTTGTTCCTGGGAGTATCTTACATATGTAAGAGGGTAAATACTATGTACTAGGGCGGGATTGTTTTTATTGATGTTTCATATTATAGTTGGATGTTATTTCACATTGTGTGATGTACTTGTTGAGTGATGGTATTTCTCTCTAATATTTTTTGGGATTTTTCTCCTGACCTAGTATTCCATGAGTGTTTTTCATATATGGATAATTATAACAACCCATTATTTATTGTGACATGCTTCATTTTATGCCCACATGGAAAAAAGTAGGTTTTGGGATGATTTGTTAATATGAGATTTCTTTTCGTTATTATGTATATTTTAATAAAAATGTGAATAATGTGGAAATGAAAATCATAAAAGGATGAAAATTGGTAACAATTGGTGTTTAATGTAAAAATTCAATATGAGAATATGATTACCCTTTGTAAAATAAAATCTATAAAGGGGATGGATTAGGGTAGTGATAGCGGATTTCATTTTGTTTATGTGGTGGTGTAAAAGGGATGACTTGTTAAGGATTATATGAACCCCCTTACATAAATGTGTAAATTTCATGTTATGAATTATAATAATATTTACTATAATTGTAAATATATGAGTCCATGGTGATGATTGTTGATAGTATGAAATGAGTACATTGCTAGAAATGATCAACTAGTAGTGGAACCGGAGGAACTAATAATGCAAAGTGAGGGTGTTAGAATGATGTTCCATGATAAATTTTTTCATTTTATACATTTTACGGAATGTGACTCAGGGTATTATGTGAAGAGTATGTAATTATTTACTAAGGAGTTCCAATTTCATCACCCTCATACATTTATCGGATACATCAAATATAAGTTATTATAGTTATAGATAGATTTTATTTTGTGGATTCATTACTTCATGGATACTCCTCCTGAAAAATATTCAAAAATGATGCATATATATTATGTCTAAAGGTAAATCATTTGATGGATATCTAGACACAATATAGAAATCTATATAGAATGGAGTGAAAGGACTGTCAGGAGAAATTCTTGGAGGACTTTTACCCTCATATACTTAGGATAAAGATATTAGTTGAGTTTATGAGGTTGAATCAGTAGAGTATGTCCATGATGATCATTTTGGGATGAAATATACATTCACAACACTATATTCTATTTTAGAAATGTAAGAGGACATCACAGTAAAAAAAATTCAACGATGGGATTAAATGTGAAATTATGTCTCTCGTTTATATATTTGAGATAATTTTTTTTCTAATGGGTTGAATCAAGATATCATATCTGAGGGGAACCTAAAGGAATATTCTATTCAAATTTAGTTAGATCTTATTAGATGATATTGAGTTATTTCTTCTTATAGTAGGTATAATCTCTATGATAATTCTATCTAGGGTGACAGCGTGAAGAGTGTCTAGGTGGAACAACCGGTTAAATAAAGTATTAGTCGGTCAATTTATCACAATTGAGGTAGGAAAAGTAACATTCGTAGATAGAGTGCTCGATTACTGGTATAGTTCTAAGATTCTGGTAGAATAGGTCATCTATAAGTGTTCATCAGGAACCCACCATTGTTGGGGAATGACAGAGGAGCAAGGTACAATCATATTGTTGGAAGGGGGTCTTTTACCCCTATATCAGTCTAGTAGTTGGAGTTCTATTAGTCATGGAGGTAGGGTCAGTGGATGTGGTACTTCTGTGAAAGAGAACCCATATGGGTTGCGGCGGATGAGGCCACATGAATGGAATTAGTTAATGCAAGACCTTGATTTAGCAGTATTAGTCTATGCCTTGAAGTGTTGGAAACATTATCTATTCGTAATCAATTATACTATTTATGCTGATCATAATAGATTTAATTATATATTTTCAAGAAGAGACATTAATCAATGTTGTTGATGCATTGATTAGGAAAAAATAGACTTTGGATGTTCAATAGTCCATCTCCAAGTGGAAGATTATGACTTATCTGGATGAGATTCATATTGTGGTTTAGAAGGGTCAAGATATGATAAACCTTATATCAATATTTATAGTGTTTAAACATATGAGTCAGATCAGGGAACGATACTATGAGGATCCAAAGTATTTATCCTTGATGGAAAGCCTTGGTGATGGGTGGGGTGATCTTCTAATTGAAGGATAGTATAAGATGAGAGAATCTGTGTTAGGAATCATATTGTTATGCCTAAAAGTATTTGGGAGGAGTTGATGTACCAATTTCATGCCTCAAAGGGGTAGTGCATATTGGTTTGACCAAAATGTACTGTAACGTACATCGATATTATTGATGGAAAGACTTGAAAAAAGAAATTGTCGGGTTCATGACACGATGCCACACCATCCAATTTCGGAATTTTTAAGAATCAATGAAAATATGGTTTTCTACAATTTGTCCCATTACGTAATGGAAATGGGACGACATCAACATGGATTGCACAGTGGGTCTCTTGAGGAAAGATCAGACAAATTACAATATGTGGCTTATTGTTGATCAATTGATTAATGTAGCTCGTTTATTACCTATTGGGGAGGCATTATCATTGGATCAATTGGGATAAATATACATTTTGGAGAGAGTCCATCAGTATGGGGTTTGAAAAAGTATTGTTTTAGTCCATGAATAATGTTTTATATTGATCATCAAGAAAGGTTTGAAAAAGGATCTTGTTACACATGTATTTTTTAGTATGGATTTTAGCCCACAGATAGATGGGATGTTGGAATGTAATATACATGTTTTTGAGGACATTTTTTGGGCATGCATTCTTGACATTGAAGGATTATGGGTGAAACACCAAACACTAGAGGAGTTTTACAATAACAAAAGTTAATAAGAAACCATTCAAATGGAACCATGTAAATCTCATTATGGTATGCCATGCAAATCACATCTATGTTGGATGGTTCTTGGGGATTTAGAGTTATTGGGATAATTTCTCATGTGTGAGACATCAAAGCATGTTTAGCTAATTCATAAACAAAAAACTATATCTCAATGTAGAAATATGACATATGCTTATAGAGGTTGATGAACCCTTTTCTTTACTATGGATGATCATTGTTGACCCTCCTTTTCATCACAGAGCCTAACAAATGAAAAAAGGAATACCTTAATTACAATGAGATTTATCCTTTGAAGAAACATCAAAAATTGACAAAGGCATGAACAAGGATTTCTTATGGGTCGTGCAAGTTTCACCATGGTCATGCAAGTATACTTGTGCACCACATTTTTGCCAAGCGGGTTACTTGTGCACCGTATTTTGTTTTTTTTTCAAGGTCCTCAATGGCCTATAAATACCCCTTGAGGGCCCCCCATTTCATGGACGAAAAATCCAAAAGTCATATTTAAGCTCTCGGTACCCTAGTCTCTGATTGAAATCTTCCGAACACTTCTATGGTAATTTCTTACCTAGAATGGAAGATCAAAAGAGGGGGAACAAGGCCTAAGTGTTGAAATTCATCAACACTTGTGCGGCTATGTGTCTAACCCTTATGGAAATTTGCCACACTTGCACGCCACCTTATCCATTCAACAGAACTTTCACGCCACCCTTTTGGAAGACTTTAGGGATAATACCAAGGGCTTTAGCCAAGTCTCTCCCAAGTATTACCCTATTAGTTAACCATCGCCCAAGTACACCCATGTCGCGCAAGTATACTTACATGACTAGGACATGCGCGCTAGACTTATACTTGAAAACCTCCTTCCAATTCACTTCCTTTCTTCAAATCCACCATTCCTCTTCAAGGACAGCCTTCAAAACCCTCTTCAAAGCCATTTATGGCATGGTTTCTTTGTTGTATTCCTTATTTGAAAGGAATTATTTGGAGTATCTCACAAGACCTCATGATTTACATAAATTTATGTCACTAAGGGTAGATATTTACTTCATTCAACCTCATTCTTTAAGATGATAATTTCCCTAATCTAGGCCTCATTCTCAGGAGTAATTCCCAACCTTATTTTAATTTGATTTGGGACTCCTTAATAGGAATATAACCCAATCATAAGTCCCCTATTATTTGATCTCGGGATCCTCCTTAGGAGTAATCCCCAATCATAAGTTAAAGTACCCCTAATTTGGGCCTCCGTCTCAGGAGTAATCCCCAAGATAGAGTATCCAAATCATCATAAAGAGCATACACCATTATAGAACCTCTTCCTAGGGTTATTTCTTGACGTAAGCCCTATTATTAATTTACTTGGGATGTCATAAATACATAATCCCCATATCATTCTTTGTGACCACGTCTTTCATGTCACAATAATCAGGATTACTGATACCTCTTATTTCTCACACCGAGCATGACTCACGTGAGCATAGAGTGTAAAGGTAACCACAACAGATATTCATGGGCCATAAATCATACATAAGCCCCACACTTCGCCACTCGAAATACGTGGACTTTAATCTCTACCATAAAATTAGAGTACGTAGGAATATTTTCTATGGTTCAATCCCATCACCCATTAATTCTCATCCGTCGCATATGAAGTTAAACTATATATTAATTCCCGTACTATTTGGGTTCTGATTTTTTTTGACAAGGATACGTAGGTAGACCATCTGAGGGTACACTCCCAACTCTGAAATAATTCTTGTCCTTATAAATGACAATAAACTTCAAGTGCCCCACTGAGTGGATTTAAAACAAGTATGGTCATTATAATTACCATGATATTTCTATATAATATATTGAAGGATACCATTGACATAGAATCCCTAACCCATACGGATGATTCTCTATCGACGAAGAACCTCAAATTCATATAAAGGATTCTCTAAATCCCATACATATGAATCATTGATTTCTAAAAGTAAGGAAAATATCATTTTCATACTTGGTAAATTTATAAGGATTTTTGAACATAACTTAAATATATAAGAGTTTCCAGGATTAGGTAATAACTCCCGTCAAAAAGGTGTGATGAGCCTGACCTCCCATCCTCTTGGCCAATGAAAATTATTAAGCCTCATCAGTGCACAACTAACGAGCACCTACCTTTGGAAAGTAGGTCGAAATGGATATAGAATCATTGGATGTTTCCAGTTCTACTAATAAACCCATTATATATCGATTGGAAAATTTTAAACCCTAACACAAACAAGGTCATCCCCATTTCCAGAGGAAACAAAAAATGGTGAACCCGACATGAGTCCTTCACCATGTTAAAATGATGTTTTAATTATTTTTTAGGCAACTATATAACTTCAGGTGAGGGACAAAAAAGCAATCAATCAAATATGGGATCATCCAAAATATTTAGTCTTGCCAAGCCTATCTTGAGGATGTCTGTTATATCAAAGAGGCACTCTTTTTCAAGATCTCTCTGCAGTACAGAAATGGCTAATCTAAAATTCACACCTGCGCATGCCTCCTCTGATACTCCTGTTGGATCCTCATCTACTTTGAGAAGGATATCACCTACTAAGTATATTCAACGCTGGGTCTCGAATACATTGGTGAAGGAATACGGTCAACATGGTACCATTCTGTCTTTGGAGGCTGCTCAACAAGCCCTCCAAGTTAACAACACACCCTGGTTGTTTGGACATCGACGACCAGTGGTTAAAGAGCAGGTGGTGCTAACCACCGTCTTCAACCGTTTTGGGTCGTTATCCCCAGAACGCAACAACCAGTCTCTCCCTTACTATAGGAAGGTGAATGAAGAGGTCACTCAATCCATCAGTTCAAGAAGACATGAGTCCTTCCTAAGGGATCTCATCAACAATAGCCGCCAGACTCGTGCGGTAGTGCACCCTCAACATGATGAGGGTGTTTCCTCCATGCATTTGGCTCAGGTCCCTCAGACCCGAGCACATAAGAAGAATCACCAGAGGCGTCGACCCGTCAACAAGGAGCAGGTTCTTACCTCTGCCCCCTCTGGAGAAGTCCATCAACCTAACTTGATGGAAAGCAACGAGCGTGCACATACACCCTTCCGTTCTAACCCCGCTGTCCTACAGACTCGTCTGGTAGTAGCCCACCAATCCTGTCAGGCAATTATGATGGAGTACTATAGGCAGGCACCTACACCTGTTTATAATTCATCAGCTATTCAACAGTCTCATCTGATTGCATCCAAAGAAGCTCGCCAATCTAATATGGTGGCGACTGGTAAACACGAACATACACCTGTTTACAATCAATAATTCTGTCAGCAGTCTCGTCTGCCAGTATTGAAGGAAATTCATCAACCATACATGATGAAGGATACACAGCTGGCATATACACCTACCAATGTTCATCAGGTCTACCAACAGTATCCTTTGGTAGCACCCGAAGAAGTCAGTCAGAAAGCTCCAATGAAAAATTTGGAGCAGACTTAACACTCTTCCCCTATGCATAAGCACTATCAGAATTCTTTGACAGGAAAAGGAGGACATGAGAAGGCACATACACCCACTCTAGACATGGAATGGACCTATATTCATGTTCCAGCTGCTGAACTCACCATGCAAATTCTGACAATGGTGTAAGAGCAGAAGCAAATACTTTCTCATATCCTGGATGTTTGTCAGGATATTATAACATCTTCAGCATCTAAGGAGAAAACACATAAATCTATCCCTATCAGTGGAGTGACTCATCAGCATGTCACACCGGAGTAGATACACACCTATGTTCCATCCTAGGAAGGTCATGGGGCATACTACCCTATGTCATATGGACAATCTAGTCGGGCACATACACCCGATTCAAATGTGGATCGTCAGCCTAACCTGGCCATTTCTCTTGAGCAGGCACAAACACCTACCCATAATAACCAATTTTGTCAACAAGTGGTTTCTAAAGTTAGTAAGAAGGCGTCTTATAAAAAGACTCGTTCATCAAAGTTCAAAAATCAAGATCCAATGTCCAATAAGGCCTTTATCAACACTGGAGTTCTTGAAGCCCTCAGACATTTGTTTATTGCAACTCATGATTCTACTCTCTCGTTTCCCAATAGTGGGAATAATAATTCTGAAGGTCTTCATTAGACACTTCCTCATGGAGGATTTCTTCATGACAATTCGGTCAATCTCGATGTTTTATCTTCGGATGAGAGCCGTAATAACTCTCTATTTGGCCAGAAGGCTAAGGAGAAAGAGGTTTCATCACTTGCTATAAGCCACCATGGTAGTCCTCCCCATGATGATGAATTTGGCTGCAAATGTCGTCTCCACGGTAGTAACTCGCATTGCCTGGTAAATTCTTCAATGGACAATGTAGTGATGAGAAATACATCTTGTAATGACCCAAGAAATAGTGTTTTGAGTAACGGAAGGTTTATACTACAATGTCATCCATTAAAAAAACAAAATATATTCTTATAGAAAAATATATAACAATGAAATTGAGAAAATGCATCAAAACTGAATGAAAGGCTCTTTTATTCAAATGAGGAACATTATAGTGACTAGAACTCATAGTGATCAAACATGAAGCTTAGCTAACCAAATATTCCAACTAAAACCCCGATTAAAATTACAGGAAGACCTCTTAAAACCACATGAACCTTGAGAAGGCGATAAGGGTCATTGGCATCCATCAAAACGGACATAAGGATGGCTGAAGCCACCACAGCCGTACTGAACACCAAAGGAATAACATGAACCATCTCCTCCTCTTTCTTCTTCAGTCGCCTTGAGTTTGGGATACCCCAAGTCTCGGTTTTTATAGAACACCTATCCGACCGTTAGCCATCAACGGCTATAATTATAGCCGTTGACACCCCCATGATCCAATCTCTATTAATGTCTTAATAAAATCAACAATAATAATGATAATATAACTAATTCATTGTTTGTTTTCCCAAAATGTGAATCATATGAGAATGCAATATTTTTTATATAATGAATAATAGTGGAAATTAATATTATTATTTTCCACTAATTATTATACACATTTTTCTAACTTGAGCAAGTAAATATTTATTATATGAATGACTATATTGAATCTGGTGGGATATATTTTAGTCTAAGAAAATATGTGTGCAAGCTCTTGGGTTATATATATATGTTATTTCAAACTTCAAGTTTAATGTATTATACATACCCCTAAATTTAAAATAAGTAATAATAATAATGAAAAGGTTTATAATTGGACCTTTTTTATAAATAATAGTTTTGAAATGATGTCAAATTATGGTTTCATTTGTTTTACAAAATTTGTTTCATAATGTTAATATTTATATCAATGAACTCTTAATATTGAAATTTGAAAATAATTATTAATGTTATTATGTCTATTAACAACATTAATGTATGTGGATCTTTAATCTAAATTATAGATCAAGATAAATAGTTTGATACAAGTCAATAATGGAAAATAATAATAATATGTTATAGATAGGGGTAAATAATTTAATAAATATGTGTATTAAATGACCATTGACTTGCCTTAATATAATAAGACTTGATTATTAATTGTATGTAATAATAATGAAACCATTTTTTTATTATAATAAGTGTAATAAAAAATGAAAAGTATTGAAGATAAAAAAATGAAGGAAGAGAGGCCACGGTTCTTTAAAAACACCGCAACCCTCTCGGGCAGTCTGATCCTCCTCTTGTCCAATCGCGGTTGTCCGTTCCTTTCAATACTGCTTTGCATCTGGTCCACCTGATCAACTGTCATTTAATCTTGTTCGTCCCTTGTTTTTTTTCGTTTTTCTACTTTCCCCGCATCTGTTTTCTTCTTCCTCGCACGCCAAACCAGTACCTAGGTCGTGTTTTCTTCACATAGGCCAGCGAGTGGACCCGACTTCGCCCCTCCTTTCCTCAAGGTTGGCACCACCTCAGCCTTGGTTACACTGTCGATATCTCCATGAAAGGAGAGTCCCTGTCTTTAAGTCTCGGTTTCACTGATGGCAAGGAGGGTTTTTCACCGAGTCCTCTTAGATATTTGACCACCGATCTGACGTCGCCACCTGCTTCGTCTTCTCCTCCTCTCCGAGCGGAGGTAATAAAGATCTTCTTGTTTTAATTTCATCTGTTTTGGTGAATATACATGGTAATATATATATACTTCATGCATATGTGTATATATAATTATATAAGGGCTTAAGAACCGTTCATATCAGCTTCCCACTTCCTGCATGGAGAACCAAACTGGGGTAAGGGAAACTCTTGGGCTTTTTTTTACTTCGGTTATGCTGTTTTCATATACATGTATACACTTCATGTATATATATATACATATATACAAGACTATGTATTAATTTATACATATTTCTTTTATATATATACAGCCTTTTCTTTACTCTAACTTAAGAAAAATGGAGATTTCAGGTAATTTTCTGAACATGTATGATTATACAAGTATATGAAGCATATAGATATATATGTACTTGTGATTATATAGATGTATATGTACATCTATGTGCCAACATAAGGGAGGTTCTTTATTATTTGTTTTAAAATTTATCCCAATATAACATGATGATTTATTAAAATTATATTTACCCATTAAGATTATTATTTCAAGAATAACAACAAAATTATTTATATATATGTTTATGTATATGATGGTGTTTAAGGACAATTTTGATAGAAAAATAGTTCTTCCAACTGAAAATTTCATTTATCATAATTTTTGACAATTCATGCATTTTTTGTGAAAATGTGTGGCGTAAACCCCTTTAACATTTACATGTGGTCAGGTGAATGTGTATTTTTAAGTTCAGTTTTCCAAAACCCTGTTTCAATTAACAATTATCAGACTTAGTTTATATTTTGACAGGTATAATATTATAATAATTTTGACAGATGCTAAGCCGATGTGTATGTTGCACCAAGGAACTGGCTTAATCTACAAAGTTATTCTAGCATGTACCCTTGATGCAATTTATACTTTTAAAGAATGAGTTTCAACATGTTTTAAAGAGATGAACTATGAATTTATGGATTTATATTATCAGGTTATTTATTATTCAATGTTAATCCTCCTGCATGAATGTTAGCAGTTGATGAAAATATATTTAGTCTGATGACATGTTAATCACAATATTTAATGCCAAATGTGTTTCCTTAAGTATTTTATTTCTGTGATATAATAATATTAAGGATTTCATCATTTATCACCTCATGTGGAAACCCTAATCATCCATCATTTTATGTACTATTGACCATGTAAATATATGTGTGTTCGCACAGTTTTAAATAAACTTCCACCACACCCATTTATTAGCATGTGTATTAAATATGAACGCCCTCATTTTTTTTAACTTGGGATTATGGTGTTTTAAGTGTTAAAGTGTTTATGTTCATTTTAAGGTTACCATTAAGCCCCTGCTTTCAATTGTTATGTTAATATCTAATGTGTACAGATTCTTTTTAGTACTTATGACATAGTTTTTATTAATGTTTGTACTATTCTTCCCTATCTATGGAAACACATTTTGAGTAATGAATGTAAGAATGAGACCCTATGAATGTAATACCACATCAAATATGTGAGGTATGTATTGGACTTAAATGATTATGGATGGGTGCGCCAAGAATTATATGGCGCTCCAATGCATTGGGTAATGGATGTGTCTCATGAGATGTTATGTGTGACGGTCTTGGCGGTTAGCCTTGGCTTGTGCTACCATGGAAACAAGATAGGCAGTTAGCCTTGACTCGTATTAAGTATGTTTTATGGTCTTGACGCAAGGTCTTGACAAAGTCTAGAATTATACATTCCCTCCGCATGTGATGAAAATTGGTTAACCAGGGGATAGTTCAACTAACAGGACATTTCCTAGTTAGAAATTCCCTTGACTATGAGAATGAAATTATGAAATAAGAACTGTAACACATGTGGTATGTTGTTATAAGAACTGTATGTGCCAATGTATCATGGTATGAATGCCTTCCCTACTTACCAACAACCTTTTAGAAATGAAGTAATTTTGGTTGTAAGTTATGCATCATCTATTTTTGACATGCTTGCGCTCTCTGAAATATGTCTTCTTTAAAATTTATTTTAAGTACGTACTTCTTTTTTGTGAAAGTGGTTTTAAAAAATGTAGGATTTACATGTTTTAAGAAAAGATAACACCTTGTTTTTAGTGAAGTGTTTTATCATCTTCAAAATGACTTCTTTGAGAAAGAATTTTCCTTAAAAATTTTAATACCTCTTACTGGGCATATTTTTCTCAACCTATGTTTTTGTTTTACAATTTTCAGGAAAGGATTTGTACTAAGAAGTTTTTTAGAAGAAGCTGGTTTCCCAGAATCTTGAGCCTCACAATCTTCTGTAGTAATGGGACATGATGTATTAATGTAACTAATTGTAATTAATTTTTTTAGTACATCATGCCCCATGGGAACCCAGGAATCAGGGTCCTTACAGTTGGTATTAGACGATGGGTTCAGGAAACTCTGGAAAACCAGTTAGCATGAATATAAAACTGTGTTTAACTAAATAATTATTTTGTAACTTTCATATGGCTGATAGAAATGTATGTACCGATTTACTGTCACTTCCCACTAAGGCTCTAGAGAAAATTGTATCTCTAGCTGGTCGTGAGAACTTTCTTAATTACGCCCATATTCGCATGTCATGCAAGCAACTGTATGACGTTTCAAACTCGCCTAGGGTGCTTAGTCTACAGCAGGGGTTGGGAATGGATTATCTTCTAATGATGATGACCCAATTCCCCTATTATGAACGTCGAGAAAAGTACCATGAGGGACGCTTCGGAGAGTTCACGACTGGACAAGAATTTGGCACGATTTTCGATAACCCCTTTCATGAAGCTTCTGCTGCCAGAGACCTCTGAGCGGCCTACCTGTGCCAGATTTTTCACTACGGCTTCTGGGGACAGTTGATGGACTTTGGCATGTTAGAAGATGAATCCACCCGATTGTCTTATAAGTAATAGGTGTATAATGATGTTTCTCAACTTCATACCCCTCATGCTAAACACAAGAGGTGTCATAGATGTTCCCATGAGTTTAGACTCGTCTGTTCAGCTTGTGTGTGGTTTGAAGAGTTAGGGAGTGTTTCCTCTCTTTGTGGTGTTCGCCTAGTAAATAACTATGGAAACTCAAACTCTTTTATGTAAAATTTTGTGTATTTGAAAGTTTCATGTTTCCCTTCCTGTCTCTACCTTAACAGTGTTGTTATGTGAGCTCTCTTGAATGTTTTTTTCAGATGGATGGTCAAACAAACATCTCATCTCTACCTGAGGAGTTGGTGGAGTTTATTTTGATCAGGACATGCATGGTGGATTATCCATCTTTTCTCCACCTGTGAGGGTCTTGTCAACGTCTTCTTAACATAGCGAAAAGTCCTGAGATTCTTCATTCGTGTCAGGGGGATGACTACGTCATTCATCTCATTGCCACTTCCCAACTCCCCTACCATAGGCGAAGGGGGAGATACTAGGAACGCCTCTTCCTGTTTTTTTCTATGGCACAAAACTTTTCCGCCAGAGCGTGCTTCCTCATAGCTGCTCAAGAGGGCCACCTCAAGGTAGCCTATATGTTCCAGGTCTTAAATCTCAGTCTCCTCAGTCACTTCATCCCTCTATAATACCTCGAGGGTGATGT
The DNA here is from genome assembly GCA_963277665.1 of Viscum album. Classification (NCBI taxonomy): domain Eukaryota; kingdom Viridiplantae; phylum Streptophyta; class Magnoliopsida; order Santalales; family Viscaceae; genus Viscum; species Viscum album. Next base: position 1,083,091 of record CAUJRU010000026.1, on the reverse strand, counting down.
AGTTTGGAGGTTTATCAGGGAATTTGTCCACTCTGACATTTCCGAGCTTTTCACCACAGGAGCCTCCCTATGGGAGCCTATGTGTAGTATACATGAGCAGGGATTCAAAACCTACTGCTCAAGGTGCATCTGGGCTAGGGAAATAGACAAACTATGTACTAACTTTGGTATTCCGTTAACCGAGCCGGATTTCCTATTTCGATAATGTTGTATGACTAGGGTTTCATTTTTTCTTTTTATGAATAGAATTGCGAGGACGCAATTATTTAAAGGGGGAAATAATGTAACGACCGATGAAACTGTGTTTTGAGTAATGGAAAGTTTATACGACAATTTAATCCATTAAACAAACAAACAATCATCTTATAGAAAAACATATAACAATGAAATTGAGAAAACACATCAAAATGAATGAAAGGATATTTTATCCAAATGAGGAACATTATGGTGACTAAAAATCACAGTGATCAAACAGGAAGAATAGCTAACCAAATATTCCAACTAAAAACCCAATTAAAATTGCCGGAAGACCGCTTAAAACTATAAGAACCCCGAGAAGGCGATAAGGGTCTTTGGCATCCATCAAAACAAACATAAGGATGGCCGAAGCCACCACAGCAGTACTGAGCACCAAAAGAATAACTTGAACCATTTCCTCCTCTTTCTTCTTCAGTCGCCTTGAGTTTGGGATACCCCGAGACCAGGTTTTTATAGAACACCTATCCGACCGTTAGCCATCAACGGCTATAATTATAGTCGTTGGCACCCCCATGATCCAATATATTTTAATGTCTTAATAACAACAACAATAATAATGATAATATAACTAATTCATTGTTTGTTTTCCCCAAATGTGAATCATATGAGAATGCTATATTTTTTATATAATGCAATACAGTGGAAATTAATATTATTATTTTCCACTAATTGTTATACACATTTTTTTAACTTGAGCAAGTAAAAAATTATTTTATGAATGACTATATTGAATCTGGTGGGATTTATTTTAGTCTATAAAAATATGTGTGCAAGATCTTGGGTTATATATATATATATGTGTTATGTCAAACTTCATGTAAAATGTATTATACTTACCCCTAAATTTAAAATAAGTAATAATAATAATGAAAATGTTTATAATTGGACCTTTTTTATAATTAAAAGTTTTTAAATGATGTCAAATTATGGTTTTATTTTTTTTACAAAATTTGTTTCATAATGTTAATATTTACATCAATGCACTCTTAATTGTGAAATTTGAAAGTAATAATTAATGTTTTTATGTCTATTAACAACATTAACGTATGTGGATCTTTAATTTTAATTAGAGATCAAGATAAATAGGTTGATACAAGTAAATAATGGAAAATAATAAGAATATGTTATATATATGGGTAAATAATTTAATAAATATGTGTATTAAATGACCATTGACTCACCTTAATATAATAAGAGTTTATTAATAATTATATGTAATAATAATGAAACTGTTTTTTTATTATGAGTAATAAAAAAAATGAAAAGTATTGAAGATAGAAAAAAACGAAGTAAAAGAGGCTGCAGTTCTTTAAAAACACAGCAACCCTCTCGGGCCGTCTGATCCTCCTCTTGTCCAATCGCGGCCATCCGTTCCTTTTAATACTGCTTTGCATCTGGGCCGCCTGATCGACTCCCGTTTAATCTTGGTCATACCTCATTTATTTTTGGATTTCTCCTTTCCTCGTGTCTGTTTTCTTCTTCCTTGCGCGCCGAACCAGTACCTAGGTCCCGTTTTCTTCACATAGGCCGGCGAGTGGACCCGACGTCGCCCCTCCTTTTCTCAAGGTTGGAACCGCCTCAGCCTCAGTTACCCCGTCGATATCTCTAATCAAGGAGTGGTCCTGTCTTTAAGTCTCAGTTGCACTGAAGGCAAGGAGGGTTTTTCACCGAGTCCTCTTATATCTTCGACCACCGATCCGGCGTCGCCATCTTCTTCGTCTTCTCCTCCTCTCCGAGTGAAGGTAAGGGATATCTTCTTGTTTTAATTTCATCGGTTTCGCTGAATATACATGGTTATATATATATACTTCATGGATATGTGTATATATAATTATATAAGGGCTTAAGAACCGTTCATATCAGCTTCCCACTTCCTGCATGGAGAACCAAACTAGGGTAAGGGAAACTCTTGGGCTTTGTTTTACTTCGATTATGGTGTTTGCATGTACATGTATACACATTGTATATATATATATATACATATATATAGGACATTATATTCATGTATACCCATTTGTTTTATATGAATACAACCTTTTCTTTACTCTGCCTTATGAAAAATGGAGATTTCGGGTAATTTTATGAACATGTATGATTATACAAGTATATAGAGCATATAGATATATATTTACTTGTGATTATATAGAGTTATATGTACATCTATGTGCGAACATAAGGGACGAGCTTTATTATTTGTTTTAAAATTTATCATAATATAACATGATGATTTATTAAAATTATATTTACCCATAAAGATTATTATTTCAAGAATAATACCAAAATTATTTATATACATGTTTATGTATATGATGGAGTTTAAGGATAAGTTTGGTATAAAAATAGTTCTTCCAACTGAAAATTTCATTTATTAGTGTTTTTGACAATTAATGCATTGTTTTGTGAAAATGTGTGGCGTGAACCCATTAAACATTTACATGTGGTCAGGTGAATGTGTATTTATAAGTCTAGTTTTCCAAAACCTTGTTTCAATTAATAATTAGTAGGACATAGTTTATATTTTGACATGTATAAGATTCTAATAATTTTGACAGATGCTAAGCTGATGTGTTTGTTGCACCAGTGAACTAGATTAATCTGCAAAGTTTTTCTAGCATGAACCCTCGATGTAATTTATACTCTTAAAGAGTGAGTTTCAGCATGTTTTAAAGAGATGAACTATGAATTTATGGGTTTATATTATCAGGTTATTTATTATTCAATGTTAATCCTGCTGCATGAATGTTAGCAGTTAACGAAACTTTATTTAGTCCGATGACATGTTAATCACAATATTTAATGCCAAATGTGTTTCCTTTAGTATTTCATTTCTGTGATTTAATAATTTTAAGGATTCCATCATTTATCACCTCATATGACAACCTTAATCATCGATCATTTTATGTACTATTGACCGTGTAAATATATGTGTGTTCGCATAGTTTTAAATAAACTTCCACCACGCCAATTTTTCAGTATGTGTCTTAAATGTGAACATCCTCATTTTTTTAACTTGGGATTATGGTGTTTTAAGTGTTAAAGTGTTTATGTTCATTGTAAGGTTACCATTAAGCCCCTTATTTCAACTGATAAGTTAATATCTAATGTGTACAGATTCTTTTCAGTGATTATGACTTAGTTTTTATTAATGTTTGTACTGTTCTTCCCTAACTATGGAAACACATTATGAGTAATGAATGTATGAATGAGACCCTATGAATGTAAGACCACGTCAAATATGTGAGGGATGTATTGGAATTAAATGATTATGGATGGGTGCACCTGGAATTATACAGAGCTCCAATGCATTGGGTAAAGGATGAGTCTCATGAGACGTTATGTGCGACAGTCTTGGCGGTTAGCCATGGATTGTGCTACCATGTAAACGAGGTAGGCGGATATCCTTGACCCTTATTAAGTATGTTTTATTGTCTTGATGCAAGGTCTTGACAAATTCTGGCATTATACATTCCCTCCGCATGTGATGATAAATGGTCAACCAGGGGATAGTTCAACTAACAGGACATCCCCTAGTTGGGAATTCCCTTGACTATGAGAATGAAATTATGAAATAAGAACTGTAACACATGTGGTATGTTGTTATAAGAACTATATGTGACAATGTATCATGGTATGAATGTCTTCCCTACTTACCCAAAATATTTTAGAACTGAAGTAATTTTGGTTGCAATTTATGCATCACCTAATCTTCACATGCTTGCACTCTCTGATTTTTGTCTTCTTTAATGTTTATTTTAAGTATGTACTTCTTTTGTGGGCAAGTGGTTTTAAAAAATGTAGGATTTACATGTTTTAATAAAAGATAATTCCTTGTTTTTAGTGAATTGTTTTATCATCTTTAAAATGACTTCTTTGAGAAATAATTTTCTTTAAACCTTTTAATACCCCTTACTGGGCATATTTTTCTCACCCTATGTTTTTGTTTTAAAAATTTTCAGACATGGATTTGTACTAGAAAGTTTTTCAGATGCAGTTGGTTTGCCAGAATATTGACCCTCGCGATCTTCTATAGTAATGGGACATGATGTATTAATGTAACTAATTTTAATAATTTTTTAGTACATCATGCCCCATGGGAACCCATGAATCGGGGTCCTTACACATCTTATCTTGAGGCACTTTCAAGTGCAAAGCCAGTCATTTCTGATGCCTTACCACTAGTAGGTGAAATACTTTATCAACCAGAAGATAGCTCGAGGTGTTAGTCATTCTCCGAACCACCGCTAGGTCAGACATCTTCTAATTTGACAAATGAATTCTCTACCAATCTTGTTGAAACTAATAAAGCAACAAAAAAGCACGTGCTTTGGACTAATCAGGAAGAAGAATCTTCATCAAATGACAAAGAAGAAGTAATAAATATGAGAAAAAAAACTGGAAAAAGGTGAAATACTAGTTATGTTTTTTCCTTTGGCTGAATCTCAGTACGATATTCCAGAAACATTGAAAGAAGATTGTATTCACGATATTCGTCTCAACATATGGAAAACACTTTCTCAGTTAAAAGAGAAAGTATTATCTAATGATGAATATCAAAATCATGTCAATATAATAGAAGGGTTGAAACGCCAAATTGACCTGGATTCCCTCCCAGTTTCCCAAAATCCAAATGTTGAAAAGTAGCAGAGAACCCTTTAATGTTCATGCCCTGGTGCATTAAAAAGATTGCGCCAGTTAATTACCAATGCTCTATCTGGTGTTCATATCATAGGATGGGGTTTTCATGGAGCACTGCATTTCACTGTACTCTCCAGTTAACAAAGCCCTCCAAAAGTGGTCTCATGCAATGTTATTGCCCACGACCAGCCACAACCAATTGGTTTTGTGTGTCATAAAAGGCTTGATCAGGAACATGCCTCAACTAGTTCTTCCCAAAGTCAATAATACAAAGAACAAGTTGTCGAATTACTCTTGCATCAGGAAAATGAGATTATTGAACATGCTTCTTGTTTAGAGCATTCACATAGTCAGGTGATAGATGTGTTAGAAATAATCCAATGGCCATTTGAGCTAGGTTATTTATGTTGATGTAGGTTGATGCATCAAGCCAATTTTTGGACAAAAGTCTGTAAAATCAGGAGATCTTTTAAGAAGGTCTCAGATGTAGCAGCTCAAGAGCCACCTTAGCTTGGCACATTGGGGACTCTTTTAATCCAACCCTCAAAATCAACACTTAGGATTCGAGGATTATATAAAGAATAGTAGGAACAACCCCAGTTCACCAGACTGGGGGAATTTTCAAATCATCAATCTCTTCCTCAATGAAAGTCGGTTTTCTCTCGATTAGGGAAGAAGCCACAAGTGGAACGTAGAGCCGAATTATTAGGAGATTCCCTCCAAATTACGGTTCATTAAGAAGTTCCTAAGGGGTCAACTCAACAAAAGGCAATGTCTCATCAAGGACATGGATGAAGAAAGTATTGCAGAAATGCCGAAAGAACGGATGCAATGCATTATGCATCAATAAATGTCATCGATGCCATTGTTTGTGATCCTCCAGAACATGAGGCTCACTCATAAGAATCAGTTGAAGAAGTTCATGTTCAAGAGGTTGTACGCAAAGAGACAAGTGAAGGTGTGCGTACCCGAAATCAAAGGCTTACCCAGAATTTGGGTATTCCTTCAAATAATCAACTCCCCCTCTTCGAAAGACGCCCAACAAGGGGAAAGGAAAAAAGTCATGTTACATTCCACCCTACCTCTAGAGAAGGTAAATCACTCTCATTAGAGGAAATAATTTCTTGTCAAGAAGAAGAAATTAAGGAGTGAAGGAGGTTATATATGGAACTACTTCAAGGTATCCTTCCTCCTAAGTGTGATGGAGCCATTTAGTGAAGGTAATTTGTTGCAGATACTGATATGGATCAAGAATATTTCATTTAATAGTACAGCCTCACAGGTCTAATCCTATAGGTCATGCGCAAAAAAAATCGGTTGTGCTACCATCAGTTGCAGTACTAGCCACCATACCTGTCCAAACTCAAGTTATTGCACCTGCTCAAGTCCAAGATCAAACAGATGTTTCTCAAAAGTTAATAACTACCATTGAGTAAATAACAACCCATTTGAAATCTATGGAAGGAAAGTGTTCATAGGTTTAACTGGAAAAGAGGTCTTACCCTGAATGGGTAGATACAATACCTCCACATCAAATTTTTAGAGCCCTGTATTCCCAATTTTCAATGGATCAGGTGATCCCGAATAGAATTTGTTACACTACGCATCTTATTGCAACCCTATGATGGGAACTCTGGAACAACAAGAAGCAGTGAAACATAGATTCTTCGTGCGGACCATGCAAGGACCTACTTTTGTCTGGTATACAAGTTTTTCATCTCGTTTGATTACTATATCAGAAGATCTCCGTCAAATGTTCCTCCTTCAGTTTAGCTCAACTTTACCAAAGATGACAGTCCTTGATCATACTAATTGTAAGCAAATGGAGAATGAAAGAGTTCCGGATTTCATTGCTCGCTGGAAGGGATTAACATATTTCTTAAGATTAGCACTCCATCAAGAAGAGTTGTTGCCGATTTTTGTGGAAAATTTGCGTTATGAATTATGCATACCATTGATTCATGTGAAATAGACAGAAGGGTTTAGAGACCTTACTTCAATTGTTCAACAGATAGAATATTCTCTTATATAGACTAAGGCTAAAGTGTATGTAATTCCATTAGTTCCAGGATGGATAATTGGGAAAGAAAAGATTGCTATAGTTACACTTAAACAAGAACTTGTACATTCTTAACTTCAAAACCTTCATCATATCAAAGGGCTCCACCTCATGAGCATCAACAAAAATGGCCACCTATTCAAAATGATCAAAGAGGTCAAAGGCGGAACCAATTTGACGATTTAAAGAACAAAGTTTATTCATTCCGGAATGAACAAGTTTTTGGTTACCTCATCTCGGCTCTGGAGAACAATATGGTTCAGTTGCTGATACCCAAAATGCTGAACAAGTAAAGAGAGGAAGACCTTCCAAATTATTTCCCATTTCATCAGATGTTGGGACATCCCATCCAAGAGTGTTTTTTTCAAATACCTCCTGCAAAAGATTGTGGACTCAGGAAAGGTAAAACTATAAAGCACTTCAGCCCAGGTATCATGTGTTACTGCTATTGATCCAGAGAAAGAAGGTGAATGGCATGAAGTTAAAAGTAAAAATGAGCATAAATATGAAGATTGGATGGTCATGAAAATGATCAACAGAACTCATGCCATTTTACGAACATAGTTTTTTCAACCAATTGTGTCTTCTTCTATGAATTCCAAAGGGAAATCTTCGAAGAAGAAGCATAATTTTAAGAAGGAAGAGCAGTCAGAAGAAGATGATGTCATATCAAAGCCTAAATTTTCTTTGACTCTCGCAGAATTTATTCCATCAACTTCAAAAGCCCGGGAACTTCCCCACCAAATGACACAAACTGAACGAGTAAATCAGGAAAAATTATCATCAAATGAAGAAATGATCTTTGGTTCTGTTAACATGATTCATTTAACAGGTCCTTATGCCAGTAATATTTTTGATCATGATGAGCTTGAGTTTCCTGTATCAAAAAGATAAATTAGAGGTAGTTCCATAGGTCTAGGATACAGAGGAAGACATGGATATTCTAGAAGCCACTATTTCAATCCTACCCCTGAAATAACTGTATATTCAGCAGAAAATTGTGGAAAATCCCTTCAGCGGGCTCAACATGAACAAGGAAGTTCCTCCACACCTAGAAGATTCGAGATTGGAATAGTTATTTTGGAAGATAGATTAGAGGTTATACCTTCTTCCTCTCAGAAAGTAAATAGACCTAGTCGGTCTAACTTTCCAAATCCCGGAGTATTTCCAACTCCTACCCCGATACAAGATGCATCTACATCTAAAGAATCAACTTCTAAGGCACATGCGAAACCACATGTTCCTATTGGGAAACAAAGACCTTTTGACCAAAACCATGATGTATTGAAACATTTTCCCCATGTACCGGCCAAGTTATCAATTCTGGATGCCTTGAATCTGACAAAAGATCTTCGACAGGAACTCATTGAGGTTTTGTTAAGTCCTCTGAAATGCGAGACTGAAATTGCTACGACTAAGGTCTATCATATAGAGAATGATCCTACAGAATGCAATGTAGTGATATATTTTATAGATAAAGATGAAGATGATGTTGTACATGGACATATCAGAAATTATACATATCTGAAAAAATTCAATGATATAGACATCCGACGCCCTTTCATTGATAATGGCTCAGGATTCAACCTCATACCTATTCGTACACATCGTTGATTGGGACTCATCGAATCTGATTTATTTCCTTCTACCATGATGTTTCAAGGATATGATAAAAATTTACAAGAACCACTTTGGGATATTACACTCAAAACCCAGTTTGGAGACCTTGTATCCAATTCAGATTTCATGGTTTTTCATCATGACATAGCCTTCAACATTTTTCTTGTAAGACCTTGACTACATCAACATGAAAATATCCCTCCATCATACCATTAATGTCTCAAATATTGTTTCAATGGAAAAATTAGGACATTTTATGGTGATAAATCCCCATTCAAAACATGTGAATCTAAATACATTGAGGTGGAATTCTATCACATGAAGGGAAAGGAGATATCCACAACAAAGGAGGTTACCAATGTTAATGCTCCATATGGTTTGGAAAAGATTCCAGTAAACCCATTCATACATCTGAGTACAGATTATGTGTTTCCTATCAGTCAAATTGATAAGGTAGACCTAAATCTAAATGCCCTTATAGAAACATCCATAATGTCAATTATGACAATTGGGCTACACATCATGGGAGAAATTGGTGATTCCCCAAGTAATGATGAAGGTTTAAATGGAGATGTGTTCATTTCATCTGCTGAAATTCAGAATGTCTATACTTCATCAATCATGACATAGGGAGGTATAGCAATACTAGAGGAAAATAATTTTGTCAATTATAAATCCATCATCTCATCTTTATCAACCCAGGAAGACCCTTCATCATCAATAGGGTCAGAAATGGAAGCCACTTATTCAAGATGTTCAAACTTTAACTCATCTCCAGACTATGGAAATATTGCATCGTCATCTACAATTCAAGTAGAAACATATGAAGTAATACATATTGAATAATAAGAGGAATATATTAGGGATTCTCCTCCAGTGTTTCAAGAGGGTAACTCTATCACTATGGATGAACACACAGATATCAATATGGGTATAAAAGATGATCCACGCCCCACTTTAATTAGTGTGTCCATGACTCTTGAAGAGAAAGAACTGTATACTTCATTTCTAAAGAAAAACTGAGATGTATTTTCTTGGAATTATTCAGAAATTACATGTCTTGATCCCGATGTTTCCACTCATCACTTGGATTTTCTATAAGAACATCGAGGATTCAAGCAAGATACAAGAAGAAAACACCCAACTTATGCCTCCAAAATTGAGGCTGAAGTGGATAATCTTATCATAGATAACTTCATCAGATAAGTTCAATATCCTATATGGATGGAAAATATTGTCTCTGTGAAAAATATGAATGGAAAAATGAGAGTTTTCATTGATTTCAAAGATCATAATCGTCATTGTCCGAACGATGATTTTCCAATTCCGATCACAGAGCTGTTTATTGATACAATAGTGGGTTATGATGCTCTTTCCTTCATGGATGGATACTATGGGTACAATCAAGTATGAATGGCCCCATAAGATGAGGATTCTAAAGACCTCAGAGCTCTTCAAGGTGTGTTTTGCTATCGGGTAATTCCCATTGGCATGAAGCATGAAGGTGAAACATATCAACGTGCTATGCATCATATCTTCAAACCCTTTTTAGGGAAATTTTTTGAATGTTATGTAGAGGATTTTGTGGTTAAATCTAGACAATGCCCTAATCACTTGGCCGATCTAGAAATCATATTCAAGAAACTTTGACAACATAATTTGATGATGAACCCCTTGAAATATGCTTTTGGGGTAACCTAATGAAAATTTCTCACCTTTTTTTACGCAATCCTAGAATCGAAGTCGATCCTGAGAAGACAATATCATTCCTTGGTATGTCACCCCCTTGAAATTTGAAGGAATTGAGAGGACTTCAAGGACACTTGGCCTATATTCGGCGCTTTATCGCCAATTTTTCAGGCAAATGTTTACCCATCACCAAATTAATAAAGAAGGGAGTCACTTACAAGTGGACCAAATATTTCCACAAGGAATTTGATAACCTCAAGAAATACCTCTTGAGTCCACCGATATTAATTACACCTGTTGAAAGGAGACCACTTATTCTCTATGTGACTGCTTTAGAGCGATCACTAGGTGCCTTCCTCACCCAAATGATAGATGCTGGGAATGGAAACAGACATTACTACCTCAGTCAGACTATGCTTGAGGAAAAAACTCAATATTCGTGTATTGAAAAGTGTTACCTAACATTAACATTTGCAGTTTAGAAATTGAGACACTACCTACAACATCATGAGGTCCAATTGGTATCTCGAAATGACCCGCTCAAATTTATCCTTAGTTGTCTAATTCTTATAGTACATCTAGCAAGGTGGGTAGTTAATTTGTTGCAGTTTGATATACAGTACGTGTCTCAAAAGGCAGTAAAAGGCCAGGCTCTGGCTGATTTCCTTGTTGAACACCCATCCATAGAAGATACATCTTTAAATATTGAACTTCTTGATGAGGATGTCTTATTTATTCAAGATAATCCCAAAACATGGGAAATTTATTTTGATGGTGCTTCACGAAGTCCTAAAGGGAAGAAAATGGAAGGTCCTAAATTCAACAAAGTTGGGTTAGGAATTGTGCTTATTTCTATAGAAAAGGCATTGCTACCCTATTCATTCTTATTTTTGTATGGCGGTATAAGCAATGAATCAGAATATCAAGCCCTCATCATAAGATTAGAGTTGGAACTTCAAGCATAGGTGAATCACTTAGAGGTTATAGGTGATTCAGACGTGGTAATCAAACAAGTCAATGGGGACCATTCCATCAGCAAGGAAGATTTAATCCCTTTGTGTGATTATGTCCGAGAATTAATGGTGGAATTTCCTTCGGAACTGATATTTTCTTATGTTATGCAATCACAAAATGCTCAATGTGATGCACTGGCTAATATAGCCATAGCCCTCACAGATCCAAATCAGTATGAGACAATCATCGGTATTTTCCATCGTCGTACAATTTCACCTTATGTTCAAATCAAAATAGAGGAAATCAATGAAATTAGTCCCATATCTGAATCATATGGTCATAATATAGGATCGATGACACCTATTAGGGAATACCTTCAAAATGGAACACTCCCACCTGATAGATCCTGGAAAGAACAATTCTGACGATGTGTGGTCAATTTCACTCTTTATGATAGCCCATGTCACCAAGAGATTCTCTACAAGCTGGGTTTTGAAGGAATTCTGTTCATATGTATTGATGGTGAAGAGACAATGGCTATCATAAAATAAGTACTTGCAGGAGTCTATGGTTCCCACCTTTCTGGACATAGACATTCTGATCATATTCGAAGGCTTGGATACTTCTGGCCTTGAATGACATAGGATTGTGTTGATTTCCCTAAGAAGTGTCATTCTTGCCAAATATGTGCCAACATAATTCATCAACCCCCAGAGTTTCTTCATACAACTAAATACTCATGGCCATTTTCCACATGGGGAATGGATGTAGTAGGAATTTACCCTTTAGCTATAACCAAGTACTTTAAGTATATTCTTACTTCTACTGACTTCTTTTCCAAATGGGAAGAGGCAATACCACTTAAAGAAGTTAGTTCTAAATGCATTGTTTGCTTTTTCAAGTCTAACATCATTACCATATTTGGTTTCCCTTATACCATATTGATGGAAAATGGCACCAAATTCTGTTCATATGAGGTGAGAAAGTTGTATCAAGAATATGACATCAATTCCCACCATTCAACCTGGTATCATGCAGTGGCCAATGGCCAAATAGAGGCCTTCAATAAGACTCTTTCAAAAATAATGAAAAAGATGGTGGATATAGATAAGAAATCATGTCATGATAAACTTTTTCATGCTTTATGGGCTTATCAAACCACTTCCGACACATCTACATAGTAAACTCCATATTCATTGATATATGGAATAGAAGAAGTCTTTCCCATTGAAGTTCAATTACCTTCGTTCAGAGTATCCATTTGTGATCAGTTATCCACAGATGAAGAATCTAAGAAGCGATTTGAGGAATTGGAATGATTGGATGAAAAGTGATTGTGAACTCTACACCACTTGGAAGTCTATTATAATCGAATAACACAAGATTTTATTAAAAAATCTGTCTTTGTTCATTCATTGAATGAGAATTGGTAATGATTCTCATAACACCAATGATACCAGGAATGAAACCTTCAATGTTTGAGCCAAAGAGGGAAGGACCTTATTCAATACTTATGGTTTACTCTATTGGAGCTTATTAATTAATATCAATGGATGGAAATCTCATTACAACTCCAAACAATTCCATATTCTTGATGAAGTATTTTGTGTAACACAAATACACCACGTCCAACATGACGTTAAACTGTAAAAGCCTTTAATACGTCCCACATGAAGTTAAACTTTAAAAGTCCTTAACACGTCATATATGATGTTAAAATATGCCATGTCCTAGCTACATGAAACTAAACTGTGCCGCACTGGTCCATACATATGACCTTAAACTATTTTATTCCCCACTGCAAGACTTTAAACTACACAGTCCCCATAGTCCTCACTCCAATACGTTAAACTACATAGTCTCTCTATCATCCAACATGAAATTAAATTGTGTCCCTTCTATCATCCTACATGACATTAAACTGTGCATTGTCCTTGCAACATGACACTAAACTATACAGAATCCTCGTCCAACATGACATTAAACTATCAAAAAGTCCCTTAATACGTCCAACATGACGTTAAACTGTAAAAGTCCCTAATACGTCTTACATGATGTTGAACTGTACAACATTAGGTTTGTTTATACCTCTTGTTTCTCACACTGAGCATGACTCAAGTCATCTTAGAGTAATATTCAATCATAACACCCTCTCTTGGCTGTTAATCACGCATTAGTCCCAACACTATCTTTGGGTTTTCCTCATGTACAACTCTACAACCAATTCATTTCTAATTAAACTTCATGGACTTTGATCCCTGCATTCTAGGTTGGGTATATAGGAAACCTCCTGACGTTCAGGACCAAAACCAATCTCTTCATGTCAGTTCACCTCTGTCTCATACGATGTTGATCCGTGAAGCAGCCCAAAACCAATATCTTCACATTGGTTCACCACCATACCACATGACATTAAACTATGTACATACCTCTTGTCATTGCTACATGACACTAAACTGTGCAATACCATCATCCTTGCTATATGATGTTAAACTATACAGTCCCCCATTGTCCCTCGCCTGAGAGGGAATCATCATTGACATTGATTTCCAGTCATGTCATACTTCAAAGACCATATCCATACATGAAAATGCCCAAACTTTTTATCTTGGGTCCAACCATCATTGCACTAATGTCCCCTTTCACCATTCAAATGTACGAACTAAATCTGTATAGAAGGTATTTCAAGAACTATGTATGGCTTGATTCCCACCCTTATGGGATACATAGGAACGATCGAGCATCCCTCGAACCCAACCCCAAGTATTTGGGCCTAACCCCATACTCCACTTTCTGTCCCTTGGCTGAAAATTCCCCTTGCGAGCACATGAATGTGGTAAACCCTGATCTTTATTCACATCAGGTTTATAAAACACACACGATGTGTCTCCCTTAGTATGGTTCGGGCTCTTTGACCCTAAACTAAGATCTCTTATGTTCTCGTCCCACATGATGTTAAATTGCATTTCGAGAACTACATACGGCTTGATTCTCATCCTAATAAAATACGTAGTGAAGTCGAGTATCTCAATTTAGGGCCAATCCATAACATGATTATGGCCAGCATTGGTCTATGCATCTTCTCATGCTTTGAAAAATACCAACGTTCATTTTTCATATTCCAAACCTTAAAAACATACAGATCTCCATAACCATTTTCATGACTTCTACTCACAAAATGTCTGAGACTTGGGGATTCTTTTTCCTGACTATGCAGCACGTTCCCTTAGGCAGCCTTGCATTAATAGTCCACATAACGGACCTGTCAGCCGAAAGATGCAATTATTTGACTATGAAGCCAATTCCCCTTAGGTGGCCCTACATAATTCAAACCCCCTAGTAGGTTTTTCAAATATTGGTAACTTCATTCTTGGGGGTAAAACCTTTCTTCCTTAATTGTCTTAACAATGATATGTAGGGATCCGTAAAAAACTGTTATCCTTAACATATTTGTCCCGTACTCTTTTTCATGATCTGAAAGTATTCAAGTGTATGGTTTATATATCCCTTCCCTATGTTTGGATTAGAACTTTGCAGGAGTGACATTCATCCAATTGATTGACAATATTGATTGGGAATATCCTCTCCATATTCAAGTACCAATCTACATACAGCAGACTCTGTGCTTTGGAAAATTTGAATCTCTATAAACTTCCACTTGCTTCTAGCAATAGAAATGAAAAATTTCTAAGAGTTCTTTTTCCTGACTATGTAGCATGTGCCCTTAGGCGGCCTTGGATAAACAAGTCTACATAATGGACCTGTCAGGCAAAAGATGCAATTATTTGACTATGCAACCAATGCCCTTAAGTGACCCTACATAATTCAAACCCCAATTGGGTTTGTCAAATGGTGGTAAATTCATTCTTAGGAATAATTCCTCTAATACCATTTATCCCTTTTTTCATATCATCCCTTAGATTCAAAAGTTTCTTAAGTCATAGTTTACATTATTTCCCCTCCATACTTGAATGTGGTAATATGTTTTCATAAAAATTGTCATGGAATTTAGTTAATTTTAATCCATTCGGTCAAAGCTATTAGACCTTAACTATTTTCATTTTTATGTTTGACATGCATGAATTTAAACTACCAAAAAGAGAATACAAGTACAAATGATTGAAGATGAAATATCTTTTTCATCGATGCCCAAGAGTTATAAGGACATCCATAGATTGGAGAATCTTCCCTTTCTCAATAATTACAGAAGGATTTCAACATAATTTCTCATCTATTTTATAGCTTTACGAGCTTCATCAAAAGTCTTTTGAAGCTCACACACTCCACCATTATCACTCTTTTCAGCTTGACAGAGTGCTTTCTTGGCATCTGTGATGGGTTTCATACCATTTGTTTGAACTCTTTCCACTGAATTGTTAAGCTGGTCAAGTTCCCTAGTAACAGCAGCTAACTATTTCTGGAGGTGAATCTGCTGGAAATATTTCTCCTTGATCCTCTGCATCATCTCCTTTAGCTTAGTAGCATGATTAGCCTCAGCGCGGGACACCACAACATCAAATTCACCACTATTGTTCAGAAGCCTCACTCTGATTATATCCCGATGTCACTTTTTCTCTAAATCTCGTTTTAAGATGACTTGTTTCACTACATTATGGATCTCTTGATAGCCAATACTGCCTTGTTCTAGCATGAAAAATAGTTATGACTGCTGCGGTATCTTCAAAGAAAGATCTTCAAGAGGCACTTTAGATATGATCTTCCATATATTCTTCCATGCCTTGCGTCGTGAAAAGAAGAGCGCCTTTAGCACCTCTGGGACTAATTCAAAATCATCATCACATGGGGGAATGTAGTCTCGGATTAATGCACCCAAGGAAGTACCATGTTCTACTCCTCCCCCCCAACCCTGGTTGCTTCACCTTCTGCTACTATTTGGGCTGAGGCTGAGGCTTCACCTCCAGATCTGGACATTGAAGTTGACATCCCTATTTGATCAATTAAATGTATGGTTAGATTCAAAGGAGAATAAAAGTTTATTGTAGGTCTTGTAGATTCAATACAACCACAAATATCATCGTCTTTTACCTAACAGTAGATCAGCATCTTGAGAAGACTCCTCCCCATCTTTCATAGTTTCAAAAGGATTTTTAGGATGGGTCTCAGGAGGGTCTACCAGGTTAAGTTCAACTTGAGCTAGCATCTCTGCAATAATAGGGTTGCCTCTACCCCCTTCATGCATTAGCAGTTCAGCAGCTTTCTCTAATGAAACTGGACATTTCAACCAATCAAGGTGAGAGATGTAAAAAGATGATTTTAACAGGATGAAGGATAACAATCACATTCAAAATCGTCTAAATTGCATGGTAATTTAACATAATCTAAAATTTCATCAAAAGATGCCCCAAGTTTCATCATTTCATCTAGTGATATCTCAGATTCCGGGTTAGTCTCACCAGTGGGAGCATTTGATATGTATTCTTGGAGGCCCTCATTCTACGACCTCTAACCCCGAACAGCTTCATCAGATAAAATTGCGGATTCAGTTGCAGTGGCTGCCAATTGATCTTGTGTGAGTGTTGATCCTAAAGTATCACAGAATGGAAGTCATTTGATGTTTTCATTCAACATTTAATTAATCATTGTTAATTTACCAAAAGCAGGCTCCTATCTCCTTGCAGTAGTAATTGGAGAAGTATTGGGAACATACGTTGGATCTTCTTCAAGAGCAGCCAGGTTAGCACAAACTTGCGACTCTTCACTACCACACTCCGTCATTCTCGGAGGATGGTCAGTCCTCTTCCTTAAAGGAGAAATTGAGGATTCCCCTACAATACCATGAAATTAAAGCATTTCTTCATGAGATAAAATTCATGACTATTAGAAAGACATACCACTACTGATAAAGCATTTTGTTATGGCCTTCTTTCTTCGGTGCTTTTGCTTCTTGGACTTTTGGGTGGACTGGCGTCATCACCTCTAATTAAAGGAATTGGAGAATGAAAATCCATGGATAACTCCTCTTCCATGGCTTGCCGTCCTGGAGATACCTCACCCGGATGATGAGGTGATTTAGTAGCTTTGATGGTAGTGCCACTAGGGCTATACTATGATGAAAGAACCTCAACAGTTCCTTTATTTAAAAGCATCATGATAAAGAAAGTAATTTCTTTGAGTAAAAAAGCTTTAACTAAAGTCAAGTTGAAAATCAAATAAGAAAAGAGACTTACATCTTCAGGAGACACGTAATTGTGCCACACCTCATCTGCGGAAGTACCAGTTCCCTCAATGGTGCCACGATCCAGCATTTCCTTCACCTGCGTGGTGATAGGAATGGAATAATTAGTGGAATATATGAGCATATCAAGCTCTCTTATGTAAGCCCACACTTCATTGGGGTTATCCTCGGAATGGATATCGGTAGAAGCCTGAAGATTACATACTCCTGTAATTTTTATCCCTTCACATAAGTCCAACCAAGCAGTTTCAACATCGAAATATAAACTCCGCCATGTCTGGAAAGACTCTAGTCCTAGATATTCATGTGCACCAGAAGGCTATGAGGAGGTTTCTACAATATTGGACTTAAACTTCTTCCCAGCTCCTGCAATCAAAGATAAAGGATACGAAAATGAATCTTGTTGCATGGAAATTAAATTTCCTCAATGAAGTAACTCACTAGGAGTCGATGGAGTCGCTCACTTGATTCTGACATGACGATTATATATGGAACCAGACTGCTTTGACGCATGTCGTGCTTCATCATCCCTATCTTGGGAATCCGGTGAATCCGCCCTGGGTGAGGAACCCAATGGATTAGCTCCGGGTGTGGAAGAGTCACCTTCCAGATGAAGGGTTTCTTTCTCAACAGTTCTCTTCTTCTTCCACACCCGAGGAACCAGATGATTCAGTACCCCTTCATGGTATGATTCTACCAAGTTTTCGGCATACCATTTAGTCAGGTTACTCACCACCCCAACAACTGGTAGATCAAATACTGTCGCTGTCCTCTCCATAGCTGTTAGAAACCAAAGTTGTTGGGCAACCATTGGATGATGATTTGACCTTACATGCACATGACGAGATAAAATAATCTACTACAGACACTTGAATTGGCTTGCAAATATGTATAGAGCATAGGCCTCGCGTATAATCTCTCCATCAATCCTAGTGGCCAATACACCATCTCTGCAAGACATCATGTAAGACCCCAATTCTAGGCTGGTTGTTCGATCATCAACAAACAACCCGGTTGGTGGGTTTCCATAAGTAAAGAAATGGAATTCCTTGAACATGCTCAGCCTCACCTTCATGTCATAGGTGTTGAGGAATAACGGAGAAATTCTAGAAAATGCATGCACTGATGGCCTGAAAGAACATTCAGAAACCTATACTCCCCTCTGTACATCATAAGTCCTGAAATGAGTGGCGATCTATCCCAAAAAACCAAAAATGGTCCCACTATTCTCAAAAGAGACTTAACCATATAAACATGGAGTAAGATCTTGTGAATATTCGCCAAAATTAGGGTGGCCAACCCAACCATTTTCCTTTCTAGCCAATTTAGCTGCAACAAAAAAGGTTCGTGGCCTAATTCCTCCATTTGAATCTCTAACTAGAAGAAGATAAAAACAGATCCACAAGGCTATGAAGTCCACAAGACGGGTCTTTTTTGGGATTCTCTGATCCACTTCCTATCCCGACATTTTAAATTCTCCCACTTCCAGAGTCGGCAAGAATGTGCCAAGAGAACCCATCTTCCTTGATCTGGGGCAGCTGGTAGGATGAGTACAGGTGGGCCCCGTCTCTTTCTTCTATGTAAGAAACATATCCATCCACTCCTCTAGATGAATATCCTTTCTAGAATGAGTTTTTGGGGTCTTTGAAATTCTGATCTTGTTGAAAATTTTCAATAATTCTCGAGCCAAATCCAGACTCTTCTCCGAATCATTCCAAGTCACCTTTGGGGGGATGAATTCTTCATATATATCGCTTAAAATTGGAGCCCCTAAGATGTTGTAGACATCAAAAAAACTAATACCTACTTCTCCATGAGTCAGATGGGAGGAATTGGTTTCTGGGCTTTAGTGGCTGATTACCTCTGGCACAAAGTCATCATTCCTGTAGACATATGTCTGCCCAGCTCGGGCTGCTTCAGATATTGCAGATCCTTTAAGATCCTCGACAAACTCTGCATAGGTTTGTCGCACCCAATATGCCCACATCTATATTGGCTTCACACCACCTCTAGGACGAATGTCCCAACATTTCTTCCAGCCTTTGGATTGATCCATATGAGAATTTTGAATGATTGATGGATAACAATGTGGTTGCAGCTCAGGCTTGTGAGGTTTCAGATCTGGGGCACAAGGGCTATGATGCATTATGTAGGCCTTCTTCACTATTCAAGCATTAACGAATGATCCTACAACTGAGACTTTTTCTAAATAAAAATTGGTTTATTTCTGAAACCAAGAATGTGGGATATAGTTCAATGGATCTGGAATGTTGAGTCCTTGCAGACGACCATGGCCATATAGAGGCAGGTAGATGCTCTGTGAAAAATTAAGATGATACTTCTTCAAGTACATGGCCTAGTCTGGGAGAGTGTTGTCGCAGATATTATAGTAATCATGGCCAACAATGTTCATCATATCATCAATCCGCTTGATATCCAGTTCATCAGCCATTCTGATTCATTTGGTAGCCATTTAATCTACACAAACATCAGATAATAAACTTTTAAGTAAGTTGATTTTTCATAAAATTTGTGAAGGAATTTGAAAAAATGGATATGTAATTAAGGTGCGCAAGTCCCCTGTTGGTGCACAAGTCTTATTGTGTCGCACAAGTTTGGGCACGCAGGTATCACCGCGCAAGTCAAAATACCTCTGCAGAAGCACAACACAAAGAATCATCGACTGAGCAGAAAATAAAGACATTTGTGCGACGAGAGCTACATACCCACCGAGAAGTCCGAAGCGTTCAATTCGGGTGCTTTGCGTGAAGTGGTGCAGCATATTTATAGGCAAGACCATATCCGTGCGTGCCGGACCCTGCGTGCTAGAAGCTTACCTACACACCCACTACTTGCGCTCCATAGAATAAAAAATTCCCGTTTTTCCTCAGTGTTAAATCCTATTCCTTTTTTGGATCCCACTCTATGGGTGGACTTTTTTTAATGCTCCTTATCATCACAGAGCCTAACAAATGAAAAAGGAATACCTTAAGTACAAAGATATTCATCCTTTGAAGAAACTTCAAAAATTGGCAATGGCATGAACATGGATTTCTGTAAGCATGGGTCGTGCAAGTTTCACCATGGTCGCGCAAGTATACTTGCGCGCCACATTTTGGTAGCATAGGTGACTTGCCTGCCATATTTTATTTTTCTCCCAAGGTCCTCAAAGGACTATAAATACCCATTGTGAGCCCCCCATTTCAAGGGCGAAAAATCCAAAAGTCAGATTTAAGACTTCAGCGCCCTAGTCTCTTCTTGAAGTCTTCCGAACACTTCTAATGTAATTTCTTACCTAGAATGGAAGATATAAAGAGGGGGAACAAGGCCTAACTTTTGAAATTCATAATCACTTGCGTGCCTAATTGTCTAACCCTTAAGGAAAACAACCACTCTTGCATGCCACCTTATCCCTTCAACATAACTTGCGCACCACCCTTTTGGAATCCTTTAGAGATAATACTAAGGGCTTGAGCCAAGTCCCTCCCAATTATTACCCTATTGGTTAATCGTATCCCAAGTACACCCATGTCGTGCAAGTATACATACATGGACAAGACTTGCGCACCAGACTTATACTTGCACACCTCCTTCAAATTCACTTCCTTTCTTCAAATACAACTTTCCTATTCAAGGACAGCCTTCAACACCCTCTTCAAATCCATTTATGGAATGGTTCCTTTGTTGGCTTCTTTATCTGAAAGGAATTCTGTGGAACAACTCGCAAAAACTCATGATTTACATAACATTATCTCACTATGGTTAGATATTTCCTTCATTAAAACTCATTCTTTAAGATGAGAAGTTACCTAATCTGGGCCTCTTCTCAAGAGTAAGTCCCAACCTTATTTTATTTTTATTTAGGCTTCCTTCTCAAGAATAAAACCCAATCATAATTCCCCTATTATTTGATATGAGAATCATTTTTAGGAGTATGCCCTAATCATAAGTAAAAGTCCCCCCTAATTTGGGCCTCCTTCTCTGGAGTAAGCCCCAAGTCAGAGTATCCAAATCTCCATAAAAAACCTACACCTTTATGGACCCTATTCCTAGGCTTCTTTGAAGAAGTAAGTCCAAGTATTCATTTACATGGGAAGTCATAAATACATAAGCCCCATATCATTCCTTGTGACCACATAATTCATGGAACAATCATCAGGATTACTGATACCTCTTGTTTCTCACACCGAGCATGACTCACGTGAGCTTAGAGTGTAAAGGTAACCACACCACTTCATCATGGGCCGTCAATCATACTTAATCCCCACACTTCGCCACTCGAACTACGTGGACATTGACATCTACCTTAAAATTAGAGTATGTAGGAAGCCTTTCCAAGGTTCAATCCCATCACCCATTAATTCTCATCCATCCCATATGACGTTAACCTATATCTTAATTCCCGAACTATGTGGGTTCTGATTTCTTTTTTTAACAAGGATACATAGGTAGCCCATCTACGGGTACGATCCCAACTCTGAAATAATCCATGTCCTTCTGAATGACTATAAACATCAAGTGCCCCACATAGTGGCTTTAAAACTAGTATGGTCATCATAATGACTATGAGATTTCTAAATAATGTATTGAAGGATACCATTGACTAAGAATCCCGAACACACACAAATGATTCTCTATCGATGAAGAACATAAAATATATATAAAGGATTCTCTAAATCTCATACATATCAATCATGGATTGCTAAAAGTGAAGGAAAATATCATTTTCATACTTGGTAAATTAATAAGGATTCGTGAATATAACATAAATCTATAAGAGATCCCTGGAGTAGGTAATAATTCCCCTTAAAAAGGTGTGATGAGCCTGACCTCCCATCCTCTCGGCCAATGAAAATTCTTAATCCTTATCAGTGCAAAAATAAAGA
The DNA here is from genome assembly GCA_963277665.1 of Viscum album. Classification (NCBI taxonomy): domain Eukaryota; kingdom Viridiplantae; phylum Streptophyta; class Magnoliopsida; order Santalales; family Viscaceae; genus Viscum; species Viscum album. The sequence continues at coordinate 1,060,794 of CAUJRU010000026.1, read as the reverse complement.
GCACGTACCTTTTGAAATTATGTCCAAATGGATATGGAATCATTGCATGTTTCTAGTTCTACGAATAAATCCGTTAGAAATATATTGGAAACATTTGAACCTTAAAACAAACAAGGTCATCCCCATTTCCAGAATAAACAATCATGTGTTCCTTCGGGTGTATCCTAGAATGGGTTACCATTATATTCAGAGAAAAGGAATTTCTCCATGTGGTTTTTGGAATTATTTATGTTATAGTGATAATCAGATTGGTGGTTTACAGATTGGCTCGTGCACATAGGTATAGTTCATTCATGATGTTTTCTTAGTGTCGTAGCTTCAATAGTATCACCCAAAACTTTCTCATGTTATCAATGATGACGATGTTGAACATGGCAATGATTCAACTTTGAGGAGCATCCAATACATTAATTTTATCATAGTGACAAAGTTTTCTAGGGAAAGGCTATGGAAATAGTTCAATTATTTTGGAAACATGACCATACTCAAGTGAAAAAATGGGACATAGACGAATAAATGTGGGCTTAGTGGCCCAATATTTTTACCTCAGAATCCTAGATGTGCATGGGAATAAATCTTGAAGAAAAAATGTTATATAGTGGGAAGATTTAGAGATCCTGAAATTTTATAGAGTTGCATATTTCTCATTCATAGGTACTCTATTTTCCTATGTTGAGTATACGTTTTTTGGTTTTACATTGCGTAGAATTCAAGGTAATTTGACGAATTTTGGAAGAAGACTGGGAAATCCACAATTGGCACACAGTTTTCTCAAAACCATACGAACTCCCCTAGAAAATCATTCAATCCTAGAAAGAGGAAAACAATGGTCTCGAATGAGGTTTTCAAACTACAAACAATATTATTAGTATACATGTTAACCATAAGCGAGGCACATGGTTTTGGTTAATAGATTAGAAAACTGTGTGTGGCAACCTAGAAAACCATGGTTGTTGGATTTCTTTCTCTGAATATTCAGTTTAAATTTCCTAAAAACACTACATTTCACCAACATTATCCCCCTCTCAACCTAACTCATTATAACTATTTTTTTGAAGAATTAATATGGATTCCAAGTTTTTCTAAACTCCATTAATGAAAAATCAAATATCTTTATTATAGATCTACACATCTACCAGTACGAGATCTATTCCTAATTAGTTTCCACCCGTTCACCCATAATTCTGTCATCTTTTATAGGGATGTTTTATTTCACTGGTGATGGAATTATATCTAGGATTTGATATATTTTAATCATTTTAATCTATTATCTATGTTTTTGATCCAGTTCATGTTCTTCATTTTGTAATTGTACATTCCTCTTCATATTTGGTATTTCCATCGGTGAGCGTTTGTAAACAATATTGGGGAGGTTCATATATCAATAAATTCCCAATGTATTTATTTAAATTACACGTATGTAACTGTGAATTATATATTTCATATAAAAAATTTCATCTTGAATTGAATTAATTACTTTTTAAAATTAATTAATTAATGTATTTTGGAATTGGCTGATTAATGGGGTTATGAAATTGGTCAATTAATGGATTTGTGTAATTTGTCAACTGATGGGAGTGTATAATTGATTGATTAATATAATTTTTAATTTAGATATTAATGTGAATTAAGGGAGGTCTGTCATTACCTTGAAAGGTCGATAAATTATTTGATTAAATGCTGAAAAGGTCTTTAATGATGAATTGTTCATATTATTTTATTTGATTAAAGTGAAGAATCATGTTTGTTTTGAAAATTTAACTTGAATATGATGATTCTATATTTTGATAAGAATTTTAATGATTATTATCCTTGTTTAATATGATATATGTTAAATGTATGATCGATTGATAAATTAGTTATAAGACATTGATTGATGCTTCAAATTCCCATGGGGTGCTAGACATGACATATAGGACCAAATGAATGTATGTGATAAATGTGTGCGGGACTCAGAATGATGATCCAAAAGAACATGAGTGATTTGTTGATAAATGTATTGTGGGAAAAAGACTGATTCTCAAAATCCCATGGGGTCCTATCCATGTTGTTCTTGGCCTAAAATGTTCACATGGGACTACGAATATAACTATCCTTCATATGAATAGAGACTAAATGTATAATTAATGGACATGTGAGAAATAATTGTGAATACCTATGTCATATGCTTCAGAATCCTTCACCAGCCGAAGAAGGTTTTGTTTGTTTAGGGATCATCATGAGTTGAGGTAATATATGTTCTTAATTAAAGGATAATGAAATACTATATATGATTACATTATAGTTTTTAATTTATTAATTATAAATTTACTTATACTCTTAGGGACTAGATATTGTTTGAGACACTATTGGTGATGGCATACTATGTTTTACTCACACCCTACATGAGATTCTTGATCGGTACCCTAATAGGCTTCATGTGTGAAGGAAATGATAAGGGCGACAATCCTATGCAAGATGTCATAGATGGGATAGATCATTGATTAGGTAACTAGAAAACATGTCTAGAAATACGTAGGAGTGTCATAGATTATATTTTGGGCTCTCATTAGATATATGACACATATTATGGCATGAAAAATCTATAATTTTGTTTTTGATATTTTATTACTATTTTGGTAATCTTGTTATACAAGTATCATCCTGGTTATTGTTATTTAAAAAAATGTTATGATGAAATGTCCTCTTTATTTAAAAACGTAAATCACATAGAAGGAACATACAAAACATAAATGTTCATAGAAAAAACAAAACAAAATACAGGAAAACACCGGATTCTTGAGAACAAGTACAAATGATATGTTTGCAGACACATTCACCTTGACGATGAGAATGTTATCCCCTTCATAATAATATGACCTCCAACCATGGTTGACCACCATAATCTAATAGTTCATCCTCAAAACAACCCATAATTTATCCTATATCAGCTTCACAATGAGTATTTTTATAATCAAATTCACTACTTTTACATGAAACCATCTTTAATGAATTATGAGTGGTGACCATCAATGATGATTTATTTTTCACATGTTGTGATGTATTAAGAGCATCAAAAGAAGAGGAAATTCTTACATAATTAGTCATTATATCCTACTATATTGAAGATGGAATCTGAAGGAAATGATTAAAAAATATATACTACTTGTATATTGCATCCATGGTACTTTTTCCATCTCTTTTGAAAGTGTTAATCCTTAGAGACAATGTAGAATCATCCAAGCCATGAATCAATCTAATATTCTGCTCAGAATGGCGATCCATGTGTTTTTTTCCATCATCATTAGCTAGGGAATCCATTTGTTCCAAATTCACACCATGCCTTGAATTTCTCATAACATATCTTCAAGCCACACCATAAACCTATTAAGACTCATAATCAGTGAAAATGTGCTCAGAATATATGGAAAAGACTAATGATTAAACCCATAAATCAGATGTAACTCCATCATTCATCATGTTAGATTTACCTTCTGGCTTACCGAAATTGAGAAGAACATATTTTCCAAATGGGGAAAGAGGATTGAAACACAAAAAATCACCCACAAGAGAAATTTAATAACAAAATGAGCAACAAATTCATAATTGGATAAAGAAGCCAGAACATTATAAATTAATTTCACAAGTGTATAGATAACATGTTCTGGTAGAGTAGGGTTGTAAAATCTATTGGTCATGGATTTATTTGATGTTGCATCAAAATTCTTTAACTTCAATTTTTGAAAATTATTAGATATAGAAAATATCTCACGCTAATGCCAAGCATCCACCTCAACTTGTGAATATAGTTCTTTGTCCACTTGACAATCATCTGATTCATCACCATCCTTATCATCACATATGATTATAATTAAAATATCATATAATTATGTTCCTAAATATTCAATTTCATTTTCATATTACATATCATTCTAATAGATTACAGTCCTAACATTCAACTATGGGGAACAAATAATCTCAGCAATAATACATGTAGAAGAGGAGGATATAATCTTAGGACTATCTCTGCTTCTTATATTTTTCTGGAATACCCTCAGCACCAAGTAGTGGTTCTCAAACAAAGAATTCATCTACATTACCATGAATATATAAATAAATTAAATGATTACAAGTAGAATAATTAGTAATATCATTCTCAACTAGGTCTCTAGCATGAGTAATAATATATTAGAATGCCCCAATATTTACTTTCTACATTATAATAGATAATTGCCTCTTAATTGACATCAATAAAAAAATATTCCTTCGGAAATTGGACCTTGAATCCCAAAAATACCACCATCAAAAAAAGTTTAATTCCTTCATTATTGATATAAGAGTGATTTCATCATAAGGAGTATACAGACCATCCTTCTCAACCTAATACTAACTTAAATCAACCTCATCCGAGATTCTTCCAATGTTACTATGACTCACCCCATATGTAGATGTATCCATGCGAATTTAGAATCCATTTCCTATTGAAATATCAAAAATATTTTTTGGTTTCCACACTTACCAATTTAAACAATATATTTTGATACAAACTTGACCATGATTATCTTTGAATTCATTATATTTCAAGTTTAAACTCCACTCGTGAAATGAAGGGTTCTTGAATGCATGTTGATCAAACCAAATCTCATGGAATGACCCTTCAGATCTGTACATGGAAAATATATATGAAATAACCATCATCCCAGAGAGACACATATAAAATAAATGAAATCCCATATCATGTCTAAACATGAAACAATATTCATTATTTTCCAGGGCTACATACCCTTTGATAATAGAACTCGGGAAATAAATGAATGAAAACAATGATCTAAGCATTCTGAAATTATTGTGGTTGAAGAAACAACATGTTTTGTGGTTGTTTCGTACCCTTTTACTGGGGTGAGTGCATTCGTCTATGAGGACGTGATGCTCTGTTTCCCCACATTCCCGCTTTACAAAGGCGGGTGGCATCCGTTGCTTATATAAGGACATATTCTCCTTTGTTGAAATGGGATGATGGGATTTTGGTCTCTCCTTCCATGGATTCCTCCTCAGAGCTCATGACCTTGTATGGGTTTCCCGAATTGATTAAGGTGTTGTTCATGAAAGTCTTCCTAGTTCCATATCTTAATTGATGATGGTAAATTATACAGCTTCTATTAGGACATTACAAATGGTATTGATAGGGCAACATCCTTTGGTCAGAGTAGATTTGAATATTGGGAATGTCGAAGCATATTGGGGTTCATGGACATTGGGGAACATGTATTCTTCCCCATAAGAGGGTATCTCAAGTGTGTAGAACCTGAGGAATCCCATGACGGCCATGGGGTGTCTTATACCGGAGGCATGTCTTTGAGGTTTTCCTCAGCTTCCCATTTTCAACATGGTTTAGGCTTCGATTTTACATCTTGCTGAGATTGTTATGCCCAAGGAATGTCTTCTGAGGTTTTCCTCAGGAATATGATGTTTAGCATGAGGTACACCGCTAGTTTAGCGTCTCGTAGAGATGATTACACCAAAATATTGTCTTCCAAGGTTTTCTTCAGGAATATCATGTATAACATTAGGTATGATACTAGTTTAGCATCTTTTAGATATAAAATAAGTCTGATCTGAACACCCCATGGATGAGGATTAGATTAGTACATCCCTATGAGGGAGCATCTGGAGTGATTACCATGTGGATGGATCAAAACACTCAATAAGGGCGGACCCAGGGTTTTCTATCCCATAAAGGGAAGATTTCACACTATGAAGGATGATCTTGATGCCACTGATGGCGGATCGAGTATGGAGGGTCCTATCATAGGGGACACCATTGATTGGGGTTGAACCTCATGGTGGCTTCCAACTTACCCTATCTACGAGACAAGGATCAAATCCCATGTACTTCGAATGGGGGGATGAATGTAATCGGGGTGTGCACATAGGACATAGACTTGGAGACATGATAGGTCTTACACATGGATAGGAACCCATCTCAAGTGAGATACACTTTGTTGAATGGTTATGAATTGTGTGGGGATTATGCATGGTAAGCTTCCTGTACACCGCAAGGAGAGGTGATGGGACGGAGGACATGATCTCACCGAGATGTGGCAGCCTGGGTAAGAATTAAGATGGATGATGGAAGGATGAATGAAGTGGGTGGTGAGTGAGATGGAACCAATGTTAGGATGACGGTGATGATGGGCTTGGGCCTCGAAGAGATTTCAAATATATCCCTGTGACAGGGAATCAAAGTCCGCGTAGTTCAGTGTGGGCAATGGGACACTTGAGGAGGAGGCCCGTGAGAATGGGCACGTGGATTGGACCGGGAGGAAGTGAAACCTCTAGTTTGGTTCATGACCTTCCCGAGACACGTAGGATCGAGGGAATGACCAGGCAATGGGTTTGAATTGGGGTGTACACATAGGACAACAACCCGATGGTGTGGATGTGGATTATGTATTTTTAGCATCGTAGGATGGTTTGACACCACTAGGATGGACCAAAGATGTGAATCCCATTAAAGGGGATTACAACGGCTTCTCGCTGACTGAGGGACACAATGAATTACCGCTGTGTGGGGCATAATGGATTACCGCTGATTGAGGTACACAACATATTACCGCTGTGTGGGAACAATGGCTTACCACTGACTGCGGTCTACAGTTTAATATCACGCGGGACGGGAGTGAACTGACATGAGGTGTCCAGGTTTGATAGGTTGTTTGGATTGAGACTCAAGGATGCTTCCTACTTACCGTTACATGACAAGGATCAAAGTCCGTATATTTCCGGGTTGGTGTGGGGATTACACTCTCTGCGATCCATAGTGTTGGTGAACCGACGTGAAGGGAGTCAAGGACAATGGATGCTAGGAATGAACCTCACGAAGGCTTCCTACGTACACTTCCTTGGCAATGATTAAAGTCCACATAGTTCATAGGGGGTCAGTGAAACGACGTGAATGAGGAACCGGGGTCCAGATGGATGGTGCTATTGAACCTCTTGGAGGCCTCCTACGTACCATAACGTGGCAAGGATAAATTTCCACGTAGTTTATAAGGGTAATATGGGATTGAACCTCTGGGAGGCTTCCTACGTACCTTTCCTTGATAGGAATCAAAGTCCACGTAGTTGAGTTATGGGCATTGGAGATAACGATATGAGGAATCCTAGAGAGGATACCATGGTCACTGTTTACTCTAGGCTCACATGAGTCTTTCTCGGTGTGAAAAACAAGATGCTACAACAGACCTAAGGATCATGTCACAAAGGTGCATCCGTAAAGGGTGGTGAAAGGGGCTTATGCATGGAAGCTACCCGGGTGCCACTAAGGAGTGAAGATGGTGAAATGGGCTTACTAATCGGAGCTCCACTGGTGGTTCAAACGAGCCGAAATGGTGAATGGGACATGGTGCACCGAAGCTGCCTGGGTGATGCTAAGGAGTGGTAACGGTGGATGGGGCATACGCAAAGAAGTTGCCCTGGTGCCGCTAAGGAGCGGATATAGTGGATGGGGATTATGCATGGAAGCTAACTGTATGTCGCTAAGTAGAGGAAATGGTGGATGGGGAATAGGCATTGAATTTTCTCGGATTTCTTCCTCATGTATGTCCGTGAGGGCATCCCAACTCACTGGTTAGTTCAGTCTGATACATATGATATAGTTCACAAGAGAGATAACTCTAAGGATGAGGAATCCGTCCGAACAAAAGGAGATGAATATTGTGAATCACATGGCCAAAATTCGGAACATGGTGAGGGTGGTGTGACAATGAAGGATAACTATTGACCATGTTTGAAACAAAAAAATTCATATCACGTTAGCCTGAAATGAGGACAAACAAACTAGGTCGACTATTGATCGTGTTCGAAACATAGGACCTGTCTATGTGTCATCCAAAGTCTTCGAGGGCATTGGCATAGGATGGTAGGCGAGCCTAGGAGGCATGAGACCAGGCCATTAGGGGGTCCCTTTAGACATGAATGAGGAATAATATCTGAATGAAGGATATGAAAATAATGCGGTGGAGTGATGGAATATTTGAATGGATTCCAATGATATTTTAATTATGCCTCTATAATCATGGAATTAGGCATATTATGTTTGGAGCATAAATAATATCTTAGTTTGAGTAAGAAGTGTATTATATTTGAATGATAGGGAATACTATAGTTTATAGTCATGTAGAGTGGACCGTTTGCATCTTATGATTGGGGCATAAGGCGTATCTTGTTTGGAGAAAAATGCATCATATGTTCGGAACATAGGGTGTACTATAGTTTATAGTTGCGTAGATATAACAATTAGGCATAATTTTCGTAGAATTGTTTGTTTTCCGGACTTACACAAAATAAGCCCTTTCTAGTTCACCTTGTAAAATGAGTGAGTTGATAGGGCTTGGAGGAGTAGATCAGGGAATGGATCGAGTCAAAGTACTCAGGGAATTGAGGATGATGATCTCAACTCAAGACATGGGAAACAATCCAAGAGGAATATGTTGAGTCAAGGTATTTCATGGTGTTTGGAGGGGTATCTAAAATAATGGTATTCCAAAGGTGGAAGGTTGCTGCGCATAAGGGAATAGTGGAAAATGCTGACGTCCCGGCCCAAGAAGTTGGCTGTGAGAATCTCTATTTTTCAAGGGAGTTAGTGACGGTAGCGAAGGGAGTGGCGCTTCTGGGAGGGACCGAATCCCGGCACTGAGGCTGAGTGGGGGTGTAGGGGGAACAAGCCCTGCGGTATGGTCAAGTGGGTGAGAATTTAGGAGCCTCACAAAGTATAAGTCCTCGCTAAGTAGCTTCACAAAGGAAAGGTGCTTGCGGAGAATGTGGTCTTGCAAAGAAGCTTCGCGAAGGACTCATGGAGCATGGACACATGGAGCATGGACACGCGGAGCATGGACTCTTGAAGGAAGGACTCATGGATCATGGACTCATGGAGAATGGAATCATGGAGATTGGGCTCGCGGATCATAGACTCGCATAGCAAAGGGGGATTGTGGATCCTGGAGCAACCCAAAGGTGCTCCCTCCTTCCCAAAGGGTGTCACTTCGAGGAGCTCGTGAGCTCTACGAAATGGGAGTGATCAGCCACCTATGGGGAGGCGTCCATCAATCTGAATGGGGTGAGAAAAGTATTTATAGTCAAGAGGTGCCACGAAATATAGTTCACTCAGCGTGAAGACAGAGTTTGCTCCGCGGTGGGTCACAAACGTGAAAGGAGTTTGCGGAGCATCCCGCCTCTTGGCTTCGCGGTGGGTCGCGGATATCAATAGGTTTTGTAGATAATCCTATATCCTTGATCCATGGTGGGTCATGAATGGGGACCTTGTTTCTCGCCGTGAGGATCTAGGGGCTCCGGTCAAGTTCCTCCGATCCGCAATCATGGAGCGGGCTTCACAAAAGGGCTCTGCGAACCAGTTTTCTAACCCAAAATCAAATGTCTATAACTCCTAATCCGTAACATTGTTAGGGCCCCAAAACCTATAAAATCGAAGCTTAAGAAATGGGTTACGACTGTGGATAATGTATGGAAGCATTTGGAATACTCTTGGGACTTTTTTTCTGAGGACAATAGTGGTTCCCTTTATATTGATTCATTTCGTGGTATGATTGTTAGTGAAGAGAATCTATCCTCTCAAAAAAGAATACAAGGAAGAAAAGTCAAATTCTTCCTCTCCTCTCTATTTCATTCTAGTTGTCAAAATCTATTGATCATCATGAAAATTCAGAATAGTAGTGGAAAATATTGAAAATCTTTCGATGATAAATATGGTACAATATCCCAATGTTTTATATTAGACCCTTGCTACTATTTGAAAGCCTTTGGAACATGTGTAGGCATATTGGAAGTCCTGTAATAAACTATCTCAGGGAACTAGTATGTGGAACCCAAATCGAGATGTAACACATATTTATAAATTTTTCATATAACATGTTTTTTAGTGTTTTAAGAATACTCCTTATATTTTTTCAAGATCCTCACAAATTCTTGAATAATCCAAAATAAAATCATTATACAAAACCAAAAAAAATTCAAATATTAATGGAAAATGTACTTATAATATAAATTAATATAGATAGAATATTAATCAACCCAAATGAAATAACCAAAAAATCATAATTCTCATTCCTGCTGCATAATATTTTCTTATATTTGTTTTAAACCTTGATATTCACCTGATGGAACCCAAACCTAGGATCAACCTTTTAAAAATAATGATCCCCCTAGAGATGATCACTTAAGTCATTCATATGTGGAAAAAATAAATATTATTAACATTTATTTTATTGAATTATCTATAATCAATGAAAATCCTCGTGGAACCATAATTCATTTTAAAAAATTAAATACATAAACCCCATGGAGAAATCATATGATTAAAGAATACTTTATCAACAAACTCCCACAACCTCTTTTTTATTCCCCAAAGTACTAATTGATCCATTTTATAATGGGTTAAGGAAATTATATTAGTATTAAAAACTATTTCAAAAATTAACTCCAATTCCTATTCAAATTATATAAGTTAAATATCATTTGAAAAAAAACCTGGAGAATAATTTATTAACGACACATCCATAATCCGGTCAATTTTTATCTATTATTTACTATATGAGCATTGTAAGATTCATATCAACATAACAATAGTTTATTATAATCAATATATGTTATCAATGTTATGAATATACTCTTATGTACAAACGGAGACTCATTTTAGAAAATAATTTCTTTTTTGATGCAATCTGTCATAGCAACATAAACAAAAAGGAAAACGATTTCCAAAAGAAAAAAAATCCTAAAATAGAGAATACAATAATATTTTCATGGAAAACTCTTTCACATGTTATAACATGATAATATCTCTAAATTATTGTCTCTTTAATAATACACCTATTCCTTTTACCAAATGTCAAAACAACTTTTATTATGTTGCAATATTCATTTTACAAGAATATTTATTAGAAATAACAGATTGTGTATACCCCAAACCAAACAAGATATTTTCAAAATATGAATAAACAAGTTATATACATGTTACCAAATCATTTTATGGCCCATAATTTGTAGAATTAGTTAGAAATGATTTCACTACACCCATATTCTTATAATATTTCTTCTTCTAACAATACATTTTCTTCTTCAGATGCACATTCATATAATGAACCAACTCATTATCTTTAAAACGTATTCTGAACTGCTTATAAAAATTGGTCATAACACTACAAAGTTATATTTATTTGAAATAATATTCCATATTATGAAACATTACACACTTGAATAACTCCATAAATATCATAAGTCACTACCCATGTAACTTTCTAACATTTTATGACAAACTAGAATTTGATTTTCTAATTTATATATTTATTTGATGGATTATTCTCATATTAATTCCACCATGATAACTTTTTATAATTATTTTAATGGAATAAATTATCATTGAAAAACAATTACTACCTCTTCATAATATAGGATATGTTTTTAATACATTTAAATTCATGAGAGGCCAATGTGCATCCACGTCTTGGATTTATTCCTATTTCAAACTGATTAATTTTAATATAATGATCCCAAATATAGTTTGGTATATTCTTTTACAAATGGGTAATGTTTTCTTCATATGTGATTGCAAAATCATCCTCTCTTTTCCAAACTCAAAGAATTTCTTATCTATACAAATTTTAAAAACTATACAAAAATACCACTAAAAGGAAAATATGCATAACTATATCCCATTCCATTATATCGATGTCTTCTCATTCTAAATTATTCATAACCATTGACCACCATTTATAGGATTCACTTTCAAAATATTAAATAAAAACATTTATCATTTAGTACTATGAATAACACATGACTTCAAATATATTTTCTAGAGATTTATTCCACCCCACAATAACCACTAGGTTATAACATACATTGAATTTTAGAGTGTCATGTTTCATAAAATTCTCCACTATTATTATATTCTAATGTGGTAGAACCGATATCGGTCCAGCATAGATGACACCACCATTTATATCTTCTTTCAACTAAGACATAATAATAACAAACTATTTCATTAGAATTATAACCAATCTAGGATATGAAATTGGATGGATATTATCATATAGGTTCCTTCGTACTTGACCTTTTATCTTTCCTCTATTACAAAAGATTCTAAAAAAACATATTTTAATGTATGAATCGTTGTAATAGTAAAATACCATATAATGACAACAATTAATTTGATCCGAATATGCGTATTTACATACATTATCGTATCATGTAAAATCATCTAAACCATTCCTCTTATACTAACTACAAGGGAGCATCCTTAAAAAATAAAAAATCCTAATTTTTGTGTCAGTAATTAAGTCTCTTACATTTTGTGGGTATTTACAGCTTAGGGTTTTAAATAATTTCTTATTCATCTATACAAGATAAAATATTACATGATCAAGTAGAAACATTAACTTAGTATCCATTTTCTCCAATAAAAACTATAATGGTATATAATGTTATACTATCATGAAATATCCACCCAATTTTCAACTTTAATTCATCGTTGATCCTACTCATAATTATAAGCCAATGAATAATTGTTTCAAATGTCAGATGATAACAAAAAGAACTGATAGAGACATTTTAAAATAAATAAATAAATTAGTTAGTTTATAAATAATCATAAAATGTTTCATGTTTCTAAATAAGCATTATGCTAAAAAAGGATATATTTCTAATGAAGTCAACTTCTATTCACAAATACTTTCATAAAAAATGTTTGTGAAAATATTAAATGATAAAAACATAAATTTTTATTTTCTATCAATCAAAAATCATTAAAATGTTTTCACCGAGTAATACATTTCACCTTTATGAAGTTTGATACAATTTACTTTAATCATAAGAATGTTATCATACCTAGTGAAATCCTAATATTTCATTAATAACCATAGAAATTGTAACTAAATCATTTATGTAATTTGAGAACTAATTTTAATGTCACTGTTAAATCCATAATATAAAGGGAATATACTACCCATTAAATTCTGTCAAAATCTAAAGAGAAACATCATTTGTAATATTCACGCCTTCACCAAGTGTGTTGAAGATAAATATTGGGCACACTTGTCGTCATGAAATATATCAGTCTCACCCATCATCATGAGCTATATAAATATCACATATCATCATAAAATATTATTATGAGTGGTAACATATTGATATAACATGATTTATTTCATTTTCAATGCTAAAAATTTAAAAACAGTCCATACACCCATAAGAAGAAAAATTGGATATAAAAATATCCATTCCTTTTAAAACGCATTATGAAATTACCCAAAAAATTAAAAGTTGGTTTTTTGTTGAAAAATTAATGACATATTATAAAGTAATCCAATCATAAAAAAATTATTATGGTGTGGTGAAAAATTGTTTTCAAGGTATTTGTGAAAATAAAACATTGTTTTTCTCTCTTTGTCAAAATTATCTTCCTAAACAATGCAAAATGATTTCTTTTTAAAACAATTAGAAAAAGTAAAAATTGAAATAAAATATAATTAATAATTTTTTTGTCAATATAAATTCATATATATAATAATTTTTTAATTTTTATATGAAAGAAATGAATTTGGAAAATAAATCATTAAAATATTTAGAATGTTGTTTTTAAAGAAAAGTATCCCTCACATCATGTAGGGATAATATCAAATATTCTTTATCTTCAGAAATAGTAAACATATATTAATTAATCACATTCTTCATAACATTTTTCATTTTTATTATTCTATTTATTATTATGTTATATATATTTTCTTTTTCAATTATATTCACATTACATGTTTTGATGATTTTCAACTAAACTATTTGAAATGACTTTGGTAAGTTGACTTTGGTCAAAGTGGTCATTACTCCATCATCTCAAAAATAAAATCATGAAATAATTATAATTTTTATATATTTATTATATTATAAAAACTAACAGTAAATATGATTATGATAAATGAATTTTATTACAATCATATAGATGGTAGGCTACATATACGCATTAGTAACATCTCCATTTTTTAATGAACAAGATGAAAAGAAGTAAATTATTATTTTATATTTATGACATTATAATTTTTTAAATATAATATCATTTCTTAAAATATTATTTAATATATATTCCATGGGTTTCAGTCATGAAAAATGAATCACATCAATTTATGGATATTGCAGTCCACACGTATGCATAATCTATGTTATCATTTTTCAATTGATGGAAAGGTAAAAAAGTATATAATATATTATATTTATATAATTATTATAATTTCATGAATATAATAAATATACATTAAATACATCATTATAACCAGTTTTGTGATGCGGTGATAGAAAATGAATTATATCAGTTGGCAAGGAGACAATCTAATGTACACAAAATCAATGGTTTCATTTACCGTTGGCATGAACAAGGAGATTAATATAGGTTATTTAATTAAAATAACAACACATAAGTATATTGTAGATACTATTTTTTTTGTTACATCATGGTTTAAGGATATATTAAGGAGTTATCATAAGAAATAAAATTAAAACACACAGCTATGAACTATTCCTCTTATATATAAAACCTCTTTTGGATTATACCTAAAGAATTATTAAGTAATATTTTTGATCAACCAAGGAACTCTATGATCTGAGGAGGTATATTAGAAATTTATTCGCTTAGAATTTCTAGGATAAAATTCTCTTCAAGTGTAGAGATGAGGTGATAGGGGTATCCTTTTATAAGTGGGGGAGAGAACTTACTTGAATTTTTTTAAAAGATTAAAATCTAATAATGTCATTATAATTAATTATGGGTCCAAATAGAGGGTGTTAGAAAATTAAATGATATAAGATCTAAATATTTCAATAAAGTAATATTTTTATAATTTTATATGTCATGTTTACTCTTATCACTTTTGTTTAACCCTAATTAAATCTTTTGTAACCTTAAACGTTGTAACATGTTTTCATAGTTTTCTCAATTCATTATGAAAATAAATTAAGTAGATATAATTCAATAATATTTGTTATTATGGTTTTAAATTTGGAAACCCTTTTATAAAATTTAATTCTCAAATGTGGCACAATTTAATTTGAAATTAATCCTAGAAAATGAGATTATAAATAGTTTTTTAGAAAATATTTTTTTTATAATGATGTTTTGTACCAAAATAAATTATTAAATTATTTAAAATATACCATAATTATATTATTTATAATATAATTGAACTAATTTTACATTGTTAATATTTTTAAACAAAATTTATCTTTTTAATTCTTAAAAAAAATATAGTTTTCAATAGAAATCACTCATTTTCATTATTCATTAGAAAATAAACATTTTCATAAAATTATCTAAAAGAGTACTCCTTTAATTTTGACATCATGAATAGAAAAAATGATAATTTTTTTAATTTTCAATTGTAAAATTTTGTATCGATTATTTAAAAAAACATATTGTTTAATAAAACTCTATTAATTTAGGTATAATTTGATTATGTTTAAATGAAAAAAACATTATGATATTAAAAAGAATATTAATCTATGAAATCTAGGTAATTAATAATAATAAGTCCTGAGAATTATTTATCATAGCGATATCGTGGTTTTTATAGAACAAGTAATGTTTGACCACCTGATATAGTGTTCAACTAGAATATTATATGAGTTATCGAATGAAAAAGACAATTGACTATAAGTAACATCCAATGAATATTAGTTACTACCCCAATACATCAATATAGGATAATACTATCATTTTCTCATGTGATACATTCATTATCTTCTATGAATGTTGATAACACATCCTTTGAGGTGTGTTAGAATTCCAGAAACATACATTAAATTGTGATGCATATGTTCTGCCTTGTATATCTAACGAACCTCATGCAAATATTCATCAGTGATCATGTAATGTAATTAAGTGGGTATTATTAAAATTTTGGTTTCTGGTTGTTGGTTTATATTCATGAATGAATTTAGAATAACATTAATGAAGGTAGTGGCATCTAGTGTAGATACACTTGACCATGATGAAATAGGACATGCATTACATTCATGTGAAATTAACGTATAAGATAATGCTTCAGAATGATGATAAATGTGTTAAGAATGATATATATACTGTAATAATATTTTTTGACTTTTTTAACCTAAAAATGAAGAATATTATTATGGATATTTACTAACAACATGGTGGTGTGAGATAAAACCAAACCGTAAGGGAATTTGAGTATAATCATTCAAAGTGAGAAATACTTAAATTAAACATGTGATACTCTATTTATAGAATTTGAAGTAGGAAAAAATTCAAGAAGGATTTGTGGTATTATACTCTTCCTTAAATAGAGTTTTTATGTCCAATATAGTTTCTTTTATATATGTTTATATTTAAAACTATGTTGAATTCATGGAATTATTAAGGAAATTGAGAAGAAGATTAATTGTGTTAATTACTTCATGTTTATCCAGTTAGAGATAATATAAATGTAAAATATTTTTATTATAATAACATATGCATGGGAATTATAGTTCTAGTCAGTGGAATAAGTTTATGATATAGGGGAATTTATTTTCTATAATACATGGTAAATCAAATATTTTATATATTATGTTTCTAAATAGGAACATGATAAATAGGGAGAGAGGCATAAAATATGTAATAGATATTGCAATTATTAATATTTTTGTAATTATTTTTGTTGAATAAGAATGATATTGAAGTTCTAATTCAAAAAAATTAGATAATAATTTCAAGTGTTGAAGATGAAGGGAGTGACCCAACTGTGGTCTTTCATATACATCATGGGGAGTCAATGAAATTGAAAATAGATCCACTAAAAATTGTTTTACACTAAATAAGAAATAATGACAAATCAGTGAGGAAGATAATTTAATCTAAATCAAATTAATGTGATCCAGTGAAAGAAGATGGAAAGTTAGATGTTATTGTGCATTTCACTTTTCACAAGAGTAATTGTAGGGAGAAAATCCCTCAAGGTAACATTGCATAATTTATTAGTTGGTTGTGTTTGTTGAAACTGCATGTTTCCATGGTGAATTGTTGAGTTACATTGATGGTGTTTAAAATCCTTGTTGACAAAGAACCATGAAAAAGGAATAGAAGTTATGGAGGAGGTACAAATGAAAAGATACAATGTGGCACCATTTTCTAGTGTATGCCAAATTTTTTAGGTCAAAAAATTAGGAATTTTGTGAGCATCATGAAAAGTGGATATCGTTGAAGATCTCATCAAAATATGGAAAATATATGAGTTTTGTGAAGATGGATTTATGAAGAGGATTTTGTAGAGTATTGAAGAATGTTAACATTGTGCTCTGAAATTTCAATGAGTTTCACAAACAGTAGAGGTGAAGAACATTGTGGAGAATATTTGCGGTAGAGGAACAATGGAATTTTTGGAACGCTACTTGATCACAACAAGCTCTGTGATCTAAAAATTGTCTTGGTGCTTCGTGATATGGAGATAATTTCGACAAAAATTTCAGAACAGTGCAATTTAAGATAACCTAGGGTTGACTATCCATAGAAGTTTCAAGGGTCAGTGGAATCACCTATAAAGGGACCGCGCCCCCTTGAGAGTGGCAAAGTGTTTTCCATGAAAACTATTGTAGCTATAGAATCGCAATGTAGTTTTACGAAGGCATTGTGATTCATGAAATACCGAAGCTTCACGGAGGCTAATATAGCTCTGTGAAAGAGGTTTATTTAGCGTTGGCTAAGTCATCTTCATGAAGGAAGTCACTTTGCGATGGCAGTAGCACTACGACGACCTATGCTCTTCAAAGGCTTGAGCTCTCTAAAGGCTTGATATTTGGGAAGTAGTGTGCTATGTGAAGGTATCTGTTTTGCGAACAGGTAGGGACATCACAAAGGTTTGTTTGAGCTTTGTGAAATTGGGAGATTTGTGAGGTAGTGAGCTTTGCGATGGCAATTCAAAGGTGGTTTCCGAATGATCATTTTCAATGGGGCATGCATCTCTATATGAAATTTGTACTTCCAAAGATAATCTATCTATAACTTTGGATGTATTCATTTGTGATAACGAAGATACCTACACGTCTATAAATTTTGTGTGGATCTTCTGAAGGAGTTGTGAGCTCGCTTTAGATGAGAGAGAAGTAAGTTCTCAAATCGTGAATGGTTGTAATATCGGATGGACATTGAGTCCACTTCAATCGTTGTAAAAATAAGTGAACTTTTTAGTGGATTTTGTACTACAAAACATTTTCGTTTTATGCTCCTTAGATGTAGCCCAGTGAGGGTAAACCAAGTAAAAATCTCAATGTATGCCTTCTTGTTTCGGTACATTGCATCCAAATCATCATCATCAGATAACGAAGAAAAGTAGTGATCATAATAAACACATAATTTCAATCAATGTGACCCTTGTGAAAAAGAGGTTAGGATCTATTGGGGTAGGAATAATTTAGAAAAAAATATTTATACCCTGATTCACCACCTCTCAGGGTATATAGTCCCCTTTTTTGTAAAAAATGGTATTAGAGGGATGGTTTCATTTATTAGATTTGATTTATCTTACTTAGTGTAGGAATGTTTTGTTGTTAAATCAGTCTACTCATATCTTGGTGTACCATGGAAAAGGGAAATACATCAAAGAAGAATCATAAGTCAAATGGTATTCCTTGTTGTGGAAGTTTTTATGGAAAAATAATGATTCAACTAAATAAAATCAAACAATTCTCTGAAGGAAGTCATGGATGAATCATATAGGGAAAAGATATATTCAATGAATAATAATGTAGGGGCATGTGAAGTACATGAAATTAAATGTGATTCTGAAACTACTAACAATGATGAAGTTTCAAGAAGACCATTAGTAGACGATGTCGACATAAAAAAGGAATTGGATGAAGATTTTAAATCTAAAGATATCAAGATCCAAGTAATAGAAATTGAGGTCAATAAGATGAGAGGATTTAATAAAAGGCTTATTGATTTAGATTCTGACCTGAGGGGGAATAATGATTCCCAAGATGAAGAATTGCAATATATGTCTTCAGTGAGAGTGAAATGTAAAGTTGATGATAAGGGAAATAATCTGAACTCAGATAACATTCAAAATTTGAGTACGAGAAATGATGATCTCGTTCCACAGCTAACTGAACTAGTTCAGAAGAATCAACGTCTACAAAATAAGAATGCATGTTGTTCTAATTCTATTGCTCAGGAAAAATTGAATGTAAAGAAGTAATGTGATATTATCGATATGATCACACATGAGTTAGATTGTGTGATTAGTAAAAGGAAGAATCTCTAGAGAGAACACAATGCTCAACATAGTGGAATGGATACGAAGATTCAAAATATAGAAGAAGAGCTAGAGTTTGTGAAGAAAGAAGCGGAGAAATCCAATACTAAAGGAAACAATAAAATTAAGGATGCCTTTCACATGAAATTTGATTATCCTTATCAAGTGATGATAAATTGAAAAAATATGATATTTATGAAGAGAAACAAAAACATATTTTCTCATCCCAAAGACAATATTTGTTGGGAAAACTTCTATTAGATTTTATGAATCCCCTATCATGCATGATAAAAAGAGATTCATCATCACTTCCTGAAATGGAACAAGTCCTACAATTTCTACGGTCAAACCTAATTATATTTTACAGGAAGTAATGATATCATGTGGTATTTCTATTGGATTCATGGTCATACATCAATAATTTTATTAGAGGCTCAAGAATGCCTTTTGTACTTTGATGATATATTTTTTCTAAATCTGATAATTAGTAGAAGAATCATGAGAAATATAAATTAAGAGTCTCTCATAAGAGTGTATCCATGAAATTATTCTATTGTGGGAGAATGGGACACACCATGAGTAAGTGTCATGAAGCTCAGGAGATTAATGCTAGAAGAAGAACTCAAATAGCAAAAACATCTAAACCAAGAAATAATTAAATGATATATTCCTTCAATACATGATTTTTTGTATGTTCTAATCATGGGAATTTGTCAAGGATGTGCAAAAATATGAAAGATGGGGAAAAAGGATCCCAGAAGGGGATCTCCAGCACCGGAACTGTATAACGAGAAAGCATATACTGGAATACAACATGGTATGCTAAAAAATATGTTTACAATCTCAGGGAAATCACATGGAGCTCAAATAAAGATGTATCAATATCCTCCTCTGTCACAGTCACAAAAACACATATGCAGAGAATATAAAAAAACCTAGAAGAATAAGGTAAGATCAACTCCAAATGTGATTAAGAAGAATGTGAAATTAGTTGAAGATTCAAACCCAACAAAAAAGGGTTGCATGACTTGTACAATCGAAAAAGGAAAAATTAATAGATTATTTCGTAAAAAATTAAAATTTCATGCCACACAATTTGAAGTAAAGGAGACAGAACGATCCCTCCAATTGAGGAATAAGAAATAGAATATAACTAGTGGGGATATTCCCAATCAGAGAAAGAATCATGATAAATAGAATTCTGATTGAACCACAAAGAAAATTTTATTACTAGTGACTAAAAACCCAAATTTTGAAGAAGGACAAACCCAAAAAACCTAAATATCAGAAGAAGAATCAGAATTTGTGTAATGAATGACTAGTTATATGGCCATAATTATTGATGTTGTTTATGCAGTTGGAGGAGGGAAGGGATTAGTGAAATTATTTGAAAGAAAGAATCAATGTTCCGCCCATCAAGATCAACCACAGTCATCTTCCTAATGATTCTATATGAAAACCACTTCCTATATATAAAAATTCTATTAAAAGATGTTAATGTGTTTCATTTTTAATGGGAGATACGATACAAGGGGAAGTGGCATTGAAATATGAAAAGTAGTTATGTCATGTAATCCATAATTTCAACTGATTCAAATCAGTTACCAGAGTTGGCGATATACTCTAGAATAATTTCATAAAAGTATTTAACATAATATTGATGCATGAGATAGGTGGACGTAATTGAGCACAATAGAAAATGATTTTTTGTTAGCATTATCATTTGTTTCCTACAAAGAGTTTGACTTAATAAACATAAAGGTTTTATTGATGGCACTTTTATGTCTTCCACATGAGAATAAATGATACAGGAGAAGGGGAATTTTTATGGGTCTAAATAGTGGGTCTATCCATAGGAAGTGTTTCATAACATAGGGAAAAAATTCAATATCATAATTAGATCAAAAATCTATCAAAGCAATAATTGGATGACCTAGCTCAGGTGTTAGTTTTCTATTGAGAGAATACATATTGTGGGAGAAGTAGAAACATTCTTGTAATTCATGATTATCTATTTTGTTTTAACATTACGGTATCAGCCGACTATTTTAAGGATACCAAGAAGCTACAAGAGAATATCAACAATGTTTCAACAAGAAACTATGTAAAATATTTGAATAAAATAATGAAACTATAGTAAAAATGTAGAGAATATTGAACAATACATGGAGGATAAGAAGAGGAAGATGCTGGTTTAGAAGAAGATACTTATGAAGAGCATGAGGAAGTAGAATTTGTATCTACACAAAAGACAAAGAGTTCTTGAGAAGATTTGGAATGAAAAATTCCAAGGAGATGAAAACATTGGTTCCTACCTGAATGGAATGTTCATAATATGATGATGGAAAGTAGTCAATATAACATAATAGAAGAAGATTATAAGGAGTTTACTATATATGACAATGAGATGACCTGATATTTCTTTCTCCACATTCCAAAAAAGACTATATAAAAGGAATCCCATGGAAATCCACATGATTTCACTGAAAAAATACTTCAGTATATCAATGGAACTGTGGATTTTGGTTTTATGTATAATGATAAATCTCCCCCAGAGCTATTGGGATATACAGATGCATATTGGGCATGTTCAGCGGATGACAGGAAGTCAAAATCAGAAGGTTCTTTCTATCTTGGTGCATTTTGTATTTATTTTCTAAGAAATAAGCAAGATTTCATTTCATTGAGATTCACAAAAGAAGAGTATATTTTGGCCACTCAATCATGCACACATTTATTGTGGATGAATCAATAACTTGATAATATGGGAGTTGAAGTGATGTCTCTGATCGGAATACAGTCTGATAACTAATGTTATATAAATATCAGCAACAATATTTTCTATCACTAGAGGACAAAGAAAATTGAGATAAATTATCAATTTATCGAGGAGAAGGTTTATCAGGGAATTGTGAATTTGGATAATGTTCTTACAGAGCTACAAGTTGCAGACATTCTGATAAATGCCTTACCCAAGGAAGCTTTTGAGATGCATTGAATGGCATTGGATGTTTAGTCAACTCCTTGCAAATGAAAAAGTGTCGATGTAGGACCCTCTCTCCCTGAGGTATGGTGTGTTTTCCCCTAATGAGTTAATCTATGTTCTTTCCAATGTTGCAGTCAACAAAACAGTGGCCATTGTGTTCGTTGACAAAGGAGGAGATTTGTTTGGTTCATTGGGGGGCAGGGGTAAAATTTCATAGTAATGACACATGGATAAGCTATTAGGTGGAGAAGTGAGAAAAGGGTAGCAATGAGATAACAGGAGAGTTTAAAATATGATGATGCTAGAAGTGATTAATTAAAGAATATATATAATGAAAACCTAGGTTCTTGATTAAAGAGGTTTCTTCGTATCAGTATGATATCATTGATTGTTTTTAGAAATGAAGTGGTTCATTGATAAAATTTTTATATTACTCTTTTTTATCATGCCGAGATTTTATCATGTGGGCATAGAGTAAGTGGTGAGTGAATATTTTTTCAATATCTTAATCTCAAGAGGCCAATGGTGGTATATTATGGAAGAAAAATCCATGATGTATCAAGGTGCATAGAATAGTTTTGAGAAGAATTGTGAACAATCCCAAAGGGGGAGATTGTTGGGAAACAATTCCTCAAGGTAACATTGCAACATTTTTGGGTTGGTTGTGTTTTTTGAAAATTTTGGTTTCCATGTTGATTTTTATAGATTTCAAGAGATTTTTTTTAATATCAAAGTTGAAAAAGATCCATGAAAATGGAATAAAAGATTGGGAGGTAGTACAAAAGAATAAATACAAGGTTTCACCGTTTTCTAGTGTTTTCCAAATTACTGGGGTCCAAAATTTGGAATTTGGTGAGCATCGGGAAAAGTGGATTTCCTTGGAGATCAAATCAAAATATGGGAAGGGCGTGAATTTTTCAAATGTGTGATTCCTGAAGTGTATTTTATAGAGGCTAGAAGAATGTTAACACTGAGCTCTATGATTACGATGAGCTTCACGAATAGCAGAGGAGAAGAGAATTTTGGTGAATGTAATACCATGACCCCAGTTACCCAGATTCAGTGTATTATTACATAAAAATTTTATGATACAAGGAATCACATCCCAAAGGACCGATCAATTTAGCATTCATGGAAGATATATTACATATATGAAGGTTACATTACAATTTCCAAAAAAAAAACAGAATAATAATAATCCTTTGATAATTCCATTATTCCCCTATCTTAACCATGCATACCAATCATAATACACTTCTTCACATCCTAGGTAAAATAAAACATAATAAAGGGGAGAGATCAGATGATCAGAAAGGATACAAAATATAGCGGGAACTATCATAAATAAGCATAATCATTTAAGGTAATGTATAAGACTAAAACAAAAGCATTTTAATCATAAACTTAAGAATAATATGGAAAATATAAATCATATAATTCCATTTACTTATTCACATGGATACTATATTAGTCTAATAATCACATTTAATATCAATATCTAAATTAATAATGATGGAATGCATAATATCGGACATCATAACCACATAGTCAAGGCCTTGTTCCAAGAATACTAATAAAAAATTTGAAGGCCCTACGAGAAAACACTAATTTGTATCATCAGACCTATAGATGCATCAAAGAGTGATAACAAGCTCCACACGTCACTTACTATGTCCAATTTATCTCTCATAAGAAAATATTGGAACATTTCACAAACATTCTTATTAAAACATGCATACAAAATGTCAATACATTAACCATAAACCATGATGGTATAGAAATAGCACATCCACAATAAACACATATCATAACTCATTCAATACAATATGGAAAATTGTATTATTATAAATAAAACTAAAACATGATTTATATCCAGTAAAGGATGTTGACATAATTGAAAATGACCAGTAAAACTCTTTAAAAGTAATACCACATTTCATGAAATAATTTAAAAGTTACACAATTTATAAAGGATGACATTTAAAAGAAAATTTTAAAACAAATTACCCCATACCACTTTTAATCTTTTTAAAGTAATTAACATTTTAAAACATTCACGTCCATATAAATAAATACATAAAACCATTTTGAAAACATGGAAATTAATAAGAAATATTTAGATGAATATATATTTAAAACATTTAAAATGATTTTTTGGTGAAAGAGTCACATAAAAATAATCCTTTTGAAACCCCATTTATGAAACATGGACATGGATAATAATTATGTCCCAATAAAAACATACATATAAACAATCTCATATAATAATGAGATTGAGGAATTAACCCTTACCTTGAACTTTCCATTAGTTGAGGGTATGTTTAACCAGATGTATAATGACTATAGTTTGTTATTAAATTACACCAGAACCATATTAATATTTATAATATCATATATGATTCATTTTTTAATTTATACTAACCATTTAATAATAATTTTGATGTTAAATTTACATTTCGTGTAATAATCACTTTCATTATTGTACATGTTTAAGCTTGTTATTGTTGATCGTATCACATAGATCATGATTTACATACTTCCAGAAGATAAAACATGATTTAAATATAATATATATTCAGAATATAAATATGTATAATAGATAGATATTTGAAATGGAAGCACCACTCATGGAGACGGTTGTCCGTACGTACGCATGAATGTTTTTTCGGTTTTCTTATCGTATAGTGTGGAAGTAAGTAAATAACATATATTAATCTACATAAATATATATTATTAAATTAGAAGTATTATTTCATATACCAAATAATTAATCAATGTATTTATTTTTATAAATTTTTTTGAAGGGTGATCGTTGAAGATGAATATCATCGTGTCGTGGTGACAGTAAGCTGTACATACGCAAAAGCGATAATATCATTATATTTCTGGTGAAATGGTGTTTAATTGGATGGTATATTACATATAGAGAATCATTACCATTTTATGTTCACTATTTAAATTAATTATACTCATTATTATTCCCATCCAATAAATTTATTGTTGAATAACAAACTATACCACGACGTGGAGATGGTAAGTCGTACATACGAGTGTATGGTGACTATTTCATTCATAGAATGTATATAATAATGAATATAGTGATACCATATTTGTTATAAAATCTCATTATGTAAAGGGTACTGTAGTTATTATTTTGTTATAGAGACAACAATGAAATTGAAAGTGGAAGAAGAAGATAACCTTGAAAGAGGGGATGAAATAATTACCGCTTTTTCTGGTGTTTCCTTTTGATTTGAAAAAAGGATCCTTATATTTTATTTCAGATCAAAATAAAGCCTATAGGTTTAATTGAGGATGGTTGGTAGAATATTTGAGTTGGGATTGGATGAGCCAAATGGATTTGGAGGTGTGGAATTAGGAGAAGGGGAAATACCCTTTTATAAGAGAGGTGGAGGTCACTTTAGGAAAAGTTTGAAATATTATTTAATTATAAAATATTTGGGTTTATAATGGCTTCAAATTGATATATTCCGAGTATAAGGTGTGTATGGGTCTAAATACTACCAAAAATAGGTTTTGGACAAGTTTATGTCACCATAATAACATTATATTTTTGTTCTAACCATTAGTTAAATAGATTAACATTTACCATGTCTTCTTGTATTATTATAATACATGGTTAATAAAATTTCAATAAAATTCCAAGAGAACATCAGGTGGTTCATTAATAACATATATATCATTATATAAGTCATGTGTGAGAACCTTATATTTTTTAGAATATTATATAATTTAATAATATATAAATTGTTTTAAAAACTCATTTATGTCAATTTTGACTCAATATAGTAATTGATAGTTGTTAAATTCATAAATACTTGATGAGTTCGACAAAAATACATTAAAGCTTCCCTAAAATGTCATATTCAACTAGAAAGTCAGTTTATGGAATCAAAAGTTTCAATTTACATTTATTTTAATATTTATAATATCATTTTTTTAATATTTCATTAAGTAGGTCATTGTTGCGTCATCAATGTGTCATAAATAATGTTAATTATATTCGGTCTAAAAAATATAAATAAAATTCCATTATGTAGGAAATAATTTTATCTTTCTAATGAATATTTATAGTCTTATTTATCTAATTTTTATCCAATTATTAAAAATGGTTTAGTTATTAAACTTTGAATTTAACACGTTTAACTATTCTTTAAATAAAATATAATATATCTGCAAATCTAATCCAAATGGATCACAAGGTTCTTATTTTTATCGTAAGAACTATTTTGGTCGAAATAAACTTATCCAATAGAATAAGGACATGTTTTCTAGTAATTTAAATATTATTTTTACCTTTAATAATCTTAGTTACTTTTAACCGTAGTAAATAAATTTCAAAAGATACTATTCACCAAAAATTATTTTCATCCTATTGAACCACATTTACTTATTGATATCAACCTTGTCTCTCATATTTTTGAAATAAAATTTATAGAAGCTATAAAATTACATTTTATGAAAATTTGCAAATGTGCCTAGACGGTGAGTAAAAGACGTTAAAAAGGATCAATAGAATTTCATTTGTATATTCATATTATAAATTGACTCCAATTAATTACATTGGAATAATATATGCATTATTTATCTATTTACAATTTATAAAATATTAATTAAAAATAATTATTTAAATGAAAATGTCGGTTTTTATCTATAACACAATGTTTTTAACTATTCATCAAAATTGAATGTTTTCAAAAAAATATAAAAAAACCACCAAAGATAATTTTGATATTCCAATTTAAAAAATTATTTCTATTTTACTAAATTCAAAACATATAAGTTTCCTTATTCAATTTAAAATTAATGCTGGTTGTCAAAACTAGAAATTAGGTTTTTAAGAAGTAAAAACAATCAAAATATTGACATGTGTTAATGTCCAATTTAAATGTAAAATTACTTACAATGACCTAAATTATATTAAATTAATAAAACAAAATATAATTATACTTTAAAACTACTCTAATGAATAATTTAACCATTTAAATTATTTGGAATAAAAAAGTTGTTTTCAATTAAAATTTAGTATTTTTTATTATTCAACAAAATATGAAATATATCAGAGATGTTCCAAAAAATTAGCCAAACTAAATTTTAATGTTTCAATTCTAATGAGAAATTTAATTTCATTAAATTAAATATATAAAAGATTCAATTATTGGATTTAATAACTGTTTGGCATTAAAATGGGGTAAAATTTCATTTTTTTAAATACTTATTTTCTCTGAAAAATTTAATTTGTTCTTATATTATGTTTAAGAATCACATAATATGTATCTTGAAATTATATGGAGTATGTAAAATTCAAAATGCAGTTAATAATATTCAGAACAACTTTTTTAACGGTTAATTTGGAAAGTTGTGGTGTGCTCGAACGAGGGGTTGCGTGTAGCGCAAGCTATTAAATTTCTTTATATAGATAACGAACTATGATATCATGGGGTGTTAAATTATCCCATACTACAATAAACAAAATCATCGCAATTTTACATTTTTCATAGAAAATAAAAGGCTAAAAATAGAAAATAACTTAGTGGAAATACATCATCGATAACTGAGTTAATAAAATTTTGTCATAATTAGAGGGAGAGGGAAATTAAAAATTCACCACCAAATTAGGATTTTGAATAGGAGAACATTAGTGGAAATTATAATTGGAGAGAAAATGTATGTATTTATAGGGAGTGATTGTGGTCATCAATCACAAACAAGTGAATGGAAAATTGAGGGCCTCAAAGACATAAATCTATGATGATTTAAAATATCATCTGTTCAACAAAACATAAGGTATTAGGATAATTTTTTTTTCTGTATTAGGATCCTTTCCCTAATGTTTAAGAATTAAATTAATCATTGAATAAGAAAAAAAAGAATATTTGACAAATATATTCCATCCTTTAACTAGTTTCTACCACAAACACTACTTAGAACTCAAAAATATTATATTTATCCTAATCATATAGGGTTCCAAAAAATGAATTTATAATTCATCTGTCATACCATTTTAAAAATACTACATTATAAAAACTTGGAAATCACATAGGATAGTAGAAGGTGATGTGCCCTTGTCGCCCTTCGGTTTGCAGGTTCAAGTCTCACAGCCTTACCGGATGCGACAAGTTATCGCCTGACATCTGGGTTGTCATTTTTATAGAAATCAAAAAATAATCATAAGAAATGTTTTAACCATAAAAAATAGTATCGAAAGTCCAACTTAATTCATTCTGTCCTTTAGAATTATCCAAAATACTTCTATCCATACTCATAGTCAAAAATTTATAATGAATGTAAACATAATTAAGATCTATTTTTCCATATAATAAATTGTCGATACATTCATCATGTATTATCTTAAAACATATTAACACCCAAAATTACGGTAAAACCATATTGAATATTTTCATTATCTATTGTACCTTATAGAATACTATATATACACCAAAAATCCAAATTTTTCTAAAACTCCAACAATGATGGAAAAAAATCATTAATCAGATCCAAGGATTTCAATAATACCCAATATACTTTATCTAACTCTATTATCTCTTATTCCAAGATCACTACCTTAGTATAAGGAATATATTAACGATTATCTTTCTCTCAACCATATATTTTTCAGAATATTTAAATTGAAATTGTGTCACGTTACTTGGTACCATAAAATCACAAATCCTTGATGAAAACGTACTTCTATACCATCCTTATATATTTTATAATTCTTATAACATGAATATAATTAATACAATACTCAAATGAAACAAATCATTAATGAAAACCTAAGAATACTAATCATTCCTCTTCATTCGTGGTAGTATCATAACATGATTATTATCCATTAGCATCATTTAGTATATAATCTAATGATTTATTCATGTAGTGTCCCAACTCGTTATAGATGAAGCATTGTACATTTGAACCTTTTTCTTACCCTTGCAATAATAGACTTGGTGTCATTTTTCTCCACACTTATAACAAAATCACATTCCATTCAAGTACTTCCTAGGGTGATTCTTTCATAGTTATCACACAGGGAAGAATTCATCTTTCCCTTCATACATATTTTCATCTTTATATCTACCATCTTCTTCTTCTATGGATTCCCTTCAAATCCATACGACTTAGGTAATTGTTTACTGATCTTATTAAGACATGATACAGTTTCATTATATGATTATAATAGATCAGAGACTATTCCCCTTATAAATTTTGACTTAAGACCATGAATTATATAATCCTTCTTACTCTTTGGATCACGTGTATTGTTGGAGTTCTCATTCCTTATATTATGAGCCATTAATAAATGATGAAATACACCAGGTTAGATCATATAATAATGTATAATCCAAAAACTAGAAATTTCCTCAACATTATTTCAATATTTTCAGACATCTAGTCTCACAATCATAAAAATGGTTTCTTTTCTGACATATTTACTCATCAATACTTCATAATGGTTTCTAAATAAAATGTGATTTGTCTTAAGCGTATCCCACAGGAGTGTTGCATCTAAGAGTACAGTAAGGCCCGTTGTCATGTACCAAGATATCAAAGGTCATGACTGAAATTCCTTGTCGGATTTTTCACTCCTATGTACATATATGCCAAATCCGCCTCTACCTGATCGTATCTAGATAGGTATGTATTGCATGGAAAATTCAAAAAATCTCTACATTACCAAAATTATATGAAGTTATTCTATATTAATCCTCAATGTTTTTCTTTGGGAAATGTTCTCTAATCAGAGTATATCTAAATCTATATCCATGGTTTTTTCTAAACTACCTCTGATACCAAATATAATGCCCCAACCCCAGTTATCCAGAGTCAGTGCATTATTACATAACATTGTTATGATACAAGGAATCAAGTCCCAAAGTATTAATCAATTTAGCATTCTTGTAAGAAAGATTACATATAAGAACATTACATTACAATTTTTAAAATAAAACATAACAAAAATAATACTTTGAGAATTCCATTATTCCCCTTTCATAACCATGTATATCAATCATTATACACCTCTTATCATCCTTGTAAAAATCAAAAAAAAAATAAATGGGTGAGCTCAGATGCTTACAAAAGAAAAAAAATATAGAATAATCTATAATAAATAAGCACAATCATTTAAGGAAATGTATAATACTACATCACAAGACTTTTAAACATAAAAATCTGCATAATATGGAAATGATAAATCAAATAATTCAACTTTCTTATTCACATGGATATTATACTTGTTGAATAATAACATATAATATCAATATATAAATTCATAATGATGGAATGCATAATTCCGGACATCATACCACATAATCAAGGACTCGTTCCAAGAATACAAATAAATTTTATTTCCTGGCCTTCTTTCGAGACACTAATTTGTCACATGAGACCTACATATGCATGGAGGATCTTTAGCGGGCTCCAACCATCACTTACTAAATCCAATGTATTCCACATATAAAAAAGTGGAAAATAACATAAACAATTATATTAAAACAAGAATAAAAAATTTCTATTATTTAACTATAAACAATGAATGGTATAAAAATAGCACATCCATGTAAAAAAAATATCATAACTAATTCAATATAATATAGATGATTTAATTATAATAAATCAACCTCACAGAAGAATAATATCCACTAATTGATTTTGACATATTTGAAAATGAGAAGTAAATCTCTTTGAGAGAAATACCCCTTTTTCATGAAATCATTTAAAAGTTGCAAAATTTATAAAGGAAGAAATTTAAAATATATATTTGAATAAATGTATCTCATACAAGATTTAATAATTTTAATGGAATTAAAATTTTAAAACATTCATTTCCATATAAATAAATACTTAAAACCATTTTGAAAACATTGACATTAATGAGAATGATTTAGAAGAATAAATATTTAAAACTTTTAAAATGATCTTTTAGTTAAATTGTCCCTTAATAAAATCCTTTTGAAATAACTTTTATGAAACATGGATATGGAAAATAAATATGTCCCATAAAAAACTTTTATATAAACAATCTTGGATAGTAATGAAATTGAGGAATTTACACTTACCTCGTACTTTCCTTTAGTTAGGGGTATGTTTAACTGCCTATATAATGACCATAGTATGTTATTAATTAGCACCAGAACCATATTAATATTGATTATATCATATATGATTCATTCTTTACTTCATACTGCCAATTTCATAATAATTTCCATTATAAAGTAACATCTTGGGTAATAATCGCTTTCTTTATTGTATGTGTTTTATATTGTTATTGTTGATCGTATCACATAGATCATGATTTACATACTTCCAGAATATAAAACATGATATATATATTATTAATATTCAAATTATAAATATGTATAATAGATAGATATACAAAATGGAAGCACCACTCATGGAGGTAGTACTCTGTACGTACGAATGAACGTTTTTTCCATTTTCTTATCGTATAGTATGGAAGTATGTAAACAAAATATATTTATCTACATAAAAATATATTATTCTAGTAGAGATATTATCTCATATACCTCTTAATTAATCAATGTATTTTTTATAAAAATACTTGATGGGTGATCGTTGAAGATGAATCTCATCGTGTCATGGAGACGGTAAGCCATACGTACGCACGAACAATAATTTCATCCTATTGATGGTGAAATAGTGTTTAATTGGATGATATATTACATATAAAGATTCATTACCATGTTATATTGACAACTTAAATCAATTATACTCATTATTATACCAATCCAAATAATTTAGTGTCGAATAACAAACTACCCCACGACGTGGAGACGGTAAGCCGTACGTACACACGTATGGTGACTTTGACATTCATATGATGGATATAATAATGAATATGGATTTAAAATATTTATAATAACACAAAATTATGTATAGGTCAGTGGATTTAGTATTTTAGCATGTAAACAATAAAGATAATGGAAGTGGAAGAAGAAAAGAACCTTGATAGAGGTGATAAAATGTTTACATTTTCTTTGTGTTCTTCCTTTTGATTGAACAAAAGGGCTCCTTAGGTTGTCTTTATAATCCATGTAAGGCCTCTAGGTTTAATTGATTATAGTTGGCAAAATTTTTTATTAGGGTTTTGATGATCCAAATGGATTTGGAGATGTGAAATTAAGAGATGGGGAAGTACCCTTTTATAAGAGAGGTGAGGGTCACTTTAGAAAAAACATGAAATATTATTCTATTATAAAACAATTTTCGGTTTGTAATGGCTCCAAATGGATTTATTTCAAGTTTAAGGTGGTTATGGGTTTAAATACTCTCATCCAATAGTTTTTAGGAATTTTTAGGTCACCATATTAACCTTATATTATTTATTTAACCATTAGTTAAATAGTTTAACTATTACCAAGTCTTCTTGTATTATTATAATACATGGTTAATAAAATTACTATAAAATGGAAAGATAACCTAATGTGGTTCATTAATAAAATATATATCATTATATATGTCATTTTTTCCTAAAAATAAATTTTTACGAATAATATATCATTTAAAAATATAGTATTTGTTTCAAGGCCTCATTTATGTCAATTTTGACACTATTTAGTAATTGATTTTTGTTAATGTCAAAAAAATTTGAGGAATTAGAAAACAAAATACAATTAATAACCCCTAAAATGTCATATTTACCTAGAAAAATATTTTATTTCTTCAAAAGATTCAATTTACATTTATTTTAATATTTATAATATCAATTATTTCAATACTTCATGAAGAAGGTAATTACTACATCATCATTATGTCATAAATAAAATTAATTATTTGATATCAAGAAATTATAAATAAAATACCATGATGTATGAAATATTTTTATTTTTATAATTAATATTTATTTTATAATTTATCTTCTGTGGAACCCTATATTAAAAATAGTTTTCTTATTAAATGTTGAATTTAACACTTTTAACTATTCATTAAATAAAATATAATAAATGTCCTAATGTCTCCCAAATGGATCAAAAGGATCTTATTTTTATTCTAAAGTTGATTTTTTTCTATTTAAATTTATCCAATATAATTAGAACACGTGTTGGGGTAATTTTAATATTATTTTTACCTTCAATTACATTATTTACATTTAAACATGTTAATTAAAATTCAAATGTTACTATACACCAAAAATTATTTTGATCCTATTGAACCACATTTTGCTTATTTATTTCAACCGTGTCTATTGTATTTTTTAAATTAAAATCACAAAATTAGTAAAATTACGATTTTTGCAAATTTGAAAATGTGTCTAGAAGATGGATAAAACACGTTAAAAAGGTTCAATAAAGTTTTATATGTCTAATGTTATTAAAAAATTACTCCAATGAATTAAATTATACTAATATATTTATTATGTATATATTTTCAATTTTATATAAATTTTTAATTACAAATAATTACATAAATGAAACTGTTAGTTTTTTTCTATAACGTAGTGTTTTTCGGTATTCATCAAAAATAAATTGTTTTCAGAAAAATACAATAAATTCACCCAAAGATAATTATGATATTCCAAATTCAAAAATTATTTAAATTTTAACCAATTTAAAAAATTGATCTTTCATTAATTAATTTACAATTAATTCACTTTTTCAAAACCAGAAAGTATATTTTTAAGTAGTTAAAACTATCAAAAGATTGACATGTCATTATGTCCAATTTAAATATAAAATTACGTAACCTAAATAATATTAAATGATAAAAATAAAATCTAATTATAATTTAAAACCACTGAAATTAATAATTTAACACTTTAAATTATTTCTATTAAAAAATTTGTTTTCAATTAAAATTTAGTAATTATTATTATTCAACAAAATAATAAATTTTTCAGAGAATTACCAAAAATTAATCCATTCTCAATTTTTATGTCCTGATTCTAAAGAAAAATTTAATTTCATTAAATTGAATATATAAATGTGTCAAATATTGGATTTAAAATGGGTTTTCAATTAAATGGCGGTAAAATTGTATTTTTTTAAAATACTTCTTTTATCTAAAAAATTGAATTTGTTCTTATATATTTTCTATGAAACACATAATATGGATACTAAAATTAAATGGAGTATATAAAATTCAAAATTCAGTTAGTACTATTCATTACCACTTTTTAAATGGCTAGATTGGTTATTCGTGGTGTGCTCGAACTCAGTGCTGCGTGTAGCGCACACTATTGAATTACTTTAAAGAGATAATGTACTATGAAGTCCTAGGGTGTTACATTATCCCCTCTTACAATAAATTTCGTCCACTCAATTTTAAATTGTTCTTCTAAAATAAATGGTTAAAAATAGAAAATACCTTTGTGGAAAACCATAATCATAAATTGGGTTAATAAAATGTATTCATAATAAGAGGGAAAGGGAAGTGAAAAAGTCACCACCAAATTAGGATTTCGAATAGAAGAACATTGGTTGAAATTATAATTAGAGGAAAAACCAAAATATAAATAGGAAGTGATTGGGGTCATCAATCACAAATAACTGAATGGAAAATTGTGGGCCTCAAAGCCATAATTATATAATGATTTAAAATATCATTAGTTGAACATAATATATGGTATTATGATAACAAATTTTTGGTATTATGATCCTTTCCTTAATGTATAAGAATTAATTTCATCATAGAATAAGAAAAAAATAATACTTGAAAAATAGAGTCATATCCTTTAACTAATTTCTACCACAAAATCATATTAGAACTCAAAAATATTCTATCTATCCTAATGTAATAGGGTTCAAAAAAATGAATTTATAATTCATTTGTCAGACCATTTTAAAAAACTACATTGTAAAAACTAGGACCTCAGGTAGGCCAGTGGTAGGTAATGCACCATTGTTTCCCTTCGGTTTCAGGTTCAAGTCTCGCGCCTTGCTGGGCGCGACAGGTTATAGACCGACCTCTATGTTGTCCTTTTAATAACAATCAAAAAATAGTCTAAACAAATGATTTAATCTTAAATAATAGTATATAAAGTCCAACATAATTCTATTTATCGTTTAGACTTATCCAAACTACTTCTGTCGAAACTCAATGTCCAAAATTTATAAATAATGTAAACATAATGAAGATCTCTTTTTTCCACATAATAACATGGTAATACATTCATCATTTATTCTCTTAAAACAAGGTAAAAACCTGAATTAACATTTATCCTTATTGAATAAATTCATGCTCACTTTTTCCTTTTATAATACTTGTTAAACTCCTTAAATTCAAAAACTTTGAAAACTCCAACTATGATGGAAGAAACAAACCATTAACTACTTCCAAGGATGTCAGTAATAACCAATATACCTTAACCAACTCAATTATCACTTATTCCAAAATCACTAACTTAATATCAGGATCATATTAATGTTTATGTTTCTCACCACCATATTTTTTACAAAATATTTAACAAGAAACTGTATCTAATTACTTGTTACAATAAAATCTAAAATCCTTGATGAAAACATACTTCAGTACAATAATTATATACATTTTAATTATTATAACTTGTACATAATTAATACAATACTCAAATGACACAATTCATAAATATATAATTAAGAACACTAATCATTCCTCTTCATCTACAGCATTATCATTAACTGATTATTATCCAATAGAATCATTTAGGGTATACTCTGATGATTGATTCGCGTAGTGTCCCAACACACTCTAGACGAATCATTGTAAATTTGAAACATTTTTTTTCCATTTCAATCATGAACATGGTTTCCTTTTTCTCCACACTTATAACAAACTCTCATTCCTTTCATGAACTTCCCAGGTTGATTATTTTACAGTTATCACATATGAGAAAATACTTTTTTACCTTCTTCTATTAATCCATTGTTCTTTCTACCATACTCTTCTTCACTCACTTCCCTTCAAATACATATGACTCATATAATTCATTACATATCTTATTAAAACATCATACTATTTGTTAATATGATGATAATACATGGGAGAATATTTCCCTTGTAAATGTTGTCTTAAGACCATGAATGATATGATCCTTCTTACACTTTAGATCATGCGTATTACTAGAGTTCTCATTCCTTCTACAAGGTGCCATTTATAAATGAGAAAATACACTATTTTAGATCATATCATAATGTATAATCCAAAACCCTGAAAAATCCCCAACATTAATAGAATATTTTTACACATCTAGTCTCATAATCATAAAAATGGTTTATTTGCTAACATATTTACTCATAAATCCTTCACAATGGATTATAATGAAAATGTGAATTATACTAAGCATATCTCATGGGAGTTTCAAAACCAAGAGTGATGTAAGGCCCGTTTTCATGTACTAGGATACCTAGGGTCAAGCAAAAAACTCCTTGTTAGTGTTTTCACTACTAGGTACATGTATGCTAGAGCTGCCTCTGCCTGCCTGTATCCAGACATTGATGTTATTCTTGAAAAATTCACAAAATCTGTACATTACCATAATTCTATGATGTTCTTATATACTAATACACAATTTTTTTCATAGGTTAATGTTTTATAATTAGAGTTTATCTAAAACTATTTCCAAGGTTGTTGTTCAATTTACTCTGATACCAACTGTAACGTCCTGACCCTAGTTACCTAGAGTCAGGACATTATTATATAATATTGGCATGATACAAGGAATGAAGTCCTGAAAGACTGACCAGTTTAGAATTCTTGGAAGATAAATTACATATATGAACGGTAGATTACAATTTCTAAAATAAAACACAACACAAATAATCATTTGAGAATTTTATTTTTCCCTAGAATAACCATGAATATCAATCATAATACACTTCTTCACATTCTGGGAAAAAATAAAACATAAGAAATGGGTGAGCTTAGATTCTCAGTAAGGATACAAAATATAGAGGAAACAATTTCAAATAGGCATAACAATTTAAGGAAATGTATAATACTAAAAACTAATCATTTTAAACTTAAACATAAGTACAATATGGAAAATATAAATAAAATAATTCCATTTACTTATTCACATGGATATTACATTAGTTGAATAATCACATGTAATATCAATAGATAATTTCAATATGATGGAAGGCATAATGCGGGACATCATAACAACATAGTCATGGCCTCATGCCAAGACTACAAATAAATTTTTTTCAAGGCATTGTTCCAAGAGACTAATTTGTATCATTAGACCGACCGATGCATCAAAGAGATATAGAGGGCTTCACCTATCACTTACTATGACCAAATCATTCCTAATATAAACATGTTGGAACATAACATAAAAATTAGTTTTAAAAATAGCATATGAAATGTCAATACTTTAACCATAAACCATCAGTGGTATAAAAATATCATATCCAAAGTAAAAAATATCATAACTCATTCAATATAGTATGGAATATTGTATTCTAATAATTCCATCTCAAAAAATAATAATTTCTTGAAAATTATGTTGATATAGTTGAAAATGATCAATAAACGTCTTTGAGAGAAATACCCCTTTTCATGAAATCATTTAGAAGTAGAACAATTTATAAATTAATACATTTAAAATATATTTTTTAATTAATGTATCCCATTCCAATTTTAAACTTTTGAAAGGCGTTAACATTTTAAAATATTCATGTCCATATAAATAGATCCTTACAACCATTTTGAAAATATGACCATTAATGAGAATGATTTAGATGAATAAATATTTAAAACATTTAAAATTATGTTTTAGTTAAAGAATCCATTAAGAAGAATCCATATGAAACTTTTTTTTGAAACAAGGTATGGATAATAAATATTTCCCATTAAAAATTTACATATAAACAATCTCGGATAATAATGAGATTAAGTAATTTACCCTTACCTTGTGCTTTCCTTTAGTTGGGGGTACGTTTAACATCTTTTATAATAACCATAGTATGTTATTAAATTACAACATAATCGTATTGATTTTTATGATACCATATATGATTCATTTAATACTTCCTACCACCCATTTAATAATAATTTCCATGTTAAAGTAACATTTCAGGAAAAAATATCTTTATTTACTATACATGTTTAGCTTGTTATTCTTGATCATATTACATAGATAATTATTTACATACCCCCAGAATATAAAACCAGATTTATATATCATATATATTTAGAATATAAATTGGTATTATATATATATATATATATATATATGAAATGGAAAAACCACTCATGGAGACAGTTGTCCGTACGTATGCATGAACGATGTTTCTGTTTTCTTATCATATAGTATTGAAGTAAGTAAAAAAAATATATTAATCTACATAAATATATATTATTTCAGTAGTGATATTATTTCATATACCTCATAATTAATCAATGTATTTATTTTTATAAAAATTCTTGATGGGTGGTCGTTGAAGATGAATCTCATCGCATCGTGTAAACGGTAACTCATACATACGCACGAACGATAATATAATCTTTTTGAAGGTGAAATTTTGTTTAATTTGATGTTATATTACATATAAATAATCATTACCATATTATATTCACTATTTTAATTAATTATACCCTTTATTATACCCATCCCAATAACGTAGTGTTGAATAACAAACTACACCACGACATGGAGACGGTAAGACATACCTACACACGTATGGTGACTTCATCATTCATAGGATGGGTATAATAAGGAATATTGTTGTAACATATTTATAATAACATAAATGTATGTATATGGTACTGGAGTTATTATTTTGGTATGGATACAACAATGAAAGAGGATTTGGAAGAAGAGAAGAACCTTGAAAGAGGTGCTGAAATAATTACATATTCATCGAGTGTTTCCTTTTGATTTAAAAAAAAGGGCTCCATAGAATGGATTTATGATCAAATTAAGGCTTATAGGTTAATGTGAGGATAGTTGGAAGAATATTAGAGTAGGGTTTGGCTGAGCCAAATGGAATTGGAGGTGTGAAATTAGGAGAAGGGGAAGTAACCTTTTATTAGAGAGGTGAGGGTCACTTTTGGAAAAGCATGAAATATTATTTTATTATAAAATCATATTCTGTTTATAATGTCACAAAATGGATTTAATTAGAGGATAAGGTGTTTATGTATCTAAATCCTCTCATATAATATGTTTTAGTCAATTTTAGGTCACCAAATTATCCTTATCTTGTGGATTTAACCATTAATTAGATAGTTTTACTTTAACAATGTCTTTTGTTATTATTATAATACATGGATAATAAAATTACTATAAAATTCCCAGATAACATCAAGTGGTTCATTTATATAATATCTAAAATTATATAAGTTTTTTTTCCAATCATTATATTTTTAGGAATATTATTTCATTTAACAATATTGTATTTTTTTTAAATGCTCATTTTTGTCAATTTTGACACTATTTAGTAAATTTTTTTCTATAGTCATAACAACATGATGAATTCGAAAAAATTTCATTTAATCATCCTTAAAATTTCATACGAACCTAGAAAATTATATTATTGCTTCTAAACGTGCAATTTACATTTATTTTAAGATTTATAATATTCACTATTTTAATATTTCATTACAAATTTAATTTCTACATCATCATTGTGTCATAAATAAATTTTATTTTTATGATTTCTATAAATTATAAATAAAATACAATGATATAGGATATATTTTTATCTTTATAAAAAATATTTATAGTATAATTTTTCTTTTTTATAATCCTATATTAAAAATGGTTTAGTTATTAAACTTTGAAATTTACACTTTTAACTATTCTTTAAATAAGATATAATAATTGTCTTAATATATCCCAAATTGGATCAATAAGATCTTATTCTTATCATATGGTTGATTTTGGTCAAAAACACTTATCCAATAGAATTAGGA
This sequence comes from Viscum album, assembly GCA_963277665.1. Classification (NCBI taxonomy): domain Eukaryota; kingdom Viridiplantae; phylum Streptophyta; class Magnoliopsida; order Santalales; family Viscaceae; genus Viscum; species Viscum album. The sequence goes on along the minus strand of CAUJRU010000026.1, from coordinate 1,020,645 downwards.
CATGTTTTGGGGTAATTTTAATATAACTTTTTCCTTTAATTACCATATTTACTTTTAACCATGGTAAATAAAATTCAAAAGATACTATTCACCAAATATTACTTTAATCCTATTGAACCTCATTTTACTTGATGATATGAACCTTGTCTCTAGGGTTTTCAAATTCAATTCATGATAATTGTAACAACCCACGATTTTAGAAGATATGCTCATTTTAATTTCTTTCATATCTTCTGTTGTACGCTACACCAAGATTATCTTGCACTATACGCAATACCGTGTCAGCTTGCAGTATACGCAACACTAATCTTAGATCGTGTTCCACACAATTTCATGTTTGTTTGATAGTAGTTATTCTACGAAACATTGAGTATATATATATATTCAATGTATTTTGTTATACGCAACAACAAAGGAGTCATGCACTACACGCAACCCTAACATGGCTTGCATTACACGCAATCGCGACCTTCCCCGATAGCGTGTGCTGTACGCAATACCGGGTTTTACTAAACAACAACATATTATTATAATAATATTATTAACTAGAATTTATGAATACTATTAACTAAATTATTAATTTTATAACATTATTATTCATTTAACACATTTTCTATAACATGGTATGAGAACAAAATAAATTTTTCAGGTAAAATAATTATTTTTCAAAAAATGCAGTTTGCCTCCTTTCGATGGTGCACCCACATTAAATATAGTTTTTGACATGTTTGTAAGTTCAATTTTACAAAATAAAATTATTTTTTGGGATCAGGATATAAAATTTTACCTTGGATAAAAATTTCATATTATTCCGATACCTTTCATATTTTAATGAATAGTAAAAACACGCTATATTTTAATTAAAAAAAACTTTTTTTCATCATAATAATTTTTGTGGTTAAATTATAATATTGAATGCTTTTAAAGTATAAATAAAATATATTTTTACCATTTAATATAATGTATGTCATTAGCATTTATTTTACATTGAATTTGTAGGTTAAATAAATTCAATCTTTTGTAATGTTAAAAAAAACTAATTTTCTTTCAACAACGGGATTAATTTTAATTTATTTTCTGCAACTCTTGTGTATTGAATTTGAAAAAATGGATTCCATATTTGGAATCAGTGGGTAAAATTATATTAATATACTACTTTTTTTTATTTTTAGGCATTATGAATAGTAACTACGTAAAATTTTATTTACCTTAGTAAAAGGTAAATCGGGTAATTAAGGGTAAATATAATATTATAAAATTATCCTAACACTTATCTTAATACAATTGGATGATTATATTTAGTCCTAAGTCATATTTGGGTCGAAATGGAATCCATTAGAACCCACTTGGAGGTGATTAAGTCATTTAGTTTATTTTATTTAAAGGAAAGTGAAATATGTCTCACTCAACTTTAATAATTAAAGTATTTTAATACAAGTCTATACAGAATATAAATTCGGTTATAAATACTCATTTGAAGGATAAAATGTTTTTATTTATCATGGTAATTTATTTTTAATTTTTAAGATTTATTTAATTACCTTTTTATCTTATACATTAATGATGCAGAAATTATTTATTTAGTGAAAAATCAATAATATAGTTTTTATTGAAATAGTAATACATATCAAAAGGCCCAAATATATGAACAAAACTTATTAGTAGTGTATATATAAACCCTAATCATCCACTGGCCGAGTTGGTGACCATTTTGATTCTTATTAAGGCGATTATAACACTTATAATATTTTATTTTAAATGATTCCAAAGTTGTCCCCTTCATAATTTAATAAAGATAAAAATTTACATGTTTTTATTTTAAGATGATAAATTCGAGTAAAATTATTATTATAAAATATATGATATTTATATTCATCAAAGGATTTAATTTTTAATTTTTATGCAAACAATATGTATATTAAATAATTATACAGAAATGTTGTACTAATTATTTTATTAAGAGATATACCAAATAAATGCTTTTACAAATATTAAAATATATATTATATGAACTATTTAATGTGCTCCACGAATTTTGAAGACAAATTTGACATGTTAGGAATCTATTAAGTATTTTAGTTCGAATATATCCTCTGTGTAGATTTTATTTAAATTCAAATGAATGAATAGTGTCAAAATTGACACTATTGTTATTTTATAGAAATAACATATTATTAAATTGTTTAAAAATCACAAAAATATTTAAAAATTATAAATTTAAATTTATATAGTCTAAAATGTGATAATTTATCCAATTATGGAAAATTAACAACCCATATGTGATTATTAATAACCATATAAATTTTAGAATTTTATTACCACAAATAAACTTAAATAGATTAAATAAGGATAAATCAAAATGATATGGTTTAACATAAGATCAAAACATGTCTAAATTTTATTGGTTGATGAGATTACAACCCTATCTCATCTAATCTTTGAATTGAGTCATTTTTGGAGGTTTTTATGTGTGGTTTGAATTTATATTAAACTAATATTTTTGGGGATTCCAAAGGTGCCCCTCTCCTCCCCTATAAAAGGGAAACTCCTCCCTCTCTTCCTCACACCATTTTGAGCCTTGAAGCTCAGCCAAACTCTGCCTATTTCACTTCCCCACATCCTAGAAACCTTATAGAGGTACTGTTTATCTCAAAAGACCAAACCTAGTTCCCTAAGAAGAAGTTTAAAGGAGGTGCGTCGAAGAAGAGGTAATATCTTCTACCGATTATTTCAATCTTATTTCTTTTTCAAATTCTTCTTATTTAGTTGTTTCATTATGAAGTAATAAAATCAGTATCCCTAATATAATGATATGTTATTATAAATATGAAACAACCCCATTTCACCTTCTATCCATCCTACAGAAAACAAAATCATTGCTCGTGCGTACGTACGAAATACCGTCTCCACGCCGTGGTGTAATCTGTTTTTCCACCAACACCTTACATGGATGGGTATAATGGTGTAAAGAATAACTATATATGGTTATTATAACATCATAATAATTATTATATATTATACTATACACTCCAATTCTATAATTATGGGAAAAATATCACCGCTCGTGCGTACGTACGGACTACCGTCTCCACGACACGATGAGATTCATTCTCCATGTTAACCATACATGAATGATAATAATGTTTATATAATGAATATTAATGAAATATATGAAATAATAATTCTACTATATTTATGTATATATATATGTATGTCATATATTTAGTTTCATTCAATTCAATAAGGAAACGAAAACAGCATTCATGTGTACGTACAGCCTACCGTCTCCATGAACGGTGTATTTCATTCATTTTATCGATCTATAATATATATGTATATGATAAATATAAATCATGTTTTACATTATGGTATTATGTAAATCAGGATATATGTAATAATATCAAGAATGAAAAGTCGAAACACATACGATAAATGAAATGATTTTACCCAAAACGCTACTTTAACATGGAATTTACAAAAAAACAGGTAATATAAAGTCACAAGTGAAACATATATGATATCATAATAATGAATATGACTTTTTAATAAGTCAATGACATTATTTAAATCATTATACAGGAGGTTTGGATCCATATGAAGCATATCAGACCTAAGCTAAGGGATAATGATCCAAATCTCATTTTTATCTGAGATTGCTTATTCGTAAGTATTTACTGGGGTTATTTCTATCATCCATGTCCTTGTTTTATAAAAGTGTTTTAATGTATGTTCAAAGTCCTTTTTCCCATTTTTGAGTTTTACTACATGGTATATAAGTAATTTTTCTTTTATTTATGTTACGAGGTACTTTTTTGACTTTTTTGGAAAAAGTACGAGAAGAATGTTTTTTTAACTTATACGGCACGAATGGATTTTTACGGTTTTATAAAGCATTATTTTCATGAAGGTTCCTCAAAAATATTTCATAACTATTTAAAAAAAATATTTTTCTTATAAAATTTCATGATGTTTCGTGAAAAGAAATTGAATTTGAAGAAGAAATGATATTTTCCTCAAGAATTCATTTCAAGTGTTTTATCAAAACCATTTTCCATCTAAGATGACATTATTTCATATGTGCATGTTTCAAGTATAAAGTCTCAATGATTTACATGGATTCACTTTTATTATTATGAAATGATATCCATTTCTTTTATATGGATTATTTGACGATGGGATGATGTTATGAAACTCATTTTATTCGTTGGGTTATTACGAATGATGTATGTTTATTTTGTGGCACAAGTAATAATGATTTCATTATGATATGGGTGGGACCTATATCTCCCTCCAATGCATTGGGTAAAGATTTTATATTTCATTAGATAGAAATGGCTAGAACGGTATGTTAATCTGGTTCAGTGTTACAGGACTGAAACGAGGAGTGAACTCGATTCAGAAAGGGACTTTGTCCACTAAGATGGTCTTAGTAGGAATGCCTTGGCTACTATGGAAATCATATCATGTGATGAATGGTTGCCACAATTACATGTTTTATTCCCATTATATTTTATCATGGTTGATTTTCCGTTATGATATATGCCTTACGTACTTCCACGATTTATGTATTTGCTCAAGATTTTGATTTTTAAATTTCATGTTCAAGTTTATGCTTCCAAATGTTTATGGATTGTTTTATGTTATCTATGTTTGACCTAACTGAGCATTTGAGCTCACCCTTTTTATGTTTTATTTTCCCCGGGAAATAGAGAAAGGTTTTAGGTATGGAAACAAAAAGGTGAAGATCATTATGGGAGTTGTTGAAGATATTTCAACATGATTAGAAGTTTATATTCTGAGTTTCCAAAGGCGCTAAACTATTACGATCCTTGTGTGTCTATTTTTGTTATGTATTAAGTATTCCGAAAAAGTAATGTAATGTCCATGAACTTCAAGGTTTGGGTCTCTAAAAAAATGGTAAAATTAAGTTTTATGCAAATTTGAAAATGTACCTAAGAGATGGGTAAAAGACATTAAAAAAGTTCAATAAAATATTATATGTCTAATCTTATTATAAAATGAATCCAATGAATTAAATTGGAATAATATATGTATTTCGTGTTTATTTTGAATTTACGATAAATTTTTAATTGAAAATAATTATTTAAATGAAAATTTCAGTTTTTATCTATAACGTAGTGTTTTTCACTATTCAATAAAAATTGAATTTTTTCAGAAAAATACCAAAACATCACTAAAAGAGAATTTTGATATTCCAAATTCAAAATTGATTTATATTTGACCAAATTAAATACATATAGGTTGAATTAATTAATTTACAATAAATTCACTTGGTCAAAACCAGAAACCGGGTTTTTAAGAAGTAAAAAGTTAACAAAAGATTGACATGTTTTTATGTCCAATTTAAATGTGAAATTACTTACAATGACATAAATTATATTAAATGAAAAAAATATAATCTAATTATACTTTAAAACAACTCAAACGAATAATTTAACACTTTAAATTATTTTCATTAAAATAGATGTTTAGAATTAAAATTTAGTATTTTTTTTATTATTCATCAAAATATCAATGTTATCAGAGAAGTACCAAAAATTTATCCAAACTAAATTTTTATGTCCTGATTCTAATTAAAAATATAATTCATTAAGTTAAATATATTAAAGTGTCAAATTTTATGTTTAAAATGGTTTTTTCTTTAAAAGGATGTAATATTTCAATTTTTTTTAAAATACTTCATTAATCTAAAAAATTGAATTTCTTTATATATTATGTCTAAAAAACACATAATACGGATGTTAAAATTATATAGAGTATATAAATTTCAAAATATTGTTAATACTATTCATAACCACTTTTTGAACAGCTAGTTTGGTATGTTGTGGTGCGCATGAACTCAGTGTTGCATGTAACACAAGCTATCGAATTATGTTAAATAGATAATGTACCATGAAATCATGGGGTGTTACATTCTCCCCTCCTACATTAAATTGCGTTCGTGAAATTTGACATTCTACTTCGAAAATAAAAGGATAAAAATAGAAAATACCATTATGGAAAACCCACATCAGAAATTGAGTTAATACATTTTAGTCATAATAAGAGGGAAAAAGAAATGAAAAAGTTACCACCAAATTAGGATTTCTAAAAGGATAACATTATTGGTAATTTTAAATGGAGGAATAACATAAATATTTATAGGGAGTGATTGATTTCATCAATCACAAACAAGTTAATAGAAAATTGAGGGTCTCAGATCCATAAATCAATGATTATTTAAAATATCATCAGTTCAACAAAACATAAGGTATTATGATAAAAAAATGGTTTTAAGATCCTTTCCCTAATGTTTAAGAATTAATTTCATCATAGAATAATGAAAAAAAAGAATAATTAAAAAATAGAGTCCCATCCTTTAACTAATGTCTACCACAAACTCATCATAGAACTCAAAAATACTCTATTTATCCTAATCATATAGGGTTAAAAAAATATAAATTTATAATTCATCTATCAGACCATTTTAAAAAAAATACATTATATAAACCAAGAAATCACCTAGGCCATTGGTAGTTTATACACCTTTATCTCCCTTAGGTTGCGGGTTCAAGTCTCGCGGCATTTCCAGTAGTGATTGATTGTCGCCAGACCTCTGGGATTACTTTTTATTACAATCAAAAAATAATCATGAGAAATTTTTTAATCATAAATATTAGTATCTGATGTCCAACTTAATTCATTATAAGATTTAGACTTATCCAAAATGATTCTGTCCAAACACATAGTCCAAAATTCATAAGGAAGGTAAAAATAATGAAGATATCTTTTTCCACATAATAACAAGAGAGTACCTTCATCATATAATCTCTTTAAACATGGTAACACCCAAAATTATCATAAAACCTTATTGAATAAATTCATGCTCCCTTGTTCATTATATAATACTAGATATACTCAATTTAGCCATAAATTTTAAAAACTCTAACAATGATGGAATAGAAAAACCATTAAACAGTTCAAATGATGTCAATAATACCAAATATACATTATCCAACTCAATTATTTCTTATTAAAAAATCACTACCTTGGTATCAAGATCATATTAAGGTTAATATTTCTATCAACCAATTTTTTTCCAAAATGTTTAACTTGAAACATTGTCACATTACATTTTACCATAAAATCTCAAATCCTTGATGAAAACGTATTATAGTACAATACATGTATACTATATAATTTTTATAACTAGTAGAACATTAATACAATACTCAAATGAAACAATTCATTAATAACTACATGAGAACACTAATCATTCCTCTTCATCTCAGGTAGTATCAAAACATGATTATTTTCTAATAGCATCATTCAGTGTATACTCTAATGATTGATTCACATAGTCTCCCAACTCCTTGTGGATGAAGAACTGTATATTTGAAACCTTTTTTCTTACCCTTGAAATCATGAAATTGGTTTCCTATTTCTCCTTACTTATAAAAAACTATCATTCTATTCAATCACTTCCCAGGATTATTCTCTTACATTTATCAGATATGGGAAAATCATTCTTTTCCTTTTCCATTTATCCTTATTTCTCTTTACCATCCTCTTCTTCTCTAGACTCACTTTAAAGCCATATGACTAAGTGAAATATTTACATATCTTATTAACACATGATAATATTTCTTCATAGAATGATAATCTATGGGAGACTATTTCCCATCTAAATGTTTTCTTAAGACCATGAATGGTATGATCCTTCTTAGTCTTTGGATCATGCATATTGTTGGAGCTCCCATTCCTTCTACTAGGCGCCATTTGTAAATGAAGAATTAAGAAAGGATAGATTATATCATAATGTATAATCCAAAAACTATAAAAATCACAAACATTAATTGAATATTTTCACACATCTAGTCTCATAATCATAAAAATGATTTCTTTACTGATATAATTACTAATAAATCCTTTATAATTGTTTGTAAAGAAAATGTGAATTATCCTATGAAAATCCCCTGAGAGTGTCATAACCAATAGTGCAGTAAGGCCCATTGTCGTGTACCAGGATACCTAGGGTCAAGACCAAAACCCCTTGTCGGAGTTTTCACTCCTAGGTACATCTATTCCAGAGCCGCCTCTACCTACCTATATCCAAACATGGATGTTATTCTTGTAAAATTCAAAAAATCTCTACATTACAAGAATTCTAGGAAGTTCTATTACACTAATCCTCAATTGTTATCTTAGGGAATTGTTATCTAATAAGAGTTTATCTAAATATATTTACAAGGATGTTGATAAACTTCCTTTGATACCAATAGTAATGCCCCGACCTCAGTTACCTAGATTCGGTGCATCATTACATAACATTGTCATGATACAAAGAATCAAGTCCTGATGGACCGATCAGATTAGCAGTCTTGGATGATATATTACATATATGAAAGTTACATTAAAATTTAGAAAATAAAACACAAGAAAAATTATCATTTGAGAATTTCATTATTCCCCTAGATTAACCCTGCATATCAATCATAATACATTTCATCACATCCTGGGAAAAATAAAACATAAGAATGTGGTGAGCTTAGATGCTCTGTAAGGATAAAAAATATTGCGGAAACTATCATAAATAAGAATAAACAATTATGGAAATGTATAAGACTAAACCCTAAGATTCATAAACTTAAACTTCAACATAATGTGTAAAAGATAAATCAAATAATTCCATTTACTTATTCACATGGATATTGTACTTATCAAATAGTAAAATGAAATATCAATAGCTTATTTCATTATGATGGAAAGAATAATGTCGAACATCACAACCACATAGTCAAGGCCTCTTGACAAGACTACAAATAAAAATTTTGTCAAGCCCTTGTGTCAAGACAGTAATTTGTTTCATGAGACCTACTGATGCATCGAGGAGCTGTAGCGGGCTCCACCTTTCACTTACAAAGTCCAATGCATTACTCAAATGAAATTGTTCTAATATAACATGAAAATTCATACTAAAACTAGCACATTAAATGTCAATTATTTAACCATAAATCAAGAATGGTATAATAATATCACATCCACAGTAAAGCATATCATAACACATTCAATATAATATGTAATATTTTATTATAATAAATCATCATCAAACAAAAACAATGTTCAATTAAGGATGTTGACATAATTGAAAATGACCATTATAACTCTTTGAGAGAAATGCTCTATTTTCATGAAATCATTTAAAAGTCACACAATTTATAAAGGAAGACATTTAGAAAATATTATTAAATAAAGGTATCCCATACAACTTTTAAAATTTTGAAAGGAATTAACAATTTAAAACATTCATGTCCACATATATTAATTCATTAAAACCATTTTGAAAAAATGGACATTAATGAGAATGATTTAGAAGAATATATATTTAGAACTTTTAAAATCATGTTTTAGTTTGAGATTAACGTATAAATAATCTATTTTAAAACACTTTTACGAAACATGGACATGGAAAATAAATATTTCCCAGTAAAAACTTACATATTAACAATCTTAGATAATAATGAGATTGGAGAATTAACCCTTACCATGTAATTTCCCCTAGTTGAGGGTAAGTTTAACCTCTTGTATAATGAACATAGTATGATATTAAATTAAAAAAAACCTGATTAATAATTATGATATCATGTAATATTCATTTAATAATTTATACTACCCATTTAATAATAATTTCCATGTTAAAGTAACATTTCGGGTAATAATCGCATTCTTTATTATACATGTTTTAGCTTGTTATTCATGATAGTATCACATAGATCATGATTTAAATACTTCCATATTATAAAACATGGTTTATATATAATATATATTCAGAATATAAATTTTTATAATAGATATATATAGGAAATGGAAATAGTGCTCATGGAGACGGTAGTCCATACGTACGCATGAATGCTATTTCTGTTTTCTTATCGTATAGTATAGAAGTAGGTAGAAAAAATATATGTATCTACATAAATACATATTACTCCATAAGATATAATATTTCATATACCTTATAAATTAATCAATTAATTTATTTTTATAAAAATTCTTGAAGGGTGATCGTTGAAGATGGATCTCAACGCGTCATGGAGACGGTAAGTCGTACGTACGCATGAGTGACAATATCATCCAATTGAAGGAGAAATGGTGTTTAATTGGATGTTATATTACATATAAATAATAATTACCATATTATATTCAATATATATATAAATTATACTCATTATTATACCCATCAAAATTATGTATTATGGAATAACAATCCACACCATGACATGGATACAGTGAGTCGTACGTACGTACGTATGGTGAATTTGTCATTGATAGGATGGATATAATAATGAATTTGTTTGTAACGTATTTATAATAACAAAAAAGTATCTATAGGGTACTAGAGTTATGATTTTTATATGGAAACAACAATGAAAGAGGAAGTGGAAGAAGAAAAGAACCTTGAAAGAGCTGATGAAATAATTACATCTTCTTCAGGTGTTTCATATTGATTTGAAAAAAAGGGCTCCATAGGTTGTCATTATGATAAACTTAAGGACTCAAGGATTAAGTGAGGATAGTTGGGAGAATATTTCAGTTGTTTTTGGCCGAGCCAAATGGCTTTGGAGGTGTTAATTATGGGAAGGGGATGTACCCTTTTATAAGAGAGGTGAGGGTCACTTTAGGAAAAGCTGGAAATAATATTTTATTATAAGATCATTTTCGGTTTATAATGTCTCCAAATGAATTTATTTCGAGGATAAAGAGGGTATGGGTATAAAATCTCACAACCAATAGGTTTTAGATTGTGTTAGGTCACCATATTAACCTTATCTTTTATATTTGAGCATGAGTTAAATATTTTAACTTTTACCACATCTTCTTGTATTATTATAAAAAATGGTTAATAAAATTACAATAAAATTCCAAGATAACCTAAATTGGCTCATAAATAACATATCTATCATTATATAAGTTATTTTTCTAGACCATATATTTTTTTCAATTTTATGTCATTTAACAATATAGTATTTTTTTCAAAAATAATTTATTCTAAATTTGATACTATTTTTAATTGATTTTTGTTAGATAAATTACAACTTGTTAACTTCAAAAAAAAATATTGATTCATCCGTAAAATGTAATATTCACCTATACTATTAGTTGATGGATTTAAGAGTTTCAATTTACATATATTTTAATATTTATATTATTAATAATTTTAATATTTCATTGAGAAGGTAATTACTACATCGTCATTATGTAATAAATAAATTTAATTATTTGATGTCTAAAAATTAGAAATATAATACCATGAAATAGGAAATATTTTTTTCATTATAATAAAATTTTATAGTATAATTTTCTTATATGAAACCCTATATTAAAAATAGTTTAGTTATTAAACACTGAATTTAACACTTTTAACTCTTTTTTTATATGAAATATAATTATTGTCCTAATCTAAGCCAAATGGATCACAAGGATCTTATATTTATCTTAAGGTTGATTTTGGTCGAAATACACTTATCTTATAGAGTTTGGACATGTTTTGGTGTAATTTTAATATTCTTTGTACATTTAATTAACATATTTATTTTTAATCGTGGTAAATAAAATTAAAAAGTTACTATTAACCAAAAATTATTACAATCCTATTGAACCAAATTTTACTTACTGATGTCAACCGTGTCTCTCAAATTTTTGAAATTCAATTCACATAAGCAGTAAAATTATGTTTTATGCCAATTGGAAAATGTGCCTAGATGGGGAGTAAAAGACGTTAAAAAAGTATAATAATTTTTTTTGTTTAATCTTATTATAAATTGAATCAAATGAATTAAATTGTACTAATATATGTATTATATATCAATTTTATCTTCAAGATAAATTTTTAATTTAAAATAGTTATTTAAATGAAAATTTCAGTTTTTATCTATAACACAATGTTATTCACTATTCTTCAAAAATTGAATGTTTTCGGGAAAATAATAAAATTAACCCAAATATAATCTTAATATTACAAATTCAAAAATGATTTTTATTTTACCAAATTAAAAACATATCCGTTATATTAATTATTTTAAAATTAATTCATGTTGCCAAAACCTGAAAGTGAGTTTTTAAGAAGTAAAAACAATCAAAAGATTAACATGTGTTTATGTCCAATTTAAATTTGAAATTACATAAAACTAATTACATTATATTAAATTATAGAAATGTAAACTAATTATACATTAAAACCACTCAAATGAATAATTTAACACTTTAAATTATTACGAATAAAAAAGTTGTTTTCAATTAAAATTTACTATTTTTTTTATAATTCATCAAAATCTAAAAGTTATCAGAGAAGTACCAAAAATTAATCCAACCTAAATTTTTTATGTCCCAATTCTAAAGAAAAAATTAATTTCATAAAATTGAATATATATAATTGTCAAATATATGATTTAAAAACAGGTTTTCATTAAAAGGCAGTAAATTTTATGTTTTTTTAAATACTTATTTTATCGGAATTATTGATTTTGTTTATATATTATGTCTAAGAAACATATAATATGGATGTTAAAATTATATGGAGTATATAAAATTTAAAATTCAGTTAAAACTACTCATAACCACTTTTTGAATGGCTAGTTTGGTAAGTCGTGGTGCACTCGAACTCGGTGTTGTGCGTAGTGCATGCTTTTGAATTACATTAAAGAGATAACGTACTGTGAAATCTTTTGGTGTTATAGTGAAGATTTCTGGTAGCGGTACAAAACAAATTGACAGAATGCTCTGTGATTATGATGAGCCCTACAATTTAGAAGGATTCATGGTTCTTCGCAATATAGAGATAAATTTGGTAGAAATTTCCGAGCATTGCAGTTTGAGATAACATGGCACTAAATATGTGCAGCAGGTTTGAGGGTCAGTGGAATAACCTATAAATAGACCTCGACAACCTCAAGAGAAGGTGAGTGTTTTCCAAGAAAAATTTTGAAGCTCTCGAATCACAAAGGAGGTTCTTTAGAGGTAGTGTGATTTTCGAAATATATAATCTTCAGGGTGGCTAATCTAGCTCTGTGAAAGAGGTGTGTTCCACGTTGGCTTAGTGAGATCCGCGAAAGAAGTCTCTTTGCGATGTCTTGAGCTCTACAATGATGTAAGCCCTGTAAAGCCTTGATCATTTAAGATGGATTGAGCTCAACACAGAAGTGTGCTCTGTGAAGTAGTGAGGTATGTGAAGGTGTGTGCATTGTGAAGAGGCAGGGACTTCACGAAGGTTTTTGAGCATTAAAAAATTGGGAGCTTCACAAAGTAAAAATATTTGCGAAGGTTTTTTCATAGGTGGTTTCCCAGTGATGTGTGGAAAAGTGTTATTCATTCAGTGGATTAAATTTTCACATCGACGAAGCATCTATCTACAACAAAGGATGTAGTCATTAGTGATAATTAAGAGACCTACATGTATATAAAATGTGAGTGGATCTTTTCAAGGTGTACTGATCTCACTTTAGTTGAGAGAGTAGTGAGTTATCAAATTGTGAATACTTGTAAACATGGAGGGACCATGAGTCCACTTATAACTTTGTAAACAGTAGTTCACATTTTACTGGATTTCTTATAGTGGAACATTTCCATTGTATACTCCTTAGACGTAGCCTAGTGATGGTGAACCAAGTAAAAATCTCGGTTTTTTCTTTCTTTCTTCCCTGCATTACATCCAAATAATCATCATCAGATAAATAATAAAATAAGTTATCATAATAAAAACACAGGTGTAGAAAATGTGAACCTTGTGATAAATAGTTAAATATTTAGTCGGGAGTAATAATTTAGAAAAGAATATCTATACACTTATTCATTCCCACCCCTTCATGATATGTAGTGACCTTTTAGTCCTAAGAGAAATTTAATTATGGGGAAACACTCATAGTTAATTTTGTGGCAGTATGTACACTATTGTGAATTAAAAAGGAAAATGAGTTTCTTGAAATCAACTATTGTTTCCGACACTTTTTCCAGGGCGTGCGCATCCGTCTATGAGGACGTGCAGCTGTGTTACCCCACAATCCCTCTTTCCAAAGGTGGGCGGCATCCGTCTCTTATTCAGGGACGTAAGCTCCATGAACGAAAAAAGATGATGGGATGTCGGTTCTTCCTTCTGTGGATTCCTCCTCGGAGATCTACACCTAGTCCGGGTCTCTCTTATAGGTTTAATATGGGGTTTGTGAATCTTATTCCCAATTCCATATCTTCATGGATTCCAGTTAATTACACTACTTCCGTCAAGACATTCCATGGGGTTTTGACATGGTAGAAACCTTCGGTCAGAGTAGATAACAACATTATGCAGGTTGGGGCATCTTTAGATGAGTGGACATTGGGGAACATATATTATTCTTCATGAAAGGGCATCTCAAGGGTGCAGAACCTTAGGCATCCCACATCGATCATGGGGTATGTCATTCCAGGGTCATGGCTCTGAGGTTTTCCTCATCTTCCTGTGTTTAACATAGGGTATTCCGCGAGTTTAACATCTAGTAGAGACGGAATAAGGTGATCAGAACGTCCCATAGAGATGGATCAGATTGGTATATCCAAAGGAGGGAACACCTCGATGATTAATAGATCAGAATTCCCAATGAGGAAGGATCCAAGGTGGTGCACCCCATGGAGGGGAAATGTCACACCGTAATGGCTGATCTGAACACCACTAAGGGCGGATCAGGGAGAGTGCACCCCATAGTGGGGGACACCAAGATTTACCATTGGCAGGGATTGAACCTCAAGAAGGTTTCCTACGTACCATGTACAGATGACTGGGATCAATACCCACATTGTTCAAAGGGGTGATGAATTGGGGTTTACACAAAGGACAATGACGCGGAGACATGCTGGGGCTTACGCGTGAATCACAGCCCAGGTACTGCTAGAAGCAGTGAGGTGGTGGATGACATGATCCCACCAGAATATGGCGGCCCATGTGAGAATCGAGATGGATGATGGAAGGTTGAATGAAGTGGGTGGAGAATGAGATGGAACCGATGAGAAGACAACAATGATTATGGGATTGAGTCTCAAAGAGACTTCCTATGTATCCCTGTGGCTGGGAATCGAAGTCCGCGTAGTTCGGTGGGGGGTTTCAGAGAACTAATGTGAATGTGGACCCGGGGGTCCGATGGTGGTTGGGCTTGAACCTCATGGAGGCTTCCTACATATCCCCATGGCAGGGAATCAAAGTCCACGTAGTTCGATGGGGCGATGGGACACCTGGAGTGGATACCCATGAGTATGGACGCATGGATGGGATCTGGAGGAAATAGAACCACCAGGTTGGTTCATGACCTTCCCGAAACACATAGGCTTGAGGGGAGAGGTTAGGATGGGAAGAGAAAGATGGTCTTCAGCCTCAGAGAGTCCTCCTACGTATCCCCGTGGCAGGGAATCAAAGTCCGCGTAGTTCGAGATGGCGTGTCGGAGGACTGACGTGAATGTGGACCCGGGGGTCCGATTGTGATTGGGATCGAACCTCATGGAGGCTTCCTACGTATCTCCGTGACAGGGAATCAATGTCCACGTAGTTAGATGGGGGAATTGGGGCTTACGCACTTAGGTGACCCATGATGATGGATTGGGGCTTACACTCTGAGGCAGCCCATAGTGGCATATTGGGGCTTACACTCTGAGGTGACTCATGGTGGTATTGTTCTCATGCTCTGAGGTGGACCAAGGTGGTATAGTGAACCAACATGGTCGGAACGACCGGATGGACTGGGGCATATGCCCTTAGGCGGCCCATGATGTTATGGAATGTGGCTTACACTCTGAGGTGGCCCGTGGTGACATGGAATGGGGCTTACACTCTGAGGAAGCCCATAGTGATGTGGTTTGGGTCTTACACTCTGAGGCATCCCGTGGTGATGTGGTATGGGGCTTACACTCGGAGGTGGCCCATAATGATGGATCAGGGCTTACGGTTTGAGGTGGCCCAAGGTGTTGGTGAATCGACCTGAAGATAGTCAGAACGACCTGATGGATTGGGGATTACACTCTGAGGTGGCCTATGGTGATGGATTGGGGAACCGATGTGATCAGAACGACCATATGGATTGGGGTTTACACTCTAAGGCAGCCCATGGTGATGGATTGGTGAACCGATGTGGTCGTAACAACCAATGTGTGATGGGGTGTTGGTGAACCGACGTGAAGAAGGACCTTGGTCCAAGGGGTGTTGGGCTTGAACCTTAAGGTTGCTTCTTATGTATCCTTGTGGCAGGTAATCAAATTCCACATAGTATGAAGGGGCGATGGGACACCTAAGAAGGCGACCCATGAGGATGGACGAGTGGATGGGATCCGGAGGAAATGGAACCTCCAAGATGGGGTGTGACTTTATCGAAACACATAGGCTCAACTGAGAGATCAGGATGGGACATGGGTGAAGGTCTTGAACCTCAGAGAGGCTTCCTACGTATCCCTGTGGCAGGGAATCAAAGTCTACGTTGTTCGGGTGGCGAATAAAGTTTAACGTCATGCGGGATGGGGAAAACCTGACATGGAGGAACGATTATGTTGTGGTCTTGAACCTCGTAGTGGCTTTCTATGTACCATTCCTTGACATTGATCAAAGTCCCTATAGTTCAGGTGGTATGGGGCTTCGTACACTAACACAAAGATGGTCGGGGCCAATGGTTGATGGGATAGAACCTCGTGGAGGCTTCATACGTACCATGCCTTGAAATGGATCAAATTCCTTGTAGTTCACAATAGTGGAGGGCATTTGGGGCTTACGCTCTGAGGCAGCCCAAGGTGGCACATGGGGCTTACGCTCTAATGTGGACCAAGGAAGCATTTGAGGCTTACACTCTGAGGTGGTCCAAGGTGGCATTTGGGGATTACGCTCTTAGGCGGCCCAAGGTTGTATATGGGGCTTACGCTCTGAGGTGGCCCAAGGTGACATTTGGGGCTTACGCTCTGAGGCCGCCCAAGGTGACATTTGGGGCTTACATTCTGAGGCGGCCCAAGGTGATATTTGGGGCTTACAATCTGAGGCAGACCAGGGTGATATTTGGGGCTTGCACTATGAGGCGGCCCAAGGTGATATTTGGGGCTTACGCTCAAAGGCGGACCAAGGTGATATTTGGGGATTACGCTCTGAGGCGGCCCAAGGTGAAATTTGGGGATTACGCTCCGAGGAAGCCCAAGGAAGTAGTCATGGCCGCTGCTTACTCTAAGCCCACGTGAGTCATGCTCGGAGTGAGAAACAAGAGACAGCAGTGTTCTGATGGAGACACCGTGAAAGGTGCATCCGTGGGAATTGACATGGGGATTACACTCTACAGCGGGCCATAACATCAGGGCTTACTTCAGGATGGTGGGCCGAGTGCCATTATGGAGCGGCAATGGTGAATGGGGATTATGCAAGGATGTTGCCCGAGGTGCCGCATTGGAGTGGAAAGGGAGAATGGGGCTTATGCATGGATGCTGCCCGGGTGCGGCCATGGAGCGGCATTGGTGAGTGGGGCCTATATATGGATGTTGCCCGTGTGCCGCTATGGACCGGCAAGGGAGAATGGGGCTTATGCATGGATTCTGCTCAGGTGCCACCATGGAGCGGCACTGGTGAGTGGGGCTTACACAAGGTAGCTACCCGAGTGCCGCTATGGAGCGACAACGATGGATGGCGCTTACGCACGGAAGCTGCCCGGGTGCCGTTATGGAGCGGCAACAGTGAATGGGGCTTACACAAGGAAGCTGCACATGTGCCACTATGGAGCGACAATGGTGAATGGGGCTTACGCAAGGAAGCTGCCCGTGTGCCGCTATGGAGCGACAATGGTGAATGGGGATTACGCAAGGAAGTTGCCCGGGTGCTGCTATGGAGCGACAATGGTGGATGGGGCTTACGCAAGGAAGCTTCCCATGATTTCTTCCTCATGTATGAACATGAGGGAATCCCAAATCAATGGTGTGGTTGAGGTATTCACCTATGTATTAGTGCACAAGAAGGACAATGCCAGGGGCATTGGAATATGTCCAAACAAAGGGAGATGAAATATGTGAATCACATGCCTGATATTCGGAATGCGGTGAGGGTGGTGTGACGATAGAGGATAATAGTTGATCGTGTTTGAAACACAACATACATATCACGTTAGCCTGAAATGGGGACGAGAAAATGAGGCTCGACTACTGATCATGTTCAAAACACAGGACCTGACTTGAAGTGTTGTCCAAAGTCTTCTGGGGCGTTGGCCCATGATGATAGGTGAGCCGATGCGGCATGGGACCAGGCCATTAGGTGGTCCCTCCAGACATGAAAATGGGATACGCTCTAGGATTTTGTATGGAAGCATCTGGAGAATTTTGGTGATGCGTTTTCCGGTGCCAACAAATATGTAAAAATGATAATTGATAGAAGATAAAATCAGTGCAACAACATTCAACATAATTCATATCTAGTGGAGTATAATCAGGGTGTTGTAAAGAAATTAACTAAGGTGAATAATTCCTATGTCGGAAGTAAAAATAAACTGAGAGGATCAATAGTTGGACCAGGTTAGCATTATTCTAGGGACTCTAGATTTTATTGTGTTCCCTCTATTGATAGTATGGTACCCTACTTCTGGTTTAGTAATGTTTTTTTGTTGACCCATTGTAAAATGTATAAAATTATAATGACATGTGTGACCAAGAATTATTTCCAAATTACACTTAGGAATTTACATTCTCATTGTATATAGAACCTAGTAAACCTCCACTCCACTTTGTGTGTTTTCCATCAAACAAAGTAATGATAAGATAAAGATAGAGTCAAGATACCAATTGAAATATGTGGTAAATGAATTTAAATAATAAGTAGGAATTAAAAAAACTCAACATTTATTATCACATAATTAGGGTGTCGAACATATACCTATGTTATTCTATCAATTCATATCAAAGATAGGTTCTTCATTATTGGATTTTAAAATTTTTTTGTTTACTTTTTGATGATCTAAGACACCTACCTATATTGAAAACAATTTCTAGTTCATGTGATTATTATTTTCTATATATCTTAATTATATATCTACGAAGGCTACGTTTTTCCAGAAAAAGAAATTGATAATTATGATAAAGAAGGCACTTACCTTGTTACACGAAAAGGTCACTCTAATCTAGATTACAGAGTAATGAATTACAAGTTTCTAATGATATGAACACGATATTTAGTGTTTGACCGAATATATTAATATCTTCTCTACCTTAAAAGAGTATGATATACATGAGTTATGTAAAAATTCATGCACAAAATATCCTGAATAAGAATAACCCAGAATAAGTGGGTATACCAATCTATCTATAATATCACAAGCTATATTAGTTATTGCATTAAATTATATTTTTCAATTCATGTCAAATTATATTATTATTTTTTTATTTTTTAAACGAATATATGAAGAAACCACCCATCATTATAGTTAAAAAATAACATTGAGATGTATTTAAAATAAAATGTTTTAGAATGAATAATGATATTTTAGTAGGTTGGATTCCTATATATAAGAAAAGTAGACCATGAAATAAGTTCCTCAATATTTGAAAACAAATGATAAGAATATGTTGATGGGGATGTTGGGAAAAAGAATACTCTTGTATATAAGATCCATTTACTTGGATAAAAATTAAAAAAACACCATTGATGTCACAGGTTTTGATACTAGAAGTTATATCTAACAAGATGAAGGATAATGACTCGTTTTAAAAAGAACAGTTTAAATTTCACAATAGATTTGATAAATGAGTGTTGAATGACAATAAATATTGTGTAGAATCCATTAATCTTCATAAAAATACTATCAGTATGAAATTTATCAAATTAGAAAACAATTTGTCCAATTAGAAACCAAAATATATCGAGTCTACATAGTCAAGAAATGGGGAGCTACTCTCAACAAAATAAGGATGATATTTTTGGGAAATGTTCTATTTTATGTGATAAAATGATCATGATATCATTTTTTGGTCTTTTGCAGCCAGTATAAAATAATATTAATCCACCCATATATAGATTTCATGATTTTAGTAAACCCATATTAATGAAAACTATATGTTTAAATATCACATCTTTATATGTTTTGATGAGTATAATTAACAAGGATCCTATTACAATTTCTAGGGTTGTTTGAAGAAACATGATGGAATATATATCCCCATGTTCAACATAATTAGTTATTAAATAATTCCAAGAATAAGATGATCATAAATCTATATTGTCAGTAGTATAAATGAGGAGATCATATTTTTTAGTATCTTTCTAGTACTTTAATAGATAAATGCATTGTGAATTATATTTTGATTAAATTCCTTTGAATTCTGATATATAACATAATCCCATTTCAAGGGGGGAGTATACTAGAGAAGAATCTTTGTCAGTAGATAAGAAAAAATTATATATATATATATATGTTTTAATATTTTCAAAAAAAAATTATATTTTACATTTCGGTGGTCACAGAAGTGGTGCATTTACTATTCATCAAGTATCATAATACATTTGGTAGAAGCAACCATGAAATTTATCCGTCAAGGTAGAAATAACCTTATTATATATGGAATGGAAATATTTAAATCATTATTCTCTTATGAAGTCTTAATAAGGAGAAATAGAAATATTTATAAGGAAATCCTAATAAGATTAAAAAATGTGACAATTTGAATAGAGGTTATGTGATTAAAATCACTAATAATTCCGCATGTGGAAAATTCATAGAAGATTCCAATATACCTAAAAACTCTAGTAGTATAGATATATGATTTAGAAAAAATTAATAAGAATATAAGAGGCATATGAAAGGGTCAATTCCAAACGAGGATAATAAATTCCACACGAAGAAGATGGATTTCATTATATCTTGTTGTCATCTTACACCTCTTATGGTAAATAAGATTCATGTGAGAAATAAAATATAGATGAAAACACTATTGGAGGTTATTTAATAGTATTACCAGTATAATAGGTATCAATAAAAAGGGTTATGACTACCCAAGGTTGCCTATATTATTTTATGGATAATAAAATAATAACCCTACCACACAATGAAAATGAATATTTTGTGCGATTAATGATTTCATGTACATGATAATATTCAAGAAACATATGTGGGGTCATGACATGTTTAGGAAATGGAGACACTTGGTTGAAACCAATATATTAACATTCTTTTCCACATTAAGCATTATATAGAGACACATTATACAATTAACATTAATATATTGTACTTATGATCAAAATACATGTAGTTGAAGTTGAAGCATCAGTTATGAGGGATAACTTATGTAAGAGTGTTGGCTATCATTATTGTATTGTCTTGATAAAAAATTCAGCATCAATGATTGATCTATCAATTGGTATTCTCAAAAATATGAGAAAAGGATCATCATTGATATTGTTTAAGAATGGTTTTTATTTTACAACATGATATAAAAATTATGTAAATCCAATCATGGATTCATGTTAAATTTGTAATTATATAGGATTATATTAAATGGGATCATCTTTTGAAAATGTGTAGAAATTATCATGTCTAGACTGTCACATGAGGAAGATCGATTTTGGTATCTTCTATACCTTAATAATCATATAATTCCAATTTTGACATGGTAAATAATAATTAAGATAATGAGGAGGGTCTCCTTTAATGGGGAACCCATAGAGAATGTTGAATAATCATTCATAATCATTATCTCATACAAATCATATTATTTTGGAATGTGAATTAATATCATGTTATTAATGTGGTATAACGTTTTTATCTCTCATTCCTGATAACTAAATAAAAAACCTAAATCAATGGAAGTGAAGTCTAATTAATCTATAACAAAATGAATATGAGAAAATTAATAAAAAATAATTTTGTTAATCCTAATATCTGTTCATGAAAATTTTTGACCTATTTATTTTAGTGAAAGAATTTTTTTCAGGATGAGTTATTTTATAACTATTATATATCACAATTGGTATCATTATCTTGTAATGTAGTGGGAAGAACCTTGATGAAATTATTTGAGATGTCATGTCATATTATATCATTATATTTGACAAGGAAAAGAATATTATCTTGATAAAACATACTTGTTTTCTAAACGGGGCATGGATCAAGTAGACATAGAGTGGAATGGTTCATGGATCATTACTATGTTTGAATTAATGCAACTTTTCCGATTTAATTTTTTGTTATTTTCAATAATTTTATCCAAATTGTGATGAAAAAATGATAATAAAGGGTATGAGAAGGCATCACATGTTTTAACAAATCATTGAGGAATTATTGCCAAAAATTACACGGGGGAAGATTATTGAGAACACATTGTGTCAGTTTTATTTTTTAAATGGAATTATTGTTATGTAATGTTAATATTATGATGAATATGAAGTTTCTTGGATTTTTTATGTGGTTCATGATGATAAATTACTTCTTTCTCATTATCCAGGAATTTTGGAATAGTGTCCCCAAGTGATGTGTATGTCCTCTTAGAATATTAATTTAGTTATTTACTTTAAAATGATTTAAAATTTAATCTATAATTTAATTAAAAATACCATTGATGTTTTTATGGGTTCCATGAAAAAATATTTCGCAATATGTTTTGAGATGGAATTGGAATATATGAAGAATTTTCTAACACTTTTTATATGAGTTTAGTAATATATTGGCCAACCCCAAACCATTCATCCCATGTAAGATCAATTATAATATTTTTTATTAAGCTCAACAATAAAAGATCTGGTTTATCTAAGAAATTAAAAATTGAAGAGGTATAATAGTGATGATAGAGGGATATCATAGGATGTTTGGAGAAAATTCACTAGGTTGATAAGGAAATGGAAGTACGCCACTATATAGGACAACACAAAGGCATAAGAGAGGGTACCCATAGCATATCTAAATAATCACATCTAGTTGTCTAATGATACTAGTTATACTAGTATATGTTGTGAGACCAAATGATATTTTTACATAGGATTATGGAACATGGTTACTATTACCATGCTTAATAAAATCATAAATAACTCTTACCATTTGATTGAATATTTCTATGTTGTCCTAACATTACATAAGACAATCTAAAACCTTCATATGATATTTTACCAATATGAAATAATCTATTTTAATCAACCATGAATAGTCAATAATTCCATGACACATATAATGTTTGACCAACTACATGAAGGGATGAACGATCGAATATAGGGTTGAGAAACCACATATAAATTGATCAACCCCGTGATGGTCCAGTTGACAAATTAAGGGGCCAAGAAACCGAATGTTTGAATTGATCAACCACATGGAGGATGGAGTGACAACATGTTGACATAAAAACAACCATACATGTTATGATAAAATTCATAAAGAAGTGATCAACCACACATTTTAATGATATTCCACCTGAATATGATATGAGACTATGAGTAAATTCCATAGCATGTTATTTTTTCCAAAAAGGCCTAAATCCCAAAATAAGTGTGTCACTTAATCTTATGATAATGCACCATTTTCATGATCCTCTATCAAATTTGAGACACTATCAACTTAAGAGAGTTTGAAATTTAATAGATTCATGTGATGATCATGCAAATGGACTACCAAGCATATAATTGGGAGGTTGAAAATTTATTCTAAGGTGGTCAGGTTTTGGAATTACACGTGTGTGATTGAGATGATCATTTATACTAGTGGCATTTCTATATTTCATGAAAATTTAGTCAGATTAAGTTAGGTAATAGAATCCGTTATTGTTAAATATCACCAAAAAGGAATGGGACACATATTACATAAATGAGATACTATTTCATTAGATCTTGCATAAACATTATTAAAACTGAATAGAGTATTAGTTTTATTCTAGAGATTTATTGGAGGATTTAGAGAGATTAAAATGAAGTAGAACATTTTTATTTTTTATTAAGCACTTTTAGTAGTGAAGAATACAACATCACTTTAGGTATTTGAGTATGATGATTCATAATTAGAGGGTCATTAAATTAACAATATGATAGTCTCTTTATCACATTTCTAGAATGTGTATGTACGAATAAGGAGTTTTTGTGATCATTTTATGTTGTTGGTGGAGCTTCCACAACTGAAATAGTTTCATGAATTTAGGTCCATATATTTATAAGATTATTGGATTCATGAAATTATGATGGAAATGTGATAAAATAAAAACCATTAATTTTATTCCACAGTCTTTCAGTTATAAATATTTTTAATACACAATATTTTTTCTCGAATATTGAAATTTCAAGAAGTCTGGATCTCATCAATAGAAGAAGATAAAGATACATGATGATTTAAATTTCTCTAATAATTGGTTATTCAAATTATTTATTTACATGGTTTCATAAATTATTAAATGATGAATAGAGAGAGATAATAAGTCATTGAATATATATATATATATATTACATTTTTTTGAATAAGCTAGAGGTTATAGTTATGATACAAAAAGAAAATATAATATTTTATGGAATCAACAAAACACAGGGTGACCCAAAGAGGGTCTTTTTATACATCCTAATATGTTAAAGTACTTGAGAATAGTTTGATTGAAATATATTTTACAGTAGAGAAGCGTAAAAGAAGAAGAATTGGGTTAGATAAAAAGATCTAATAAAAATTGAACCTCACTAATGAATGAAGATGTAATATGATGAGTTTTCCATAATAATTTTCACTGGAAAAGAAGAATGAATGAGGATCACTCAAACATCATTCTCTTGTGGTGAGTTCACTATTGGTTACAAAATAAAGTAGTAGTTTCTTACATGTTGTTATGCATTTTAAAGTATAAGGAAGTTAAAAACAAAGTAGCAGAAAATTAATCAACAGATGAATCATATGGTGTTGGGTTTTCCTTGTATTTCAAATAAATTAATGATGTTTAAGACTATCTACATATTTAGTATAAATAACCAGTTAGGAGTAGAAGATTTATCAGGTTATCACTAGAGTATGAATTCATGATATTTTTTCCAAACATTTCAGTGTAGGGTAGCACACTTTAGGTGAAATATATTTTCTCTTCCAGACCCACTATTAGAGGTGACACATTATAGCGACATTTGTGATTGAGTATTAATTTTCCATTATACCATGGACTATCAATTACTATTTTTATTTGGAAATTGTAAATATCATTTAACGGTTGTCTTTATAA
The DNA here is from genome assembly GCA_963277665.1 of Viscum album. Classification (NCBI taxonomy): domain Eukaryota; kingdom Viridiplantae; phylum Streptophyta; class Magnoliopsida; order Santalales; family Viscaceae; genus Viscum; species Viscum album. The sequence goes on along the minus strand of CAUJRU010000026.1, from coordinate 995,457 downwards.
TAATTAATGGTAAAATAATAGTTGAATTTGGTAATAAAAATCCTAAGAGGTCTAAGAGGTAAATTGATTAAAATATTAACATTGAATAAAATTCTCCAACGTGGAATCACCCCATCATAGTGTTGACGAAATCCAAAAGTGGACCAATCATATGGTGAAACCTAAAGATAATATGTACACCTATATGGGGAATGTATTCATATAGAGTACAGACTGATGAATGAATAGATTATATGGAATATGGACCTTGTGGAAGAAAATGGGGGCCTCAAATGGAATATTTCCTAAAGAGCGGCAACGGAAACCCTTGGAGGATATAACATATAGATAAAGGGTGTAGATGATCCTATGGGGAATATGACTGCATGAGGGTTCACAAAATGGTATGGTGATATTTGGTTTGAACTTTAATTGGTAGGAATCAAAGACACTATATTTCTAGTTACACAATTTATGGACATATGTTAGGACCATTAAATGTAGTTTTATAACAAACACTGATAACATTTTCATGTAGTTCCACATCATTAAACATTGAAATTAGACACATCTATTAACACTAATTTATAGTGATTTTAGTGTCTTTGAGTGCTGCAAAAATAGTGGATTGAGAATGTCATAAACAAATAGGAATTATTATATATGTTTTATTGTAGATCATTGTTGAAATCAATAATGAGAACTGTCTTGATTATTATTCCAAAAAAGGAAACCAACCCTCTTATCTTCATTAATATTGGTATGAAGGGATATATGATCAATATTTTGTGGAATTTGTCCTTATGAGTCATATTATCAGGAGATTTGTTTCATGAACCATGAAGGATACCCACTTATAGTTGGTGGAATTAAGGGGTCGATATAGGCCTTCCATCAGAAATAATTCCACGAATAATTAAATGTACTCAAACTTCCAACAAGTTCCTAGGAGAACCAGATTCAGACCATTGTTAGCCAAATCAGATTCCATAAAATGGGGAAGTTATCACCAATGTCCCTATCATGGGGGGCCATTATAACAATGGAATCCATGATTTTAAATCCTCTTATGTCCCAATATATTAGGTAGAACAAGTAGTAAGATCCTGTTATAAGAGGAATGAATAATTAATGGAGAGGAACTTGGGAAGGCATTATAGCATGATCATGCATTTTTTGTGAATTGGAGGTGTCCTTGGAATGTTTATGAATATCTATAAAACATTGGAAACATTGTTCCATTCCATTAATGTATAACTATAAATGGTGAATTTTTATGGGAGTAGAAGAGGATGGTTGGAATTAATTATTTTCTCAAAACAGGCATCACCCAATTGACTCAAGGGAGATAATGGAGTTTCTCTAAAGTTATAACAGGGTGATCAAAGAGATCCTCCATAGTGATTAACTGAAAATAGATACACCCATGTGAGGGAACACAAAGATTTTTTTCCAAGGGAGTGTGAGAAAAGTGATACTACAATTTGATGGTGGGAAATGTTATTTTCCCAAATGAGAGTGAGAAAAATATTTCCCCCATGTGAGGGGGAGAATATTTTTTCACCCATGTGAGGGATATCAAAGTATTTTAACATATTGAGGGGGATTTAGTGGATTTTACCATGTCATAATTTAGTGATGGGGATCCCTAGTGGTAATCCGGTGAGATGATATTTTTGGTGAATGTTATTAGCTATAGATTTTCCCTAGCACTAGCGACTCCCCATTGATGGATTTGGATAAGCGACACTAAATTTTATTTCTTAGAAGGGGTCTTTTAACCTAGTATTGATGAAATACTATATATGTATTTATTACAATTTTAATTTGTATTTTAAAACCATTAAAAAATAAATAAGTATATCTTTTAGTATATTTACCTCAATTTTAGGATTAAATAATTTATCTAATGAAAAATAAATACCTGTGAATAAGGCTATGGATATAATATATATAGGTTTTAGAATAATCATTAAAAGTGTTCCAAATATGGATCTCAAGGGTTCTAATAATATGTAAACTAAAAAACCATGTTGAAATTTGTTTGGGACACAACTAGTGTGTATAAGTTGACTTGTGCATAGACCTAGTTTGTGTAGGTTTTACGTATAGGTAAAAATCTTAGGGTTAAATTTAATTTATTTGACATAAATCATAATTCATTTCATTCAAACATCCCTATCATATATTTAAGGTACTCAATCCTCTTCAAAGTATTGATCCTTTTCTAAAAGGGGAGAACCAACAATAACCTATTGTGTAGTGGCTAAAATCTACTTAATTAGAGGATAATGGTGAAAAATTAAATTGATAATGCCTCCATATTATTCCATCCAAAGAAAATTTACTTTTTATTGATGTGGTTTTAACCTCTCTAATGTTTCTCATAAATCTATTAATCGTAGGAAAGGAAGATGCATGAATATCTCCATTGAAAATCAATTGTATACGGATGGAAAAAATATAATTAGATACTCTTGAGAAATATATTGTCTTCGTCTAACGAATATAATGGTTATGATAATAAATCATAAAATCAAGTAAAAAAATAAGTTCTATTTAAATTCCCAGATTGATATGGTCTCTGTGGGATACAAACAAGCGTTATTATTTAAATGAATATGGTATAAGATTCACTCAATGAAACTAATAATGAAAAAAATTGTATTCTAGATTATGGTTTCTCAACCCATGAGATATATAAATCAAATATTATAAATATTTTGATGGAAAAATATGATGGTCCTATCTGGTTTTGAAATCATGCGGACTTTAATATTAAAGGATTCAGTGAGACACATCATGCTAGATATGATATTAGAAACACTAAGTACTTAATGTGCATGTCTTATGTAACTAGCACTTATGTTTAAGTAAAATTTAGGACTTCAGGATCATGGTCATAGGGAATAATAAATGTTCTTACATCAATAGTAGAACTGAAAATTAATATATGAGAGGATTAAAAACAATGATAATATTTACCATTTTGTTTGCTAGGTGAGAACATGTGTTCTAACTATATTGGAAAAAAATAATTTTTGGTATAGATAATAGGGACACATTTATTTAAAATAGAAGGAGAAGTTTTCCAATACGGTAGAAATTGACATTAAAATATATAATTTTTATAGGGAGAAAACATGTAATGCATTTATGTAGGGTAATTTAGTATATAACTCTTACAGACAAAGGAAAAAGAGAGTGTCTAATCAATATTATTTGGTTTATATGGATTCATGTTGACTAATGATTCCTTTTGGAATACAAGGAGAAATATATTTTACTAATATTATCAATGATAAAAATATAATTACATGGTTTATGTTCATGGAATGAAATATAAATGTGATAATTTACATGAATACATACAAAAAGAGAGTGGAGAATGAATCTTTTTATACTATCCAAAATCATTGATCTGTGAATGGAACTAGATATACTGAAAATGAATTTGATAATTATATTTATAAACAAATTATCAATAATGAATTATCATTAGTAATATCACCCCAAAAATATGAAGTGGTTTAATGTTGAAACCATATGGTGAAAAATACAGATAATAAAATTTTCATTAAAAGAGTGGTGTCATGGTTCTACTTGAAAGAGGATATTGAGGATGTGTAATATCCTAAACATGATAATTTTTAATACATGTAGAATATAAAACTCCCTAGTAGATTTATATTTGTTGGAATCAATAACTAAAATCGTTATGAGTTTCAATTAATATGAGTAAAATAAAAAATATAGAAGGAAAAAAATGGAGATATGGCGATGCTGCAAAAAAGTTTTTTTTATTGTGTTATTAAATTAAAATAAAATATTAAAATTCATAAATAACAAGATATGAAATTTTATATAATGTAATGAAATTAGAGTTAATGAAGGAAGAAAGTGGAAGAAAAATGGAGTAACATTTTTACATGAGCTATGTTAACTAGATGATGATACACAAGTAAACGAGAAAAATATTCAATAACCATTAAAAGGAAATGAATTAGATTTAAAATATGAGGAGGAATATGTAGATTAACAATGAAATTATATATCTCAAATAAGAAATGTTGGTTGGAGGTTTATCCATCAAATATCATTGGGAACAGAAGCACATCAAGTAACACATGAAGAATGAATATAGTAGAATACAAAGTTCTATTATCCATAATAGATATTATATTACACTGATAAATTTCAATGGATGAAAGATGTGTAAAATAGATGAATTAGGATCTATATAAAATTGATGTGAAATATATTTGGGTAGTAGTGGAGAGACACAAACATCGAAATGTGATTTAATCTAAGTTAGGGTTTTTAAAATAAATTTTATGAACATGGTGTTGTAGTCTAAATTAATAAAAACTAATGTGTAATAGATATTCTTAGGTTGATTAATTAAATGTGAATACACATTGGATCATAATGAGTCAATAATGTTATTCTGTTATGATTATATAAAATGAAGCTATATATATTTAAAATAAATGTTTTAATAACATCTCTAATTGGGGTTTATAAGGAAGAAGTGTGTATAGATCCTCCATTGGGTTTCTTGATTGGATGAGGTGATAAAATAATAAATCATAAATATGGAAATATATTTATTAAAACACAAACCTCATAGATGTAATTATCTACTTAAATTAAGTCTAAAAAAGTTATTGTATACAATAGGATGTCTTTATCATAATTTCTATGTGAACCATTTAGAGGAATAATTTTTTTTGTAATAGTGGATGTAGATGATATTAAATTTTGAGGAAAAATGTTGTAGCCATTGGAAAACATTTCTAAAAATAAGAGATATAAATTATACATGTCTATAATTTGGGAGATTATGTAATTTATGTGGATTTAGTTGATTCAAAAAGCAGAATATACATTTATATCACAAGAAAAGTATACGACTATGATACATTAAATTATTATAAGAATGATTAAAATATCATATAAAATCCCATTGATGGTGGAACCCATATTGGGACATATGAAGATAGAAATATATTACATTATACTATACATAGAAAAATAATTGGAAGTATCTTATACATGACTTCCTATTTCCTGACATTGGATATGAAAATAGTTTGGTATAATGATTTATATGAAATCACAAAGTAGAACACTTGGAAGTGTTTAACAAGATATTTAGATACATTATAGATACTATTATAAAGGGATTAATCATCAATTTAGAGAAAAAGTGTGGGTTATCAAAATTCTCTGAAAATGATTGGGAATATTACGTGGTGGACAAAAAGTCCACAAGTGGATGTTCTATCATCATTTATAGTATGCTTCTTGGATGGTTGAAAAATAAAAAAATAAATTGAATCTATTAGAAAAGTTGAGGAATATTACATTTCCATTATAACATTAAATGCATAACTTCAATGGATGAGGAAAAAATTGAATCATATAGGTGAGGAACTGAAACGACCTGTGTTTAGTTTCTATTTTAAAAATAGTTTAATAAAACATTCTAATATTAAAGTGAAGACTCTTAGAAAAACATCATTAATGTCAATTATAATTTTATTAAATAACATGTAGATAATGTACTTTTCATGCTATAATTTATTATTTTAGAAAAATTGGTGGATTATATGATGGAAGAAACATTATCTACAACAAATTTTAGGAAACAAATGTTGATCATATTTGGTCAAATACATCCTTCAACCTTAGATGGTTAGGTAAAAACACCTTTCTTATATTTTAATTACTTAACTGGATGTTTTTCTATTATTAGTTAAATTTATTATATTTTTATTATTTTTCTAAAATGAAGAGATAAAATCCATGGGGAATGATTGTGGGTCAATTTTTTATTGATTTAAAACAATAAGTAATCATTGAAAAAGATAGAATATTTTATTATTTATAAAACCTATCCTAGGATCATGTAGTATTAGAGAGTACATTGATGAATCTTTTCTTAAATTCAATATTTTTTTGTAATTATAAAAAAACGGTTTAGAAAGAAAACTCCACCATTGAATTTTATTATAAATGGATGAAAAAATGGAGCACCATTATAATAGGAATTCCAAAAAGAGATATCAAAAACAGAAAGGTAGTATTATGATTCATACATAAAGGGGGATATAATGGTGAGTTTCCATAGAGAAAGACCATGGAGAAATTCATTGGAAATAAATCTAGATAAAAGAATCCAAAGGGGGGATAATTTTGAACCATATATTGAATTTGATGGGTTTTTTTGAAAATAGTTATTTGGATGTTATATAAAGTGTTTTTTATTGGAAATGTATTGTGATGAATTTCAGAAAAATCATGTCTGTAAATATTTTTTTTAATTTTAAATGGCATGCATAATTCTCTTCATACGTGTAGGAATGATTGAGAAAAAATAATGAACATTTGTTTATAAAGGCATGAGGCATCTATGAGTCTTTGAGGATCATTTGATTGTAAAAAAGATATATGTAAGGATGATGTTGACTTTTCTTTGGATTTTATAGGATTGTGTACGGGTGTTTTTAATCATCATACAAGTCATCTTGGTCATTGTATAGATGGTAATGACATTTTTAATTGTTAATGTTACCATTTTGTGAAGTGTAGAAAACTCATAAGGTTGAAGTCTACTTTTAGACATATCATACTACTAAATGCATTGATATAATAGATCCTCATTAGTTTTAATTTTATTATATTAGGAAAAAATCCATTTATCATAATGATCATTTTACTATATATGAGAACTAAGTCAGGATGTTTTTTGTCTGTTTAATGATAATTTCTATTTACATGTTTGAAATTTATAAGGATACTCAATAAATGTTCATAAATATCATATGTGATATATTCTTAAATTCTTGATGTAACATTAGTATGAAAAATAAATAATCAATACTGACAACATAGATTCTATTGATTATTTAAAATAAAAAATTACAATTGAAATGTCTATCAATGTGGTTATGGATTCAAACTGTTATTGTGAAAATTCAAGCAAGATTTTTAAGAGAGTTCTTTTTTATTATTATCAACGATTTTAATAAACATATCATGTTAATATTTTAAGTATAACTAGGAATAATATATTTTTGGATGTAAAATATAAAAACATTCACTTAATTTAATGCATGGTTGTTTTTATTTTCCAAGAATATCAATAGTATTAAAAACTATTGATTCCAATTCCCTATAATATAAACTCCTGACATTAAATGGGGTATTTAAAACAAAAAAAATTTAATTTACCAATTATTATTTTTTATTTTATTGAATTTTACCCTTGTACATCAATTATCATTAGATTGTTATTATAATTTTGAATTTCTAAAAACATTTAATTTTGTGCAATATTTTTATACACAGTTTTGGGGAAGCTAAATAGATACATATACATAGGGACAGTTGTAATAGTTTTTGTTCTTGAATAGTTTAGATTAAATGTGTAATACATGGTTGAGTCCAATACATGTGAATAAAACTAGAATAACTACGAGTTCTTGGTTTATTAAGGGAGATGACACATGAATATCATAAAAGTAATATAAATTATGTGATAAGTGTGGGGGTCTATAGCTTTGTTATTGTAGTTTTCTATATTTGGTGAATTTTTTTAAACAATCTATCCAGATCATTCATGGCTGTATTGGGTCTCTAGTGACTCTAGAAATGTTTTCACCTGGGTTTCCAATCTATATGTTATTTCAAGATCTAATTTATTGGTAAAATAAATAATTATCCCATTCAATTTTATCTCTACTCCAATAATCTAATCTCCCATGCATTTTTCTAGCCATCCATGGATCATTATGAGGTATTACACATCCTTGTTCTAATTTTAATCCACTCTCTCTAAGATTCATGTTTTCTTCATGGAAATTACACCTGTTTCCCTTTTTTCTTATTTTGGCATCTTCCCTCTCCAATTACCACATTATCATTCTTTCTATATAGGAACACTTTTCAATATAGATTTTTGAATATCATTTTTTATGTTGTATAATATTTAGTTTTTGGTGTTTTTGTGATTATGGAGGGTGATTCTTGGATCATTTGGTAATTCACTATAGAATCCAATGAATTGTGAAATCATTCTGAATTCCTGAGGTAAGTGTTTCTATGATTTCCTATTACTTTGAAAATCATGAAATGATTAAGGATTTTAAATAAAATTTTAATTAAATTATAGTTATAAATTATCCATTAAATAAATTTATATATTGGAGTCATTGAAATTTATACTTGGAGTAAAGGGGTTTCCGCTGGATTTATATGTATCACTATTTATTAAATGGTGTCATAAGCCCAAAATTTATTAAATAGAACACGAGGTTCATTTTTATAGGATTTAATAAAAATGTTAACATTGAGCCCTGTTTTTTGTGTTTTAATCAAAAGAGTAGTTTTTTAAAAAGTCATGTAAATTTAAAAATGGGATGTGTTCTAATTCATTAAAATGTTTTTAAATAATGTAATTTCCAACAAAATCTAAGGATTTACAATCCCATTTTTTTATACTAGATAAGGCCTACATGGAATTTTAATAATTAAATGATTTTATAATAATTATTCAATAATTTATTATTCTCAGTGTTTATTTAACCCAATATGGTATGTTTATTACAATGTGATGTATCATTGATTATATGGTGGTTGTTATATGAGAGGTAATTGAGATGTTTTTTTTGATATATTATTATATCCTATTGATGTGATTTTATTGACTATTTATTCATATATATTTATTCCTGGTCATGTGAACTTGATTTTATAGGTTGTAGTTTATAGTGGATGTTCACCTAGTTTATACAAATGGATTAGGGGTCACCTTAATCATATGATTTTTCTAGGTGGTGTGTTTAATTTTAGATATTATTGTATATAAAATTTGGATGGCTTTTGTTATGCTTATGAATCCATGTATATCATCTATATTTAAATATTTGTTATGTGTTTTCTGGATTTTCAAACACTAGTACCTATGATGGAGCCCAAATAGTTTTTCTAGATTGGTCGTTCTATGTTAGGGATTTCAATTTCATTATTATGTCACTATTTTCTTGTGTTTAGTGGAATCAAATAAGTTTATTTCAAAATTTTCTCTATGATCTTGTGGTTTCTAATTGTGTTGTGCTTTTTTCTTCTTTGGTTGAGTGTGTTTTGATATAGCAATAAATATTTTTCAGATAAGGGGTTTTGAAAAGTATAAATGATTGATTATTTGATTTGGTTTTTTTAAAATGAATATTTTTTGTTTTTTTTGTTTAATATAGAGGTTTTCTAATTTCATAGCTCTTGTAAATGGAAATGTAATTTATTCGTTATGTTAAGAATACATTTTTTGTTTTTGATTGTAGAAAGTGGACAAACATAATTTTTTTATTATATTTTAAACTAAAATTCATATATTATTTTATTAAATTCCATTCATAGAACCATTGGTGATATCCTAATATGACTATTCGACCACACTAAAAAAGCACACCCATGTGTATGTATATAAGTCTAATGATTTATATTGGACCCAAGCTCAATTATAATTTTTTATATATTATTGGCTAGTGATGGTTGAGTTGTGATGTGGAGGGAAACTGTAGGTCTCATGACCTTATATACAATATGTGGCTAAATAGATTTTTGGGATGTGATATATCATCCATGAAATGATTTATTCATTATTAGTTAGTTAATTTTTATTCATGGTTATGTATCTTCTTTGGATGATGTATTCATTCATGTATAAAATGATTTTTATCATTATTTTTTGTTTTTAGTCATTTTTTTTCTTATATATTTATTTAGTTTTATTTTATGTTTCACGGACAACCAATTTTTGGATATTCCATTCAATTTTTTGTTAAAGGATCCATTTGGTGAGATCTCATATTTATGTGAAAATTATATCCCCATGAGTTTCCTTTGATTCCAATGCATTAGTTTCTTGCCTGTTGGTAGAGTGAACTCCCATTAATTCTAATGGTGGGATGGGATGATTTATTTATCATGTTAACCTACGATAAATAATTAAAAACGGTATCACATAAATGTTTTTTATAATGTCCTATTTTTCCAATGGAAACACTCTTACTATTATAGTGTTTCATTGTAGTTTGGATATAGGAGTGCTGAAACATGATAAATATGTATAGGGAAGAACAATATAAGATTGTTCTTATTTAGGGCATCACGTTTTCAAGGTTAGTTGGGATTGATTTATATATTTTCATTTTATTATTTTTTTATATTTGATTATTGTTATGTGACAATATGGTATCAATATTCACAAAGAGTTCGATAGGGGATTATTTGATTATTGTTGCATTTTTAGATGAATTTGAAAATTGAATCGGGGTTATATATTTAATGTAGATGGTCATTAGAACCATGTGGATCCCATTAAACATTTTTTATATCCCATATAGTTTTTTGAATGGATGATTCATAGCTTAAAAAATCATCATGGTGAAACCATTAACATCTATACACACCTTTGGATTTTTTTTGATTCCACTAGGTTCTAAATTTCCCCAAATGTAAATTTCACTTATTGGAGAGGAATTGGAGATGCGTTTTATGAGATCACATGTTATTTATATATATATTATGCTTCAGATAGTGTATTATGTTTTTTTACTCCATTTATATTTTTCATGTCTTGGTAGTTTGTTTTGAATGAAAATATGAATTTTTAAAATATTTGAAACAAAAAATATTTTTGGTTATTTTTTTTAAAAGGATACCTTATTACACATGGGTAATTTTATAATTTTTATAATTTTAATGTCGTGTTTATAATTTTATTAATGAATGTTATCCTTTATGATTAATTTTTTAAAATTCAATTCTGAAGGAATTTAGATTTATATTTAGAATGAAGTATAAAAATGGAGTGAAATTATAATAAAGCATTGAGGTGTTAATTCTTAGTTTAAAGTGAAGTGTTTTATTTTACCAATGTTCATTTAATTAAAAGAAGTCAGGTTTACATTAAAATCATATACCTTTGTGAATGGATTTATAAATATTTTGATAAAAAGTATTTCAATATAAAATAATATTAGTGGGGTGTGAATGATGTGGATTATTTTTAAGAGGTTATTCTTATATATGTTTTTTTCATTTGAAATGTATAAAGTTCAATTTAATGTTTCATTAATTATTTCATGATGTTTAAATCATTTTAATTTTTTTAAGCCTCATGGAAGGGACAAAAAATAATGATAGAGTGTTATACAAAATCTGATACAGAAAGTGGAACCATTCATTACCTAGAAGAATTCCCGTAAATTTTGGATTTAATATAAGCATTGAATAGTGTATTGGACTCAATATTTTTCTACATTCCGATATTCCCAATGTGTTATTCATCCTTTTCATAAGCTATTAGGCTATGACACTTTAGAGTTCTTCAAGGGTATTTGATGTATATTAGGGTTCTTACATCTTATATATTCTGAGAATATATCTATGAATTATGTAAGTAAAAATTTTAGGGGAATTCTCAAGTGATATCATGGTTGTGTGGTTGTTTTTTATTCAAATTTGTGAATGGTTGTTGGTGATGTTTGAATGGGTGAACTATTTTTATGTTTTTTGTTCTATTGGTAATGTGTGTTTCCATGTGCGATGTTAGTTATTTGAGATGGTGTTTACACTTGGTTTTTTGAATATTTTTTCTTTAGGTTTCTTTGGTTATGATCTGAAGTGTTTCCTTTTGTATTTTTTTATTTGGTAGTTTATTGGTGGGTTTGAACTAGGAGATTTTGGGTCATTGATAGGGTAATAAGGATTAGTGCCAGTTTCTGATGAGCACATAGGGTGTTGGTTATCTTTCATGGTTTCCTTATATGATTGATTCTTAAAGTTATGGCCCTAGTTTTCTATTATGGAGTAATGTTCCATGGATATATCCTTGTCATTTATTATTTATGATTGGTTTTGGTTGGTTTAACAACAATTCCTGGTTTAATAAGGCATTTATGGATTATTCTATAGGGTGGTGATGAGATTCAGTTGTAGATAATTATTATATTTTTTTTGATATTTATTGATGATAGTTGAATAATTTTACGAGTTATTTATTTTGGGTTTCAAAATTTTAGAGAATAAATAAATGGTGATTATACCTATACTTTTCCTCCCACTTCTTAAGGACTCACTTTAAACAGATGTTCTTTTTTTGTCGGAGTTGTTGGTGTTTGTTGAGGATTTTAATTCTGGTAATTGAGTAACATTGTTAGATGGTTAGGGATTTTTGATTCTGTTTGATGGTGTTATTATTTCTCAATCATTTTGAATTTTCTTCCCCAAAGTATCCCACTATTGGATTAGTTTTTGTGGTTAATTTACCTCTATCACCTTCTATTCATGAATGATAGATTTCTAGGGATAAAAAATTTTATGGTGTGGAGACTTTTGACACAATAATTATTAATTAACTTTTTATTATTTTTAATTCTTTACATTATGTATTGTCCTTGTATTTCATATCATGTATCCTTTAATATTTCAAAAAAATATATTTTTACTCTATGAATGGTTTAGGGGAAAACATGTGGTCAACATTAGATTGAGAATTATTATATTTTATTTTGTTTTATTTACAGTTTGGTAAGGAGTTTCACATGATTGAGTGTAAACCAAACAATTCTTAGTAGAAATAATGAATATATATGGTTGGAAATTTGTATTGGAACACACCATGCACATGGTTGGTACTAACCATAATATAAATATGTGGAGGATCAGTAATTTTTCTGTCCACATATCTATGGTTGAGGAAATGTTTTGATAACCATTAATACAAACCACACAATGGAGTTATCAGTCTCTGGGGAATCATTCATGGTTAGGGTATTGATTTTCATGATTTGAAACCAGACTATGTCTTCTTCCTAGATTTCATTTTAAGGTGAAATTAAAAACATTCCAAATCATATATTAACTCTCAACTTATCTATTCATATTATATCATGTTCATTAAACCAACACTACTTAGAGATTTATGAGGGTTTCCTCATCATCTTTCCTTAATTTTGTCTCATCCCACCCTTGTATTCAACAATCATTCATGGTAATTTCTAATCATTCCCTCTTTTAATCTATTTCCCAATTCTATCTTCCATTAATAATGTTTTTTCCTCCCCCCTTGGAACACTAATAACCATTTAGGTGGTATTAGGGTTTCCAAAATGTATTATCTTTTCTGTTTGAGCTTTTAATTCTTAAATAGTTACACTCTTATATTTCATCTTATTTGTACAGGAAAGATTATTTATTGTGAAATAATCAACGTATATATAATTTTTAATAAATATTGACCGGACATAATTTTTATTCATAGGGATATTTATGTATCTGATTTAAATAAATGTTTTTGAATCCCATTATTTATTAAATTTCACAAACATTTCTTTTAAGATATTATAATGTGAAATGTTGGAACTAATCCATTTTTATGGTTTTTAAAGGAATTTTTCTCATTTTTATGAATCCTCACAGTTTTAAAAGGGGGTTTGTTATAAACAGTTAAAAATTTTTAAGAATATTTTTGGGAAAATTCAAGAGCATGAAATCATGATCAATTATTATAATTTTAACTAGTTTATTATTTTACTATGAAAATGGTTTTCATAACCATTGGAACATCATTTCATTACCCATGTGTTTAATTTACCATCTATTATTTATTTATTATTGTGTGATAGATGATTGTTCCATTGGTTATGAAAACCATTTTCTTAATGTGGTCAGTATAACATAGCTATTAAATTTGAAGAAAGAATAGGAAAACAAATATGCAATATTTTTATAATGGTTTAACTACATTCAATTTGATTGATTACTTCATAATAATAAAAATTCTCAATTTTCATTAAAATCGTTTTGTGATTGAAATTATATGTTCTTAAAAAATATTTCAATTTATATATTGTTCCCATACATTATAATTAATTTATAGTAATTTTGAACATTTTATATGAGTTAACTAAAATAATTTTTGAAATGAAAAAATCAACATTATTTTAGGGTGCTGTTTTGGTATTTTTCTCAAAAGATTTATTTTTATGAAAATAGGGAAAACAAATTTTTCAAATAAAAAATTTTAAATGAAAATTGTGTTTATTATAATAATAAATAAAATAAATAATTTTTTTAAATTTTTTATTGAAATTTAGTGATTATATATTTTTTTAATATATTTTAATTTTCATTCCAAATGGTTTACTATGCATGAAGTTAATGTAAATTCAGTTTTATGATTAAAAATTCATTTATCAAAAAAGATATTGTCATTGAGTTTCAAAGGATTACATTAATATTAATTTCCATTTAACATATAGAAATTGAATTTCAATAAATTTATTCCATATTTTTATTCATCATTTCCAAATTTTTTAATAATTTAACATTTATTCTGTTTCATAATTGATTGTAAAAACTGTAAAAATTAGTTACAATTATTATGGTTAAAACAAGTTTATCCGACGTAATTAAGTGACAAGGGTAGTAATAATTCATAAACATGAATAAATCTTAATTATTAAATATATTTTGACAATATCATATATTAGATTATAATAATTTTACATTTGGAAACATTATAATTAGTATGGACATTAATTATATAAAAATATTTTTGGTGAGTCTATTTGTGTCATCTCCCTAACAAATATAAGGGCTCCCCTATCCTACGGTATTCAAAAATATTAGCCTTATATAATAAACAATACCCTACCTAACACATTCCTAACTTCTCTTCATTCATCTTTGAGCATCCACTACTCTTCAATGAATTGTATTTCTAGTCGTAAGGTTTACACAAAAGGAGGTCACTCAATGAAGAAGTATAACTCTTATATGAGAATTTTCAATTTTATTTCTTTATAAATTGTTTATAAGCCGTTTTAATTCAAAATAAATGGATAAATATAGTGTCATAGATATAATTATATGTTCTTATAATGTTGGAAAAAACATTTCCCACCTCTTTTCCATCAATGAGAATATAAAATTATCCCAAGTGTGTATGTGTGGATTATGCCCTCCAAATAGCGATATCATTTATTTTCCACCACTGACACACATCAAATTATATATTTAGAGGGTTAATAAATATATATACCATATATAAAATAATTAGTCTTATTTAATCATAAAATATTATTTATATTTCATTCCATATTTTATTTAGAAAATCAATACAATGCTTATGTGTTTGTACGTACAGACTATCATCCCTATAAATGGTGCAATTCAACGTCAGTTATTTAAATTAAATGTAAGGTTATAAAATTATATAAAATATTTAAATAATTTACATAATTAATTAATAATATTCTATAAATTTTATATTAATATTATGTGTTGGCTTGTTCTAACACATTTGTTCCTTATGAAAATCTCTTGTTTAGGATAGTTTTACCACCTACATTACTGATGTTATTATTTTTTATGAAGTGAATGATTAATGAATTCATCCAAATAAGATCTAAATAGCTAGGAAAAGATGGTCCCAAAAAATATTTATGAAAAATAACAAGTAGAGTATGGTATTACACAATAATTTTCAAAAAAATTGAGTGAACCTCTCCATTCGAATCGTCATCAATCATTGATGTGTAGAAGATAGGAGCTCCAAATGAAAAAATCATTCCAGATTACAATATTTCGCTCTTGGAAAGGGAATCTACCACCTGTTTTTCATCTCTATACGCATGTGATACATGCTGATGGAGCTGAGTATCACGATTGATATAGTTAATCTAGTGAGGAAAAAATTCCCATGGTACATTCCAGATCTGGTTCATTAATTTTGTGACCGTAGTTTCAGAGTCTTATTCAACCCATAAGTTATTACGTTGATAGTGGAAAACGTGATTGATAGAAATCATCATCGCCCACATTTCAACATTGTAATTATTTCCAACTCCGATGTAGTGGTAGAAGCAGCCTTTGAAAAATCCATGGTGGGTTCAGAAGACACCTCGAATACCTGAGGGTTGTGGCATACCTGATGTCTCACAATCGATTTTTACTATAACCTAAGAGATGTTTGGTTGTATCTATCTAACAGATTCCAGAAATAGGGGCATATTAGAATGACTTTCAACTACCAATATCCAAAGAATGTTTAGATAACATACAGTATTGTTCATTGCCCATGTTTTAACCTAGGTAGTAGTATGAAACTTTATGTGCATGTGAAGAATTACAGCTTGAGTTTCTAGTGTACAATCAAGTTATTTTCCTTAATTCATGGCTCTCTAAATCGAGGAGAGCACTGATGTTACCACTATAAGTAAAAGAAGATGCACTGGTAGACTCTATTCCTCGTGAGCAGCATAATCCATGTAGTCTTTGATATATTTTCAAACCCCAATTTTTATTCCAAAAACCCAATTAGCATAGTCCCACAGCTGCTGTGCATATTCAAATTTAATGAAAAAGTTAATTGTGTTCTCTTCTATGTTGAGAAAAAGGATTTAGGCCGAGACTATGTGTTTTCCATTATTTTTCAAATTTTCATGCAGTGGTATCTAGTTTTACCAGAACATCCATAATAGTATGTTCCTAGATGGATGGATGAATTCTACATTGAATATAGACATCCATGAAAGTGTTATGTTTTTTCTTGCACTCTCAAGAAAGATGTAAACCTTTTTAGTGAACCGACCATTGGTACATAGTGTCCAGAAAAGTGTTTCAAGATTATTAAAAGTATGATTATGAATTTCAACTTTAACCTATGTAGGTAAAAAATAAAAAAAACTATGTATTTACATGAGCTCAAGGCTAGTCATCTCTAATAATTTACTAATCATAATAATATAATCCCATAAAATTCTATCCATCCAGTGTGTACTCCAAAAATTCAGTTCTGTTTTCTTTGACACAATCCATTTGGTATTACACATAATCTCATTGAAGAACTATTTAATAGATTTTCACAAAGAAGACCTAATATACTAGTTATAATCATCATGAATAATCCGATTGAAGCTACCAGCAATGAAGATTCATGAGGAATCATTTTTGATAAATATATTACCTTATAAATTTCTAATGAGTCCATCATTGAGTATTCTTATATCTTTAAAACCATGTCCCCCCATTGCGATGGGTTAGAGGAATTTCTTCTATCATAATGTAATTAGATTCCGGTCAAGAATCGAACAAGTCCAAATGATGGTCTGGATCATACCAGGAAGCTCCATGAAGAGTCTTCTAGTCCATCTATAAAAATAGAATGAGTAGAAACATTTAGAGGTAAAAACTGAATTCAAAAGGAACACCCTCTCGACTTGTTACATTGAGTTCCCTTTCCATTTGATTTTTTAAACAATGATAGACATAATTCAACTAATAAATTGAATATTCAATCTTCCCTATAATATTGGAACACCATTGCAGGTGAAGGGTAGGGACTATTTCTTCACTCCGAGACTCCATGAAATTTGGTTCTGTCTTCCCACAGAAATCCCATCAGTGAACACAATAACGGATTTAGAAAAAGAAATGGCATGCCCTTCCACTTCTACATAATGACTGAAAAGGTCCTGGATTGAACAAATTGTCCACCAGGAGGACTAACCAATGAGTATAATTTCATCTTCAAAAAGGAGATGTGACAAAACAAGATCATCTCATCCATATCTAATTTTTTATAGGGACCAATCTGTGTATAGTAATTAATGTATCTACATAGATAATCTTGTCCAATGGAAAAGACATGTTCAAAAAGTGGATCACCTTACTAAACTCTCCTTGTAATTAGAAAAGGATACTAGGAGACCCATTGATAATAACATACATCCTTACTGATGAAAGGATGATTTTTACCATTCTTAAAAAGGCATCATAGTACAGAATTCCCATAGCATCATTAAGAAAAAAGTCCATTTTATAGTATCAAAAGCCTTTAAAATATCAATATTTGAAACAATATCATCCATTTCTTTTGTCCTTATAATGTTAACACATTTCGATAGTGTGAACATCAAATTCTATGCTCTCGATCCAGGGAAAAATCCCTTTTGATTATAGTTTATGTGCTCATGGATGATTGCACTCATCACAATAAACATTATTTTTAGGATGACTTGGGGACAATGTTCTTGATGGAAATAGGCCTAAAATTATTTATATCCACTATGGTACTTTTCTCAGGATTTACTGAAACGAGGATTTAATTTATTCTATACAGGAATAATATTTCGGTGAAAATTTCATTGACCGTATTAACAGTTCCATCTTATAGAATGTCTCAATAAAACACAATGAATTTTTGGGTGAAACCATGAGGTATGACATCACTCTCCATATTGAGGGAAAAAATCATTCATCATTTTTGAGATATTATGTAATAATATGATATAATTTAAACGTTTAAAATTATGGAGATGATGGATCCATGATCAATTTTTTTGTACTAGAACCATTGAAATGAAGCATTCATGAAAAGCGAAAATGTTGCCACCCAGAAAAAATAATCTTAATAAAGAATTATTAATAAATCGGTTTTGAAATGTTTTAAGTGGATCTCATATGATATTTTAAGTATTTAAGTGGTTCTTATATATAATTTTAATCAAATTTTAAAGTTTTACATTAATGTTTCTCAATTACAAATCAATTCAGACCTAAGGTAAGGGTTCTCCATCTCAATATTTCTTCATTGATAGTTACTTGATGATATGAAACTATTTATGTTTAAGAGGTGTATATATTATAAAATTAAAATTTTTATTATTAATTCTTCATAATTAATTGTATTTAATGTTACAACTCATATCATTTCATACAATATATTTTAATTCCAAACATACAAAAATTTAATTTTTTTCTTCTCAAATTAACTTCAATTAGACATATGTTATGTTATTAAGCTATCTTCCCTTAGGTATAGTATCCAAATACCATTTGATAAGATTTATGATTAATATAATTATGTTCAAAATATTAAATTATTCATTTGAATTTATATCTTCAATTGGCCTTATGACTCAAATGTCACTAAATAAGCAAGGGATTTACGTTATAATCTCCCATTTTTACAAAGATTTCTTATATATAGATTTTATGATGATGAAATTAAATGATATATACTTAAAAAATATTATTTATTTTATTCTCCTATAATTTTTTCTAGAAATCAAAAATTTTAATTTCATTTTCCACTGTCTATGCACTCGATAGACTAAATAAATGTTCTTATAAAAAACTGACATTTTTTCTATTCTTTTGGGAATCCTTTATTCCATTTGCATATTTTGTTGAAAATATTTTGAAGACATGTTTTAATGTTACAAAATTATTCGTTAATGTCGTTATTTTATCATTTTTAAATTTATATAAAATATTTTAATCATGAATTTCCATATTGTTTTTGAATGTAGTATTTTTGACTATTTATGAAAAGTTTTAATGGAATATACATTTTTAATTATACAACATAAATAGATTCTCTTTTTTTCAATATTTCTAAATTATTGGATGCCCCTATAAAATAATATGTGGTTCTTTTGACTTAAAATTTTCCCCTTAACATTTTAGGGATATTTGAATTTTTGATAGGTGAACTCAATATGATAAGGGTTTTTTCATAATAAAATATTCCACTAATCTTTTAAATTAATTTTTCATTTATGGTAACATTATTTTTTATTACTTATAACTCACTATATATATGATCATATGATACCATGATTATACCTTTTTTGATGATTTATGATTATGGTGATGAAATATTAATGAAACTCGTTTTCTTTTCCATATGATAAGATATGATGTAATGATAAATGTTTTCATGATATTATATCTTATACATGAATAGATACATAATAAGTGATTTGGTGACATTTTATATACTATAGATGAATTTGTAAAAGATTAAATTTTTTGAACTAAAAGATTATAATGGAGGTTATCCCATGAACAATGTGGGTATATTTACAGAAATACCAAGCCCATAGTAGGTGCACAGGTGGTTATCCAAAGGCTAAAATGTACTAAATGACTTGCTAAACAACCAGGAAATATTATTTTTATTATTATGATTAGTAAAAAAAATACGCTCTTTTGTGAAATTTTCTTATTCCAATATTTTTCTCTCATGGTCATATTATTTGATTTTTTTATGATTAATGTCTTATGAAATTCCATGCATTATTCCATGAGATAATATTATGATTTATTTATTTTTAGTTATGTTTTTTAATTTTAAGATCATATTCTCATACCAATATTAACATGTTATGAATAATAAATGATCATTTATTAATATATAGTTTTGTACATTTATAAATAACCTAATATCTTCTTTATTATGTTTCATTTTCCCCTTGTATTATCTCACCATGTTCTAGTAGTGAAGATATTGGATTGAGGTTATAAAGATATTTTTTTTAATAGTTTTTTATGTTTCAATGTTTCCAGAGGCATTAAAACTATATAGTTATGGAATAGTTCATATTGATATGTAATTGATATTTATATAAAAATATATAATATTTATGTTTTTAATGTTTGGGTTTTTTAATATTTCATTAAAGGTGGGTTTATTTATTTTTGGAAACTAAGATAACAAATATTTAGTGAGAAGCCTTAGTAAAAGAAGAATAACTGGTCAATATATTATGATATGGTAAGGAAAGTTATGTGATTTTACTATAAAATAAATCACTCTTTTGATACTATAAATTGGATGTGGTTATGGTATAGATGAACCCAGGGGTAACAAATCAAGAAGGAGAAGATTAGGTATTAACTGAATCTTCATTGGTGCATGATGAGTGGGCCTAATACTACCCACCTAGATAAACACTATCGGGGGGGATATTTTTGGATTAATTCACCTTTTGTTATGAATGATTTCAATAGATGATGGTTATGTTTTACCTATTACTAAATCTAAGGTGTCATATATTTAAAAGAAGGTGTACAATCTAGATAGTTTAGAAATTATTTTTATGATTATATAACTTCTCATTATGATTATTATTTCCCACAATATTAATTATTTTTTTATTTAATTTTTCCGAACTATGAGATATCATGTTATTTTGAAATGTGAAAACCAATTCAATGATTTACCAAATGAGAAACCAAATAAAATGGGTGATGGAATGTGAAAGATTATGATTATTATTTAAAAAATATCATGATATATGATTAACATGTTGATCATAGATTAGTTTCAGAGTGAACCAAATAATAGGAAAATGGAGTTTCATGAAGTCCCTAGAGGATATAAGATTTATCTTTATACATGATGATTGTTTTGGAAGAATTTCATAAAGAAATTTCTCAATGGAAATAGATGATGTTTTATGATCAGAAATAATGGAGTAATGTATCTAATTATCATGGTAAATGAATAGTTCAATGTAGGGAAATAATTTATATCATAAAAACCCATTTATAGTTTGATACATTTTGTTTGGGGATGTTAGGAATTGTTTTAGTCAGCTAACTAATCCAGTGGCCAACTCCAATCTAAAATTAGGGCCTTCGTTATACTAATAATTTTAGTTGAAATATTAAAATTTTTATTTATTTATATTTAGAAATAATATCGTAGAATTCTGTTATCAATGACATTCTAGTTATTAAAATTATGAACAATCTATGTATTTTTCATTAATAGTTTTTCATTTTGTATTTTCTAGAATATATTCAATGGGATCCATATCCTATAAATGATATTTATTGTTAAGGTGATATCTTTTCAAAACACATGAATGTGGCATTCTTATCTCTTAATATGTGTCTAATATTGGGATTATAATGTTTAGTTGGGGTAAATATATGATTGATATTGATTAAATTAATTTCATAATATTGATGTAGTTGAATTAAATTACTAGTTTTATGAGAAATTAATTTCTATTACCTTTGACAAGGCTTATCATGTTGTTTTGATTACATAAAATATTAGATAGTATACGATTTTATCTGAGGAATAAGGATAAAGTTATTTTTTTCCATAATATATTATTTAACTGAGGTTTTATAGTTATTCCATTTATTAGCAGTTTCTTGTAAAATATATGCTCATATAATTAAAAATATTAATAGGATGTAGGATCAGGGTTAATGGAAGTAGATAGTGGATCATAGATGTAAGATGATTTTTTAGAGGATTCAATATAAAATATATTGATTTAGTTCACGAATGAATAAAATTATATTTGTTATAGTGATATATTCCATCAATACGCTCCTAAAAAATCTGGTCTTTCAGATCATGGGGATACATTAGGATTTGTGGCCTGAAGAGAAATTTTTTGGATGTTTTCAAGGTATCCATGAATTATTTTTTCTTTGATGTTTCCATTCAGTTTTCTGGAAGATTCATTAAATGAGGTTGATTATCACATGTTATGTCCAATAGCTTTTTTGTGGAGGAGAGGAATAATTTTTACCATTACATCATCATTGTGAATTTCCAAACCACAACTTGAGAAAACATATAGAGATTCAGGGGTCTTAATAGTATAATAATGAACATCTGGCCATTGGAAGAATGGAGGATTGTCTCTATGGGAAGGGGTAATTTCACATAGTCATTCATTCTGATGAAGACATGTGGAGAGCTGGGATATATGGTTTTTCTCCACTTAAGACTAGAATCCCCATTATAAAATAGTGGGACCATGAATTTAACACAAAAAAATTTAAGGAATATCCACACTCAGGTTTGGATTTGGATGTATAAGAATAATTGTTTATACTGTAATCCATGGATTTTTTGGGGCATTTCTTCCTTAATTAGTAATGAAATCATGATGGATAACTAAATTGATTATCCCTTATTCATGAATTTTTCATGAGTTTCAGTTTATTTATACAATTTTGATACACTTTATGAATAATTGGTTCTTCTCACTAAATAATTTAGCCTCACTTTAGTGATTCTTTATGAATGGATGCCTATATTCATTAGGGAATGAGTTTTTTTGGATATCATTCTTTGGAATCTAAAAGGTCCTAATTTTCCATATTGTGTCATAAGATGGGTCATAATTTCTCCATTATTTTAATTGAAAATGATAAGGGAGATAAAAACATAGATAAACCATCCACTTCCATTGAATTTAGATCCTCTATAGTGGATCTAGTAGACCCTGGGACTAATATGGTTTTGGGTAAGGAGACAGAGATTGGGATGGAAAATGATTTGGTTACCCTTGTTTTAATTGTATTGGTAGAGGAGGCTTCTAATGAATTTATTTGGAAATAGTGAATAGATGGTCCACATACTGGAATGAAATAGAATTATTGAAGAAGAATCAGAAGTCTGATGATGTCAAAGTATTGGATGATAATAAAACTGACGTGGTTAATAGTCATGTAAATCTTGGACAAGTTGTTGAGAAAATTTTAATGGATAAATTACTAAGAGTCCCTCATGAGTAGAATGTCTTCCAAGGAGGTTGTAATGTTGAAAAATTGGTGATCCTACATGACTAAGTTTATGAGAACCCTCAAGAGAATAATTTCATCAAAATAAGCACATTATATGAAAAAATGACTTCTATAAACATCTATTTATTAGGTTGAAGGATTCATCCAATGAAAAAAGTGCTTATAAAGGGGACACACTAGTATTAATTCTATGATCATAGAATAATGTGGGTATTTTCTGGAAAATTATCTAGGAAGGATCATTTCCTTATCAATTTGGGCTTATCCTTTGTTTATAGTACACATAATGGAATCCATAACATCCATCAAGAATATGATGGAACTCTAAATGGTTCTTATGATGGAATTCTATCAATCATCTTGTGAAGGATTATCCTTTAATAAATGTTCCATTAGGGAACATTTCAATGAGTATAATGATTGAGGATCCTCCCATGGATATTGAGCACTCTCCCAATATTTTCACTTCCCATAGTGATACATTTTTAGATGATACCACTGAAGGAAATAAATCTCTAGATTGAAACAATCATTATTCTGGGAATATCGAGGAGGTTTTAGGGCCTTATTATGTAAATGTAAAAATAAATCGAAATAATAATAAGTAAATTTCTTGTATTTTTATAGGAATAGGGATCCCAAACTATGGGTAGGATAGATCATACTAAATAATGATCCTATTTCGGGAATGTCAATGTCATAGGAACTCCCCCATGGTCACAACCAATAGACACTTCACTTTGACTAATATACATATGGAATCTTCCCATGCTGTAAAAGAATGTTGTTTGATAACATGAAATACTTAACATTTAAATCACTTTTCTACTCGTTTTTTATTAAAACAATAATTATCATGTTGTGGAAAATCTCTAGATTCTAAATAAATATTGTATCCTACCTAACTCCCAAGTCAGTGAACATCCATCTTCCACCATTTCAATTGTAATGGATGGTAATGAAATCTCATAACAATTTATTTATTCTTCCAACTATTACATAGGGAGAAGAGACATTTAGAGTGATCTGGGGTGAATTTTTTGAAGAAGTGTATTAAAAAGGGTAATCTTGGGAGATATTAATGTCATTATGGGGCATGAAGAGTAGACTAGATCTAACCTCATAATGATAGTATAACATGAATTATCTACATATATTGACAATTTCATCTTTTTTTCAAGTCACTATGGCTAGATATAATATGACAAGGCGTAGATACACCATTAATTAGAAACAAGATAATAAAGTTGATAGAGGATTTGCTCATGTGGAGGCTTGGAATTTTTCTATGGAGATCTAAATTATCTCTCTCCCTGGTATCCACTCATTAAATAATACAATATTTTTTAAAATGTTTAGGAACAAAATATGGTCATCCCCTCCCCTTAATGTTCAATAATTCAAGTTTTATTATGCCTGGATGCAAGAAAATTATGAGGAAAACATCCAATATTGAGACACATTAACCACCCCTAAAAATACTGGAATCCAAGATGAAACCTAAAAAAGGATGATGAAATAGTGGAGAAGGTGATCCTTTAAAAAATTTGATGATGACAAAATGCATTCTGAATTTCATTTTAATCACATTATGTGTATAGATCAAAATCATTATGTTACATCTTAGGATGAGATGAAAGCACTATCTAAACATGACTAATTACTGTATAATAAGGAAAATTTATATTTGGCCCAAAAAATTAAAAATGGATAATATATAGAGATATAAACTCCAATTTATTTCAATAGATACACCTATAAAAAAGGCCAATAAGGGGTTACATCCCTCTAGATTAATGGGAACTTCATCACATCATAAAATGATATCCCTACTGCTATGATATGTTACATTAAAGAAACATATTATGATGAAGGGGATGGTAAAAAAAATAAAATGATATTTAAAATTAATATATGTATTTATGGTGTTAAATATAGAATGATAATTGAAACACCTAATGAGGGGTAAATCAAATCAGACCTCTTTTCTTTAAGTATTAAAAATGTCTTAGGACTAGATAGAATTTATAATAAACTCATCATTTTCAACTGGGAAATTTTGCATGGTCATTCCATCATGTCTGTAAGGTAATTTATTAAACATTAATATATTCCTTAAGAAGTAAACTCTAGGATTATTGACATAATTACAATAAAATAAAATTCATTGATATTATATATTTAAGGATTGTTGAAATTGGGAATATGATTCCAAAAGAGATTATCAAAATTATTGCTCTATGGTTTCAAGATATTTCCAAGGCCCTCATTCATATAATTTGGTTTGTATTCTTCCTTGGATGTTTCAATCATGATTTCATTTTTATGTCCTTTAGATGTATTATCATCACAAGGAAGAAGGTGAAATATATGAATAATTCCCATAAATGTTCTGTTTCAATGGCCTTTTAAATGATCAGATATAGCTGTATATTTTAATTGGAATGAAATAATCGGTTATCTGAATCCTTCATTATCTTGTTGAGAACCATTTATTTTAGTTCTCAACTCTCTATCCTTGTTAATGGGTCTCCTAGAGGGTTTATTTATTTTTCCAATTGGTCATACAAGGGGACACCTATATTGACGAATTTTTATTGTTGATGAGGATTAACTGATTTATTACGTGAATGATATTGTTTGTTCAAATATATAAATCATGGTATCTTATATAAAATTTATTATTGAGTATTATGAATTTTTTTTGAGAGATAATTCTCTTGAAAAAGTAAATTATTTTCATTGTGGAGGGTTTCTTTATCAATAGTTAAAGAAATGTGGACATAGATCATAGATTTGAGAGAGGATATGAACCCTTTAAAAATATTGGTGTAACCCACTTATGGGGTAATGTGAAAAGGTTCTACATAGAGAACATACATTCTAAAATTATTGTAATGATAGAAACATAGAAAGTGTATCTAATTTTTAATCGGGGAGAGTCATTTTTTAAATTTTTTATAACCTGGAGGATTTTAGTTTCCTGCTGAATGTACAATTTTACAAGAACACTCAATAATTCACTTTAAATTTTCATTAGAATCTTTTTCTAGATTAGCTGCAATCATGAAAGGAAACCTATTATTATGGATAAAAAATAATGAATAAATCCCATTGATATGAGTCACATGGACATAAATGATATCAAATTATATAATGAGGAACATATTTAAAAATTGAGTTGGATCATTCTCACATATAATGATTTTTAATTGTAGTTTCTTTCCAAATAGTTCATCAAAAAATTGAAAAATAGGTACACTACTTAGATTCCATCATCATTTTGGATGACTATTAAATATTTATATCATAAAATCATGATTTATTCAATGTGGATTGTTTGAGAGAATTAATTTCCAAATTTTTGGCGAAAAACATGGTTTTCCAAGACAATTAATGATTTTTTATCTATCCCCAATGATATGAAATATAGCTCAATTGTTTACTTACAATGAAATACAAATGAAAAAGTCCTTCGCCAACATCACATGTCGGTTTAGGTTCAGAAATATGATTATATTTATAGAGACAAACTTATCTAGGGATACCAAATTATTATTCAGTTCACTTCTAGAGAATGTTATAAGATGAAGGGTGATGGTACCACCAAGATTCCCTCATGGTTAATAAACATCAAATATCATCTCATTTCCCCAAATTCCACACATATGTTATTAATAATATAGGGAACAAGGATTACAATTAAAATATTGATTCAATGAGCATGTATACCTATGATATAATCTTATTACATATGTTAACATTCATATAAAATCCAAAATCACATATTTCCCAAATGTAATTTTATTTACATGTTATTGAATATTTCTAGCCTATGTTCCGCAGTACGATGGTGTTAAATAGAATTGATGAAGTGATGATTCTATTATTAAAGAATGATATAGTGTATAGATTCAAGAATATATGCTATATTTTGTAGCTACTATTGTTTCATACACATGCAGAAAATGAATTGATAATAATTTTTTGAAATAGGACCCCTCATTCATACTGTGGATAATGGTAGTACATAGTGAGTTCGTCGTTAATTATAGGATTCAAATAGGGACAATGAATAATGAAATTACTGATCTTGTTGTTATGAAACAAAATTTCTTCCTGTAATTGTTACAAAACAACTAATGGGGAAGAATATAAGATGGATACATTTGATCACAAATCATCATAACGTGAACGTGGATTGGGTTTCCCCAGGTGCACCTCAACCCTCGGATTTTGGGGATGTTCTACACACCCATTAAGGATTCATTCATGGTTTCTTATATTATTTCATATTTAACGAATGTGAGATTAAAGCCAAAATATGGGGGATAATAAATTTAATGAATTTTGTTGTGAAACATGTCCATAAAAAACTTTTGATGGAATCATATTTAATAATAATAGTTAGTATTTTGATTTTCCATTCCAGGAATATCGCATGGAGAATGCTTCCTCTCTAGATTGAGATCCTTTATCTAATTGATCATATTAGACTAGATGTTACACATGTTTATATGGAAGAAAATTAGGTTTTTGATTTACTCTCAATGAATGAAACTATCTAGGAAAGCTCAAGATTACAATTTTATGATACTGAATTAATTTTCACCTTTCATTTTGGTGGATGTGTGAGGAGACTTTCATATTTGCCTTTCCAAACCCCATTGTGATTCCAAATTCTCTATGTATTAATAAATATTTTTAAGATAATGTTCTCCTATTTCTTAAACCTATTCATTAAGATCGTGATATTCATGTGTGTGGTATATTTAGACACTTTATATTTTATGGATATTCAATTTAAATTCATTTTGTAAACTTTGTGACCTAATTATTTAAATTTTTTTATTATTATTTAAATCATTAATATTAGTCAATGAAATGAAGGCTTATTTGTATTAGTTTTTATAGAATGAACTATCCATTTTTGGTTTCAATAACTAAATTTAGAAATGAGGAATTTCTTATCATACATTGATAGATCTTATGATATATTAATTTTTTTGTGCTTCTGACATTAAGAATTCCAAATTTCAATTCATCAATGTATCATGGGGAAAATAAAGTTAAAAAATATTTAAAACACACATGAAAAGGATAAAAATATGTTTCTATATTTGAATAAATTATGTATTTATTTTTTCTCTTATTCCATTTTAAAATAATTCCCCAAATATATAAAAAATTACATTTAAAATGAAAATATTTTCTTATATGTAATTACTTATGTATAACTAATTGTAATTTTCATACCAACTAAATTTATTGTTTTGTGGTCATTAACATTCTCATAACATTGGTATCAATCACTCTCTATTATTATTTGGACATCATATTTCCCTTACATGTCCATATTTTCAATTCCAAGTAATTTCACCTTCATTTGGGGACATAATTATGTTTTATTTATAGTTAACATTAGGTTTCTTACTTCCCATTTTAATGGGAAATTTTATTATTATTTTTATTAAATTGGTTTTCACCTATGGTATTTAAAAATATTTCACCCTTGATTATAGATAAAAATATTGTTCGTATGTTATTCATTTTACGGAGAAAAAACACACTTAGATAATTTATTTTAAAAGAACAATATCATCGATAGATTATTTAACACATAATAATAAACAATATTGGAACTGTGATATTCTATAAAAATATTTATATATAAATTTTACTGTTATAATAAAACCATTAAATTGGTTTTATAAATTGGAAATACCACATTATGAAAAATTTATACAATGGGTCATTTAATGAAAATTTATTGATTAATTCATAATAGTACACACTTTTCAGTAAAATATTAATATGATTCAAAAATATGTTTTCATCAAAAATAATTTTCATTTCATTTTGTGTGAATAGATTATAATACATTTTTATAATTATTAAGAAAAATTATTTTTGTAAATGAATATCATTTTTATATTATAATTTCAATATAATATTATAATGAGTTTTTGGGTTTTGGTGAACTTTTATATTTTTTCATGAATCGTGAAAAATAACATTTTTTATTCATTCATTTGTTTTTACTAAAAAATAATATTTTAAAATAGGAATATTTTATTATATAGAACAAAATTATCATTAGTATCCCTTAAATTGATATAATCATATGAATTACATATGATATAATATTGTACTTTTTTTTGGAATGAGTTCATTTTTAGGCTTAAAACACATTTTTAATATAATTATATATCTGTGAAAAATTTGTCATTTTCATAATAGATTAAATTATTCATTATTAATTAATTGTCTAAATGAAAGTTATATATTATATATTTAATAAAATATTTCAATTTTAATTTTATAGTTTTTACTGTAAAGACCCGTAAAATTCAAGGGAAATTTTTTCTTAATTTTCTTTTAGATTTTACAAGAACGCAGTTTCTGAAGGCACGTGATTCCGAGGACCGGTGTGCCCGGAATTATTTTCTGAAGTTTAGCTCGGGTACGTTCCGTGAACGAATGAGCGGGTTTTCCTCACTTTTGAACTGGTGCTCGGAATTGAAATCCGAGGACACCAATGGAATCGCAGCGCTGATAATTGCTTAGGAACACCTTTTCTGGAGTTGCGTTTTCTCGGGTGTGGTTTAAAAAACTTGGGTTAAGTAAAAGAATAAAATAAAATGGTGCAACCAATTTTATTTTATTTTAACCTAAGCTAAGTGGTTGGGGTGGGACCCACTATATCCTACTCCACTAGGTAGGATATTTGTGGGGTGGGGCCCACATGAGCCCCACCTATTCAACTTCCTCAAACTTCCCCTTTTAAATATGTAACGCACCTGCACCCCCTTTAAATGAAGTCAACTCTTGTGTTTAACTAAATATTAAATGCCTCTTTAATTGGGTGGTTTAAACTTCTCAATTAATTCAATTAATTGAATTGATTCAATTTTTAATTTCAAAACATTTGGCGTGAGTAATAAAATAAGGAAACGCTTATTTTATTAGTGTTGTTTTGGTTGTGCGAGAGGATCTTGGAGAGAATTTTCTTTATGTCTTGATGTTCTCTTTCCTCGACGAAGAACGCGAAGAACACCGAGCCTTCGACAGAGAACTCCATCACCGTGAAGGGGAGTTCATCGTACCATCTTCTTCCCTCTTCTTAGTCGGTGAGAGACTCCATCCTCGGAGATTGATGACATGATGCCGACGGATCTTTTCTCCGCGACCCCGAAGATCCTTCTTCCGCGACGTTCAATTCCACGGCGAACCTTTATTCAACTTTTCATCGAGGTAGGGGTTTGGTTTTATGTTGTGAATAGTTTTTGGGTGTTCATCTATTAACTTTTAGCCACATGCTATCGATTAACAGGAGGGGACCGGACTGCACAAACACGGATGACCCCCCCTCGCTTATTTTTGATGTCCTTCGTTGTGGATTGAAACAGAGATAGTGTGGTGCCCTCGCACCGTGCAGAAACGAGAGAAACACGGCAAAGGAGCGTGGTGCCGTCGCGCCGCGCCGGCGAACCACGAAGACACCGCGGCCGGAGTAGGGCCACAACAGAGGGCCGCAACACCGTTGCACCATGCCGGTCGGACCAAGGCCGCGGCCTTTGGCCGCGACGGAGAAGGTAGCGGCGGTCGGCTACCGGCCGCTGGCGCCGAAGCAAGAGGGTGGGACCAAGGGGTCCCATGCCAGCAGCATGGCTGGCCTGCCAGGCATTCCATCCAAGGAACCATTGGTTGTAACCCGTAGCTGGCCGAAGGAGCGGGCCCCCACATGGGAACCGCGGTTTTCCAAACAGGGGGGCAGGGTGCCCCCCTTCGGCAGGGCTGTTACGGGCGAGCCGCCTGGCCACGCCGGCCCGGCCGAGCGCGCCAGGCCGGGCCGCGCCCAGGCCGGGCCGGGCAGCGCTGGCTGGGTCGGGCCATACCCACCAGGTTGGGCCGCTCCCTATTGGGCCAGACCCGGACCAGGGTCCGGTCGACCCGGTTCGGGCCGACAGAGGGGTATCGGGCCGGGTCAGACAGGGCCTGAACCCCCTATTTCCGGACCTCTTTCTTTTTTCCCATAACATGGGATGTAGACCTCTGATCGAGACACCGTCAGCTACGATGCGATCCTTGGATCAAGACGGTCTATTTGGTATATTACACTCAAGGTTTCAGAGAACTTTGTGTTCGGCCGGGTTGGTTCGAACACGAAACCAACTGGGCCCTTGGAGCAGAAATGCTTATAACATGAGTTCTAGACGTCCGATTGACATGCCGTCGACCTTGTTGGATTCCTCTTAGTGAGATGGACCTTTTGGCTTACTTCGCTCGATGTTTGGACGCAGTTGTTGTATGGTCGGGTTGGTTTTGATTTTAAAACCAACTAGGCCCCTGGGACCAAAAAGCCAATAACTCCCAAACCGGGGGTTCGATTGACACGTCGTTTGTCACATTGAGTTCCTGTTGACGATATGGAACATTGGGATACATCAATTCCAAACTTTGTGTCAGTTGATGTATCAGCCCCTCGGCTCGTGGAGCGGACCCTCCCAAAACGAGCTTGCTTTGTGCGGGAACCCTAGAGCTGGCTGCGACTACAACGACGATGAAGACGGTACGAGAATCCTCCATGGGTTCGACATCGACGATTACAACACTCAGTGATTCTTTGTGGGTTAGTGCCTACCAATCCTATGTGGATCATATCCTATGTGGGTCAGCGCTCAGTGGTCCTATGTGGGCCAGCGCATACCGATCCTGTCTGGGTCAGATCCTGTGTGGGTCATTGCGGGGGTTAGTACCTATCAATCATTTGTGAGTCATTATAGGGGTTAGTACCTATCGATCCTTTGTGGGTCATTGCGGGGGTTAGTACCTATCGATCCTTTGTGGGTCCGACGTCTTAGATGAATCAGTGGCTATATCTGATCATCTTTATCGTCTTACGAAGAAGTATACCTGTGTGAGCTGAGTCTTGACTTTCAATAATTATCTTCGATATGATTGACTTTCTATCCTATGTGGATTGTGTTGTGCTCTCATGTGTGGATGTGATCGAACTTGGGCTCAGATGCTGGAGCTGAACCGGAATTGATGACTTAGGTATATGCATGGGAATATACCTAAGTAGTGTTTGATGTTACTTCGTGACTGTATCTTTCCTTTGTGGTTTAACCTTTGTGGATTCTGGGAAACCTTTGGGGGTCTCGAGGTCTCTGCTGAGTAGCTTATACTCACCCCTACATGGGCTATGCCCACACTACGTTGTGTAGGATGCAGATGATGGACAACGCTGATCGTGGTGGAGGCATGTGGAGCAAGTCAATACCTTGAGGTGGACCACTGGGCGGGACGTACATGGAGGGGACGGCTGGGCCCGTGGAGCTGAGGAGGCTATCTATACCGACCGTTCAGGCGGGACATCCTGTGGACGACATGACGTTGCGGCTTTACTTTTCAGTTGCTTTAATTTCTTTCCAGTTGTACTTTATTTTCAGTTTGGGTTTGTATTCTCGCCCACTTACTTTTCCGCACTTACTTTTGTACCCAGTTTTACTTAGTGTTTACTTCTGCTTGCTTACTCTGTGGTGTTTGTTCTCTTTACAAAGGCAATGCCTTCCCTTCTTTTATCGGGAATTACGCCTTGGTGATAGTCGCCAACCCCTAACCTATGGAAGGCGGGCTTGGGGTAGTCACGGCACGAGCCCCGAGGTCGGGTCGTGACCAATTGGTATCGAAGGAGTTCGGTTCTACCGCAGAACTCGGGTTTCTGATCTTTTTCTATGTGAAGAAATAGTGTTAAGAGTATTGAGTGTGGTTATCAGTCCAAGGAGTCTAGTGTTGGTGTGGTGGCCAACGTATCCGTACACCAGGACCTTGACTTCGGATTTCCGACTCAGTGCACGAAAACATTGATTGCATGTGTGTTTCAAGTTTTCTTTGTGATTACATTGTGTCATTTCACCAAGTATACTGTTTGACCGTGGCGCACCTGTCTCTTTTTAGGATGGTCCCATGATGACAGCCAGCTAGGGTTCCAAGTTTTTTATGTGACGACAGCCCACCGAGCGATGAGGCCTTGGTACATGGCCCTTTGACAGCAGAGGCACCGGTGGTACCTCTACCCACCGAGCCACCGATGCTACCAGCCCCAGCCACTGATAGTGCACATCGCCTTAGTGCACTGCATGAGTTTCAGCGTCAGATACTTCCTAGGTTCTACGGGTACATGGACCCCGAGGCAGCCGAGGATTGGCTGGAGGCAGTTGTACGAGTTTTCCGATTG
This sequence comes from Viscum album, assembly GCA_963277665.1. Classification (NCBI taxonomy): domain Eukaryota; kingdom Viridiplantae; phylum Streptophyta; class Magnoliopsida; order Santalales; family Viscaceae; genus Viscum; species Viscum album. The sequence continues at coordinate 961,820 of CAUJRU010000026.1, read as the reverse complement.
GTTTGGACAGCAGGAGACCTCATGGTGATCCTTGCAGCTAGTCTCCTACACGCAGAAATAGGCAGATGGTAGAGCTTGATGCTCCAGGTGCACGACGATGAATCTCTCCTCTAGAATGACATTGAGAGCCTCTTTCACTCGGAGTTCACCCCAGCCACCCTCTGTGCGGTGCGCATCCATGCGCTTCTACCGCTGCGGCATGGCAGCTTGTCGGTCGCCCAGTACTGAGATAGATTTACCGATCTCTCGCGCTATTCTATGGACATGGTATGTGACCCATTCTTCAGGGCCCGGAGTTTCGAGCAGGGATTGAGGAATGAGATCAGGGCATCGCTGATATCCCTCAGCATTCCAACATAGGAAGGGGTACTGGAGTGATACCTTCTCATCGAGAGTTTTCTTGTTGAGCATACATCAGCAGCGAGACCTACCGTTGGGCGGCACGTAGCAGAGTCTTCTGCAGCTGGCAGTCGATGGATTACACATGGGTCCAGGCGGACCAGACCATCAAGAGGACGACATCATGACACTGGCTCAGAGGTGTGGTGCACACAGCGCATAGCCAATATTTTGAGAGGTAGACAGTGCTACGCATGCGGCGGGCAGGGCCACATGGCCCGTGACTGCTTGACCCGCCGTGCGGAGGAGCAGCAGACGGTTGAGGGACCACCCAGGCAAAGTCAGAGGGTCGACCGTGGCAGTTTTCAGGGAGCAGGAGGACGAGGCAGAGGAGTTGGCCGAGCAACAGGTGGTGGGTGACGCTTTGAGGCTCTACCACCACCACCACAAGGAGGTCCACCTCGACCACAGGGAGCTGGCGGGCAGAGACAAGCACAAGTTCAGGCAGTGGAGGCCTACGAACATGGCGTGCACGAGATGATTCGAGGTACTATCTGTGTCTATTCCACCCTTGTTTCAGTTCTTATAGACACAAAAGCGAGTCATTCTTTAATTGACGCTGCCCTTGTTCGGAGCTTAGAGATTCCGATGGAGTCATTGGCTCGATCCTTATGGCTAGAGACTCCTACGGGATCAGACTCGAAAATTACGTATTGGTGCCGGCCGTGTGAGATTACTCTAGGAGGTGAGAGCATCAGCTGGGATCTTCTTGTAGCGGCGTCGAGGCCTTACGACGTCATCTTGGGAATGGATTTGTTATCTACAGTCCATGCTCAGATTGACTACATTAGGCGCAAGGTGCGATGTGTTCGCACTGATGGGAGGAGGTTCACCTTCACCGCCTAGAAGGGAGCCTTTGCAGCATAGGATAGACTCATGCAGAAGAGAGGAAAACCCATCACTCATCAGTTGGATAGCCTCATCCTAGTAGCAGTTGACGTGCGGAGTCCTGGTTTTCCTGCAGTGGTGGATCAGTATTCAGACGTTTTCCTCGATGACGTCCCTGGGCTACCACCTCACAGAGAGGTAGACATTAATATTGACATGTACCCCAGGACAGCCCCGATATCCACCCCAATATATTGGATGGATCCTGCCGAGCTTCGAGAGCTACGGGTACAACTGGAGAACTTGCAGGGCAAGGGATTTATCTGACCCAGTGTTTCACATTGGGCTTCCCTAATATTGTTCTCCCAGAAGGTGGACCGGAGCTTGCGACTGTATGTCGACTATCGTCACCTGAACTAGGTGACAATGAGGAACAGGTATCCACTACCAAGGATTGATGTCCTCTTAGATCAGCTCAAGGGAGCACGGTGGTTCTCGAAGATAAACCTCAGGTCAGGCTATCATCAGCTCAGAGTTCGAGACGAGGACGTGCTGAAGACGGCCTTCAGATGTCGGTATGGCCACTATGAGTTTCTGGTTATGCCTTTTAGCCTATCCAATGCTCCGGCAGTGTTCATGGGTCTCATGAACATGATCTTTCAACAATACATCAATCGATTTGTCATGGTTTTCATCGATGGAATTTTGATATACTCGACCACTGAGGAGGAGCACGCCTACCACTTGCGGTTTGTACTAGAAACATTCCGAGAGCACTAGCTTTATGGAAAGCTCTCAAAGTGTCAGTTCTGGATACGTGAGGTCCACTTCTTGGGAAACTTCATCTCTAAGGTGGGAGTTGCGGTGGATCCTACGAAGATTGAGGTAGTGCTAGCTTCGGAGCCACCCAAGAGCGTGGCGGAGGTGCAAAGTTTCTTGGGGCTAGCTGGGTACTACCAGAGATTTGTGACAGACTTTTCTAGAGTTGTGACAACACTCTTAGCTTTTACAAATAAGGGGAAACCCTTTGTGTGGTTAGACAGATGTCAGAAGAGCTTCCAGGAGCTGAGACAAAGATTGACCAGTGCACCTATCTTGAGGCTACCGGAGGAGGGAGTAGGGTACGTAGTCTACTGCGATGCATCAGGGACGGGACTCGGATGTGTCCTGATGTAGGAGTGGGCTGTGATCGCCTATGGATCACTTCATTTGAGGCAGCATGAGAAAAACTACGCTACCCATGACCTGGAGTTAGCAGCAGTGGTCTTCGCTATGAAGATGTGGCGACACTATCTGATGGGAATGTGCTTTACAATCTACTCTGACCACCAATGTCTCAGGTACATATTATCGCATAAGGACCTGAACCTGAGACAGCGGCGATGGCTCGAGTTCCTCCAGGACTATGACTTTGAGATACTCTATACTCTTGGAAAGGGGAATGTAGTAGCCGGTGCTCTCAGCAGGAGGACATGCATTTAGCTAGTTGGGAAGGCGACAGAGGAGCTTGCTGCTTTGCAGATATCCTTCATGGATAGTGATGGGGTAGCCTTTCTGTAGTCACTCACAGTCACTCCTCCACTTCTATAGCGGGCCAGAGAGGCACAGCGTGGGGGCAATGACTGTGAGATGTGGCGTGCACAGATATCCTCAGTACGGGCACCTGATGGATTCTCTATGAGAGGAGAGCACGTCATCCTTTTTAGAGGACGTACCATGGTACCTGCTACTTTACAGGAGGAGGTTCTGACGGAGATTCACACTTCCCCTTTAGCGGTACATACAGGAGTGGCGAAGATGTACCAGGACCTCAGACGACAGCACTGGTGACCGTGTATGAAGAATGTTGTGGAAGAGTTCGTTTCTCAATGCCTCACATTTCAGCTGGTGAAGGAAAAGCACCAAGTACCAGCAGGCTTGTTATAGCCTTTGTAAGTCATAGAGTGGAAGTGGGATGGGATATCTATGGACTTCATGACTGGACTCCCATGCACTTCCAGAGGTCACGACTCCATTTGGGTGATTGTCGACCGACTCACCACGTCGGCTCACTTCTTACCCATCAGAGAGCAGGGCTCAGTGGAGAGCTTGAGACACCTCTAAATTTAGAATATTGTACGGCTTCATGTTGCGCCATCATATATCCTCTCTGATAGAGATGTTATCTTTACTTCCCGGCATTGGAAGTAATTGTCGGAGGCATTCGGGACGCAGCTACGTTTGAGCACTGTCTTTCACCCTCAGACGGATGGTCAGACAGAGATGACCGTTCAGACCCTCGAGGACATGCTCCGTGCATGTGTCCTCAACTTTGGTCATAGTTGGGAGGATCACCTACCCTTAGTGGAGTTAGCATACAATAACAGCTACCACTCCACCATCGGTATGGCACCATACGAGGCGTTGTACGGCCGACCTTGCAGATCACTGCTGTGCTGGACAGACCCTGGGGAGTCAGCACTTGTGGGACCGGAGATGGTCCAGGCAACGACAGAGAAGGTCCAGGTCATCTAGGAGTAGATGAGGATAGCTCAGAGCCGGCGGAAGTCTTATGCTGATAGGAGGTAGAGGCCACTAGAGTTCGAGGATGGCGACCACGTCTTCTTGCGGGTCTCACCTCGACGTGGATTACAGAGATTTGGCCGAGGCGGAAAGTTATCTCTGCGCTTCATCGGACCATTCTAGGTCCTCAGAAAGACTGACGAGGTGGATTACCTCCTGGCTCTACCACCTCAGTTGCACCGGTTGCATGACGTCTTCCACATATCTCACCTGAGGAGATTCGTGCACGACCTGACTCATATCATTGACCATGGTGAGCTAGATATTGATGATGGGTAGACATTTGCAAAGGTACTGGTGGAGATTGAGGATCGACAGGAGAATGACATACGTGGACTTCATATTCATCTAGTGCGCATCAGATGGCATCACGGTAACCTCTAGGAGAGCACTTGGGAGCGGGAGGCTCATATGCGTGATCAGTACCCACATTTGTTTCCATAGTTTATGTTGTATATTTACAGGGACATAAATCCATGAGGTGGGAGTAATTTAAATACCCATAAAATTCAGTGGAAAATTTTTCTTAATTTTCTTTCAGATTTTACAAGAATGCAGTTTCTGACGGCACCTGATTCCGAGGCCCGGTGTGCCTGGAATAATTTTTCGAAGTTTAGCTCGGGTACGTTCAATGAACGAACGAGTGGGTTTTCTTAACATTTGAACCTTTGCATGGAATCGAAATCTGAGGACACCAATGGAATCACAACGCCGATAATTTCATAGGAACACATTTTTTGGAGTTGCATTTTCACGGGTGTGGTTTTAAAAATTTGGGTTAAGTAAAGGAATAAAATAAAATTGTGCAACCAATTTTATTTTATTTTAACCTAAGCTAAGTGGTTGGAGTGGGACCCACTATATCCAACTCCACTAGGTAGGATATTTGTGGGGTTGGTCCCACACGAGCCCCACCTATTCAACTTCCTCAAACCCCCTCTTTTAAATAAGTAACGCACCCGCACCCCCTTTTAATTAAGTCAACTCTTGTGTTTAACTAAATATTAAAGACCTCTTTAATTGGGCGGTTTAAACCTATCAATTAATTCAATTAATTGAATGATTCAATTTTGAATTTCAAAAAGTTTGGAATGAGTAATAAAATAAGGCAAAGATTATTTTATTAGTGTTGTTTTGGTTGTGCGAGAGGATCTTGGAGAGAATTTTCTCTAAGTCTTGAAGTTATCCTTCCTCGACGAAGAACGCGAAGAACACAGAGCCTTCGACGAAGAACTGTGTCACAGAAAAGGGGAGATTGTCGTACCGTCTTCTTCCCTCTCCATATCCGGTGAGAGACGCAATCCTTGGAGATTGATGATGCGATGCCAAAGAATCATTTCTCCGCGATGCTGATGATCCTTCTTCCGCGATGTTCAATTCCACGACGAACCTTCGTTCAACTTTTCTTCGAGGTAGGGGTTTGGTTTTATGTCGTGAATAATTTTTGGGCGTTCATCGATTAACTTTTAGCAACATGCTATCGATTAACGGGAGGGGGCCGGACCGCACAATCACGGTCGAACCCCCTCCCTTATTATTGATGTCCTTCATTGTGGATTGAAACAGATATGGCGCGGTGCCATCACACCGCGCAGAAACGAGAGAACCGCGGCAAGGGAGTGTGGCGCCGTCGCGTCCCACCAGGGAACCACGAAGACACTGCAGAAGGAGCGGGGGCCACGGCGGAGGGGCGCGGCGCCACGCACCGCGCCGGTCGGACCAAGGCCATAGACTTTGGCCACGGTGGAGTAGGGAGCGACGACCAGCTACCGGCCGCCGGCGCCGGAGCAGGAGGCCGGCACCGCGGGGTCCCGCGGCAGCAGCACGGCCGGCCAGCCGGGCCGGCCGAACAAGGAATCGGGGGTCGTAACCCCCGGCGGGCCGAATGAGCGGCCCCCAACATGGGGGCCGCGGTTTGCCAAACAGGGGGGCGGCGCCCCCGCCCCCCCCCTTCCGCTCGGCCGTTATGGCCGAGCCGCCTAGCCACGCTGGCCAGGCCGAGCGCGCCAGGCCGGGCCGCGCCCAGGCCGGGCCGGGCCGCGCCCACCTGGCCGGGCCGCACCCTATTGTGCCGGACCCGGACCCGGGTCTGGTCGACCCGGTTCGGGCCGACCGAGGGGGTATCGGGCTGGGTCGGACCGGGCCCGAACCCCATATTTCCGGACCTCTTTCTGTTTTTTGCCCATAACATGGGCTGCAGACCTCCGATCGATGCACCGTCTGCTGGGATGTGATCATTGGATAGAGAAGGTCATTTCAGTATATTACACTCAAGGTTTCAGAGAAATTTGGCTTCGACTGGGTTGGTTCGAACACGAAACCAACCGGGCCCTCGGAGCGGAAACACTTATAACTTGAGCTCCGGACATCCGATTGGCGTGCCGTCGACTTTGTTGGATTCCTCTTAGTGAGACAGACCTTTTAGATTACTCCGATCAAGGTTTGGACGCAGTTGGAGTATGTTCGTGTTGGTTTTAACTTACAAACCAACCGGGTCCCTGGATCAAAAAGCCAATAACTCTCAGACCGTGCGTCCAATTGACGCGCCATTTGTCACGTTGAGTTCATGTTGACGATACGGAACTTTGGGATACATAAACTCTAGACTTTGTGTCAGTTGATGTATCAGCCCCTCGGTTCGTGGAGAAGACCCTCCCGAAACGAGCTTGCTGTGTGCGGGAACCCTATATCTGGCTGCGACTACAGCGACGATGAAGACTGTACGGAAATCCTCTGTGGGTTCGACAGCAACGACTAGAGCACTCAGCGATCCTCTGTGGGTCAGTGCCTACCGATCCTGTGTGGATCAGATCCTGTGTGGGTCAGTGCTCAGCGGTCCTGTGTGGTCTAGCGCATATCGATCCTGTGTGGGATAGATCCTGTGTGGGTCATTGCGGGGGTTAGTACCTATCGATCCTTTGTGGGTCATTACGGGGGTTAGGACCTATCAATATTTTGTGGGTCATTGCGGGCATTAGTACCTATCAATCCTTTGTGGGTCTGACGGCTTAGATGAATCAGTGGCTATAACTGATCATCTTTATCATCTTATGAGGAAGTACACTTGTGTGAGCTGAGTCTTGACTTTCAATCATTATCTTCGATATGATTGACTTGCTATCCTATGTGGATTGTGTTGTGTTATCCTATGTTTACGTGATCGAACTTGGGCTCGGATGCTGGATCAGAACTGGAATTGATGACATATGTATATGTATGGGCATATACCTAAGTAGTTTTTGATGTTATTTCGTGATTGTATCTTTCCTTTGTGGATTATCCTTTGTGGATTCTGGGAGACCTTCGGGGGTCTCGGGGTCCTTAATGAGTAGCTTATACTCACCCATGCACGAGCTACTCCTGCACTACGTTGTGTTGGATGCAGACGATGGACAACACTGATCATGGTAGAGGCTTATGGAGAAAGTCGGTACCTGGAGGTGGACCACTGGGAGGGACGTACACGGAGTGGATGGCTGGGCCCATGGAGCTGAAGAGGCTATCTGTACCTACCATTCAGGTGGGAGTTCCTGGGGACGGCACGACATTGCGACTTTACATTTCAGTTACTATACTTTCTTTCCAGTTGTACTCTACTTTCAGTTTGGGCTTGTATTCTGGCCCACTTACTTTTCCGCACTTAATTTTGTACCAAATTTTACTTAGTGTTTACTTCTGCTTGCTTACTCTGTGGTGTTTGTTTTCTTTACAAAGGCAATTCCTTCCCTTATTTTATCGGGAATTATTCCTTGGTGCTAGTCACCAGCCCCTGGCCTATGGAAGGCGGGCTTGGGGTAGTCACGACAAGAGCCCCGAGGTCGGGTCATGACATTTATAATGTAGGGAATGAAAGAAAATTAAGTTTTTACTAAAACTGATTTTTCATAAAATGGGTTTCACTGCATTTTGAAGACTTATATTAAATTTAGTTTTTTAAATTATAGAAATTGAGATTGATAAAATTTGTTCCATTTTTTAATAATAATATAAGAATTTTTGTAATGAAGACACAATAATATTTTTTCCTAATAAATTGTAAATTGTTTTATTATTTGATACAATTGTTAAGTTTAAAATAGGTTAATAACCGGTGGTATTGGGGGTAAACATTGATATAAGGGTTTGAATTCCATATATACATTTATAATAATTATTATTTAATTATATTTATACCATATATTAACTTATAGTCAAATAATTCTCCATTTTGAAGAATTATACATGATAAATATATAAATTACATTAAAATGTTTTAAATAAGTCCATGTGTTTCATATCCCCCCTTATAAAAGTGATCCTTCAATCCTCCATTATTCACAATGCTTGATACTATTATCTTGTATGATACCTAAAATAATTAATTTATATATTTAGACATCCTATATTCATTTCCTAATACCACTCTCTCAATGCTTAAAGTTTAAGCCAAAGGGTGTCCCTTAAAGAAGGGATTTAATTAATAACATAGATTTTAAAATTATATTTATTATTCAATGTAATCTAATCCTAGTTTATCCAATTTGAAATTATTATTCCAACATTATAAGTATATTTATATTTTATTTTTGATGATGGTACAACCATTTCGAACTTTTTTTCTATCAAATATGAAATGAAATTATCTCTCATCTGTATGTGTGGAATAACTCATAAAAATAGAGATACGATTCATATTTATTCACCACATCACATTTATGGATATGGTGATTCATTTAATAAATATATATATATATGAAATTTATGATATATCTATGATTGAGTGTGATAATATTTTTTTATCTTTCCTTCCTTCATTTAATTAGAAAATGAAATCATCATTAATACGAACGTACAGAAAACCATCTCCATGATTGATACAATTCATTTTCCAATATCTACCTTAATTGGAAGGAAATATGATTATAAATACTAAATATATATGATATATATAATATAAATAATCTTCTTTAAATGAAATATTATTTTTATACCTTGTTATATTCTTTCTCATTCTATCATTATAACACACTCATCTTGAGGTCAGTTTTACATTCCACACGAGTGTTGTTATGGTGATTATGAAATCAAAGATTAAATAATGTAAAAATTTGGTGATATTATTAAATAAAATGATATAAATCACATTAGTAATATTCTGAATAGGATTGAACTATGATCAATGTGTATGTACTAGAACTATCCAAATGAATTGTTTATTAAAAACTAAACAATAATGACCTAGAAACAATGATTTTATTATTGAATTATTAATAAATTATTCATGAAATGGTATAAAAGGAAAATAAAATAAAATATATTTATTTTATTTTATTAATTAAATTGAAATAAATATATATTTTTTATATAGGAGTTTAAATAACTTATGAATCAAGCTATATATAAGATATGGGTTCTTCGTCTCAAAATTGTTTTCTCAAGACATGTATGATGTTATGCACCTATTTATGTTAATGATATGTATATAAATCCCTCTTTACATATTATTACAAAGAATATTCTTAAAATATGGTATATTAATTTATAATTAAAATTATTTCATCCACTATTTTTTATTTCAATGATATCAAAGTGGTAAGTGTTTATTATCTCAATTTGTGTTCATTGGGACAAAATTTATCTTATACACATATCTTATTTTCTGAGGTGTATAAACTAATAGTTTTATATGTTTTATCAATAATATTTTTATTTCAATGTTATATAATGTTTCATTTGATGTTATTTATTTCATGGGTCTTATGACATAAATGATACCAAAGCATTTATGGTTTTTTGAAACAATCTCTGTTGTCTTCGGGATTACTTTTGATTATATGTTTTATGATCACATTATATAACATATATAATGAAAATATTATATATTTTATTATCCTATAGTTATTTATACAAATAAAAAATTTTCCCTTATTTTTTGCATATCTATATAATCCATGTTACGAAATAATTATTTAAAAGAAAATTGTATTTATTTTATATTTGAAGAAGAATTTTTTTTGTTATTTCCCATATTTTATTTCAAAATATTATTTGAATATTTATAAATGTCTCTAATTATTTGTAATTAATTTTTACGAATTTTTTAATTTCTATTGAAAAATTATAAAATTAATATTCTAATAGTTTTTTAAATGAGGTGTTTTGACTTTTAACCAAATGTGGTGAATGAATATTCATTTTAACATACACAACAAGAATGAATTATCGTTCTACCATGAAAACTCAATGATTTGAATATACACTTATAATTTTCCTTTGGTTTTTTAAAATGATATTAATTTTTTATTATTTTAGAAATTTTTAGATATTAAATAAATGAATTTAAAAATAAAATTATATTTTCTTTAAGAAACATTCTATAAATATTTTAAAGGAATTTTTAATCTTTCCTTACATATATTGATGTAACTTATTCTTGTGTGGGTATATGATAATATTATGGAATTATTATTCTTTCTGTTGAGGATTTATTATTTTGATGATGAAATTTTGATGAAACCCATTTTCATTTCCATGGTTTAGGAAACAATGAAATTACAAATGTTTTCATCATTGTGTGCCATAAATATGAATGAATTGTGATTATGAAATGGATGGGTCAGTGACACCCTATATTTAATTGTGTAAGGATTACTTTTTTATGAGATCAAAGGATACATTGAAGGTTATCCAAATTCCTAAAAGGGTATAAATGAAGTTATCGTGATCCCAAAGTTGGTATACTTGTTGTTTTCCCATGCATAAAATGTTATGAATGTATTATATGGTATCATTTACATAATATTTCTATGATTATTATTTTGATACAAATTATGGAACTCTTTTATGGCATTATATTATGAAAATATTTTCTATCAAAGATCATGTTCTTTGATTATATTAAGATTTATTTCTTATGAATTACCATGATTTATTCCATGACTCATGATTATGATAAATTAATTAGTATATATTATTTAAAAAAACAAAATCATATTATCATACCCTAAATCTCATGTAATAATTAATAATGATCATTCATTGGTATCTACCTTGTTTACCCTTAATAGACATATGAGATCATCCATTACTATTTTTCTTTTTCCCTATTATTTGATGAATGGTTTTATGTATGACAAGTCTAAGAAGGGTTCTAGTTATTAATATTATAGTGTGTGATGATTTTAATAATTCATATTCAAGTTTTTAATGTATATATGTTTCCAAATACAATAAACTCTTATGGTTCTTGTGTTTATCATAATGATATGTAATGAATATTCATCCAATAAGATTTAATTTGTATGAATGTAATGTTTGATTTACCGAGAATTATTTTATTTTTATGTTTGTGTGTTTTGATATGGATTGAAATATTTTTAGATTTGTTTTTCTAAATAATTATATATTTTCATTGTGGTTGTGTTTTCATTAAATGAAATTGGATGTTGTTTTGGTTTGATAATAGTTTTTTACTTGATTGGGTTTTGTAAAGGAAAAACTAAATTCATTATTTGTGTTAAGAATGATTTTTTTTCATTTGTATTATTAAAAATGTAAAAAGATATTTTATTTTATTTTTATTTCAAACTAGATTGGATTATTTTTTACTAATGTAATTTTATAAACTCCATGGTTAGTTTGTACTGGGCCCATTAGCTTACATAATCAAAACACATCCAAGTGTGAGTATTAAAATAACATGTTATATATAGGTCCTAGGTTCAACGATTGTGTATTCATAATTTTTTTTTGATGATTGTTGATTTGGGATGAAGATGGTAATTGTGGGTTTCATAGGCGTACATAGGTATATTCGGTTGTGTGGCTTTATTTTATTTTGTGATGTGATTTATCAGCCATGTTTTCCATTGTTCAATTTCCATATATTCTATTATTAATACATACATGTATATACATTGGATTGAAAATAAATATTTTTGTAAAATTAGTTAGATCAATCTTTTTAGTTGAATCTCATTTGATTTCTTATTTATTTATTTTTATCTAATTGTTATTGCATGTATATTTAAATTATAGATGAACCATGTATTGTTATTGTATAGGATCTTCTGAGGGTTAATATTGGTTTCAAGGTGAAATTATTAAAAAGTAATTTCTTTTGATGCTCACTGACTACTGTCTATCCTATGTGGATTGGGAATGCCCTTCATGCCTATTGGTGGTCCGAGTTGGCTGATGTTTTGATTAAACCATGGAGGGTTTTTTACAAGTGAAATTGACTCTGATTACAAGAAGTAATATTTTGTGTAGTTAATTTATGATCCTAGATTATAATATAATGGATATTTATATAGTTTTTATTTGAATAAAAAATAATTCTTATGAATGATTATGAATGTATGGTGGAGAAGAGAAAAGAAGTTCCACTATATTTACTCTAATGGTCAGGAATTAAGGTAGTAGAAGTTGGAATGGGGAAAAGAGACAACACATGAAATTTTTCAGAGATCATATTGTTTCTTTAATAAAATTTTAATTAACTATTTATATGAATCTTTGTATATCCTTGACTTAAGTAATGCGTTTGAGTTCAGGAAGAGGGGCTGAACTTGATATCAGTACTGAACCCTTCCTATAAAACCCAATGTTTTAATGGACCATTTCATTGAATAAATTGAATTTCATCTATATCTATCAATGGAAAAATTAAATCATTCCATTAACTTGAAAATTAATTTTTAAATTACATTAAACACTGACATGGTGTATAATACACACAATACGGAGTTAGCGTAAATCACACAGAACACTGATTTTCTACAAAATTTCCCATTTTATCATTATACTTATTTAAATTATATAATTATAACCTATATATTAAAAATGTTTATATGAATATTAATAACAACTTTTAGAATGTTTTTTATAATTTTTTTATATAAATGAAACATATTGATAATGAAAGATATGATTTTTGGTGAAGTCCTTTAATGTTTAAAAAATATTGTTTTCTCAAATGAACAAATTTTAATTTTCTTCTATAAAAAATATTAATAATAATATTATATACATTTATAAATTTAATTTTATAAAATAAATATCATTTTTTAATTAATAATATCAAAATAATATTATAGTTAATTTTTTGGATTTATCCCACAAACATCATTTTTGATTGACTAGTGAAAAATATCGAATTTTAATTCAATATTTCATTTTAATTTATTTTATTTATAGGGTAAAATTATAAATGAATTTTTTTTACAAGTTTAATTTTATAATATTTTGTCTATTAATCAAATTTTAGACATTAGAACCAATTTCAAAGTTAAATTTGATTTAAAAACATATCATCCTTTTGATCGTTATTACATTAAAAACCCATAGTGTCATCCCAACAACGGGATTATTTTGAAATTTATTTATTTCACTTATGTGATTATAATGTTGTAAAATTGATTCCATATTAAGAATAAGAAATACTTATATTGTCTAATATGGTTAACATTAAATTTTTACCAAAAATATTAGTGAATGTGAGTAAAATTAAATACATTGATTAAGAGAAAAATTAGGTTATTAAAGTACTAAATATTAAATATAAGACCCCAAACGAATTAGAATCTTCTCTAACACCCATTTTGTGGCCATTATTTTTTAATTCACCTTCCATTCTTGTGTTTTGTCTATTTGGTAATACCTTTTTTAATAAATGTGGGTAGATATATCTTTTGTTTTAAATGCGGTGTGTTATATCCCTTACCTATAATAGTCCACCAGCTCTACCCACTTCCTTACACCTCTCAATCCCCTTTTTGACCAAAAACTATTCAAATAAGATCCCAAATTCAATCCATTAATCTATGATGCATTTACTTGGTTAGAAGGAATCTAATAGAATCCTTTTGGCACACAAAAAAAGGAGTTACCCAACTAAGAGGTAACAACTTCTCTCAAGCCCTTTATTTTATTTTCCTTCACCACACCAACTAACTATCTTTATTCAATTAATATATAAAAAACCAATATCCATAAAATACTATGATGTTGTTTTTTATGTGTCTCAACCGATACTTACACACACATCTATCTAATGGGTAATGAACAAATGGTTTCCGTGTAAGATGAACTGTTGAATAAAATGATGAATGTTCATTTTCACATTATAATATATTATGGTGTCCATTATGATGGGAAATATATTTAAATATGTTATATAATATATTTATTATTCCTCTAACCTTATTTATTCTTTTTTACGAATCATACATTTTTAAACACCTACCTCAAACCGAATATCCAACAACCCTTCCAACAGCTGATGCCCATGTGGAAGAAGGATTCGATTATTTCAATGAGGGCCCTAGATAGAGATTGATCATGATCATGACCACAATTCCAATTGGGGACAGTATTGAGCAAAATAGTTTATATAATATCAAATTTATGGAGTAAACATGATCAATGAAATTTACCAACGATGGATCCCATGAACGAGACATCAGAAAAGGGTTTTGGCACTAAAAAATAATCTAAATGATACCACTGGTTTGAGAGAGGATGAGTTCTAGAAAATTGTAATTATTATATTAGGCATTTCAATTTTAAAAATTATGGTCTATAATTTACACATTGGGTAATGTAGTTACACTTTATGAAATTCATTTTCATGGTATCCCTCGATGCACCCATAACCTCTAACTTAGTTTATTAAAATCCACTAACAATTACATGATGTATAATTAGTTTACACAGTGTGTACATTTATTTCATTTGTTTTTTCATTCCATATTACCTTTAATGATTCCTAACATACCATGAATCCATTTAAAAATTAAACACATTAGCCATAAAAATCCATTTATTCAAAAAAAACATTCGTCCCCTAATTTTATATCATTTTCCTTAACAAAGGATCTTTATATCTATAAAAGAAATTGACACTAAGGATCAAATGTAAATCATTAAGGGAATAATAGTTAGGAAAATGTAGTGTATCACAACCTACCAACAATATAATAGCACGTCCTTGAGATCCCCCAAGAAACACTATGAATCTTTAGAAAAAAAGTTTATCCACTGTGTTCAAATATTAGACTTCATTTCCCATGACTTCTCCGGAACATTCCCTTGAAACCACTACACTCGAACAAATGATATTGTCCGATTGTGAATATATTTTTCAATATAATCCACAACCTATAACGATGATATTTAAAGGATTCATCAAAATCAAATCTTCACATCTGCTAATATTATTCAGTGGGATGTGTTTGGATGATATCATTGAAGCTACGACCCATTGAACACATTGTTCCAAGAACAATTTCATTGTAGAAGGGCTAGACAATATGCCACTAGATCAACCCATTCTTCTATTTCAATTGGTATAAAAGCATGGGTGATAAATTTTCCTATTTCATAATATGGAGTTTCTGTAATCTATGTAACACTCATAAGAAAACATGATGACCAAACTAAATTATAGAGGTTATTTTCTTTGATCATAATATGATTTTGGGTTTCTGTATGTGGTAACCAACCGCTGTCTGAACAATTAAACCAATTTTGATGTATGCTTCACTAGAATATTCCCAACAAATTCTAACTCACCTACCTGAATCCAAAAAAGAGTCAACCATCATGACATTCCATATAAGGCCTCAAAAGGTTCTATTTTTGATCGATTCTTAGAATCTATTATTATATGAAAATTATACATGTACGATATTGTTCTGCATTGATCCACCAAAATCCAAAACACAGGCTCAAATAATATCCTTATGAACATGAAAAGTCCTATTAGACTTATCGTTATTCAGGGGATGATAGGATGTTCTTTAAAGAGCCGGTGATCCATGGACTTTCTGAAGACCCTTTCAGAAATGAAATTTGAAATGTGGATCCATGTTTTTAACAATACTCCTTGGAATATCGTGCAATTGAACTACTTCATGAATTCATTGTTTTCCCATATATGGAACTATGATGGTTTCCCTAATAGAAATTTTGTGGGATACCCTTGTCAGTAGGCCCACAAAAGCCCATAAAACATCATTCATACACTTCATCCTAGGTAATCCCATCATAAAACCCACTATGACATCTTCCCATATCCATTCTAGAAAAGATAAATGATGTAAAACCCAAACATTCTTTGGATGCTCATAATTCACCTTCTGAAAAGTGATTAATCTAGCCACAATGGTTTCCACCTCCTTCTTCATTCATGACCACTAGTACTATATATGGAGATCAAGATATATCTTTGTTAAACAAGGATGTACTACCGACCTAGAAGCATGAAACTCCCTCATTAGCTCACCACGCAAGACAGTAGGAACCCATACTCGTACATAGGAAATAAGTGAACTTCCACTGGCAAGAAAAACACATGATGGAATCTCCTCACCCTTAAAATTTTCTCTCAGAACAAGACCTTAAGGATCAGATAACTACGTAGTCTTAATTCAGAAAAAAAGAACGTGTATAACTGATGTCTATGTTAGATATTCTCTCCCATAAGTGGTAGATTTATGTCTGTAATGAAATATATTATCCTACAATCATCAAAAGACTCTCATAATTTTTCTGTCAGTGTCTTAAAGATCAATTATTCATCAATGACATTTCCATTTCCTAGTGTATAAGCCAATTAAATATTCAATTCCAATAGATATTAGACACGCCTCCTCTAGTAATGGTTTAGGTCTCTCTAGTAAAATATTTACCTACGGATCTTGTGATCCATTTATAAGAAAAACCTATCACCTATGATATAGTGTCTCTAACATCTCATGGAATGTATCACTGCTTCTAACTCTAGATCTGGTGTAGGGAAATTCTTCTCACGTGGCCTTAGTTTCCTTGATCCATAAGCAACCAAATAGTCCTCCTACATTATAACAGCTCCAAGTCCAACTCTGAATTTGTCCTTGTACAAGGACATTGATTTAAACAGTAGAAGTAAAGTGAGGTTAAGTAATGATTTCACCACACCGTTCATCTCTTGAAAATATCTTTAAAACAAATTTGACCAAACAAAAATCACCCCTTTCTGAGTTAACCAAGACATAGATTCTTCCAAATGAGAGAAATCTTGGATAAAACGATGGTAATAACATGATAATACAATGAAACATAGTATTTCAAATCCATCATTCAGGTATTCAAAAGATATAATGGTTGTGACATTCTCTGGTTCTTTTGACACTCTTATCACTGAGATCACATGTCTTATTAAGTTCACATTACTTATCCATAACATTCATTTAGTTAGTTTGTCATATATTATATTCTCTCTTAATATACTTGAGAGGATGTCATGAATATTTAAATGTATGTCTATTTAATGTCATTACACTAATATTTTTTTGACAAAAAACACCACATCCCAGTCAATAAGTGAATGAATAAACCTATTCATTAATGCCATAAATACGACAAGAATAATATTTAACCCAAAAATCATCATTATTAATTCATACAATCCATTCCTTCTCTTCAAAAAATTATGTGTTATGCTTGATAGTCTCACTCTTAACCGATGATATCATGATATCATGTATATCTTAGATAATATCTTGCATCCTTAATTTTGATAAAAAAGATCTTCAATTCAAGGAAGTGGATACTGGTGCTTCACCATCATCTAGTTTAACCTCCAATGGTCTACACATACGTGCAATGTTCCATAAGCATTTTTGGTAAACAAAACTAGAGAACCACATAGAGATGTACTTGACCATTTGATGTATTTATTGTCCAGATATCCCAAT
Source organism: Viscum album (assembly GCA_963277665.1). NCBI lineage: Eukaryota > Viridiplantae > Streptophyta > Magnoliopsida > Santalales > Viscaceae > Viscum > Viscum album. The sequence continues at coordinate 944,313 of CAUJRU010000026.1, read as the reverse complement.
TGAACCATAATCTCCCAATGCTCTACCGGCACCATTTAGTAACGAAGGAAATAAATTTGTTCTTCACTAAGAACCAACTAGATCAAGAAATAGATATCTTACTCATGTGATAAGCAATACAACTCATTAGAGAAAATTTCAAATAATATTCTACAACTAGTGGAAAATAATCCCCATCATTCTACCATTGTCTAGAGAAATACAGCTGATTTGTACCACAAGATTATGAAAATTTTGCACTGAATTGGCCCTATACAACTAACTCAAAGATCCCACTCACCCTGGTGATAATAGCTGCATCCATATGGAGATAAAAAAGAAAACATAATCCTATAAATGTAGATATGATCCTTATATAAGACTAATAAATACATACCATGAATCAAGTAGATTATTTTCATTTCGATAACATATGGTTCACAAAAAATGTAACCCCTAATTACTATAGATCACACCTTGCAATGTCTGATATATTTCCACCAAACTTGAAATATTGTATTGATGGTTGAAAGACCATTTATTAATTCCAAATATTTTCCCAAACCATTTGGAAAAAGATAATAGAAAATGGAATTTCATTCTATTGTATAAAACTAATCATAATATAAGGTAGATGATACAAGAATTGTACCACTTCCGGTAGATGATCCAACATCCACGTTATCCAAAGTAGTCGAAAAAACATGCAACATACGTTTTCCCCTACCCTTGTTGGTTATCTAACTAAACCAATCTATACACATTTCTTGATATTGTTTTATCACTAATTAGGGTTCCATGTCCACTGCCTCAGGCTGAAGAGCATGTGGAAGACTAGAAACAATCGTGCTGAGGTGTTGATTAGGCCCTTCCTAATTACAGTGCTTATGATAATTCTAGGCCACTAGTGTACTATAGAAAGTTTAGACATAACCTCTAAATATTAACATGTTTTTCTTAGTTATGGCAGTCATCTATGTGGTAAGGACATTGTAGGTGGTTGTGACCAAACTAGACACATTGTTAGAAAAGTAACAGAACAAAATCTTGAGATTATTGTTTCCTTCCCTAATAGAGCTTCCCACTACCGCATGAGAAGGAATTTTAATATCATTTTTTATTAACATTGAAATAAGAACTATAAGGTTTTGTTGATAAAAAAACCCATATGCTTCTCAGAGCCTCCCTTTTATTAGCTTATGTGATGAGAGAATAATTTATCACATCTTCAGTGCTTCTTAAATAAAAATTGGTCACATGTGACTAAACCTCATAGAAAAGGCCATCATGGAAAATTATCGCCCTATATATCTCATTACCTACCAAGGATTGTGAAAAATAATTTTAGCTTATAAAATTCCCAAAATAGTCCATCACTGACATACCACATGTATCTGATGCGTGAACTCACAAGCTTTATCATCCCATAATGTCTCCGGATAGAAATGGCTCAAGAAATTATTCTTGATATCCTTCCATGGTAGGTTGTATTTTTTACCATATTCTTCCATAATATCACACCAATGCTTTTCTTTCCCATGAAGAATATATAAAAAATGATTCCCCTTATATCAATTGATGTTTCAGGATTCATGAAGATTTTCTATACTGAATGGATCTCTAAATCAACATCATAGGGTCCCCCATCGCAATTAAGAGCAAGTGGATGTTGAAAATGAAACTCTCTTGTTAGTTTAGACATCGATGTAAAGGTATGAATATTATCCCTTTACATGGATCACATAACCCTTAAGATGTCTCCATAATGCTGAACATCTATCATCTCCTTTATAATATTGGATGTTATGGTTTAGCTGTCTGGGTATCATGTTGAATTACAATCTCACGATTCTCATGTTGAAGATGACGAGGATGAATTTGTTTTACAAGACAAACTCAAACCTTTCAAAAATATCAAGAGATAAGGTAAACCTAATTGGTGACTTCAAAAGGTAATCACTAACTCTTCATCTCTCTATTCATGGTTTAAAAGTAATTTATCATTGCATGGAAACTCAATTTTATTTATCTAGTGAAACAAATATCACATATTGTAGTTCAACAAGAAAGTATATATCATATGAAAAATACATATTCCCCTATTATGAAAAATTAATGTCAGTATATCAATATGTGTCTATTATGATCCATGTATTATCACCTCCCACCATACTAGGACACAAGTACAAATCTCAAGAAGCAATATGATCATAAAACAATAATCTGCAAACATCATGTGAATCATTATTAGTGACATAATATCATGTAAAATAAGCACCCATAAAAAACAGAAATCCCATCTCAGGGTACATGGATTTTACATTGTACATGGATTTGAGAGTCCTATTCACAAGATCATTACCATGTACTAATACATCCTAGTCACCATTCTACACTCCAAAAGAGTAAATTGAAAATAAAAGAGGTCATGATTCTATGATTTTACATTGTAATGTACCCCAATCCCGCACTCTCTCACGTGTCAAGAAATAGGTTTTTATAGGAATGATAGTGTGCCTCCACATACACTAGAGGCTCTTGAATAATAGTGGAAGTGTGGAGTGTATATTCTAGAGAGTATTCCTCCTTGGTTTTAAGTGTAATTCAGGAGAAATAGTTCTCATTAAAACAGAAATAAGAAGAATTAAAAATATGAAGAAGCCAATAATATGAACCAAAAAAATAATTGAATAAACAATATATAATAATGTAATGACATGATGGAATGTTACTAAATGTCATGTAAGAATAATAAAATAAAAATACATTCATACTATAACAAAAGTCTAATATCTTGTGTCCTATATCCCATACCAGTCCCATCTCCAAACTAAACCATAATATTAGACATGAAATCAATAGAAAGGTCCAATAAAATTGTATAATCCTGCATCCATGACATCTTTTTGGGTTCCAAACCGAGGTCCAAATAGTGTGCAAGTAAAACTCAGTAGGTCGACACAACCATGTCTAAATAAAATAAGTCGGAAATGAAGGGTTTGTAATAAATTAATAAATCGATGTTTCAATTATTTTTACATTTAAATAAATAAAACAACCTTCATTGGAACCATGTCTTAATTTCCATAAGAATGCATTAAAACCAAGCCACACAAAACCATAAAACCATGGTAAATAATATTTTTCTGCACAATGTGGGAATGTTTATGAGAATTCCTAGCCAAATCTATATCATAATTATCGAAAATAGTTTTGCATGTTCATGGGCCTAGCCAGTTATATAAGCATCTCATTATAGAAAAAATATTTTCATACAACATTGAAATCAAAATATCACATCATCTCTCTCAAATATTAATTATTATAATTATTACGATTCTTCCAAATTACACATTGCAGTTCAATTCACAATTGAATAATGGTTATATCTATTTTATGTAAGTCAAAATTTATGGATTCTAAAATAATAAAAAATACTAGGTAACTTGGGATACTAAATACATATTATTCTTTTATCCAATTACCAACTCAATTTATAACCCCATACAGTCACTTAATTATTTTGGGATCAAACGTCGTTGGAGTGATCATGATATAGCATAATCATGAAAACAATTAAAAAATATGGTTGATATTTTGACCCATATCTTAAACTAAATATCCATGAACACTTCCAATGGCCACCCCTTGATGAAGAACGTGCAGATGATTTCAATGATCTTCCTATATCAATACTGATCAAGATCAAAACCAACAACACAATTTAGTAAATGATTTACCACAATGGGTTGGGGATTAATAATGAGAATGATGAAATGCGATAAAAATAACTATAATGGGATTGATCGCATTAATGGGATGTTCAAAAAGGGATTTGGAACTCAAAACTTTCCTAGAGGGTGCTCTAGGGTCAATAGAGAAGGAGTTACAGCCGATTGGAAATAAAATAATCCGTATTGTAATTTTAAAACTTTTGGTCGATCATTTACACAACATGAAATTCAGTAACACATCATGTAATTATCTTTTAAGAAATCCACCGAAAACCCATCAAAGTAGACATATTTTATTAAATCCCATTAACTATTACACAATGTTTAATCCATTTACATGAGATGAAAATGTTCTACAGTTTAGTATGTTAACCCATTATCCCATTAAAGCTTCTCACCATACCAAGAACCCATTTATACGTAGACACCAATTATTAAAAAAACATATTTACCCAAACAATAGATCATTTTCTCCATCAATGGATCTATTTTTATGAATAAGACATGAACAGTAAGGTTCAAATGAAAAACTCATAGGGAAACGTAGCTAGAAAAAATATGGGATTTAACATTTTTACTCATATTTAATTGCAATAAATGTAACTAGGATATTCCCTATATCACAAATGTATATCACTTACCATAGGCCTGAATGGAATCTAACATATCAATGGAATAAGGAATAAAATAAATGTCAAATATGAAGGATTTTAATCTTGGTTCAAATGACTCTATAGATTTAGGTGGTCATGTATTTATGCATCAAAATAAATCAAAATAATGAGGGTTGAATCATTAAAATACTACATGATATAAATATATAATCCTAATTAGATACCCATAGATATTTATTATATTATTATTTTTATTTTCCCAAAGTTATACTTGAGATAAATATCACATCCACCACGTATCCACATGCGATCCTATGATCCCTTGTTTAATAATGGTGATTTTTATCCACATAAGAGACATCCACATTGCTATATTTTTTCTTTTTTTTTCTGAATGATTGTGGGATAATAAATTATATTGAAATCATTTTGTCTCCTAAATATCCTGAAAATGTATTGAAAAAATACAATACATCCCAAAATACCATGGCCAACCCCCACCTTTTTATTTTGAATATCATGCCATATAATTTGAGTATTATATGAATGGATATAATCTGATTGATACATGTCTTATTTCTTAATATGGTTATTCATGTATTATATAGGAAAATGAAATATTGATGTCATGGTGGGCCTATAAGAAAATGCATCAATAATGAAATGCCGCAATCAAATTAAAATTTATTCTGTACTAACATACCTTCGATTGGATATCAAAAAAATTTTATAAGAGAACATTACCTAGTTTCTAATGAAATACAACATTGATATTAATGAGAATTTTTTTTTTCTAAATTGAAATCATGGATGAGGACATATGACTTGGGGAAATTATACATAAAAATGAAAAAAATAGTAAAATAATATTTAACAATTTCAAATATTTTAAATATTCCAAATATTTAAATAATATCATCTAAAATAAAAAAAATTATTTAAAAAAATATTTTTTTTTTCAAATTCATCCCCTCTTGAAAAATAATCCACATTTATTTTACCATTTCAGTCATCTATTGATGTCAACAATGACAATTAAAATTTTCCATAATGATTACCCAATGCAACATATTTCACATAGTTCAATACTAGAGTTAAATAGTTCAAGTGTGGCATTGAATATTCCTTAAAACCTATAATAAAATAAAAAATTATGATAGTAACATAAATTATAGAATTTAAAAGAATACTCCCCTATATTGAATCATCACATTTAGTTGTTAATGATTTTTTGTTTTCTATTGCACAACAGTTCACATCATGAATTAATTTCAAAACATGAATTTTCATTACAACATGATTTTTCAAGGAATGAATTTACATTATAAATCATTAATTCCAATTTCATGACATGAAATTTTTCTAGTTTTAGTTTCTTTATTCATGATATTTTGTTCCATGTTGAAGGACATATAAAATAAAACCAAACTTATAAGTATAAGGACAATGTAAATGTATGCTAAAAAATATAGGTATATTAGTTATGCATCCAAATATATTCATAAAAATAGAATTCAAAACGAAATTTAAATCTAATTCCTATAATGAAAATAAAGGAAAGGTAATGATAATTCTTTGAATTATCCACTATGTGGGCCCTTGGTATTTAATGCCTACAGATAGGTAGTGACAGCTATCATCAGTAGTCCAAAGGTGGTATATTTTTTTGAAATGAAGAATATAATGTTTTTCTATGATGATTTTCTTCCATCTACTTTATTGGAATAGACTTCATGAATTTATTACACAAAATACATCCCATTATTAAGAAGGTACATCTTCTATTGCAGAGTAGGATGAATTATGGATCCTCCTTTATACAGGTTTCTACTTTTGCAACCATTTGTTTATTTTCAAAATATTTTTCAATGAATTTATAAATGAAATGAATAAGAAATGGTAGATTTATAAAAATATTTATCTTGGTAAAATGAACCAGAACAATATATAATAAAATACTCTATTTTAGTTTTAACATCACAAGTCTATTTTCCTTCAAGAAGAGCCACATTTATCTCTTAATAGAGATCAATTAATAAGTGATTTAATTATTTAGGGAGTTCCATATTTCCATCTATAGGTGCATTTTATTTTTCATCATATTACTCTCAAGAAATATAAAAATTAGTGGAATCAAAAAAATCATATCATTGACACTAAGACTCAATTCATATTTAAAAGAAATTTAATGGAATTGTCTTCATGAAATGATCAAATACATGAGTTGTCAAATCATAAATTTATTATCTAGTAGAAAGATCCAATTGGAGTGGAATGGTTATTAGTGGAGACAATTAGTTATAATCTTCAAAAATTTCTTCACATTCTTCCAATTGGGTGGTTTATGCATCTTCGATGGCTATGAGAGATGCAATGGTGATTTCTATTATAATATGTAATAGATGGTGTGATCATATTGTAATTCACACTAATTTAAGACATTATCTATAACATTTTGATATCCCCCACATACCTCAGTAGGAAATTCATCCTTATACTAAATCCATTCAATCTCTTCATGGTCAATTTTTCTCTTTTTATTAAGGTGGTTGGGATGGGGATCGTCTTAAATGGAAGCTTCGACCTCTCGAACATTTTCATAAAAAGATATAGATCCAACATTACTTCCTTAAAATCTCCTAGTTTATGTTTGGGTTTCTCTTGGAATTCATGGAAATATGGAGTTATCCATTCTAGTTTTATGTACAAGTCTTCTAGACTCTCTCTCATTCTTACCACCTGATCATTTTAATCTCTATCAACCATATTTGGGTATTGAGGTTTCCCCTAAAATTAGTCTATCCATACACTATAATTTTAATTTAAATACATCATTAAGGTGCTATATATTTTATTAAAAAAATATACAATATATTACTCTTAAATAAAAAAATATATTTATAACTATTAGGGAATAAAAAAAATTTAAGTATTCCTAATGAAGTTGATAGAAATTATGAATTTATTGATGTTCATGTCTTAGGAAGGTTTTCTTGCATATTTATTTTCCTAATGTCATACAACGGATGAATAAGGTCATCTCTCTTGAGGATCTTTGTGGGGAATAATCACTAAATTCTTATTAACCTAAATTAATGTTTTTTGTTTTTTATTATTTATATAGAACATTGGTTTTGAGTTTTTTAGGAAATCAAATTCAATAAAAACTATGAAAATTCTATTATAGAGATGTAGATATAATAATATTTATGAACGACGGTCACGGTCCTAGGATTTGGTTACTAAGAATTCATCATTATTAATTTTATTAAATTAAATTTGTTAATACATTTTATGAATCCTCAAAAATTAAATACTTTTATATAATTTAAGGAGTATGGAATTTTAACATTTCTATGAACCCTCTTTTCCACACTAATACACATATCATCAAATTGAAATATAGGATAACACCTCCACTGTTAATGAAAATCCTAAAATTCTCAACTCCATTATTTGACATTTCATACCTTAGGTATCCTCAATGCCGCGATATAAATATTTTACACGACGAAATAGAGGGGAAATAAGTAAATCAATGAAAAAGGTTAAATTTGAGATTTATGCCATGGTTTATAACTTATGAACCCATGAACATATATCTCATTTACAATTTATGAGAATCAAACATTAATAATTTCAATCAAAAAAATAACAATATCAAAAATATCTCCCCTTGGTCCAAGATTCATGTCAATTTCTCTTTATGGCGGGTGTAATGTATCACTGCGAAATGGAAAAGGGAGAGAATGAATGAATGATATCAAAACAATATTAAACGAAATAAGATTAATAAAATATGAATTTAGTGTTATATAGAAAATAAATTAAATAAAAAATAAGATAAACTACAAAATAGACAAACCCAAATGTAGTGTAGTGGATGATCTTATCCATCATGTTCCATTTCCCATTACATTTCCCTTTATTTTTAAAATCATAAGTGAACATTAATATTAATATACATCATTGTAATGGTTCATTAGGGACATTAATCTATATTGGGGAGTTAAAAGGCATCTCCTCGCATTAATTTCATCATGAACAACATTTCTGGGTCCCATATAATTGTTTCATGTTGGGAATAGTGGATTCATGATGTGTATTCATGGGGATGAAATTATCATGAGTTGTTTCATGCTATAAAAATTTTATAGGTTCACATTGTCCAATTCACAATGTTATAATATATGTCATGTCGTGACACATGATTTCATCATTTAATATGTTTATTTTTCATCATATCTTGTATTCATGTCATGTAATACTTCATGGTTCAAATCATGAATGAAATTCATGATGTGAGTTGGTGTTTTCCAACCGATTTCAAATAGTTATAGTCTGGTTCATCTCTTTTGAGTGGTATTACCATGCCATGATTTATACTTAATCATCTATAATCATTTGAATCGTCAAATAATCGAATATATAATTATTTCTGATCATTTCATGAATCCAAACTCAATTTTCAATATATATTAAATAAAAGGATGAATAATAATTTATGTTAAAAAAATATTGTGTTTTATAGTCAAATAAGAATGAAAAATATAACTTTGTCAACAATACATGTGCACTGGTTACATAGAGCATCACTGGGAATCAATACATAATAGGTCCAAATCATCCCTAGGATATTAGTGTATATATATTATATTTTTATTAGTTTTGACTATTAAAAATTTTTCTATTTTAAAATTAAAATAATTATTTAAAGATTATATAACCTATTTTTTCCAAGTTCTACCCTAATGCATGTGTCTTTATGGACAACCAAATCTTCAAGGGTTTTAGAAACTACATGGGTAGCACAATCGATGTTATAGGCTTTTTTTTGAAAAAATATAATAGTTCATATATTATTATAATGTTATTATTATAAAAAATAAAAATTGAGAATCAATTGGGCATGATTTTATTGGTCTCAAACTACAAATTGACCAATCCATGAATCGAATATCTTTGATGGAAACATGAGAAATTCCATCTATTTTTATTTAAAAAAGTTATAAATGTTGTTTATTTATATAGAATTTTCATGAGTATATCAATAATATTAAAAAATGTTATAAATTTTATAATATTAATATTGATAAATATATGAAAATATATTTTAATAAAAATCGTGTAATTTTTTGAAATGGAAAAACTACATATGGTGTGGTTCATAAATTTAAACACTAGCATGTTGTAAACCCAAATATTATGAACCACCCCGCAATGTCACATGATTCCCAATTAATATTGGGGTATATTCCTAAGTATTTTTGTAACTAAAACTACTTAAAATATTTCTTAATACATATAAGTACTCTATACACCCTCGATTCAATTATTTTGAATTCTTTTCTTGGATTCATATTAGATTTTATGTTTTTGTTCAAAAATATGATAAACAAGAATAAGAAATCTAAAAATAATGTGTTATCTAATGTAAAATAATTCATTGGAACATATCTAGATCCCTTTATACTTTCCAAGTCAACATCAATTCAAAAGTAATTAGACACTCATGAAATGTACTTTTTAGTACACTACTAATACATGAAGACTTCATGAGCATTAAATTATAAGTACTCTATAATAAATAAACCAAAAAATTAATCTATGTCGTGATATGTACTCATTACAATATTCCATGTATTTTGATACATATAATTAATAAAATGTGGAGTATGTTTTCATTTCTGTTGGCCATCCAAAAATTAATACAACATTCCCTAAAATAACAATGAAATATGCAATATTATTCCAAAAATAAATATTTTCATTTATATTATTATAGATATGGTCTATCAAGGATTAAAATATTTATTATAGAATATAAAAAAAAACATCTGCAGATAATGATCTAACATAATTGACGATCAAATATATAGAGTAAGAAGATGGATCAACAACTTTTTATCAGGGTATCCAAAGTGTTGCATTCTGTGTTACACAATTTTCACATCTATTGGGTGTGATTAACATATCAACACCCAACAATCATATTTTTGTCCCCTGATCAATACAATATTTCGTACTTTATCACATATAGATGGTATAAAAACCTTATAAGTCCTACATTCTCGAACAGGTCCATCCTACAGAGCTGCAAGAGGAGTTCGATCACAATATTATAAACGATACAAATAATCCAGTACATTCAAAACCTAAATATACATATCCTTTATCTTTCATGAATTGATAATCAATAAAACCTCCACCACATTTATACCAATAATGTTCCTCCATAAAAATTTGAATGATCCTTTTTCTATCTGAAATGATGGATTTCGGGGGTAGACACCTAGAATAAAATGAAGCATGACTATCTTTACTAAAAAATGATTATGATCATTTTCTATCCCTCATATAGAACCACAAAATACACATTATACATCGTGATTTTTTGCATCATAAGAATTCATGGAAAAGTGGGTGTACGTTCACATGCAAGGATCTATATGGGACACTAGAGACTCTTACTTATGATATTTAACCATATCCAACACAAAACTCTAAGGATCTCCCAAAATCTTCTTCAAAGGATATTTAGGAAAATTTTATCATACCTATTGATGCTAATACTATTTCAATAGAGGCTATATAATAACTAAACTAATTTTATAATATATGCATAGATTCCATATTTCTATATTTTTAATTTCTATTTTAATTTTTTATGATGGTTGTAATATATGTATATCCTTTAAACCTTCACACCATATTTCACCGCCACCTCAGAACCATGTTTTCTAAACCACAGTTATATTCTATCTCCATGTCTTCACTTATTCCATTATTTATTTATTTTTAATATTTCTATAGTAAAATGACCTCTTGATATCAAATTTAGTGAATGGAATTTTGATATTTCGTCATTTTCAAACTCAAATAAATGGTAAAATTTTCTTCAAAAAATTTAATTTTTTTCAGATAATTAAAATTTTAGATATATTATTTAATTTCATTTAATATATTTTATGTTTAAAAAAATTGTTGTTATGATACAAAAAATTACCCACTCATAAAATATGTGATATTATTTCAGGATCCAAAATTTATAAATTAAAATAATTGTTTATTTTCATAGTTATCATGAATCTAGGAAATGAATTAATAATATTTTGAGAATCTACCACACAGTAAAATAAAATGAAAATGATGGTGGTGATATCTGAATTATATTCACTACCTTTTTACATTCACTTTAAATCGATATTATTTTATAATCCCTAGAAGAAAATAGTTATTCATGGATAAGCCTATATATAATCCCATGAATTACAAGCTCAAAAACAGTCTTACCCATTTCATCATAAGAAGTATGGAATTTAATTATTTTTTAGGATAAGATGCATTCCAGGTGGGTATGTTTTTATGAAGTTGACAATGAAAACTACGTGTAAGGAAAAATTATACTTCATATTTACTAATTTTAAATCCATATTACAAAATGGTTTTATATATTTTTATGGAATATCAATGTGGAGTGTCCATTAGCCTTCTGAATTTTAAATGATCATTATTGACTACACACACTGAAATACTATATCACCCAACGATTTATGGTGTTATGGGTTTTAATTTATTTTTTAATGATATAATTTTATTGGGTTTGGTTTTGAAGATACTATATAAGATTTAAATAGGGTTTATATAGTTCAGATTTTGTGCAAAATTAAGCGTAACCATACAGAATTTTTGGGTAACCATGTAGGGGTATTGAAGGGAATATTTTTATGTTCGTGGTTGGAACATGGTTCAAATATAACATGGGTAAAATATACAAAAATATGTAATTTTTATTGTGCAGTTTCACAATGTTGGCACACAATTTTCTTAACCGTGTAGAATTTTTTTTTTGACATTACTGTGTTTTGAAAATTAGATTTTGAACCCATATTTTCCCTTGAAACACCAATTCATTATGTTATGGATAGGTCTCTCAAACTAGGAGTTTTATTTTTTGGATTTGAGGGATTATATTTTCACTACATAATTATATCATTAATTCTTGGAGAATTGGATATTGGAATCAATAGTAAGGTATCAACTTCAGGTTTTACTCATTTTTCTCTTGTTTTCTCTTGGAGAAATCACTATAATGGGGATTCATTATCTATATCTAGTTTTTTGGATAGGGTTTTACTGATATTATTTATGGATAACAATATCATGGTTTTTAGAGACATGATCTATAAGCAGAATATTTGATTTCATCTTACCGACATTGGTTCGAGGTAGGTGGATTCTTCAAAAATCTAGTTTTTTTAAGAACTTCATTGCCTAAAGATTTTTTTATTATAATTCATTATATTTTCTGAAAAAACTAATATTGATAAATATTTATTGGGTACTATTTTGGTATAAAATTAATTTTATGTAAGGTTTTGTAGGTTATTCACATAACTTTTTTCTTATAATTCATATTTAATATTTTGGTTTTGGAAATGATGCTCTTGGAGGATGATGAATTTGGGTTAGAGTGGGTTGGAATGTGTTCAATAATACCTATTGTCGGCGCTTTAATGATGCACACTGATATTCATTTCGGAATTGGAGACAAATTGGAAAACATAATTTGAGGTTGATTTCATGATATAAACATATATATGTGGGTCTTTGTTTGTTCATAATTGTTTGTAACTGTCCAATTTAGGGAATACTATATTCGACCATAGTGTGATAGTGTGGGTCTAGAAGGACTGGTTTCTTCTGATGAGTTAGAAAAATTAGAGGGCCTCTAATACAGAGGGATGAATTTTTTGGGTCTTTCATAAGTGGTTCTGTGTTTTAAAATTTTCTTTTTTAAGGAACATGCTTTTGTGTTTTTTTGTTACATGTTTTATAGAAAAAATGTATTTATAAGGAGAAGTGGGGTTTTGAATAATTCAATTATACAATTTGTTTTTTTATTTTTTTTTGTTTTATGACTCTCTCCTATTTCATATAAAATGTAATCTATCTTTTAATAGTTTAGGTGGCATGTGTTGGATGCCTCTATTGGATTGCCTACTAAGATTATAAACTAAAACAAAAAATATACATCCCAATGCATATGCAGTCATTATTATAGATAATACTGTTATGTAGATGACCTATTACATTCTATCAGGATGTGTTTATGTCATATATTATGATGGATGAGGGAGGTTGGGTGTAGTTTTCATGTTGTGAATGGGAGTGTTACTTGTGGGAAATTTTCAATTACATTTTGATATTTTACCTCTATAGTCATGGATTATTATCTTTTATTTCACTCTGAGTATTATGTATGAATATATTTTGTATTATAGTTTGATCTTGTTTCCTTTATTTATCATGTTTATAAAATTTCATGGAGATGTATCTCACATGTTATTATGTATGTAAGGGAAAATCATCCTGATGATTTTTTAACAATAATGGAATTTATTTCCCTCCTCTGTTGTCCATGGGATTTCACGTAAGGATAGTAGAATATCATTAATCCATAGGATAATTTTCCAAAAAGGAATGTTCAAAATAGTATTTTTTGGGTGTAGTTAGTTAGATGGGATTGATGGCGGAGAGACAATATGTGTTTAGACATGAATTGGTGTGTATCAAAGAGAATAAATATCCTCATTATTATTACATTCATGTTATGAGGGTGGTTTAGGTATGAAGAGTGTTATGGTTTGTTACATTTTTTAAATCTCTTCTTTATGTGTTTTTAGATGATAATTTTATATTTTGATTTATTACAGATGCATCGTAGGATGATTCCAGCACTCACAGAGTGTTTTATTTCAATTTATTTGAAAATGATAACATAAAGTAATTATTTTCTAGAAAGGGTTGGTCTTACTTATAGTAAAAAAAATAGCATATCTAAAATGACTTACATAAAATTTCAAATATCATTTTGGTTTTTGGTATAATCATTCATGCTAGCATGGAGTTTTTATGCTTTATATTTCTTATATGTATTAAATAAACACCAGATTGGGGTAAAATTGGAACATAAATCAGTAATGTGTCTATTGAGAAATATTGTACTAAATGGTAAATAGATTTCATGTTATATTAATGAAATGTTAATCATTTATTAATAATCACTAAAATGAAAAACAAATTCCATGGATAATGTTAGTTCCTTGGATGAAATTTTTTTATTTTAATATTGCTATTTTTAGAAAACCATACATATGATTATTCATAATTTTTTAGCCTAAAATTATAATATCTTCTGGATTTCCATGTGATGATTTTGTTAATGATTTAAATTTGTTTATTATATTTTATGAACAATGAGTTATCATTTACCTAGATAATATTCATGATTTTTCAAAAGGAATATCATTTACAGGTCATCCATAGAATGTATATAATAAGAAAATTATATTTTGTATAACGTGTAGAATATCATGTAAAGATTGTTATCTCCAAAAAGGGATAGCTGATTTCAATCTTTATTATGATTTTAGATTCAAATGATTTTAAGGATATTGTTCATGAAATAATGATGCATTTTTTGATATATTATCTTTTTTTTAATTAATTTATGAATTAATTGAGCATTCCTATTTAGTAAAAAAATATTTTTGATAAAATTAATAAAATTTGAATATAATGGAATAATATATAGATTAAGAGTATTTTTATCATATAATTATTTTCTTTAAGGATGTAAATTATGTAATAATCATCAATTTTTAAAATAATGTAACTTGTCACTATAATAAATTGGTTTGTGGATCATGAGTTGATACTATAATTTGTAATTATTTCACTGGGATGAAATGTTTCATATATAGGTTTAATTATTACCTATTGGAATCTTTATGATTTTAGATATTTTCTTATGTTATATATTTGACCAGTAGATATTTTTATAGTAAATAGTTTTTTAAATAATGAATTTCATTAGTAGGTTTTGTTTAGTAAAAATATTTATTTATTTTATGAAGGATTTAAAATAGATTTGTATGAATGCAATTTCTTAATATTCAGACATCATAGGTTTTAAAAAATATTTATAGACCCTTCATTGAAAATACATCTTCCATTGGACATTGGTGAGGGATATAATTTATAATTGAAAAAAATTTATTCATTTGAAATCTATAATTTTTTTGTTTTTATCAAAAAATATGTAAAACATGACATTATTGGATGCATGATTTTAAAACTGTTTTTATAAAAAGGTACATTCTGAATTTTTTTTATTTCAATTATAATTTTAAAATGAAATATTTATATTATTTTTTAAAAAATAAATGTTCAACAAAAACCATTCAATTTTTTTGGAAAATTCGTAATTTTTTTTACGGATTCTTGGGATGTTATAACATAGTAAATTATTTAATGATTACCATATTATCACACGGTAGAGTGGAATATACAAATGTATATTTTTAAATAAAAATTATGGTAAAAAATGTCATATAAAAGATAAATAATATGAAAAATAATAATATGAAATCATAAAATATAGTCACAGTGGGGATCATAGGATACATTCCTAAATATCCAATTAAATATGCATTTCTCCACATTATTCCCCTTCTAAAATCTTCAAAATTAGGCATACTAACCTCAAAAATTAAAATAATATTATGATATAAATATAAATATTTTAAATTTTAAATAATATATATATTTAACTTAAAAAAATAAAAAAACACAAACCCTATTTTATTTAATGTTTTATCAACTTGAAATCAATAATTTCGTTACATTTTCCTATCTCATTACAGCAATTACGCCCCATATGAAATTTGTGAAATTTAATTTAAAGTTATAATTTGATTCCATGTATAAACATTTAGAATACCACATTAAATAATTCAATAATATCATTTAAATACATACATGTTTGTCAATTATATGTGTAAGCTTTTGCAAGTTGCAGTTCAGAATTTGTTCTAATAATTTCATTACATTTTTAATCAAATTAAAAATTTAAATAAATACCAACATTTTTATCTAAACATCTCTATCTTACCTGCCTTCATCATAGATATTCCATAAAATGAAAGCATCTCTAACACTAAAATAATTTTTTTATCTGGTCTGTTACATAATTAACATGTCGATCTTTTGATGAAATAATTTATGGGTCATTGTTATGAAGATGATGTTTCATATCAATCACTTTAAATCAATTCCCATATTCATTGAATCAAACAAATTTAATTTCATCATTTCGATAGACTCATGTTCGTACATATAAAACAAACTGAATATTTTAATAACCTTATAATATGATATATTTGTTATCAAGGATTATTTTTCAATTCATTCACATTACATATATTATGGTTCTTATAATGAAAATATCTAGATATGTTTCCATGTATGTTGCATAGCTATTTATAGTGAATTTAAACCTATTTACAATCATTTCATTACACTAACATACCACATTATTTGGACTGAATCTACATGTAATTATTTAGCTAATACACCAATTATTTGTAAACATAGAGCATGAAAGATACCAACATCAAATATTATTTGATAAATGTAATTATTTTATGTAAAAAAAATAAATAATATGCCTTTTAATTTATCTATGAGGAATAATCTTTGATTCAAAATTGTTTCTTCCTCTTAATTGATATTGAGGGATGTATTATGTCTCTAATTTCATAATGTTCTCTAAAATTATAAAATCAAAAACATATACTAATATATGAAATTGATTTCACAATGAAAAAAATCATTATTATTAGTTTATATACATATTTGAATCGTCTTTATAAATGAATAATATTGTATAATAATGATTTTCTCACTCTTACCTATTAAATGTACATAATCAGTATGATCTAGACATTCCCCTTATTTGGGGAAGTGAGGGAATTGTAGCCTTAATGTGATCATATTTATCATCTTCCATTCTCATTAGTCTATTATACTATTTCAAGATATTAAACAAGATGATGAATAAAAATCCCTGAATTATTATTCTAAATAGGGTCTCAAAATAGATCCATCGGGATGTTATTTATTTCTCACATATGATTTCAATGTCGAAAATATTATATTTTAAAAATACATCTAGAGACTCAAAATTGTAAAACTAAAAAGAAATTTTTCAGGAATGTGGAAGGTATGAAGTAACATATATGTGAAAAATACTAGTGGGAAAATATTCTCTAAGTCATATAGAATAATTTGTGCATATAAATATAGTTTTATTACAATAATGATACTAGTATTCTGGAAGAAGGGTATCATAATAAATGTAATTACATAATAACATTTACTCTTAAATTATGTGAATATAACCGTTGAATGGAAATGATAATAAAATCATGTATGAAGACATGATATTCATGGGTTTTAAGATATTTTAGTTTCACATCATCTACATTCATACCTTTTAAAAGTTATATAAATAACATATGGAACATTAAAAAATTCCAAGACATAAATGAATTATTTTTAACCTAATTTTTCATTGAGATACAAGAAAATGGGAATTTATTATAATTTTGGCCATTTGACATTAGATAAAATCATTGTGTTATACCAAATCCATCATGTAATGCCCCGACCCCAGCTACCCAGAGCCGGTGCGTTACTTCGTAACATTGGCATGATCACAAAAGATCAAGTCTCGAAAGACCGATTAGTTTAGTAGCCTTGGAAACACTAGATACATTCATAAACGTTACATTACAACATAAGGTGAAAAACTACAATAACAAAGTCTCCAGATTCCACACTCATATCCTCTTCTGACTATCCCTGCAGGTCATTCATAAAATACTTCTTCACATCCTAGAAAATATTAAAACATTGAAAGGGGTGAGCTCAGATTCTCAGTAAGGATAACAATATTGCGGAAGTTTTCATAAATAAACATAAACATTTAAGGCAATGTATAACTAAAACAAAAGCCTTTTAAACTTGAACATCAACGTAATATGGAAAAAGTAAAATGAGATAATGCCATTCACTTCTTCACATGGATATTCTACTGGTCGATTAATCACATGTAATATCAATAACAAATTTCATAATGAGGAAATGTATAATGCCAGACATTCTGAAACATTTTTTCAAGGCCTCGGCCAAGACGTCTAAAATGATTAAGGCCTCGGCCAAAACCATAAATCAAATTGGGAAAGGGCCTCGGCCAATTCCACGTCTAGTTGTCTCATGAGACCTACCGATGCATCGAGGAGCTATAGTGGGCTCCACCCGTCACTTATTATGTCCAATACATTCCTCATATGAGTAGTTTTAAACATATCATAAACCCTAACATAATCGTATCACATAAAACATGCATAAAGGAAACATAACATTTCCACATTTCAATCACAAGATATCAATACAACACATTGATATAATAAAAATTCTTTCAAAACCATTTTCAATACCAAAATAAAAGAAAAGTATAACATGGTATTTATTTTTCATTAAAAAAAGGGTATGGCTTGTAGAGGAAGCCAAAACTCAAATAATGGTCACGACGGCGGAGAAGTCGTTGTCGCCACATATGTACGGAAAGAAAAACATTCCCTTTTTTTCGTTTAGTAAACGCTTCGTATAAAAAATATTCCTTTTGAATAAACGTAAAAGTCAAAGTGGTTTATACACCATATAAAAGAAATTTGTGTATAAAACCAAATATGCCTCAATGAAAGGAGATTGAGACGAAGTTCTTACAAAGATCATTTTTAAAATAAAGTAGATATATTATGTGTATTTACTATAGGTACACATAAAGAAAGTAAAAATACAAAATAAGACATAATAATATCATGAAATAATTTGAAAGTAGGAGATTAACCCAAAGAATGGAAGTTGGGTTAAGAAGTTCCCTTACCTCGTGTCTGACTTGACTCAACCGTTCTTTAACCTCCTCAAAATCGGGTAACTCTTTTTGATTTTAGCCAAAAGCTTCCTTGAGAAGAGTTATTCCCAAAGTGATGCTTCTAGGAGTAAGAGGGGGAAGTTGGGAGAGTATTTGGGCAGAGGATGACCGAGCCAAATGGCTTGAAGGTGTGAATAAGGTGGGAGAGGTGGGGGCCTTTTATAAGTGGAGAGAAGGGGCTCTTTTGGAAAGATTGAAATGTTACATTATTACACAATGCTTTTCGGATTCTAAAGGTCCCAAACTTATATAATTCGTGGATAAGGTGATAAGGGTTCGAAATCTACCCATCCAATAGTCTTTGGACAAGTGTAAGCCTTGGATTGTACATTATCTTTTCATTTTAATAAAATTGTTAAATAATGAAGTCATCGTTGCATCATAATGATGTCATAAATAATTTAATTTATTTAATGTCTAAAAATTATAAAAATACTATGATGTAGGAAATCTTTTTATATTTCCAATGAATATTTATAGTCAAAATATGGACTTGTGTAACCCCACATAAAAACTGTTTTAGTAAAACAACTCATGTTTGTGTCATTTTTTACTTTAACATTAAATAAAAGGTATTTATGTCATTTTCCAACTAAAGTGGCTCCATGGGGTCCCCAAGTTGACCCATGGATTTTCATGGTCGGCCATGACTCATCCAATAGGAGTAGGACAAGTTTCAAGCTCATATCATATTATTAAAACATTATTTTTAACTTAAACTACACTAATTACCTCTAATCGCGATTAAGAACTTAAAAGTTACTATTCACAAAAAAATTATTTTAATCTCATTGAACCACATTTTACTTCTTAATGACAACCATGTATGTCAGATTTTTGAAAATCAAATCACAAAAGTGGTAATATTTCATTTAAACGAAAAATCATTTATTTAACTACCACTTAGTGGTTTCACTATTCATCAAAAATTGAAGTTTTTCAGAACAATACCAAAATTTCACCCTAAGCTATAATTGATATTATGAATTCAAAAATGATGTCTATTTTACAAAATTCCAAGCATATAAGTTGCATTAATTAATTTTATAATTAATTCCCGCTGTCGCAACAAATAGCGTGTTTTAAGAAACAATTTATATCAAAAGATTGGCAATTGTTTATGTCCAATTTCAATGTTAAATTAATTCTAATGACCACCATTGGATAAAATGGTAATAATATATTATAATTATACTTTAAAACCACTAAATAGTATAATTTATCACTATAAATTATTTTGATTAAAAAAGTTGTATTAAAGTATTTTTCACTATTCATAAAAAATTAGAAGTTCTCAGAAAAATACCAAAAATTCAACATAGGCTAATTTCGATATTCCGAATCCAAAAATGAAGTCCATTTTGAAATATAAAATTTCAATAATTTTAAAAAGTGGTTATTACTATTCATAACGTCTACTTTGATTAGTCACGGTGTTTTAGAACTCAAAGTTGCGTACAATGCAAGCTATTGCATTATTGAATGAGAAGCGTATCATGAAATCTCGGGGTGTTACATTCTCCCCTCCTTCAATAAATTGCGTCCTCGCAATTTGAAAATTTTCTTTGAAAAATAAAATGTTTAAAATAGAAAATACCTTTATGGAAAACCCACATCGGAAATAAGGTTAATAAATATATAACATTAAAAGAAATCAAGATAAGTACAAAGGTCACCCGATATATCCCATTCTAGGATTCTAGGAAAATATGTATATGGAGGAGAAACAAACCATCAAGGTCTGATGGAGAGTTATAGAAAACAGGATTAGGAGAAAGTTTAACTACAAGAAAATCACAAACTTGTGATTGGTTAAACGGTCATTGAATCCCCAGTTGGAAAAGTTAACCGACAACATTTTTGTTTTAGGTTACCTTTTATAATGTTGAGGAATTTATTTAGGAGATTTACTAAGAACGTAAGGGAATATACATACTCATTTTTATACTTTCATTCGTTAATAAATTTTTACCACAAACCCAACTTTTACCCCAAATGGTAACGGAACTCAAAAATATTCTATTTATCCTAATTGTATAAGGTTCCAAATGTTAACACTTACCATTTAGATTAGTAAAATTATTTTGTAATAACAAGGGACTTCCTGTAGGCTAGTGGTAGGAAATAAAGGCCTGTCACACTTTGATTGTGGGTTCGATTCCTGCAGCTTTGTCCGACGCGACGGGTTATGCCCCACCCTGCAGGTTGTCCTTTTCTTAAAATTATAGTATCATAATATTCCAAAAATAATCTTCATAAATTTTTTAACCTTAAACAATACTATCCAAAGATCAACTTAATCCACTCCAACCTTTATAGTTACCCAAAATACCTCTGTCCAGACTTTCTCTAAAAGGTCTCTTAATTCCAAAATCAATTTATCAGATTCCCCAAACAAAGTAAAGTTTCTCTTATTGTCACATACTAAAAATATAAAAACCTTACTGAAATCAACAAGTACTGCAGTACAATCCTTATATATATATATCTCATTATTCTAATAACCAGAATATAATACATGAGTCCAAAAGCACCAATACATTAGTTATTCTACTTCAACTGTAGTAACAACATATGATTTTCCTTGATCCCTTGGCCTTTTCTGAGGTAAGTTTCCCTGACGCTTAGGAAATTCATTTGCATAATGACCCATTTCTCTACAATTGTAGCATTCAACATTAATAGCCTCTTTCTTTCCCTTGCAATCACGCGCCTGGTGACCTTTTTCCCCACATTTATAACAAACTCCCATTCCTTTTAGGCAAGTACTAGGGTGATTCTTCCCACAATTATCACATAATGGAAAATCCTTCTTTCCCTTTTTCCCTTTATCTGTCTCTTGTTCCACCATTCTCTTCTTCTCTTGCTTTACTTTGTTGTCATAAGACTTAGAGAATTCCTTTTCTGTCTTGATACCACAAGAGACAATATCTTCGTATGATGAGAAGGATTGTGATACTAAAGCTCGACGGAGAAATGATTTTAACCCATCAAAGAAACGATCAATCTTACCTCTTGGGTTACATATATAATCTACAGCATACCTCGCTAACCTTGTAAAGTTGGCCTCATACTTTGCGACATTCTCATCCTCCTTCTGCCTCAGACTCAGAAATTGCCTTTCCATATCCGCTCGATGGTCTCGAGGAATGTATTTTTCTAAGAAGATCTCTTTGAACTCCTGCCATTCCATGTTTGTTAATTCACCATCTTCCTTTGTGTTTTGAATTAGTGACCACCATTGATCGGCATCTCCAGTGAGGCTGTAAACTTCCATGACAACTTTCTCCCTTTCACTACTCCCCAAGGCATGGAATATTTTTTCTAAGGAATTTATCCATTGCTCAGCTACTATAGGATTTGTACTCCCATTGAAGGTTGGTGGTTGTTGCCTCATGAAACGGTCTAGCATTGATCCTCCACGTTGCGGATCAGGGTGCTCCATACGAGTAAGGTTGTTATTCATAACCTGCGTGAGTTTTCCCAGTACGGTGAGAAGCTGATCAGCACAAGTTGTATCACTAGCTCCACCATAATTATCTTGAGTAGGGGGCAATCCCTACAAGGAGTGCGTGCATTGATACGGTTTCCATTCCTTCCACTAGGTTCCATTTCTAAATAATGGCATAAACTAGATTAGTTTATGAATCAAAATACATAATTCCATACTTGTAAAACACTTAACATAAATTGAACTAATTATGGATATAATCCATAATTATAAAAAGAAATGTTTTCTTTGAGGAAGTATATACTCATAACCCTTCATAGTGGTTTGTAAATAAAATGAGAATTATTCTAAGCATATCCCCTGGGAGTGTCGTAACCAAGAGTGCAGCAAGGCCCGTTGTCGTGCACCAGTTCCCGTTCAAGTCTAGCTCAAAGCGGTGTTTTCGGGTTTTACCCCTAGGTACATCTGTGCCAGAGCCGCCTCTACCTTCTCGTATCTAGACAGGGATGTATTGCTCGGAAAACTCACAAAATCTATATAATACCAAAATTCTAGGAAGTTATTCTATACTAATTCTTAAAGTCTATCTTCAGGCTATGTTCTCTAATCAGAGTTTATCTAAATCTAGCTTCCAAGGTTAGTACTAAACTGCCTCTGATACCAACTGTAACGCCCCGACCCCAGCTACCCAGAGCCAGTGCGTTACTTCGTAACCTTGGCATGATCACAAAAGATCATGTCTCGAAAGACTGATTAGTTTAGTAGCCTTGGAAACACTAGATACATTCATAAACGTTACATTACAACATAAGGTGAAAAACTACAATAACAAAGTCTCCATAGTCCACAATCATATCCTCTTCTGACTATCCCTGCAGGTCATTCATAAAATACATCTTCACATCCTGGAAAATATTAAAACATTGAAAGGGGTGAGCTCAGATGCTTAGTAAGGATAACAATATTGCGGAAGCTTTCATAAATAAACATAAACATTTAAGGCAATGTATAACTAAAACAAAAGCCTTTTAAACATGAACATCAACATAATATGGCAAAAGTAAAATGAGATAATGCCATTCACCTCTTCACATGGATATTCTACTGGTCGAATAATCACATGCAATATCAATAACAACTTTCATAATGAGGAAATGTATAATGCCAGACATTCTGAAACATTTTGTCAAGGCCTCGGCCAAGACGTCTAAAATGATTAAGGCCAAAACCATAAATCAAATTGGGAAAGGGACTCGGCCAATTCCACGTCTAGTTGTCTCATGAGACCTACCGATGCATCGAGGAGCTATAGCAGGCTCCACCCGTCACTTATTATGTCCAATACATTCCTCTTATGAATAGGTTTAAACATATCATAAACCATAACATAAACGTATCACATAATAATGCATAAATTAAACATAACATTTCCACATTTCAATCACAAGATATCAATACAACACATTGATATAATAAAAATGCTTTGAAAACAATTTTCAATACCAAAATAAAAGAAAAGTATAACATGGTATTTATTTTTCATTATAAAAAGGGTATGGCTTGTAGGGGAAGCTGAAACTCAAATAATGGTCACGGCGGCGGAGAAGTCGTTGTCGCCACATATGTACGGAAAGAAAAACATTCCCTTTTTTCGTTTAGTAAACGCTTCGTATAAAAAAGATTCCTTTTGAATAAACATAAAAGTCAAAGTGGTTTATAAACCGTATAAAAGAAATTTGTGTATAAAACCAAATATGTCTCAATGAAAGGAGATTGAGACGAAGTCCTTACAAAGATAATTTTTAAAATAAAATAGATATATTATGTGTATTTACTATAGGTACACATAAATAAAGTAAAAATACAAAATAAGACATAATAATATCATGACATAATTTGAAAGTAGGAGATTAACCCAAAGAATGGAAGTTGGGTTAAGAAGTTCACTTACCTCGTGTCTAACTTGACTCAACCGTTCTTTAACCTCCTCAAAATCGGGTAACTCTTTTTGATTTTAGCCAAAGGCTTCTTTGAGAAGAGTTCTGCCCAAAGTGAGGCTTCTAGGAGTAATAGGGGGAAGTTGGGAGAGTATTTGGGCAGAGGATGGCCGAGCCAAATGGCTTGAAGGTGTGAATATGGTGGGAGAGGTGGGGGCCTTTTATAAGTGGAGAGAAGGGCCTCTTTTGGAAAGATTGAAATGTTACATTATTACACAATGCTTTTCGGATTCTAAAGGTCCCACACTTATATAATTCGTGGATAAGGTGATAAGGGTTCGAAATCTACCCATCCAATAGTCTTTGGACAAGTGTACGCCTTGGATTGTACATTATCTTTTCATTTTAATAAAATCGTTAAATAATGAGGTCATCGTTGCATAATAATGATGTCATAAATAATTTAATTTATTTAATGTCTAAAAATTATAAAAACAACTATGATGTAGGAAATCTTTTTATCTTTCCAATGAATATTTATAGTCAAAATATGGACTTGTGTAACCCCACTTAAAAACTGTTTTAGTAAAACAACTCATGTTTGTGTCATTTTTTACTTTAACATTAAATAAAAGGTATTTATGTCATTTTCCAACTAAAGTGGCTCCATGGGGTCCCCATGTTGACCCATGGATTGTATTGGTCGGCCATGACTCATCAAATAGGAGTAGGACAAGTTTCAAGCTCATATCATATTATTAAAACATTATTTTTAACTTAAACTACACTAATTACCTCTAATCGCGATTAAGAACTTAAAAGTTACTATTCACCAAAAAATTATTTTAATCTCATTGAACCACATTTTACTTCTTAATGACAACCATGTATGTCGGATTTTTGAAAATCAAATCACAAAAAGTGGTAATATTTCATTTAAACGAAAAATCAGTTATTTAACTACCACTTAGTGGTTTCACTATTCATCAAAAATTGAAGTTTTTCAGAACAATACCAAAATTTCACCCTAAGCTATAATTGATATTCCGAATTCAAAAATGATGTCTATTTTACGAAATTCCAAGAATATAAGTTGCATTAATTAATTTTATAATTAATTCCCATTGTCACAACAAATAGCGTGTTTTAAGAAACAATTTATATCAAAAGATTGGCAATTGTTTATGTCCAATTTCAATGTTAAATTAATTATAATGACCACCATTGGATAAAATGGTAAAAATATATTCTAATTATACTTTAAAACCACTAAATAGTATAATTTATCACTATAAATTATTTTTATTAAAAAAGTTGTTTTTAAGTATTTTTCACTATTCATAAAAAATTATAAGTTCTCAGAAAAATACCAAAAATTCAACATAGGCTAATTTCGATATTCCGAATCGAAAAATGAAGTCCATTTTGAAATATAAAATTTCTATAATTTTAAAAAGTGGTTATTACTATTAATAACGGCTACTTTGATTAGTCGCGGTGTTTTAGAACTCGAAGTTGCGTACAATGCAAGCTATTGCATTATTGAATGAGAAGCGTATCATGGAATCTCGGGGTGTTACACATCAAATCATGATGTGACCACAAATAATCTTCTATTTTCCCTTGAGATTGTAATGACTAGTAGATAATAATTCAATTTGTTTATTAATGTATATTTCAACTAATGAATGACACAATAAGTTTGATTAATAATATGAAAGCTCAAAGAATATAATTTTCATTCTCCAAATGATTTTGAGATTTTATATAACATTCCATCTATTTTGTAAATTGTATCGACTCTTTTCAAGAACATAAATCAAACCATCATGTTTTACAACAATATGATTCCTCAAAATTCATTGAGATGTCTCATATGTCAATATGGAACTATAAAATTGTCTCACATTATTCATATATAGATGTTCCATTATTAGAAATTGTTCATCCCTTGGGAATCATGAAGTTAATCAGAGTTGTGTTCTCATGTAACATGTATTTTCCACAGAAATAGGGAAAGATAATTTCCCCTTTGTACTCTAACCAAAATGCATCCCATATGATGGGAAATAATTTGTTATCTATTATAAATATTCATGAAACAAAAGGAACTTCTTCCTATATGCATTATACACTTGTACACCAACGGTCGAAATATCATTTAGCTCTTCAATTAATGATTCCTAGTAGATTTCAATATCATTCCTGGATCATCAATTCTAAGTGTGAATATAATCATGATATTAAATGGATTTTCTCTACATATAAATGATTTAAATTTATAAATATTAATAAAAATATTACTATAACTTTTTACAATATTAATATAGATATATGGGTTGAAATCATCACCTCATTATCCTAGTGTAAAATTTAATGGCTGAGCGATGAAATTAGAATGTAACTATAATGACATATTTTAGATCTATTAAAATGTATTCTATGTTATATAACTTGTGTCATATACTGAAACCAATTTAAATGAAGGTATTAATGTTCTATGAACCCTACAGAAAAATATATAATAATCACTAAAAAGGAAAGACATTAATGTTTTATACCTTTAGAATATAAAGAAATCATATAAGATAATATTGAAATAATTATTCTCAATAAAAAATGATTTAATTATATTATATAAATTATTTTTCAAAATAAATTTTACTTTTTTAATATACAAATTTAATAAAATAAATTCATTTTTGAATTCTTCATATCAAAATTTACTTGGTTTTAATTTTTTATTTTTTCTAAAAATGATTCATTTATTGTAAATAATATGGTTTTCATGGAATTTTTTACATTTTATATTTTATATTTATGTAGGTGAATCCAATAAAATTAAAAAACACATAAGTAATAAAATATGTATTTAATGAATAACATTAGGAATTTAAATATATTCCTTGAACCTATAAATCTAATGTAAAATATTTTCCTAAGTACATAAAAATATTAGTTTAATAAAAACTATTTTCATACTTTTTATTTAATCAAGTATTCTCATGGGGAGATTATATTTTTGATTTCCATAAAATACTAATAAATTTTATAAGTTTTTTAATAAAAAAATTTTCTCATTTTAATTGATAATTTTAGTAACTATGTCTAAAAAATAAATTATAATCTTAAAAACATATTTTATCTAGAAACTATTTTTATGTGTTATGTGTGCCAATTTTAAAATTTACTTTCAAAACCCATAAAAATTTTATTTTATAAAAATAGAATAAAATTTGAAACCAAAATGATCAAATTAGGTAGAAGGATCGATATTAACTTTTAAATTAAAATTAATTAATAAGGATAAAAATTACTTACCATGCTAAAAGTAAAATAGTGTAAAAGTAATGATGTTAAAATAAAAATTTCATAAAAAAGTTACGATGGTCTATAAAATGAGTAGTTTATGGGATTTTCATCACATGTTAACTTTTCCTCCCACTATTTCTAAAAAATAAATTGAACCCTGAAAGGTAAATATACATTATTCAAAATGCAATTTTTACTTTCAGGACAACCCTATTCATCACTTATAAAAAGGAAAAACATACACCACCTCACTAATCACCTATCTATATAACTTTTTCTAAATCCTCTTCACAATTTATCATCCTAGAACCCTCTCACAAATCTATAAGTTTCTAGTTTACTTTATTCTCATAACTCCTTTATTTTTGGGGTGTTTTCAATGGGACAATTCAAGCATCTAACGTGAGTATTAGGTTAACTCACTCTTTATTTTACTCTACTATATCTGAAATAATGTATAATGATAAAAAATAGTGAATCTACTATTATTATACCACATTAATATCACTATATTAAATTTTAAAAAATATCCATTCCTTTTCATCCACTATGAATACAAAATAAAATTGATCATGTGTTTTTGTGTACAGGGAAACAAACTAAATCCTAAAGAAATATTTTTTTATCAAAAACTATCAACGATGGTATCAGGGATATCTTTGATGAATAATCATAATTTATAAGTCACAAATACATTAATGAAATAACCATTTATCATAAAACATCATTTTATCCCTTCATTGAGAAATAGTATCATTTATCACGTGTACAATGGACTACCGCCTCTGAGAATGACAAGTCTCGTTTGTCATCACCACCTATCATTTATAGTTTCTAGAATTTATTTTATGGGACATATGGCTTTTAGAAAATTTTAATGCTTCTATATATGTCACATTATCATTATCTAAATACATACCCACAGTCATTAAATCATTATATTATCGTACCATTATGGTTGATTTAACCACCTATATAAATTAGGATAAAATGATAATGAAATAAATTATTATGAGATGTCATATAATGGTAATATAATTAATTAATGAACCATTTAATAGTTTTTAATATTTTTTAAAAGGTGTTGAAAATATTTAATTTTTTAACAATATATCAACATTAGATCAATAAACACATTGAAATTTTTTACATAATTATTTCAATTTCAACAATCCATATTTATGAATATAACCTAATGAAATTGTGACATACATTATGGTTAAAAATAATTAATCTATAATGAAATATTTGATAATGATGAGGTTGAAACCATATTGTGAGAATTGATACCTTATTTATGATGTTTTTTATGTAACAAATAATAAAAATTTATAACATTAAACAATGAAAATAAACTTAATTAATTTTATATATTTGTACAATATGGTTGTAAAATAATTATAAAAATTGATTTATGTTTATGTTATTGTCCTAAGTAAGTTATTATGATATTTATGTTCATTATATAGTCTGTTAGGGAATGGTCAAGTAAAAAGGAATAAAATGTTGTGGATTTCACCTTAAATTACCCTCTTTGAGACATTTTTTTCAATAATATACCTATTTTCAATTAATAGGTATATAAGATAAAATATTGAAAAGTATATCATGAAAAAAAATTAATCTTTTTTTTGAATTTCTATTTAATTCTCTCTCTCTTTCAATAGGTTTTGAGTAAAATGCTTAGAAAAATATAAACGGTTTTTGAGACACAATCATTTTCCTGAAGTAATAATCAGTCCTATTTGACTATTATTTTTTAGTATTGATCTATTAAAACCTATAATGGGTTTTACACCTTATTTTCATTTATTTGTTTTAAATTTTTTTGATCTGGATGAATCTATTATTTTTTTAAATGAAATTTTTTATGAATAATTATCATTTCTATTGGTTTATTTTCCCCCATATTCATGTATATTAATTAGAACCATCATTAGTTTTCCAAAGTGGAAAATATTTATTATGTCAAATGATCCTTTTATATCCCTTTATTTATTTTAAAAACGAGGTTTCATTATCATATTTTTTATGTTTGTTTTCAATAATAGAATTTTAAAATGTTTAACTGGTTTCTACATACATTTTATTTTATTATACCCTAATACATCATATTTTTTTATATTTATTATATCATATTAGGGATTCTTTATTTTAATTGTTTTGAAGTATTAGTGTATGGATTTTTCTATTCATTTTAAAAAATTGGTTTTCAGAAACTAAAATGAAAACATATCTTTTTAATAAAGGATTTATTCCAATATAATATGGTGTGTGGGAGGAAATGTCCCATTCCATAATGTACATAGGTGGATGACACCAATCCCAAAAAGTTACATGGGTGGTATTCTTAAGGATACTATAAAATGAATTCCCCAGTAGGTATAATTGGATTATGGTTTCTATGCTTCTATTTATTCCACACTCATACATCATAATGTGATGTGTATGGTTATGCTCCAAATCTATTATTTAATGAATCTTGATTCGAAACACATTTTTGGTTGTATATGATGGTTCGTTTGAGAATAAATATCACTGAATTCTAACTTAGTTACTACTTTTATTGCTCAATGTTCTCTTCAATATGAAATATATCTCTTCCCCATTGTTATTATATAATGATGATATAACCATTGATGAAATAATGATAATTATTCTCATAATAATAATTTCAAATCAAACCACTATTAGCTTTACTATCACTTGGCTATGAAGATGCGTATTATATTTGATAATTTTATAAGGGAGTCTAGCATGTTTTGATTATGGAGAAATGTTAACAAGTTTTATAAAATATTTTTTACATGAAGGTGTTCTTAAATGAAACCTAATAATTAATTATTGGGATGATATTATTATTTATTAGTTTTAATGTTCATTTTGGGTTAATGTTGTAAAATAATGTTTTTTCAACTTATTGTGTTTCAAATATAGTTTTTTATGAAATAGTTTTTTCCACATGATCATGGAGTACATGTCTAGGTTGCCTCAGTTTATATCAGGGAATGATTATTTTTTCATGTATTAGTTTAGTTATTCAATTATACTAGTTTAGTTACGGTCCGTACTAAGGTTTGAAAATATATGTGAAATACATATAAATGAGTATTAGTATTGGATGACATCCTGAGATAATGGTAACATCTTGAAGAAGTTGTCTTACTAGAAATATTTCAGTATCCAAATATTATAAATTGGAAAAATATATGTAATAGATGAACATATATATCATCACCATGATTGCAGTAAGATAATAATTATCTTGATCCTCGCATTAATGCATGATTAGTGGGCCTGTGACAGCACACATCACTAGAAACTCGTAGGGGATATTCTTCAGTTAATCATATTCTTTCAGAGAACCACTAAAATGGATATATTTCTTAGTTAAATAGATGGATAATGATTATAATATTAAGATAACACATCATGATGTTCCCTAGTGTGGAAATACGTTGAAATAAAGGAACCATATTCCAATGTAATGATGTAATATAATAATATATATTACGGTTGTATATTTTTATTTATATTATAATTCACCTATATTATTAATGTTTCATCACCCATGGATATCCTTTTAGTTTTATATATTCTTGAAACTAGATAGAACCATTGTTTTATTAGATAATTTACAGATTAAATAAAAGAACAACCCATCATAATGGGAGATGTATTGAGAAACATTGTTATTGTTCCAACAATTTATCATTAAATACAATTGAAAATGTGAACATCGTCACATCCCTAATCACACAGAAAAAGATAACAGGGAGTCTCAGAAAGATCAAACAATTAAGATAATGATGCTAATAATTCTCAATTTCATTCATGTTAAAAATGATGAAATGGGTATAGATACAAAATTAGTAAATAAAAAATATTAAATTTTAATAGATGAATATTCATTTCATATCATTACAAATCCGTACCGTGATGGTAAAGGATTGGTGTATTTGGAAACATTGATACATAAACAACTTGTAAATAAGGGATCTACAAAATATCCCACTATGCATATCACTACTATCACCCTTCAAAGACATATCATGATTAAAATATTTCATCATTTCCATTGGAAAATAAAATATAACAAATAGTGAGTTCATATTCTCATGTAGGTTAAACAACGCTGATATCAATTAATGATTATATATAATAACATCCTAATTATAAGTGTAAGAGAAAATTAAATTATCATATTAAATACATACCAAAAAAATACAGTTCAAAATTAGGGAGCATGGTATAACGCTTTGGTAGTTCATAAGACATGAATCATAAATGAATAAAAGAAAACACGTCAAGAAAGAATAACATTTTCATAATATCGTTTCATAAAATAGTGCTTTAATGTGTAGAATAATAATAATCATAGATATTTTTTTTAAATGATACCTACTATGACATTCATCACAATCCAATTGTCAGATAACAACACAAGTATAAGATTTGGTCCTTGGATTACCTCCCCCTATAACCAATTGTTTGCATTGGATAACATCACGTATACCCACTTTTGGGATTTCTATAATGTCCCATATACCAATTGATATCATAAAACATTAATCCTTACCAAATTAATTAGATCTACAAAATTTACCTTCATGTCACATAATCATAATCCATTCACATGTATTCAAAAATATGCGGATAAATTTTAACATTACATGAAATATTACAACCTGGAAAACAATACAAATTTATTCAATATTTCTTCACCACTTACATGAACCATCCAAAGAAAGAATTATAATGGTAAAAGTGGAACATATTTTTATTAATTAATATGAAATCTACAAAATATATTGTTATAGTTGAAAATACATTTAACTAATCATTGTATTATTTTATGAGGAAATTACCATTTTCATTTTGAAATCACTTATATAAAATATAAAAAAATTAATATATTAAGGGGAAAAATATAAAATGATGTAAAATACTATTTTAAACCAAATGTAAAATTTATTTCATGATGGTGTAAAAACCCATTAATAATTTCTTTATTTTAAAAAAATTCATTTCACATTCTTGATAAAAATACTAAATTACATCTTTATAGAAACGAAAATAAGATTAATTTTAAATTGTTTTATATAACATATAAAATGGGTATAAATTAGTTTATATAATCATTCAGGAATACACAAAACCTGTGGTAAATATTTGAAATAAAATACGGTTGTTGATGAAAAATATTATGGACTGAAGAAGTAAATTTAGCTGATTTTCCTTAATGAAATATTTCATTTGGCATATTGAGTACATAAAGAGTGGAAAATGGAATGGAAATATCAAACTATAAATATAGTATAATAAAATACTAATTTTTTTATTTATATAGTATTTAATTTCATAATCATAAATTTAAGCAGAAATAATATCGGTAAAAAGTTACATTGTAATGTAAAACCTTTATTACCATGATAAATATTAAATCATACCGCACATAAAATAAATAAAATAATATGAAACATAAAATTAAATTTACATATTTATGTTCATGGGAAATCAAATCACTATCTAAATTTATAAATTCCACAAATGAAGATAGGTGTATAATGATACATATGTCTAAAAGAAGACTATTTGAGAAAATAATACCATACCACATTGGTAACTTGTAAATAAATACTAATTGTTAGAAATAATTTTAATTATAAATTTAAATTCCATTAACAGTGAATGTAACATGATATATACTTTAATTGGGGTTGTATATACCCCTCATTAATATAAATAGTTTCATTAAATGAAATATTTCTCAATTAAATAATATCTAACAAAGAACCCTTACATTAGGCCTAATATGTTAATAAACATTCTATCCATTTGAATAATAAATATAAATGTGATATAATTATCTAAAACACAAATTTAAACACATTTGATATTATATATGATCCAATTTTAATAGTTAAACACTTTTCTATTAATGATTCTTCATTAAAATCCTCATTTTCGGTTGATAACAAATTTATGTTTTAAGAATTTTTTAGTTTGGAAGTTATGTTCCATGAAAATTAATCAAGGATATATAATATTAATAATAATAATCTAGTAATTATTTTCATATATAATGTCTTTATACACTTTTATAATATTTTATATAATTTTCTTATCAAAAATCAATTTCAACACATTGTAGAGACTGTGGTTCGTACATACACATGAGTGGTGTTTCTACTTTTTAATGGATGCAACAAAAGTAATGGAAATAACAGTTTTTTTATATGGAATCATTATTATATGATATATATATAGATATTAAATCCAATATAATAACCAACCATAAAATATGGTGATGTAAAAATAATCATATCGCTACATGGAGGTGGTAGTCTACATGTATGGACGAGTGATACATTCATTCCCCATTTAATGGTAACTTTCTAGGAAATGTTTATTAAATCATCATAATGATATAAAAATATATTTATTATATGATATTAATCATTTAATTATTGATATATTAGTTTTATAGAATTAGGATGAAAAAATAAAATTGAAATAGCCTGGAAAGGATTTACACCTCTTCTTTTAGAGATCTCATTTGGCTTACTAATTATGCATTTAAATATTGGTCTTAGAAGAATAAAATGAGATCAGTTATAAAGGGAACGAAGCTAGAAATTTTTTGCTCTAGTTATTTTCAATGATATAAATCTGAAATAATTTTAATAAGGATGGAGAATAGATACCCTTCTTTATGTTAGGGGAGAGAAACACGTTGAATTATAAGAAATATTTCAATAACATAATGTAACATTCATGTAAATGTCCATAAAGATAGAAATTAGTTTTAAGTTAGTATTTTATGTGTTTTAAATATCTATAAAAATTATAAGAACCTATTTTTGGGTGCATTCAAACACATATATCCTAGTTTAACCCCCATCAATCCCATTTAAAACTTAACCATGTGAAATTATTTTTCCTATTTTTACAAATATTTATGAATAATATATTCAATTGAAGCTATTAAATAATATTAATATTATGATTCAAAGTTTTTACTAAATTTTACCTGATTCAATTTATATATGTGGAAAATTTTATATTTAAATAAATATGAAAAATGAAAAATAAAACATGATTTTAGATGAAATTAATTTATATATATATATATAACTAAATTTACGTTCATTCCGTGAATTTTAAAAATAATAAAATGAATGTTGAAATATTTTATTGAATATATAATCTCTCAATTTCATTAAAACTATTAGTATTTTTTGATTAATTTATTTTATTTTGATAAAATCATATTGCACGCATTTAAGTAGTCAATATAAAAAAATTAATTTTTATCATATAAATGAATTTTTTTCATGTTCAAGTATAACTCTGATTATTAAGTAAGTAAACAGATTATATATAATTAAAGGTGAATTAATTCACTTTATAAGAAAATTATCAGGACAAAGGTTCTTTGAAATTACTATATTTAATGAATATGAATGGGAGTTGCAAAAAAATATGAATTTTTTATATTTAATAAAAAATAAATCATTTCACAAAAATCCAAATAAATTCACCCTAAGATAATATTTAAATTCTAATTGAAAAACGTATATTCTTTAGATGAAATTAAATTTCATAAAATAGTATAAATTAATTAAAATACTTTTGTGAACAATAAAATAAAATATATTTTTAATGAAAAAATATTTTTGAAGCATAAAATGGCTTTACTAAAAATTATTTAATTATTTATTATATTTTAATAATAATAATTAAATTATTTAAACCCTTTATATATATATTTTTTACAAAAATTTATTATTATTCATACCACAAATTCAGAAACTAGATTAAAATGGAAAAATATAAATAAATACATTTTTTATAGTATATCTATTTTTATTTTAAGCTCAATATTGTCTGTCAAACATTCTATCAAGAATAATATTCTTTTCTACTAAATAATTTGGGTGGTAAATTCTTCCCCAAAAATAAATTCTCAACACATCATTTTGAGTTTAGTAATCTAGGGTATAATATATGAAAATAATTTTTTTTGATAACCCACATCATAAATATGAATAAGACAACAACCCATGAAAAGGGGAAGTGGGAAACATAAATGTTACCTAAGATAACAAAAAATAAGGTTCCCCTTAAATGAGAGCAATAATAAAAATAAAAATTATGGCCATTGAGAAGAATGCTTGTTTCCAAATAGTAGTAGTGATTGATAGAAAACATTGTCATTATGATGTTAATGGATATAAAAGAATAAATCATTGAGGGGTGAAAATTACCATCAATTATTCATTAATACTATAAAATAAAAAATATTTTCATTTTCTGGGTATTCTTACTACATTTAAGGAATTGTTTTACAATACAATATGAGAAAATGAATTTACATTAATCTTCTTCCAGTATGTTTCAATTAGGTTCATCCTCTTTACCATATTATTATAATGACTAAATAATAATAATCTTGCATGCTTGATGCACTAAAATAATCATATAATAGTTAATCTGATATATAAATGGATGACATGCTAGTCCAATTCCACCATTTTGTTAAATATAGAAATATATTTTATCCCATGTTATGATAACTAATGAGAAGAATCTATATTTTTTAAGGATAATCACACGTATTTCAGTATCATTACAAAAATATCTATTTAATTATTTCCATAAAGAACCAAATTCTATAAATCATTAAATCATATTTAAATATTGTTCAAAATCCAAAAATTAAGAAAAATAAAACAATATTTAATAAAAAAACATATATATAATCTTCAAATAGTATACAGTATAACTTAATGTAACGTACCAAATAGTTAAATCCCATGATCAAGTATTCTCCAAAAAAAGACAATAACGTGATTCGCCATAAATCCTCAATGAAAATATTTATTCATCTAAAATATTAACTATATAATTTTTCCAAATATGAAATCAGAGACTATTTAATATTTTCCATAAATCAAAAATTTCAATGAACTTCATCGAAGATAATATAAATAACTATATTCGAAAATCATTAATTAATTACAAAGTACACAATAGTATCATGTTTTCTTTATCAATATAAATATTCTTCTTTCTCCCAACAAACCATTATTTTCTCAAATCACGAAAATATTATAATTCATCTACCTCTGAATCACATTATTTTGAAAAATATCACCTTACCACAAAAACACTTTTCATGGTTATAATTACTATGTAAATATACATTTAAATATGTAAATGAAGACTAATGAAAAATAATCCACAAATGTTTCATGAATCCTATAATATGTATATCATTGATTAATCACGTTGAAAACATAATTCTTATATCTAGATACAAAAAATACAATATTCATTTCACATAAGTAAATGAAATATCATAATCCCTTTCTCAGTCTAGGATTTAGCTCTCGGATTAGGGATGTGACTCATATATTGAACAATTTACCCATAGAAAGGACATTAAACTATAAATGGTACCTTAGGGTGTAATTTAATTCCATCCATTGAACGCGTTGTTTTTTCCTTAAATTTACATACTCTATGTAGTTCTTTTCAACAAACAAAAAAATTTATTTCCTCTTAAAAACATTTCCATGGGTGCTTCTTCCCCCATTTTAACATGTCGGAAGTTGAATCTTCTTTCGAACATGGTCATCAAGAAATTAAATTTATCAACTATTTTATTCATCCAACAAATCACATATCTTCATGTTTTTAATCTTATTTTGAGAGAGACAGTTAATCATAATAATAATATTTCACATTCCATATCCAATTTTATTTGTTTTTTGATGTAGAAAATCACTACATCACATATCATTTTCATAGTTAACCTGATTCCTCCTAGTTCTGGACATTAATTAAAATAAAGAGTGATTAGAAGTTTTTATAACAAATATTCATAGGAATACAAAAAAGAATATACAGGATTTCCAAATCATGAAACACTTATTCCAATATATGGAACCATTGAGTTAATGAAAGTCATATTTGATTGTCACCTAATAAAATCCATCACAATGAATCATATAGAAAATTTGAATTATCCCTTGATCATCCCTCTTAACCATCCATCCCAATGTGGAGTCTTAAGCCAACTCATCATATAATGATGATGATTTAGTTAATACCAAATTTTCTCATTTCAATGTTGTTAAAAATAAGTGAATCTATGTCTAGACCCATCATATTCCATGTATCTATAAAGGAATTTAATATTTTGAAAAAATACACTCCTTCCGATTTCATAACATAAGATACTCTCTTATACATGTTCATATACTATGGGTTTTCACTAAAGTAGTTTCTTATTGGTATCCAAAAATAAATAATCATTGTACTTATACCAAATATAGTAACATGTGAATTACATACATAAATATTAAATCATTTTAATTGAATATTAATTATATATCATTACCAACCATGTGATAGTAGTAATGGTATGATTTATTTAGAAAATTAGATACATAAAAATAATACTCATAAAACACCTACATCATTTCCGGAAAAGTTATTTACCAGAATACCTCTTCCTATATATATAATAACTAAATACTTTTTTCATTTCTTCAATAAAATCAAACATAAAAATGTGTGACCTCATATTCATTGATATGGTAAAAAGTATACATATAAATCAATAATCAATTGTAAACATATCATATGTATAAGTGGGTGAAAATATGATATTAAATCTTAAAATTTATACCAAACAATTCATATATCATAATCATGAGTCATGGGATAATTGTTTTAATTTTATAATACACTAATCAAAAAATAATCAAATAACACGATCCATGAAAGAATAATATTTTTATGAGATCATGTTAAAAAAACAGTTATGTAAAGGGTGGAGTAGTCATAATCATTGAAATCCATGTTCAAAGCTACTAACACCAACATTAATCACATGTAAGGCATAGTATAATCACCATTATACAAGATTTTGGTTTGTGATAAACTCTAGAGTACCCTCACATGATCTTGGGATAACCTCCCATGGACCATATTTTACGATTTTTATAACCTCTCATGCACCCTTTGATTCCATAAAACGGAAATCCTTACCCAATGCATTTTAGGGATATAAAAACCCAACCATAATATAATCATAATATATTCATTTTAATATAAAAAGATATAAAAACATGCATCATTACATAAAAGCATAACATGTGGAAAAGAAAATGAGATTCATCATAATTTTATAATCAAAATTATAAACCATATAGAGAAATAAAAAATATTTTAACATTGGGTCATATTCAAAATAAACCATAAGAATTATCTATGGTTGTAGTTATAGATGAAAATTCCAATAGAAGATCACTGGAACATTTCATGAGGCAAACAACCATTTTATTTTGAAATCAATTTTTTTTAAAAAAATAAAAAAATTAAAGAAAAGAATTTAAATGAAAAAATATGGAAAATTATAAATGGATCTTAAAATAAAATTGAACTCATAATGGTATGAAAATAATTTCATCATTTGTTTGTTAAAACAACGATTCATTTCACATTTTTAGTAAAAATTCAAAACTACCTTGTTCAAAAAATGATAAGTAGATTCCCATTAATAGTTTTTAAGTAAACTAAAAAATGGTTAATTATTATATTATACTGGTATTTTGAAATGGTAAAAAATTTCAAGATATAATTTTCAATAATATGTGGATGAAAAATTAATATATACCCGGTCAAAGAGGTAGAAAAAGTCATCCTTCAATAAAATTTGTTTTTCAAATCTATAGTACTTAATGAGAGGAAAATGAAGATTAAAATGTGTTATCCTCAAATAAAAAATTATAGAAAATATATATATACTTTTGAAGATATATATCATATATATTTATCATAAAAATGTTATGAAAAATCAATCTTGATAAAGAGTGATATTTTTATATAAAACAGTTACTATTATAATAACATTTGATTCATAACCCCTAGAAATAAATAAATTCAAATTAAACATTAAATTCAACAAATATAAATATATTCACAGTAAAATATATCAAAATGGTAGTAGATACACCTCATAAATTATATAGGTTTATAACATGAAATATCTCCCAAAAATCCAATTTGATTTGATACAACTTTTCTACTTTGATAACATTTGAATTAGAATCCCCGAGTTGAAATAAATTGAACAATCAATTTATATAAAATCAACTAAGAAATATCTATGAAATAAAATTTAAAAAGGGTAATAAATACACCTCATAACCATAAATTGGTGAATAACATAAAACACATCTAAACAAAACAATATTGAGATAATGAGCCCATAGCTTATTTCCAACCTGATTTGTAATCACTCTAGCCTCAAGGATAAAAATTAAATTTAATATGACTGCATAATAGAACCATTGACACACTTATAATATCATATATGATCCACTTTTAATATTTCCACACTGATTCATTAATATTTCATTTTTGAACTCTACATTTCTAGGTGATAACTCTTTTGTTTCTCTTAAATGTTTGAGTTCAGGAGTTATATTCCATAAAATTTGATCAAGGTTCAATATTCAATAAGATATTAATCATTTCATAAGTATAATATTTAATCATTTTATATACTATAATAATTATTTATATAAATTTTTGGGGAAAATAAATTACATAAATTCACAGAGGCAGTATTCTATACATATGCCTGATTGATGCTTCCACTTTTTAGTGGACAGAATAAAAGAATATTAAATAATAATTCAGAATTACATCAAACGTTAACATTTTTATTTCAATAGTGGATGCACCCATGTTATATAAACATTATGTTGGTCTAAAATAATTAATACTGAGTGCATCCTCCCAATAAAAATAACAACATGCCTCGATGAGAGACCCCAACCTGAAAAATAAAACACTATGATCCACATTCACTACATCAGTGGCTTAGAAGTCAGTAACTTTTCCCCTTACTCCATTTATCGAATATTTCCACCGATGATTCCAAAAAAAAATTAATATTCAGATGATATATGTATTAGTCCCTGAAATATGTATTAACCCCTGAATTAATCGATGAATGACAGTACAGTTTGTTTCCAATGACTCTAGAATAATGTTAAGAGAGTTTCACATATCAATACCCCTCAGCATCATGAAAGCCTCTTCCATGAGAGAATCCCTATCCCCATATCCAACCCCAATGTCCAGGATCACATCCCCTTATAGAGTCAAAAAATACCTCCTCCCTGCATGACCCCTGACAGACATGATCCATCCATATTGAGTTTGGAACCACTGATCATCAGGTTCCATATCAAAAATATCAATTCTCTCAGATGGAAAGTGGAAATTGAAAAACCAATAATGATCATTATTAGTGAGTAATATCCGTCCATACATTATATAGGAGTTAAAAGTTCAACTATGTTGAATTTGGTTCAGGAAACCATTTCCAATCATGATGGAGACACACCCTCGATTAATAATTTGGTTCCTCAAACTCAAAATAATCCAACAGCCCACCATAAAGAGAACATCCCCCATTTTCCTTTCAAGTGACTCATTATATATATCTAAAAACGAATCACAGTGAAATGGGGGATAATTTGAACACTGAACTCCCATCCAAAAAGTCTCACCCGGGTCATTCGAAATGGTTTTCTCCAAATCTTCCTTGTACAATATATGCTTGATGGTTCCTCATTTTTATTGCTAAAACATAAACACTGATATTAAATTCCAATTCCTTTAATCCCCACCATTTCATCCATCATTATGGATTGGTTACAAATGAACCATAATAGAATGTTTTATTTCATGGGAATGTCACTACACCACAAGGTTTCATTCCACCCACAATAAGCACCCGGAATGTGAGTCATCACATGATATCCATTCACTGAGAACACACATGATGGTGATCCTAATAAATTTACATGACAAGTTTTTCATTCATTATCATGTAGGAATGAAAAACTAGATGATGATGGTCTAAGATGAAATGAATGAAGGTTGTGAACAAACTATCCAATGAAAAGGTGATCCCATGAGTCAGGGAATGATGAAAACCAAGAACAAATTCGGCCCGATTTTTGTCCCAAATGTATATTTGACCATAACGAACAATACATTTGGAGTGATACAGAAGATCATAAACATGCGGCGAAATCGAGATCCAAATCTAAGAGATGGTCCCCCATCAAATCTCTAATTTTTTCCCTTATCCGATACAGATAAACCTTGCCCACCCTAATTTTTTTCAAAAAAGACCCATTCAAGTCTCTCATGCATTCTCTAAATATCCTCCCGAACTCTTTGGAGATTGATACCTCCATCCTTGACCCCCTTTCCAACTTTTCCAATGAATCCATGTGAAATTTACCCTTAGAATGAGAGTCCCAAATGAACCAGACCATCACTTTTTCAATGTCGTCCAACACGGCCTTAGGAACATTTATCACTAACATCACATGCATAGGGATAAAAGACATGACACAACTATCCAGAATTATTTACTCTAAGATAGAATGGAAAAGGTTATTCAAATTTTTATTGCGGATGATAATTTTATAAACATTTACATCAAAATGGTTAATCCAAACCCTTCATGGTGCAACTTGTGCTCCTAGGTACTCTATAGGGAATGATTTTTTCACCACTATCCTCTCCTCAATCATTTCCCCATTATTTCTGAGAATCATTTTAAAATAAATATGATTATTTTTTTCAATTAATGGTTTGAAATATCCACTTATAATAATATTCCTTGATCTTGTTTAATTCCTTAATGTTCCATCTATGTCAATCATGAAAAATATCATGTCATCAAAAAAATATTTGATATGTCAGTGGTGCTTGCTATACAACCATGAGGTCATATGTTTTCACTAAGTATTTTTCCCTCTATATATCTACTAAGTGTATCTTGATCCAAACTAAAAATGCAAAGAGATAGGAAGTGTCTCAGCCACAACCCATGATTGCCTTTAAAGAACCCACATTTCTACCCTATGAAGGAAATGGAATGCCAAGGTGAGGTGAAATCTCCGAAAAGAATGTAATCCACCACTCTGGAAAAGCCCAAATTCTTTATCGCATTAATGATAAAGTTCCAATCCATCATTTTTATCCATATGCATATCAATCATTATCACCACATTGGAACCAGGTGATTAATATTAATATCCCTAAGAATTTCATAAAGCATGGAAATGTAGGATTGAGTGGATCTGCATTTAGTAAGGACCTAATGGTTCTCTATGTCCCATTGGTGGAGATGTAATGAAATCCTTATGTTGATAGTGTTTTTATGGACCAAATAAGGAATGTTACACATGTTGATTAGTCCAAACTTGTGCCATGAAGTTGGGTCTTTCACTTTTGGAATGAGAATCATTATCAATGCACATGAAATATAAGTTAATAATCAACCTTAAAAATTAGGTATAGTCCCACCACATCCAATTTCACCACCTCTATGAAGGTTATGTAGATGGAACAATGGAATCTATTATGTCCCGAAAATATTTCATCATTAAGTGATTTAACTGCTTCCCAATCCTCATCCTCTTCCGGTATGATTTCAAATAAAATGTTAATCTCTTTGGACACCACCCTTAGTAAACAATATAATAAATTGGTTTTATCATTTGGATATCCTCCTTGCGTAGAGGGGTTGTGATAAAATAGAAGCATTTTGAAATGATCATTAACTATACATCCCATAACCTCAATATCCTGTGTGTGTGACTCATCTTCAATTCGTATATTTGGACCATTTTTATGTTTCCTTTCCTTGACAGATTCAATATAAAATTATATATTTTTATCCCCCTCAATCATCCAATTTTCCCTAGAACTCTCTCAAACTCCATTATCTTATTCTCGAGGTAGTTCAACTGACTGAATTTTCTTTCCCACCAGTAAACAAAAGGCATCAACATTTGTCTTATCTTATGACCTCCTGTAACATTGTAACACATCTTCATTCGGGACTTCCATGTTAATCTATTAGTAAGATTTATTATCAA
Source organism: Viscum album (assembly GCA_963277665.1). NCBI lineage: Eukaryota > Viridiplantae > Streptophyta > Magnoliopsida > Santalales > Viscaceae > Viscum > Viscum album. The sequence continues at coordinate 900,458 of CAUJRU010000026.1, read as the reverse complement.
ACCAAATATATAATTCTAATTTACATTTCATGTAGCTTGTTATGAAGGCCTATTTATATGTCCTCTATCATGGTATTCACCCAGGATGTTGTGACTATCAAGTGAAAATTAATATCTACTAACCATTTATTGGAGTAGTAGAGAATCTTATTATTCAACAGATCTCGATCCTGCTGTATGAGGATAGAAGCATGGTAAGAAACATCGCTAACCAAATGATCCTCTCTTTCCATTGAAAATGAAGACATTTATTGACGGTTCGCAAAGAAGTGAACCAATCGACACGGAGTGTTCCGGTTACCTCTTCGATTTTTACTCCCATTAAAATTGATTCTTAAAATCCCAATTCCATTAAACTATTTTGAGTAGTAATTGTCTCAAATGAATGGATATCCATTTTGGGAACTACCCACCTCCCTTCATCTCTGATGAATGAAGAATAACATTAAAATACTCCCCCCATGAACCAGGCTGAGTTCCCCTGATAAAAATATTCCATTTCCTTCCATAAGAATTTTTTTTTCTTTCCTCTCAGTTGGAAAAGACAATTGATAAGTGGAACCTTTGGATGGGCTCATATATATTTATAGAGAAAGGTTAGGTAGATACATTTAAACATTTCATAGATATATTATTCCTCTAAAAAATTTATATTATTTATTAGGATCAAAATGTAATTAAACTAGAAGGCCATGTTTCACAACAAAACTATAAATTTTGGAGAAATTTCGTTTTGGATATAGAACTACAAAAATGAAGGCCTTTGTTTTTCAAATATCATAACCAAATAAGTAGGTTTTTACCCATCCCTAAGAACACATTCATTTTATATGATGATAGAAATAATTAAAACAATGGTTTCTGGTTTTATTACAAGGTTTCAATGAGCATTTAATTTGAGAAGAAGATGATTTATGAATGTGTTTAACCATATCCCTATTACAGACTTTACACACTCGGGATAAATATTCTAGCACCTACAAATAATGTTCCTCTAAATCCTGTAGAAGTTCCCTAAACAAATTTTAGTGGTCTAATGGAAACCTGAATATCGAAGACGGTTCCACTTGGGGAGTTCTCCTCTCAGGTACTATAGCAGATGAGTCCACACTAGCATGCTCAGAAGGCATGGTAGACCCGCCTAAAATATCTTGATATATGAACACTACATGAAGCCAATCATTCATAGTATCATTGGGTTATACGAGATTGAACCTCCCATTAAAGTCTTCCAAAATGATGGTAGGAAAAAATGGGTCTTTCATTCATAAAATTGGTTACCTCTCCACATAAGAGATTAAAAAAACCACATATTTCCCCTACCATATAGATGAAAGCTGGGAAACAACAATCAATAATGCAATAATGAATTGTTTACAAGGGAGGCCCGAATAATATCGAATGATAGATCAAGAGGCTAAGGAAATTTCGAACCACTTATAGGTTGACTGGAAAAGATAAAATCTACAAATAGAGGAATATAGTTTCTGGAGTGCATGGTATTCAAGTAAGATGTGGTGGCTTCGACCAGAGAAATGGTTACATTCCCCATTGAACTATGTGAACTACGACATATAGGCGATCTGTTCTGATTAGGCATGATGTTATTCAACAATATGAGATTTCCATCATGGAAAAGGATCTCTGAATGAAATTCTTCTGTACGTATCTTATAGTGCTTATAGAAAGTAGGCAATGAGTGTCCCTATAAACAAAAACCATTTTTAGAAGACAGTCATGTATGGATAAACTAGTTTAAACTTCCATTATTCAATTCCCTCAACCTGGAGAGTTATATTTTAAGGAAAGGGTAGGGTAACGCCCATCTCATCACATATATATTCCACCACCCCATCCTCATTCAAGATGGAATTTTCATCTATGAAAACAAGGACTCCAATCGAGTTCCTGTTCTCATGAAGAATGGTGGTGATCAAAAATGGTAAGTGTAATCCTAGAAGTGAGATCTAGACTACTACCCTCGAGGAATCTATGTCTGTGTGAGACTCCATCAACCAGTAGAATAAATTGATTCTCTAGCAACCAACAGATCTAGGATACAAACACCAGGCATTTATAAATTCTTCATTGGAGTCCAAAATGATTCAGAAAGACTGAGACCTTGGCCTAGTAGTGTTGGCGTGGAAGCACACAACCTCTCAAAATCACTCACAAAATGGGAAATCAAAGAAAATAGGGACACACAAATAGTTATGTGGCTTGGTCAGCTGACCTACATCCATGGGGAAGGAATAATATTCTTCTAATTAAAATGGGAATACACATTTTACAAATTCCCCATATATATATATATATATATATTATCTCTTCTTCATACAAAAAAACACAGATATATAGTAGTAGATGAAGAGGAGAAAACAATAGTGGATGAAAGTTTTCTCCGAGCGACGACCAACTCTTGTGGGATTTTCATCATGGGAGGGCACCAACTACTATAGAAGGTTTCAAGCAGCTGGTCATCAATGGTGGTCACCCACTCCTTTTGTGGTCTTCTTTGGTTCCCAACAACTATGAGGAGGTGATATTATTCCAAAAAACAAATCAATATCCACCTTGAATGAAAATAAAACCATGTTGTTTCTCAAATGAATCAGCTTGTAACTGAACCAATATTTTCATGCTACTTCTTAAACAAATCTTTCTACCTTCTACTGCATTCCCGATGCCCATGGGAATCTAAATTTTGAGTCAAATTGATGATGTCCAAAAAATGTTGGAGCTTGATCCATGAATCTTTTTTCTTATCCTTCATAAGAGGAATAAAATCCCTTATCATATTTGATTGTAGTGAATTCCTATATTCTTATATAACAGGATTCCACTGGTTCATATCATTGCTATCCAAAAAACCTAGATAACAATCTAGAACACCACTGTCAGGATCAAAAAGATAATAAATAACTAATTTTCCATACCTGGAAGGTCATTTTATAATCCATTATGTTATACTAGGTGTGATAGTTCTATCTAATGTCACTTGTCCACCTGTAATAGTCTCAACATTCAAATAATAAAAATTACCTTTTTGAATACCTATAATTGAAAGGAATGAACCACAAATAATTACTATGACTTCATATTCAATAGTTATCTGGTATCCATGATTATCCAAAAATCCATGTGATATAAAGTTATTCCCCAATTCTGGTACATATCTCACATTTTAAGGTGTTCATTTGTACCATCATTCATCTACAACTGAATTATTCCAATACCTCTCTTATGGAAATGGTGTTTATTTCCCATAAACACCCCACCATCATCTGACTCATTGCAATTTGAAAACTAATCTCAATTCCTACACATATGGAATGAAAAACCTAAATCAAGAATATGACCTTTTGAATGGTTAACCATCAACAAATGAGGATTGTTTCTTCATCATCCTCGGTTATATGTACGACATTTGCCTTTGATTTCCCAATTTTGGGACAATACTTATTCTAGTACCCTTTTCACGAGAGTACGAATAATTGTCTTTTGTTTGACGTCTAATGATGGACTCGACTTTTGATGTCAATCATGATACAACTCTTTTGAATCTTCAAAATTTCATTCTAGAAGAAATTCTTCTAATTTACATCAATCCCTCTGATGTGGAATCCCAATGGTAATATTTGTCCTTTTGATTGTACTCATTGTTAATTAAAGCATTTGGAACATCAATATGTTTCACATCATCTTTACCATAACACAATTTAGTAGTAAGGAGATCATAAATCATTAGTAAATAGTTAAACAATAATTGATCATTACTATCATCTAGATTGATTACCTCCAAACCATGCAAATATAGGAAAAATTTATTAAACAAATGAAGGTTCTTTATCATAGACATACCATGCATGTACTTAAATTTGAACAATTTCTTTTTCAGGTGCAACCAATTTTTAATGTTTTTTTTTCCATATACATGTTTTCAAAATTACTCAAGAAAAATGATGTTGATGTTTCTCACATCATACTATATTTTTTATATTTACCCAAACAAAGATGGATCGTACCGTAGTCTTGACTATTGAGTCAATTCCAATAACCGTCAGAGATGTTGATGTGATTTTTTTCCAAGGTGATATCAAACACTTGTTGTGTTAGAATATCCAGAACATCACATTACCACATGATGAAGTTTTTCATCCTGTCAAGCTTCTCCACCTCAAATTTGGTACTAATCACTATACGTTTATATCCGGGAGTATTTGACGTACCTAAATATGTATCAGGAACAAACTACTGGGGCTCACGGGTGGTATGAAACTACTCTCTGTATCAGGATTCTCCATCACAAAAACAGATCAAAATTTCATAAAATAGAAAAAAAACGATGAATCCTGAAATAGTCGAAAATGTTGATAATGGGAATTTATTTTCTTCAATCGGAACCCGAATGAATACCTAATTTTCTTCCCAAATATTTTTTTCTCTCTACAATAAAGGAAAAAAATTCCAACATAAATTAAATTAACCAAAAAATCTATCAACTAAAAATAACATTAACCCACCTTATTTTTAGTTTTGGCGTGGAGAAGAAATATTAATCACACTTTTTCAAGGTGCACACACCCCATCATTTGACTTCAATATTAATCAAAAAACAAGTTGTTCATCATTTTCACATGTGCATTGACAAAAACAAACAACGTCACCCTTTTTCATTTTTCTTCCATGCAACATTGTCCCCTCGTCCCTTTAGTATTTTTATTTTCTTAATATCAAGAAAACACCATTTCCATCCTTTTACCTAATAACCATGGATGAAAACAAAAAATATGGGTTTGGAGAAATCAAACTATATAGAAATATTTTTATACACAAGATTCATGGAGGAATTGCATACATCAGTGGATTAACTAGTGTGTTGACTACAGATTTTAGCAAGTTCCAATAGCAGCATGTTCAGGGGTAAAGACAGTGGATGATGCGTTATGGACATATGACCATGTGTAGGTAAATGAACTCACCCTTTTAGACCACTCAGTTAGGGTGGATGTTCCCAACCTCTCAGAATCAAACACAATACAGGAGACACAAATAAAATAGGGACATAGACAAATATATGTGGTTTGGTTAGGTGACCTACATACATGGGGAAAGAATCGGATTCTTCATATTCAAATGGGAATACACAGGTTACAAATTCCCCATATCTCTTATCTCTTGTTCATACATAAACACACATATATTGTAACAGATGTAGAGGAGAATTCAAAAGTTCATGAATGTTTTCTCTGAGTGGAAACAAACTCTTGCGGGATTGTCATCATGGGAGGCCACCAACCTCTACAATATGTTTCCATAAAATGTTCATCAAATTTGGTCACCCACTATTTTTCTGATCTTATTTAGAGTCCACCAACATTCTTGCGGTGATATTATTGTCAAAAAAAAACAGGTAGGTCAAATTCCATGAATCGATGATGTTTTTAAACAAGACTAGTAGTTTTTTTCAACAATAAATATTTCCAAAAGATTTCATTTGAGTTGTTTTGATGCCTTGGAGAAGGACATTTATTAAACTGATAGCACTAAAGAAAAAACTTCCACGAAGGTATGGATGTATAATTACATAAACGATATTAGTAATATAATAATACATTCATGTGAAAGTTTGTCTAAACAGAATTGAATTCATTTTTGTGATAATGAATTTTGAAATTCATTTATGTAATAATAAATACTCAATTTTTAGTGTCATTTATACCCTTATCTCTAAGTCTGTCCCCTGTAGTAATCCTATTTAAATCTTTTCTATGGTAATAAATATTTTAATTTTATTATTGTTCACTATGTCAAAAAAATAATGTCGAACATATTAAATTTTATTAATTATTATGATTAAATATTTTGAATATATTTCCCACTATTTATTTAAAAAACTTAGATGTTTTTAATTTTAAATTATTGCACAAAATGCAATGAACACTCATTTTCTGAAAAATATATATTTTAGCATAAAACTTAATTTACTTCCATTCATTTCATTTTAAAACCCATAAAAGAAATATTGACATGTTTTACTGATTATATAATATATTAATTATATATAAAATCATTAATAAATTTAAATTAAATAAATTTATTAAAACAAAACCACACAACATACATAAAAGAAATTTTTTGAAAAATCTATTTTAATCCCAAAAAAATCTTCTTCCAAATTCATGTATAATGATGATTACTATAAAATTAATAATACTTTATCAGTTTAAATTTCAATAATTATACATTGAAATCAATTCCTAAAAACAATTGTGCATTTAAATTTATTTATTGAATGAAAAGAAATTATAGTTATACCATAATAAGTATTCTCACTATTCGGTTAAAAATTAATTTTTAATGAAATCCCATAATATGATACTAGGTTAATATATACATGATTATTTAATAATTAAATTCACTCTATAAAATACTTTTATAAAAAATTCTCTAAATTAATCATAATTATTATATAAAAAATGCAGTAAAACTGATATTAGAAGAAAACATATTTTTTAGGTACAAAATTTCTTTACTAAAAATTGGGTTCTTATTTATTATGAATTAATTAATATATTTGAATTATTTAAAACCATTATAAATATTTTTTTCATAATTTTGTTTTTAATATTCATGCATATAATTTAACAACTAGTTTAAAATTGTAAAAATTTAAAATATTAACTTTTTTAGTAAATCATTTTACTATAATGATTAATGGTGAATATTTTCTTAAAAACAATACTAGTATTATTTAAAACTAAAATTTTAGGTTTATACAATAATAAATAAAGGTATTTATTCGTGTTGAAAATAATATGATATAATTATGGAAAAAAGGGTCCCAAAGCATCACACAATTGTAGGAAAATGAGGAGTTCAGTTAATGCGGTTGAAATAAATAGAGTTCATCCAAATGTATTCTTAATAATCCAATGCATTATGTGTGTGGAACATGGGAATTATAAAATTGGACTCCCAAATACATGGATTATAGTTTATTATGAGAATACCTAACCTCTTTGGGAAAGAGGAAATGTATTTAATATGCAATCCCTACTCCAATTGTGGATCCTGTTATTTATGAAACACACACTCTACAATATATAGTTGTAGATGTCTTTTTGAAATTTTATACTAGCTACTCTATTATAAATACTAATTTTATAATGATCATTAAATAACACCCATATGAATTTTTATTGAATAACTATTCTAGTTGTATGTTTTTTGTAATACATTTTCAAGAATATAGGAGTGTAAAATTTGGAAATCATACTATCGTTCCCTTAGGAAAATTTAATGTCATATTCAAAATGGATTTGTTCTTTCATAATAGAGGGAAATAATTATTTATTGTAATAACAAATCACATTTCATATCATCATATGTTTTTATAGAAGTGAAAATATGAATATGAGAACAATTGTATAATTAATTCCACTATAACAGTCATGATACAAAATCATGAGGGGTGGTTAGCTATAATGCTTAGAAAGAAACACCGTATTGATATATGTATACTATTAAGGGAATGATTAGATTATTAGAATTACCAAATTCACTTAGGTTTCCACCTTTTTTGAAGTCAAAGCCTAAGCTAGATATAACTTAAGTGAATCTTTATATATTTTTTCCCATTGATAAATATTAATTTTAATTCTGAGGATATATTTTATTTACGGGGTATAATGACCCAATAATATAGATCTGTTAATATATGGTCTATCTTCTAAAAATTGTGTTACAAAATATACCCATTATAAATAAACAAAAACATATAATAGGGAAACATTTGATAAATTAATAATAAACACTATAATAGTAACACATTAAAAGTTATTAACTCAAGAAGATGAATAATTAATATGATTTAATATTGAAAAATGTTCTTTTAAAATAAATCCATTTAATTTTTATTATATATTTCTTATTAAAAACTAAATTTAAATTTTTTTAATTTAAATTTCATAAAAATGAAATTTTATTTCCTTACACTAAAAATCGCTTCATCGTAATTTTTTAGTTTTTCATAAAATATTGTTTTTAGTGGAAAATACAATTTTCAGGAAAATTATAATATTTATGAATTATAAATTATGCAAGAGTATCCTATAACTTTGATAAAACATTCATAAAATAAAATATATATTGTAGAAATGAAATGATAAATTTTAATATATTCTTTGAGATTATAAATCTTATGTACATCACTTATAGATCGAAATTTAATGCATTAGTTTGATAAAAAATGTTTTGGTGCATTTATTTGACTAAAGTATTTTTTTGTGATCTTCTGTTTTCATCATATTATAAAAAAACATAACACTTATTTTTTTATAATGAAACCATATATATCATGTGAATTTATAATGTTAACAACTATTGATTACACACAAATTTAATGATAAAAAAATAAACTTGTTATAAAAACTTTTTTTACTTGTTTGGAGTGCTACTCTTAAAATTAACTCTTCAGAACCATAATGTTTTATTTTATAAAATAATTTCATAATTTTAAATCATAAAGGTAAAATTATGCAAATATATAATATTAATTTTCTTTTCCTTGAAATTTATTATGATGGTCAAAAAATAACTACCATGGTAAATGTAAATATGGGTAAAACATAAAAAGATAAATTTTAAAGGCCTAAAACACAGATTGTTGTCACAAAAATGATATTTTTAGGTGACTTTGGAACCAAAAAATATAAAAAGCCAATTTTTTCCATTTTAATCCCTTTAAAATTTATTATAATGTCTAAATTTTTAAAAAATATAACTGTAACACCCCATGATTTTTAAAGAACACTTTCTTCAATAGCATAAAAAATGTGACAATGAGCTTTAATGAACTAAAAAAAATATCATTTAAATATTACAATTATAAACATGCCATTAAGTTGTCAATTATATATTTTATTTCCTAAATTAATATATATATATATGTCCTACTCTGCACATATGTTATAATTAATTCACTGTAAATAATAATTTGGGTTTTATAGAAATATTTTGTTCCCAAAAACTATGTTTTCTCAAAAAATGGATAATTTTTATTTTAATCAGAATATTAAAATCAATCTCTAGAAATTTTATAAAACTTATTTGAAAATTTTAATTTTATTTCTAGATTGAACATGTCAGAATTAAATCAAGCATATTTTTTGAATGGTTTTTGAAACAATTTATAAAGGGCATTTATCTAAAAAACTATTTTTTTAATTTCATTATAATGGTTTAATTTTATATGAAACTTTTAAAGTTTTTTGTTAAATTTTGAAAAATGGAATATATACTAGAAGCATTATTTCCAAACTCATTAAATATAAAACGTTTTTGTTTTTTTCAATCTTATTAGTAACCTTGGTAATTTTTATTACCACATTACAGTGTAATTTAGGGTTATCCATGAGATATGTTTTATAATAGACGTTCTTCATAAATAAAAAATAATTAGATCAATCATGGTTATTGATTTTTAATTTTTAGTGAAGAAAAAATTACCTTAAATGCTTTCACAACGTTGATGATGTTATTATCCAATTGTTAGAGAAATCAAATAAATGAAATCTAAAATATTAAAAAAACATAAATTGATATAATTAATGAGATAAAATAATTTTCTAGTCGAACCAGAAAATTTATAGATATAATAAAATATTATATTTGAATTCAATGTGTTATCTTGTATTGATAAATCTAATGTAACTACTCTTTTTATGAATTGACATTATAAATGTTACATAGTAAATAGTATACAATTAAATGTTTAAAAATCCAAAATCTATTACATTCATTCAAAATAATTTTATATGTAAAATTAGATCTACCATAGTCAATTTATGGGTATTTTTTAATTTTATTGTAAAATTATTGAAAATTATATTGTCGTAAATTTTAATAGTATGGTAATTGGAAAATGTGTTAACAAAAGGTTAAAACAATAAAACAATGGTATAACTCTGATGTAAAATTGTAAATAAATTATTTTATGAAAGTTATTATACCATTAAAACCATTTTCAATAATATGTGTAGTTAAATGGAATCATTTCCAGGAAAATTTCTTAAATATTATTTAAATCTGTCATTGTTAAAAAATGGAACTCTTTGTTTTTAATATATTTTTTGTCCACATTAGGAGATATGAAATATATGAATGATAATAAATGTCTATTTTTAGATAAATTTAATTATTATCATTATAAATATATTTTTATAGTTTTTATAAATTATATAATTACCTTAAATTCGTATTCACTGCTAATACCATATTTATTTAATTAACACAAAAGTAAAATAAATGATTTTAAAATCTTTACATTTTATTTAGTTATAATGGTTTAATTTGAAATAATAATAATATAGATCTATATGATATAATAGAAAGGTGTTAATTTATTATATTCAAATTATCTAATTATCTTGATGTATTTGAAATCAAATTAAAGTAATAGTATCAAAATTGACATTAATGATAATTTATCAAAATAAAATTTTATTAAATTATATATAATTAATAGAAATATTATGTTCATCAATGTGAATTTATTATATTTTGAAACATCATTATTGTTCCATTTATTAGTTATTTTTCCAAATATAGTAAAAGTATTAACCCATTCTGATTAAAATAGTGATTACCATTGTTAAGATCATAAATAACTGACCAAGGGTTTAATCAAAATGATATGGTTTAAAATGTCTCCATAAATTTTAAAATTCATTTGTTTTATGGTATTAAAACCATATATTATTTTATCATTTAATCCATTTCAATTTGTAGGAATTTTTGGTTAAATTATTATATTATAACCTGTTTATAAATTCCAAAACATCCACTGACCAGAATTTTTGACGGAAACCTCCTCTATTGTTTTTCATATGATATTGTTCCATATAAATAAAAATATAACTTTCCACTTCCCTTCCCAACAACAATATGAAATTTATAGTGGTCATTGGCTTCCAGAATGCAAACCCTATAATCCCTAAGCGTAGATCCAATGGATGATTCTTTAGGAGAAGGTAATCATCTTTACTAGATCTTTCAATTTTATTTATTCTTCTACTTCATCTTACTGTGTTGTTCCAATTTTAAATAAATAACAACAGATCATAAATATACTAAAAATTTATTTTTTATTGGAAAACCATTTTAAATCTCTTTTCCATCCTTCTAAAATTGAATACATCACATATGTATATGTTCATTTTATCCTCTCCACATAGTGGTGTAATTAAGTTTTCATCACCAATTTACATAGATTGTTATAAAGATGGAACTAATAATTCTATATGTAATTTATTAAATAATTATTATTCTATAAATATTAATTAATATTCACCTTTATTTCATTTCATATGTTGAAAATTGCAAATAGCGTTCAGGCATATGTACAATATACCCTCACCCTAAAAAGTGTTATTCAATTTTCTATCATTGTCTTTATGAATGACTCTAAATATGTTTTATTTAATTTATATGATATTTAAACCATAAATAATATTAAATATATGATTGAAATATTATAAAATTATAATTACCAGAAATACAAAATCAAAACATACATGGAAAATAAAGTTATTACCACCCAAAACAGTGATTTTAATAATGAATTGATGATAAAATAATGATATGATATTATAGTTAAATAATATATGTAATTATTTATGTGATTAATGTTCTTAAATAAATGTATTTTGAATATATAATTATTATAAAGGAGGTTAAAATACATACAATGGAAATCAGAACTAATGTAAGTGTTTATTGTCTCACATTTTCTTTTGCGAGACATATGTCATATTCACCAATTATTTACATCATGTGTTTTATATAATTACAATTTAATATATTATGTATTTAATAAATTTTGATTTATGTTATTTAAGGATTATTTTAAAAAAAATTATTTATGGTACATATGATTTAGAAGTTACTAAAGCATAATGGGTTTATTTCACATTCTAGAAATTATTTGGGATTATTTGTGATTATTACTCTAATGGGGAATATTTAACTTTCTAGTACATTATTTTTGTAAAAGAATTATAATTTGTTTTCCAATTGCCCTATGATTTTTGAGAAATCATTTTACCCATTCATGAATTTTTATAACATGGATTTAGAGGAAAATTTTTATCTCTTCTCAAATGAAAATCATTATGACCTTTAAAACAAAAATATAGAAGGAATGTTTCATAACTTATACTGCATAAGAGGATTTTTCTATCATTTTTTTTCAATACTCTGAATATTCCATTATTATTTTACAGGATCATTTTTAATGACAATTCATTCCATTGTAAGTACATGTGTTTTTAAAAAATAAGTGATTCTAAAATGGAAAAGATTATTTTCTTCAAGAATTGTTAGAGGCATTTTATGGTATTTGTGTTAATCATGGACAATAAACAATATATTTTTAAACTCGACATCATATATTTTAGGATAGTACCATCACTATTATCTTCCAATATGGGTTATTATTTGTTCTGTAAGGAAATGTTTTATTTTAATACCATTCACTATATTAATTTTCATCGTTTATGGTTATGTTTTTTAGTTTCAGAAACTTATTATAATTTCATACACTAGTTTATAGATGAATGTATATGTTGATTATGTTTCAACCCTTTTGTATTAGGATTACATTTTACATAGTGAGTGATAGGTTGGTCTTTAAAAATCACATCGACACATTGGTAGGACACCAGAGAAAAACTTGTTTGGGTATTAGAAAATGTCATCTGCAATAATGTATTATGTCTTGGCCAAAGCCTTCATGATATTTTAATTATGTCTAAAAATATTCTTTCTGTCATTATGAGATCATTTATTGATGTCCATGTGATTTTAGAATTATTTATGATATCAATGGATATGGTTTTTCCTTTTTTATTATGCCATTTTTTCTCCAATTATTCTTTCCATATTATTCTGATGTTTTCGATTAAATGGAATGTGTTTCCATTATATATTTTTCCATATTGATTATGATTTATTTTTTATATCATCAATTATATATTTACCCTTTCTATGAATTTGATCTCAAACATTTATTATGATTTCTTTCCCAAGGATATGAATGATAATTCAGTCACTTTGTTTAAGGATGCAGATTCCTTAAATTTATTATTTTTTATGTTTAATTACCTATCTAATAAGGGAACCATTAATATTTATAGAACATCAAGAATACTAAAACACATGTTAATTAGAGATGAGATTTTTTGTGTCTTATAGCAATTAATATATTAACCATTATCTCTTGGATACTGGGGTTGGGGTCATTATAGTTGGTTTCTTAGGATGTTTAGTAAAAACCATGGGATCTAAATTGAGGAAAACATAGATTAGGTAATATTACAATATGATTAAATTTTATAATGAGTCTAATTATCATTTAACATCTTATAAATTTGGAAATGACAATTGATAACCTAGGATAAACATAAGGACCCACATATTGAGATGAATAAGTCATTATTTAAACATACATTAAATAAAATTATTTAATAGATCAGTCTAATTATTATAGTTTTATTCTGATACAATGTATTTTGGTTGTAGTGAATGACTATAACCATATGGAACCGTATTAACAATGATTGTGATAGAAAATTTTGTGATCCTTATAAAAAAATGCAACGATAATTAAAGTGAATAATATTATGATTATACCTAATCAATTATCATGATATATGATTAACAAGATACTTCTTAACAAACCCTCATGCTCACCCTTTTAGAGAAGGGTGGAGTTCATGGAGATATTTAGTGGTAGAGACCACATAAGAATTAAGATTTGGTTTTATATATGTCGGGAGTGTCAGATGAAATACCAAAGTTAATGCCATTGAGGGACAAGAATATTTGTTGGGTGTGGAAACAAAATGATAGAAAGAAATTAATTCGCATGAAAAACAGAAACTTTTGGTTAGAAAATAGGATTAGATTAATGTTATCCCTATGGTATTATCAATGGTAAAATTTTAAAAATGATGGAAGAATGTGAATTAGGAAAATAGATTTCATATGGTGAAAATAATAGAGAGAACCCACAATGTTGTATGAGTAATTTTTATATTAATAATTAAAATGACACTAAAAATAAAATATGATATGAATTAGTTATTAATGAATTAGATGATGATGTATAGTTTTTGGAAAAAAATTCCTTCCATAAAATGGATTAATGGAAACAAAAAATAATCACCAATGGGTATGCCTCATGAATCCACTTTGAAAATACCCCCCAACACCATGAGTAGTTTAAATCCAGAAGCCTAAGATTCTTTGAGAATAGAAATGGAGAAAAGAAGGAAGCCTCGTCGATCCTATGGATACATTCTTCATGCAGCCATAGAGAAAATACAGGAGTATAGATGATCCGACGAATACATTCGCAATGTCGCTGCGGATAAAAAAATAAAGTCTGTGGAATCCAATAGATTGCACACAATTGTAAATTGTCATTTCCTTCATGGCACACCTTGGAACCATTTCTATCATAGGATCATATAAATCAGAATCTCACTCCCCATCTAAAAGATCAAACCTATAATATTTCACCATCGGGTATCTCAATTCACGAAGAACCCTTTTCTCTATGAACCATCAAGAAAATTAATCACCCAAAGTACTTGACCATTGTAAACTAGCAATATGGTTTCTCCATTTTTCCTCCACTACAAGTGGGGATTCTTTTTATGAATCCCTACCAACATCACGAAGGTAGGAGTCCTATTTGGGAACATGGGACTTCCTAGAGGATTCAGCATTCACGAACCACCCTCCAGAAATATGTAGACTCCATTCCTTGGTTGGGTGATCATGATTTATTAATATCATCCCATTGCGGTGGTTTTCTTCTCCATTATTACCAATGAAATATCCTTTTCAAACATCCTATAATTCACAAATCACTAGAGATTTAAAAATACCATCTCTATGGGGACTTCTTCTATACGATTCCCCTTCCTTTGCGGCCATCCAGTCTTGTAAGAAGTTATTTGATACTTCCCTGAGTGGTGCCTCATGTTACATTGCTATGATTCATTATTCTTCATATATTCATGCTAACAGAAATTTCTTCATCGCATAACCATGAAAATGGGGGCCCTTAAAAGGACTACTCCTCCACCTCAACTCTATATAATATTGCTTTCATCCTCCCATCACCAAGTGGGGGTTGTTACAAGTTATTTAATTCATTGGGTTGAGGGGAGAGTCCTCATCAACTGAGATTTAGGGTATTAAACTTCCATGAAACCCTCATCCTGAACACATGACATTAAACTATCATTACCATGTCTGTGGCAAGCCTGAAAAATCAAGTAGGGGATGGGACCCTGAGGCTTCTGCTTCCCTCCATTTCATTCCACCTTCTCTCTCCCTCTGTGATTTTTCACCATGTGATTTTTGAGTAGTCATCACGTAATCCATGGAACACCATGACTGGGTATCCCCTGTATACGGAGCCATATCGTCCACATACATTTGGATATCCCCCTTGGGCTTCCCTCATGGAGTAAGTCCCAATATCCATCTCCTCGATATGATGACTATGTGTAAGCCCATATTTCCTCTCTAAGGCACTATCCATGCATAAGCCCCACACCATTCCTTATGGCCCCACCTCTCCTATCATGGTTTTGGGGTCTATTTATGCCTCCTGTTTCTCACACCAATCATTACTCATATGATATTAGGGTAAGCATCTACCACGACATCATACTTGGGATTTTAACTATTCATTATCCCCATACTCCAATCACATCTGAACTATGTGGAATTTGATCCCTATCTTCCATGTAAGGTACCTACGAAGCCTCTATGAGGTTCAAGCCCTTCATCCATCTGTTCTATTCATATAACACTAGATCACTTTTTTACTACAAGACATTAAATGGTATTCCCCCTTCACCCCATGAGATGTTAAAATGTATCTTGATCTATGCGGGATATGACTCACAACCAAAGGGATACATGGGAAGCCTTTATGAATTCCAACCCCTACCAATTGTACTCTCTTGTTTTTCCTCATAGTGATATGCCCTCCTAACGTGAAATTTTCCATTTTTGGGACACATATCCAAGATCCTTCTTAATGATAAATTTTGATCCCTCTAAGATATCTTTGGGCGTAAACCCCCCAATCAATCCATACTTCTTCTTCTAATATCATACCTCTTTCTATGGGATTCTTACCATGTGTACTACCCAGCATGTCTCTGGGCTATTTCCCCACAATTACACACCAATTCTATAACCATTTCCAAAACTGTGTTGACATTGATTCCCTATCATGTGGATACATTGGATGCCTCTATGAGGTTCAATCCCATCACTCACGTCTCATCCTGGTCTCTCACTTATCCCCTTATATTTTTGGTAATATCAATCCTCAACCTATGGTTCCACTTCTTTAGGTCCGACCCATGTGTCCTTACTCATGAGCCTCCTCCTTAGGTTACTCATCACCCCTTTTCCGGAACTATATGGGAATTTATTCCCTACCACGATGATACCTATGGAACTTCCTATAGTTTAAAGAACAACACCATCATATTCACTTTGGTTCGATATCCATTTAATCTATCCTCTGACACACTCTCCATATCTATCATGATTTTATCTAGACTACCACATGCTGGTGAACTCATTCCATTCCATGTTGTATGTCTCAGTGCATAATCCCTATTCGTTCTCATTAATGTTTCTCCTCACAACACCCAGTTAGCTTCAATGTATATTCCACAGACAACCCAACCTAGATAAATAATATTTTGAAGGGAAGTCTCAATGTGTAAGCCCAATTCAACCCTATGAAATTTTGTGGGTTTTCATTCCTATCATCTATTTAGTGTATGTAGAAAGACTCCCTGAGTTTCAATCTTATCTAATGGTGAAATATGGTTTGTTGACCCATAATTCTCTCCGATTGTCCCTTTATTAAATATCAATCATAATGATATGAGACATTCCCTTTATAGGGACATGCCTTCCTGGGACCGTCCTAATTGGTCATTCTGATTCATCCATCTAGTTAACCTTTTTTGTGCTCCCTCCAATGGTCTCACCCATCTGATCCACTCTAATCAGTGTTCCAATCATCCTAATCTGTCTCCAATTCATGTTATAATAGTGGTATGACCTATGTTAAACATTGAAAGTTGAGGAAAACATTGAAGACATGAATCTAGTATAAGATTCTATACTTTTGACGTGGGATTCCCCAGGCTTATGTTTCCTCAAGAATCCATATCATAAGGTGATATACATGTGTCACAATGTTCCAGAATCAAGAAATTCTATAGATTCCTCATTAATATTACTATCCCAACCGAAGGTTGTTACCCTAGTTGGACCACTTTCAATGTCCCGACAGGAGAAACATAATTAAACGGTCTCCAAAATGATATTGAATGTGGAATTAGTTTCAAAAAAAATGTCTTAATATATGATGGAGAACCGGACTAGGAAAATGGTTCTTAAGGAGGAACCCTTTGAATGAGAGAATGACATCCCCTCACACTATTTCGATCAAGGAGAAAATTTCCCCCATGATGTCATGGATTCCACCCACCTTTGGAAATCAGAAATGTGGGGCAGACATATACATGTTCTTTTTAGAAGGAACACGGGCGCACAACCCCATGGAAATGCATCAGAAATAAAAATGGTAAACTTGATGTGAAACTCTTATACTCAACATGGATTTTATTAGTACATGAGACATTAGAAGATTATCATGTTGCTGGATCCAGATATTTGGCACTAGGTCCTTCCATGAACATAGTGGTCATGGAATAGAACTCGCCAGAGTTTGGGGTAGTTAATCATTATGTATTCAGGTATTTGGCATCATTATCGTAGATCGTTGTCCTGGACTATTGAAGACTGAAAAATTCTGGGGGATTGGTTATTACATTCCTTGTATATGTACTAATGGCTACATATTCATTACATGATAGAACCTACTACAGTCACATGAAACTAGTCACCACCCACCAACAGATGCAGGGGAACGGGAAATGCTAGTGAATACATCCCACATGGTTCTATATCCATTATAAAAGCTTCATCCCCTATGACTACAGGGTGACCACACACATCCTTTCTTCAAATATCATTCATAGGAGTGTGATCGATATCCTTTTTCAGTGAAATGAATAGGCGGTTATTACAACTTTGTTATATATCTTCGAGTTTCGGTGGATTTAATGCCTCATTATCACAACCACTCCAAAGGTCCGCATAGTGATTGGTTTCTCCCAACACTAGTATTGAACTGATTCTGTAGCCTATCCATAGAACAATCTTATTATTCAATCCCCAAATATGATGAGGTAGAAATTTTTTGATTCATGTAGGATTTAAATTTACTAACTGAGTAGTTAAGGAGGGATCTCATTAGGTCATGTCAATGCCACCATTTAGTCTCGTAGACTGAGGGTAGGGGGTCAACACCCCTACACAATGAACCCTAGATCAGCTGGCCTGATGCCAATGTTGGACATAGTCTTGAGAAGACAACCATTTTCGGGGATCACCTTCTATGTCTTCAATGACCCACTCCACCACCAGTGTACATGATCTAATCCATGTTACTACAGTGTAGGGGCACTATTATTCTTGATTGGGATCCAGGCCCTATCCATCCTCTAGTTGGTATGAGTTGAATCTTCCCAGTGTTGGTGCAAGAAGAAGTCATCATGTGCCAACCCATGATGATGAAATTCAATACGGATGTCCTCCACATACCATATCCATCCATATTAGAGGTCATCCCCACTCCCACATTCAGTACAAAGGACCTCCTTGTACCATCACCAATCAAAGTTAAGATCCTCCGCACCTTATTAGCACCTAGCACGAAGGTCCTCCTTGTACCTTTGATCCCAGGTATGGATTTATTTCCCGTATTTCTAGTCATCCAAATGATGTTCCTCCTTGAATCCTCATCAGTTCAATCGGAGGTCCTCCCTACCATCGTTAACAAGGAGGTCCTCCCCATGTTCTCACTAGGTCTGGAAGAGGTCCTCCATGTTCAAAATTCCTACCAAGGAGGCCCTTCGAACACCTAAGAAATCATATATGGAGGTCCTAACCTTCTTCCATTCAACATATTCCTTAGTTTCCCTCCCACTATGACTCTATAAAGAAGACATTATAGTCACTACAATGATGAAATGTATGAGAGTCCACCACATATATCATCTGACTCAAGTAGACGCCCACACCAATCTATCATAAAACAACATGGATGGCATACCCATGTCATAGATATCCCCTTACTTGAAGAACCGTCCTCCGGTAGGAGGGAAAATCATCGACACTGAAGCAAGAATCCTATGAATTGTTAGGTAGTGGTCAACACATTCTGTTTCCTAGATTCCGATGTGGAATATGACCCGATGATGGATCCTTAACCCTAATCCTATGTGTTAGGGTCTGGGGTATGAACTCAATGCATTATCTTTTTCCTCCCAGAAATTGAGATAAAAAATTCCTTGAATCCCTGTGTAGGTATATACAGGAAGATAAATATTTGGATCCCTTCCAGGGTCTCATCGTACAACCATTTCTACTATTTCTTAATTCACTCTCCAACTCGGCAAGAGATCAAGAAGAGTTTTTTGGGGGTTTGGAAGATGATGATAAACAACTTGATCCCGCTCTAGTGTATATCACCCATGCATAGAAAATAGTGGTCAATACTGCATCCTACATGAATTATGTGTTACAGTCAATAAAATCCCCAGGAGATAGCCCAATATGCATTGGATTTCAGATCGTGCATTGTACTCTCCACTAACTAGACCTCCACTATAGAGGTTTATACCATTTAAATTTCTAGTCCCTATGTTTCCCCCATTCGGGGAGTGGGGAAACCAGACAAAAAATTTGGATTCTAATAGATGAATCATGTGGGAGCTTCCTCTGTGGATTATCCGTTGAAATGTTCAATCCTTTTTCTACTCTACATTTCGATGTACCAGGGTCCCTCAACCAGGAAGAAGTTATGTGCCTCCATTGTACATTATGGAAGATAAAATTCCATCTCTATCATCATTGACTGTCTTATCTAATGATCTATAATCATTATGACGACATCAGCATGTAATACCTCATAGTGGAGAAAACCACACTTCCCATGTATCAGCCCCATGCAACATCAGATTATTACTAG
Organism: Viscum album; assembly: GCA_963277665.1. Classification (NCBI taxonomy): domain Eukaryota; kingdom Viridiplantae; phylum Streptophyta; class Magnoliopsida; order Santalales; family Viscaceae; genus Viscum; species Viscum album. Next base: position 880,252 of record CAUJRU010000026.1, on the reverse strand, counting down.
ATTATCCTAAAAATACCCTTTCAGAGCATCACTATGATGTGTAATGTTATTATTGAGGTATCCCCACATGTACAGATTCACAGTTGGTGGTAGTAGGAAAGGCTTCACCTCAACCCGATTCTAAATCAGCTCAACACACTCGGAGTTATTGAGGACATGTCGCTAGGTGTAGTCTTAGTCAATATGGATGAACTCCTAGAGAAGGAAACAGAAATGGGACTCCATGTATATAACTTACCTTCCAGGGAAGTACCAAATTTGATGGTTCCCCTATATTTTTTCACTCTCCTGAAATGACACTTGCTTGGCCTTGCAAACCCCACCGAGTCATTTACTTATGATGAAGACCCCAACAAGTCTAACAGACACCCTGGGACTATTAATCCCTGAAACCCATTTATATTATTAATAATACATAATATGAAACATATAAATCTATGATGAACAAATATCTCATAGAATTGAAAATGATTTTCAATGAGCTCCTTGTTGAGCGCGCTGTAGAGCAATGTGAAGATTATGGTGACCCTAGGTATGATCCCAAAAGTCATATACCAGGGAAGTAGGGGCAGTCCTTGCTTCAAACTAGAGAGTTTCCTCCTAGATATATAGATAACCCTAACCACCTATATAGGATAATGGCTAGAGATTATGGAAAGATTCAGTGGAATGCTTCTCCGAATCCAACAATGTTACGTTAGGATATTTTTTGGGACCTGTTTCCACATGTTCTTCCTCCATCGGCCTCTCAGGTTGAACGTTAAGTTATTCCCCTTGTTACTCTGTAGTTGAACCCTCTAGCATCCCATGATGTTATTTCTCCAGCCACTCCACGAGCTGCTAGATCCACCTATCATGTTAAAGATCATGCCTACACATTAGTGGTAAATTCTCCTTGTTTGGATAAGAACCCCCACCAAAATGATCTGATGGTCGACATCGTTTCCTACCATGAGGCTCTTGAGACATAGAATGTGGAGATCCTAGACAATTGAATTCTATATTCAACATGGGTTGAAGATATTCCAACATCCTTAGATTTTATTAATTGCACATTCTCCCCCTTCAACGAGATTGGATACACACTACAGAACCCAACCTACTTCATCTCAGTGTGTTGAACTTTCCTAGGTACTCTGGTGTAGTTGGATGCACACAAGCTTCTGTTCATTAAAGAGATACTAGAGGGGTGTGTGTTTGTCTGGTAAAGCCAATTACCCATTGAGAATATTGTTGATTTTTATGATATCCACATGAAGATTCTATATTAGTTTAGCCCCACCACTCGCAAGATGAGTATTACCAACCTCCTCAAGTGAAAAAAAAAATTGGATGTGCACATCCTAGACTTCTTTAGGAGATTGAAGGGCCTAATTTATTCACTCAATATAGATCTGACTCGAGAGAGGCTACTAATAATGAACATGGGGAACAACAATACATAATTAGTTCCCAAATTCATCACTCATAAATTCCCATGTGGATTCTAGGATTTATCTTATAAGGATCAGTGCTTAGAGGAAGCCTTACAGGTACCCAAGTAGGCATTTCTTTTTCCTCCCACTACTCCTAGAACAAGGAATGATAAGGCCAAGATAGACGATGTTGTGCAAGTAGAGGCCCCCGGTTTTCAGGAATTATTACTAGCAGATCCACCTCCACAACCTCCCCAAGGGCAGATTTCCTAGCCTTAGCCTCAGGCTCAACAGAACCCACCTTATAATCTGCAACCACCACCACATCAACCAATTACACCAGGGATATATAATTAGGTTCCACCTCTTCGCTAGAATCCAACTCCATTCTAGGTCAATGCTCCCAGGGGATCCTTTCCCTAACAAGAGAAACTGTCCATATTCATTTGAAGAGGATTTGGCCCCCAGTTATTTCCAAAGTGTTTAGATTAAGTAATCATGAGTTTTCAGTATGTAGGAAGCCTGAAGAGGGAAATCTTATTATTCTCCCCAACTACATCCTCTATCACCAGATCCTCTTCAATGATATCAAAAATTTTATGTGTTCATGGATTTTCTCCAGGACTAGGTCAACAACAATATATCTATTTTCGTTCTATCCCTAGCGCATGTGGCGTGCGTGTTTGCAATGCCTGATCACAATATAGAAGGTGATTGGAAGAAATTTACTAGCTATGTATCCTACACGAATGATGACTATATGGCCTTAAAGATTTTCACTTGCACTCACGGTATCATCCATTACCATTTAAACCATCCCAAGCCTTCCGAAATCTCCACACCTCTTATAGTTTCCCCTACTGTATCCACATCACAAACTTCATCTTTTCAAAAGAGTAGGCATTGAAGAGGAAAGGGAAATAAATGGCCCATGTGGTGAAAAACACATCCCATAGTCTTGGTGATTTTATACCACCATAAATGGGTATTAATCATAGGATCTAAAAATTGATGGATGATTCATCAAGTGAAGATAGGGGTATGTACAATTTACCACTATTGAGTTGGTGGACCATTACATGGTACAAAAAATGATGAGAATTTCACAGACCCTCCAAATGTCCCTAGTTGATGTCAGCATAAATGGAACCATGGATATGTTAATCACCAAAATTCTTTTCCCCATGCTTCTAAATAAGATATCCATTACACTAATACAGAAAAATAGGTTATGCACAATGCTTGTCATGTGCACTTCCCTTTGTTGTTTGATCCAGTTTCAGGTCAGACGATATGAATATTGTGTTAAGAACAAGGTCATTAGTCTTCCTTAATAGTTAATTACATTCCCATTATGTCCCAAATTATGGTATTGTATTAAAAATTATGTCTTGTGTTTTTATGTCTAGATGAAATTTCAACACCCATGTTGTTATTACTCCATGCACCATTGCACGTTGAGTGTGGAAAAAGGCATTGTGGGATCATCATTGGCCCCACACCTCCATTCCACTATTGTGTTATTCCATGTGTTTTGGGGTTATTTTTTTGTCTTTGTTTCCCAAAACAATCATAGCTCATGAGTTATTATGTTTTTCGATAAGGATTCTACCATCATGGATCAGTTGCATGCCTTTTGGTCCATACTCTATAACCATAAACAATGAGTTCAAATCATGAATTCTAAGAATCATGACTTTATACTGTTTATGTGTTCTATTATGTATTTGTAATGCTGTGTGGGATTGGTTTTTCCACATTCATGTCATGTTTATTCATGGAACCACAATACATATTTCCACTATCTCATATCGAGGTCTGAGCTCTATGAGCATGAACAATGATATCCATATCCCCACATTCGTACAACAAGATGCTAAACTGAATTAAATTATATAAGTATGTATAGATTTATTCCCATCCCTATGGGATACATACACACCTAGAAATTTTTTCTTCGAGTCCAACCCGAGGTTCCACATTTTCCTCTCCTCGGCCTAAATTATTTCTGGAAATATTGTGTGTGGTGCAGAATTTTTTGTCCACATTCACATTAGGACTTATTTCCATGTAATAAATATCTTATATGGGATTCCTTTTTCCCCATCATCCTAATTGAAAGATGTTAAAATACACATAATTCATGATCTACATGGGGCATGATTCCCATATTTATGGGATAAAGTATTCATTCCCAAATAATCCATCTTTGGTCCTTCCAAATGATTTTTCATCTTTCCAACACCTTAATATCCTGGGTTCTCTCAAGAGTAAATGGTGTGGTTTGGATATAATTGATAGTAGATCACGTTGGTTTTTTAATGGCATCACCATGTACATTATTTGAGGTAACCCCTCCTGGAACTCGTTCGTACCACATGACGTTAAAATGCACGGGTATATCCATGCTTCTTGCATTAACTTTATTTGGTTCTCCATCATCTTTCAAATTCAAAAGGGCCCCCTAATGGATTGGTCTCAGGCCTCTTTGGCTCAAATATTATCTTGAGCCTACATTCTAGAGGATCTTGATGGACAATTTGATACATTTTTCTAGGTTGTGAATATGGTTAGTGGTTTATCCTCCTTTGTTTGAACTGATTTCAGGTCACATGATATTGATATTGTGTTGCGAACACGGTCAGTAGACATCCTCCATCATTATCTCAGCCTTCACTATGTACAAAATATTTGGTACAATGATTCATATTTTTCTACCCTTTTATCTCTCCATATATCTGTGTACATTGAGCATGAATGGTGTCCTCGTCAGGATTGTAACCACCAAACATTTCTCCATTGTTGTTCTACACTCTCATGAGATGGGGAAAACCTAATAACAACACACGTTTCCCGCATCGAGCATGGATCACGTGGGATTATGAGTCTTGGTAAGGTAATACCTACATAAAGGACTATATAACATGATGGTCCGAGCTCTACAAACATAAACTAAGTTATCTATTTCACCTATGCCAAATGATACTAAACTATGCCAACTTTTCCGACATGACATTAAACTATTCCATCCTCATCTTACTACATTAAATTATGTGGATGGTCTTGTCATATAACCTTAAACTGCTATATTATCATCTTGGACGCACAACAAAAAATGGAACCACATTGTGATGTTATCTTTTGAAAGGGAATCATGATTTGTATTGGTCATCCACCATTCTATTTTTCAAGACCTATATAAATCATGATTCATACAACAAAACCCAGACTCTCCATCATGGGTTTGTTTCTTAAAAACATAAACACCAAAGGAAAACAAGATACATCAAATTCCAATTTTTCTTTGTGCAAGTGTTAGACCTACTTAGCTAGACACTTCCAAAACTATGAATGGGTTGATTCACATCCTCAATGGATATGTAGCGATTCCTAGATGTCGTGTCTTCTAGGTGATTCATGTAATTGAAACTCTACATTTCAGTCTTTTTGGCCTCGATTCCCCTCATGAGAATTTGAGGTGTGGTGTGTAATTCATTTTCCAACATTGATAGTGGATTATATACCACACAACACATTTCTACGTCATGATGAAAATTTCCTTACCATATGAGAATATAATACATCTCTACTATCAACCTTACCACATGAAATTAAACTACATGAAATTTCAAGAAATATGTATGGCTTGATTCCCATCCACATGGGATACGTAGTGATGCCCAAACACCTTGTATTTAAGAACATCCATATGTTCATTAACCTCACTGATCTTTTGGCCCCTATTGCGGTCCATACTCTTTAGAAATAAACTATGATCCCCTAGTCCACATAACACGACTCTAATCTATTTTGCATGGTACATGTATAATGACCTTCAACTATGTGTAACATCCTTTTCATATGACATTAAACAATGTAATTCAACTTCCACAACATATGATGTTAAAATATGTCCATATTGTCCTCAGTGGCATGAAAAAATGCATGGTATTCTCGGTCCTCTCTAGTGGGATATTATCGGAATGTATTTTTTTGATCTCGATTCAGATTGATATACTCACCAATTGTGATTTCTTCATGGTGGAATAATATCAAGAGTGTTAAAATCCATTCAAACAACCCATCACTCCATTACCATGATTTTCATGCCTTTTATTGGGATCCTCATCCTCATTCACATATAAAGGGACCCCCTAAAGACCTGTTCCAATGAATATTATTTTCAACTACCATCATGGGCCAATATTATGGAAGACATAAGATGACACTCCGAGTTTGGCCTTGTGTTTCAAACATGGCCAGTGATAATCCTATGTTTTTTGCCCCCAATCAACAATAATGCGATAAGGATGCTATATTATCAACATGGTCAGCAGTTATCCTCCATAGTTATTCCAACATCACTACATTCTTTATTTTTTGTGTCTTGATTCACCCTTCTCATTCCCATATCTTCATACATATTCCAAATCCTCTAGTTTTATCAAGTTGTTCACTAGAGAAAGTTGTTAAATGACATTTTGGATCATATGAGAGTCATATTCTCTTGTCAGAGTGCCTATCTCATCTCGAAGTCTCTGGGTGGAAATTCATACACCATGTGTTTGATGTTTTAATGGAACTATCATATCTAAAGTGAGAAATTTCATAGTCTTCCCTTATTTCTCACATCGGGAATAACCCGTGTGAGCTTAGGGATTGATAATTTATTATTTCACGGATGTGATTGGGGAACAATAGTAAAAGAAAAATATTTTTGTGCACATAATAAAAAAATAAGAAAGTAAGAATGTATATTTTTATGTTTGATAGAATACATTCCTTATGGATGAGCCCCATTGATGGAGCACCTTAGCTCCGTCACCCCTCTTCTAGTGGAATCTATGATATGTGGTTGTCTCGTAAGCACCATACCTTCTTCATTGTCTATGAGGTTGAGCTCTTCAACTTTGATCCATACTTGATCATCCTCATGAGATGTTTTCAACATCTCATAAAGTATTAACTTCAGTTACTCCTCATCTTTAGCCAATGGAAACTCAAGTAAGGATATGAGTTCTAATTTAATGTTGATAAATGCAGAGTTCTCATTCACCTGCACGCCCAAGCATTGCACCTCATGTTTAGCTTCTTGAATCTTATGTGTATTGATAGAATTCCTTCACATCCAGCCAAAAATATGGCCATGAACATACTCTCATATTATCTCCACCAGATAATCTCAATTGAAAATGTGAATAATTCATGCATCCACCCCTTCGGTGTATAGTTCTTGTTTCCGATTATGGATTTTTTCACATTTGAATAATCCACTCTGATCCCAAAGTTTCATCAATGATGTGATTGATCAGTTTCCATGATGGGTGATAGACATGATTACTATCATCCTCATTAGAGTGGGTCTCATCCATCACTTCTAGGTCAAAAAGTTATTTTTCTAGTAAAGTGTCCATAAGTTCAGCAATAATATCCTACTCTCGCAACCTATTAATTGGAATGGGTTCCACATCATATGGTTGGTCTTCACCACTGGATCCCACATTGATATGATTTGGTACTATACTACCGGTTGCACGGGCTATATATGTGATAACATTTCCAAGGTCATCTTGGGCGTTTGATTCCACGATGATATGTGTTCACCTTGGGAAAGGAGTTTTGGTATCCCAAGACATCCTCACAAGCATGGAACATTTAATTAGAAGAAATGTTCAGAAAAAATTACAGAATTCCAATTGTAAGGATTTTATAAAAAAAATTGATTATATATGGAAGTGGGATTACAGAAGTAAAATAATTGATCTCATCATTGGGTTGTCCCTTTCGGCATCAAAGGAAATTCCCCCCCCCCATATGGTTGGGAACTATGCAGATTATGGGAAAACCACCCTGGGTGTCACAGCCCAAATGGACACTGAAATTTCCATCATCCCTAATACAGGACATGAAAAAACGTTTGATATTATGATGAAATGAGTCTTTCGTATAATGCTTTGCTGCATAGGAAAATTGTCCATGTAGAAATCTAGATTACTTGAGTAGGTTCCATAGTGTAATGGTTTACAGTTTACCTCATGAGTTTCGGTGAACTCGCCCAACTCTAAGGTTGGAAATTCACCTTCCTCCAAAGGGATACCCCATTTCATCCTCTTCCCACAAGAAGACACTTATGATTCTTTAGGTAAATGGAAATGCTCCCTCAGCTCAGTAGAAACTGGTTGTTGTAGGGATGTGTGATTGAAAAACACATTAACAAGATCTGTCATTGGATGTGGAGTTCCTCAACGATGATCGAAATCCTCCAGCCCAGCTACATATTGTTCACCATCCACATGAGACACTAAGAAGCCACAATTGGCATAAATGGTCTCTGATAGGCCCATCTCATGAAGGTTTAGGCAGTCCCCCATATTGCATGGGATTATAAATTTTCTTTTTGACATTCCATGTGTCCCAAGCCTTTAGAAATAAAACAACCTCGTGAATCTCTATGTGATGTAGCCACTTTCGAGGATCCTAGGTCGGTATACTAAAAAATACATTTAGTGGACTACCTTCCTACTTGCTCTTTTCATTTGGAGCCACCATGTCAGTTGTTTTTTCTATTACACTTATTGATAAATAAGTCATTAGAATCATGGGCCTTGCTTCTGTTGCACCATGACATTCATTAGCTATACCACTATGGTTCTTTCATGTCATTGTTTTTCCCCTACCTCGGGGTTGTGGGGACACACAGTCATCAACCTGAATAGTATTTAGCATTCCCATATCCTCTGGGTAGGCTATCTCTTAGATCTTTCATACTTATTAACTATACCATAAATGGTATTAGGTAGAGGCATCTCATTCCACATTTTCCCATCTACTAGAGTGAACATGAGATACATTCCCTCAGCACACACATGAGGTCCTCTTAACGTACCCCCTCCCCCAAGTAGAGTTGCCTGGTCAACCTATACAAGAATCTAAACTATATTGAAAAATGTTTTGGGGGTATATAGCTCAAAGATAGGCACATGGTCCAACTATACCACTAGTTCTCCACCTCATAATCCCAGGAGTTATGATCGATCCTCCTCAGTTATATGGCTGACATTAGTGAATACAACCGCTGGAATTATGAATGGATGGTGATTAAAATATTCCAACATCCAGACTCTACATAGTTCCACTGATGAAGTCATCTTGGTTGGGAAACATACCACTACATTCAAAATGGATGTCGAAAATTTGATTTCAGAAGGTAGAGAGGGTTCAGATATTCCTTTACCCTTATGTGAATTGTTATCCAATAATACATGGCATAGAGTGGCCCACATACCCATTTTAGATTCTTCCCCTTAGTGATGTTCCAGAACACTTTTTATAGCTTTTCTAGTACTGGCATACCATGGTTGACACACTTCCCCAAATACAGCATTGACACCATAATAAAACTACTCAGCCACGCACCTAACTGCGTATCCCTAACCAGCAACATCCATCCACAAATGAGCTTTTAAATGAACCCATCCAACATAACTGCTGGTTACTACTCAATTAAAACATTGTAGCCCTGAAGATTCCATTGTATTTACACCATAAATCACTATCAAAACCCCCTTTCTACACTGAGATCCCCTAGGACAGTTGGGGCTCTTGTTGAAGGTTTTAGGGCTGCTCCCTCTCCCTAACCGGGATGCTCTGGTGGGATGTTCAGGAAATGCCAAAACCACCACTTGAAGATGAAATTCCTCACCGACTACTTATCCTTTCATGGAACCCGATCAATCTATTCCATTTCCACCCATGGTATCTCCTTGGAGTCATACCATGTGTTCTTCATACGAAGGAACTCATTGTACAACTCCCCTAGAATGGGAATCCGTATGATTTGGTGGTTGTACCAAAGGCTGAAGTTAACATCCCCTTAATTGAAATGGAATGTTTCTTTCCTCGATAACCTCCTTCTCTCCAACTATTAAATAATATTTTTCTACTGTTATATATGGAATTCAAAAGAACACATGGAATCATATATGATAACCCACCTCATCTCTTCCCTGACCTCATCCGAAGATGCACAAACCCAGTAAAACAAGGCCCAATTAGTGATGTAGTTGCTGCCCTGCCTTAGGTCACAATTATTAGTCCACCACTTCCCTAGGTACACTATGACATCTTTCAGAATGGTGTGGTATTGAGGAGGAGATTCCTTTGGGTTTAGTTCATTCCTAGAAAAATTCTAAAATGGTCATATAGGAATTTTATTATAATAGGCATGTGATCCTCCCATTTACTGAACTGATGGTGTTGGTATGGATTTTCCTTGAACTAGAAAGTCGGTTCATCCCTACATGCATTTGAGAATAAAACATCATCCCTCAGACCAACGGCATACAATGTTTTTCTTTTGTAGAGGGGGTAGTTCTTATGTACTTCTGACAGAAGTTACACCATCGAATCATGGTTAAAATGGCTCTTCACATATTCTTTGATCTCATGATTGGTAAATATCTCTACTATCTAAGATGTATCCTCAATGACCTCCCGAACAACTTCCTGGTCAACCACTATACTTTTGGGAATTCTCAATATTTTATCTCTATTTTCAAATCCAGTTCACATAGATAGTTGTAAAATCATAGCTCGTGAAGCACGTGGTCGTAGAGCCTTGAAGGATCCACTATGTTGTGCAGTTCAAGAAATGATTGTGATGCACAAGTTTGCTAATACTCATTCATGGTGAACCGATCAATGGATCCTTGTTTTCAAAGAGTGTTCATTGGGATGCATGAGCTTCAAAATTCATGAGCTCAACAATAGGTTCACAGAAATAGATAAGGTCGAAATGGGGGCCCTCGTTCCCTTTTTATAGGGGATATACTAACTAGTTTCTTAGTTCCTGTAGCCATGAAGAGATTCACAGAGATCTCAACCTCCACTCTTCCTACTACCATCTTGAGTCAGCATTAAGAGGAATTTGTTTTTTGGAGATTCACCATCAGAATCTAACCAACATATTCTCCTCAGATCCAATTCTATGGGTTTTTGTTTTGGCACCAAAATCCACTCCATGAAATTTTCCAATGAATATATAGAAAATCACCAAAGGGACATCTCCATGAAGCCACGTCACAATGAACTATAAAACTACAAGAAGTGAAGAGCGAAGAGGATGATATCTTTTACAATTTCCATGTAGAAAAGATATAATCCTCTATGATTCGAAGGATACGTTCTTGACACCATCACATAGAAAACACATAAGTCTATAAAACCTAGAAAAATAGATTAACTATACCTCTAGAGAGAAAATACGGAAGGATCTATAATCTGACAGACTGCCTCTTATCGTATATCATTGTTTCCTTTGCTACGCACCATCAGAGGATTGAGATCTGATGCACCTATAAATATATGGCTCTCCCCCATTACAAAGGATCGACAGTCTATCTTTTTTCCTTATGAGATCTCAATTTGTGAAGCACCCTTTTCCCTATGAACCATAGAGACAATTCATCTCTCATTATTATTGAGAATTTATAACAAGCATTCCCATTTCTCTATTCCACCTGATTCATGTGGGATTTCCTTCACAATACTATATGACTGACTCGAAGGCTAGGGTACTATTTGGGTACATGGGCCTTTTCAAATATTTCAGTCATCACAAAGAACCCTCCAAGAACATGTAGACTATGTTCCTTGTCTGGCTCCTCATGGTTCTTGATGCTCCTCCCTTTGTGTTGGTCCTTTTCTCCATGATTCATGAATCACACTCATTTGCGATAATCATAAACATTATGAAACACAAGATCATCATGAATCCCCAATCTGTGATGCCTTTTGATTCACAAAATCCTTTTTCATGCATCCATCCATGCTCGTACAAAGTGATTTCATGATTCCCTTAGTGGTGTTTCATGTTGTGTTGCTCTACCACATTCTTATTCACATAGGAACTATAATAGCTATGTATTTTGCCCTATCAATTCTAACATGGATCCCTTAGTTGACCACTCATCCACCTGAACTCTCTATTGAATTTATTATTCCTTCCCCATACCATGTGAGGGTTGGAACATGTAATGTATGTCCTAGTAGTGACAATGGAGTTATCATAATCTAATCTTAAGGATGTTAAACTACTAAGAAACCCCTTTCCTCAACACAAGATATTAAACTCTGATTACCGCATGTGTGGAAATCCTGATAAGATCAGAGAGGGGATGGGGCCAGGAGACTTCTTATTCCAACCATATCAATCCACCTTCTCTCCCCCTCTACACATTATAACCATTTGTTTCTCAAGATTCATTCATGTAATCCCCATCCAACCTTGACATGGTGTCCCTTATACATGGATCAATATCCTCCTCAAACATAAGGATGTCCTCTTTGGGATTCCCTCCTAGAGGAAGTTCCAAACTCCATCTACCCGGGCTACTATCTAGGCATAATCCCTTATTTCATATTTGAGACTCTAGCCATGTATAACCCCCAAAAAATTCACCATGGCCATAACTCTCATCAATTGGTCATCAGGTCTGCTGCTACCTATTGTTTCTCACACTGTGAATGACTTACGTGTCCTTTGAGTAAGCATCAACCATGACATCCTATTTGGGATTATAACCATGCATAATCCCCATGCATCTCTCACATCCAAAATATATGGACTTTGATATCATTATCCCATGTAGGGTATACAGGACACCTCCCTTAGGTTCAAGCCCATCGTCTATCTATTCTCTGCATATCAGGTTTGGTAACATTTTAACAACATGACATTAAACATTATTCTTACATAGTATTGCATAATGTTAAACTGTATCTTGAAATAAGTGTGTTTTTATTCACTACCATAGTGATACATAGGAATCCTCCCTTAGTTACTACCCCAACCATTGTTATAATCTAGTTCTCTACCTTAGGGATGTTCCATCCTAATATGACATTTTCTCTCTTTGGGACACATCTTCTGGAACCGTCTTAATGAGGCGTTCTGATCCCTTAGTGCTATGTTAGTGTGTATGTCTCAAGATCAATCAATAATCCTCAAACCAATAAAATCCCTCTTGTGATGGGATACTAACCATTCTTAATACTCAACATGTCTTCGGGTTGCATTTTCTCATGTACACCCCTATTCTAGTTCCATTTCTAGAACATTGTGGACATTGATTTCATACCATGGGGATATATAGGATGCCTCACTGAGGATCAAGCCCATCACTCATGTATCATCAATGTCTCGACCTAGACCACTTTTACTGTAGAAAGATCATTCCTGAACCTACGTATCCACTTCCTTTGGGTCCTACAGAAGCGTCTTTTCTCATAAGTCACCTCTTCAGGTGACTCTTCACTCAATTTCCATAACAATGTGGAATTTGATTCCCTACCGTAGGGATATGTAGTAATCATATTAGAGGTTCAAGAGAATAAAAATCATATTCATGTTGGTTCCATATCCATTCATACCATCATTTGAAACTCCCTCCATATCCACCATGATTTTACCCTGGCTGGCACAACCCAATGAACTCAATCCATTCCATGTCAGTTGTTTAATTGCTTAATCCCTATTCATTTGTATGATTACATATCCTTGCAACAACTAGGTAGTCATAATGTGTAATCCCCACACAACCCAACTAAGTTAAATCCTCTTGTGATGGGCAGTCTTAGTACATAAGCCCCATTCCACCATCTCGAACTATGTGAGTTAATATTATGGTCCCATATACATGGAAATTAGGAAGCCACCTTCAGGTTTAATCCAATGTAGTAGTAAACCTTGGTGTCCCCTTCGAGTGGAACCACCATTCTCTCTGATCCTCCCTTCATGAAAACTCAATCCTCAAGGTGTGATGCCTTCCATTTTTAGAGACTTTCCATTCTGGGTGTGTCCTCATTGAGCATTACGGTCCATCCATCTAGTAAATATTCTTGGTTCTCTCTACTATGGATTCATCCCTCTAATCCACTCATATCAGTGTTCCTATTAAACTAATACATATCCCCTGGACGTTAAATTCACGACAAGCCCCAAGTTAAACATGGGAATCTGAGTAAAAATTAAATGAGAAGCCTCTAGCATACGATTCCCTGCATTTGACATGGGATGCATTGGGATTCCATTCCCTCAAGAAGACCTATCATAACAGAAAATGTAGGTGTCACAATGTTCTAGTATCATGATGTTTTATAGATTCCTTAGCATGACTGCTATCGCAACCCAAGGTTTCTTCCCTTTGTGTAACCCTAGAAATTTCTTGAGATAAGTGTCCTAATTTACAGAAGACTATAAAGATATGGTACTAAGAACAAGTTTCAAGAACAATGTTTTAATCTATGAAGAAGACCCGGAGTATGTGATGAATTATAAGGAGGAATTGAAGCAATGAGAGACAATCATTCCATCATCCCATTTTGATTAAGGAGAAAATGTCCCTTGAGAGTAAACACATGCCACCTAGCTTTGGAATGATGGAATGTGGGGAAGACAAATGTGTATTCCCTATAGTGGTAACACTAGCATGAATCCCCAATAGTAAAGTATCAGAACCAGTAGTACAGTTTTTAAAAATGACGTGGAATGAATAATTTTCTAGTGTATTTGGATTCCATAATTTTTGGTAAAATTATTTTATCAATGATATTAATGTAATAACATTCGTGAGATATATAAATACTATACTCGAGTATTTATTCATTACAGATTTATAATTAGGTAATGAGTAGTACTAATAACAAAGAGAAGTAATTCTATTTTAAGTTGATATTTTGGGGAAGATAACCAAAATATGTCCCCGATGTTGGGATAAAAATGGTAATGATTTGTTTATGGGAGAGCATTAGTGACCTATAATATGGCTAGTCATTTTATGAAAATGTAATTCATGATGGAGTTTTCCAAATTTTTTCGAATTTTGAAATATATTTGATAATAAGAGACTCATTTAAGGAATATTGTGAGATTTAATCCTTGAAAAAATGTATATTTTCATTATCGGTTTAAGATGATTTGGGTATTCACATAGTATGTATGTGCCATTAAAATATACTTTTGGGGATTAATTCTATATTGATATTGGAATCATTGTGACTTTATTTCTAAATATTTTGGTAATGAATTTGGTCAGAAATATCTTGTAGGATTTTAATGACTAACTACTTTTGGATTGTAATAAGATAAACCTTGGGACTTAATATTGATGTTTTATAAACAACTATTTTTATCTATATTGGATTATTGATGATAACAATAATTTTTTTGGTTCATATCTATTTATAGGATGAGTACCATTTTTACATTTTTTGTATTATGTGATCTTTTAAAAGATGGTAATAGATATTAAGGCATGAAATAATCATCTTATCCATCATTTAGGAATAACGATTATTTTTTGTGGAACATGATTAAAGGGTGATATGTAAATTGTTATGTAAGTATATATCCATATATTCCAAGCCTAAATGGAAAGTTAATTACTTATCTCAATGGAAAAATAATCATAATGAAAAAATGTTCTCCTATAACACTCAATTCCAATGAATTTATTGTCTTTTCACACATCGATGGTATAAAATTTTAGGGTCATTATATTTTTCAATATCAATATTTTTTTTAATTTATGATCATTTGGAATTACTTTTAATCCATTTTTATATCTTTACTTCCAACTGATGTTCTCAAATTTAAAATTGTAGTATTTTACTGACCAAAACATTTCCCTTAACGTCATTTTAATTGGAAGTTATATTAAATATATTTTGCACATGATGCTTTAAAAAAGTTATTTTAAAATGTCAACCCCATGATTATTGATCACATGATCAAATTTTTAGGAAACAATTTATTGATTTATGGGACAACATAACACCTTGTTTGTTTAAAATAACACTATGTTCTATAATAAACACAAAACGTAACACTGATCTTAAACGAAGCCCAAATTATTATTATTTAAATATAACCATTATAACATAGTTGTTAAATTAATGGGTATAAATAGTTTTATGAAAATTATAAAATATAAATATATCATGCTTACTCAGTAAAAATTTCTTAAGTAGATCACTACGAATAAACTGATGTTTTTTAATAATGTAACTTTATTCTTGAGAAATATGATTTCTTTATATTTCGGCTTTCATCTTTTTAATAGAATATTAAAATAAATGAAGAAAAATTGTAAAAAATATATTTCAAAAATTAATTTCATTTTTGGATTCATCATGTCAAAATTAACTTCCGATGATTTTTGGTGAAATTTCTAAAACATAATATAAAGGGAATTTCGTTGAAAAAATAATTTTGTAATATTTTTCGGATTAATATTAATGTAATCATTGAAAATTTTGTGTATTTAATTATGAAAAATGGATTCTATATTTGGAATTAGGAGAAAGTTATTTATTAAATAGAACCCTTTTTTCTTGGTCAAAATCAGTAGTAACCATTTTAATTTTTGTTTCAATAGTATTTAGTATATCATGTAATTAATCGTTATAATAATAAGATAAGGTTTATAAGATTACCCTACTACTTGTCCCAATTTTTTAGATGATTATTTTTCATCCATAATTATTCAATTTCTGAATATATAGACATTTTCACATTTGGATTTGATTATGATGTTTATTATATTTAATCCAAATAAATGTAAAAAATGTCACACTCAAGTTTTTAATAGATATAAAATAATAATATGGGGTTATCTGGAGGATATGTTCCACTATAAATACTCTTATAAAATATAAATGATTTATCTTCATCATGGTAATTTATTTTTAATATTTATTGAATAGATATCAAACATAGATGCTTGCACAACTCTACTGATGTAATCATTCAATTGTTAGAAAAATCAAAAAAATGATATTAAATATATTAAAATAAATGAAACATAAGAAACTTAATGAGGTAAGATAATATTATATATTTCCTTTACATGATAGAATTATAATAAATTATTTCATTTTAATTATCTCTAATATATTAAAATTTTTAATGTCATATTAATGAATAGTTCAAAAAAATTACATTATTTTATAGTAAATATTATCTTATTAAATTATTTAAAATACTTATAATTTTACATTCGAAAAAAATTATATTCTCAAAAAATACCATAGTCCATTATGGTTCATTTGTCATATTATAGTAACATTATCAACCCATAAAGAGTATAAGATTTTAATATAATTGTAATTGTCAAACGTGTTAATGTTTTTCTAAAAAAGAACCGTATAGCCATGACCTTATATTCTACAAAAAATATTTAATGAAGTGGATTTTTTACGTATCACCTTGGCCCCTAATTTTAGTAATTTAATGGGAACATGTAAATGAAAATGAAAAACATATTATTTAAATCAAAGATAGTTACAAAATTTCAATCGTTGTTTTTTGTATATCTTTTTTATGTCCATATAGGCATAAAATCATGATATGGATGATAATATATTTTTATTTTGAGATTAATGACTCTACTATAATTATAGATTTTTTGGAAACTATATAATTACATTATATTCTTCTGAAATGAAAATAAACTATTTATTTAATTAACAACATAATAAAATATATTATGTAAAATATAGATTTTGAAATAATTTTAATGATTTAATGTTTGAAACTAATTTCATAGAACTATATTTATTAGAGATATTTCAAATCATTTTATTGTAATTCAACGTTATTTTATGTACCTGATTTCAAAATTATGGGTAATGCCAAAAATTTCATTAAGGATAATTTATCAAAATAATATATTTTTTAAATTATTTTAAAATCATAATTATGTTATATTTATCCATGTTATTGGAACATTGTTTAAAAAATAACAAATTTACATATATGATTATTTTTTCAAATTATAATATCATTATTAACCCTTTGTGATTATAATTGTGGTTAACATGGTTAATCTATGATATTTATAACTAGGGTTAATCTAAATGACAAGGTTTAATATGACACTAAATATTTTATGAATTATTTTTTATTCTGGGATTAATACCCTATAATATATTATCC
Organism: Viscum album; assembly: GCA_963277665.1. NCBI lineage: Eukaryota > Viridiplantae > Streptophyta > Magnoliopsida > Santalales > Viscaceae > Viscum > Viscum album. The sequence goes on along the minus strand of CAUJRU010000026.1, from coordinate 862,843 downwards.
ATTAATAACATGAAATGTTGTGTCATTTAGCCTCATTAATTAATTTGTTATAATATAATGACAATTCCTAAAAGTGACCCTGAACACAATCATTATAGTTTACCTACTCCCTTACTTATTAACACAACATTGATTCATATCTCTCAACCAATGCCTTATAATTTCTCTTCCCAGTTTCCTTATAAAATATTTTTAAGTATTTTAATAAAAAATAGACCAATACTCGTGCCCAGAAGATTTGATTAAAGGGTGATTATGTAAGATAATTTATCATCCTTACTAACTCTTTCAGTTTTATTTCATCTTATAATTACTATTAATTTATTGTACCAATTCTGTTCTAATAACTATAATACAATAAATATACATAGATGTTTATATTTTTATGATATGAACATTTTACATCTATTCTCCATTATATTATAATCAAAAACATCACTTGTGCATATGTAAGTCTTACCGTCTCCCCATAATGGGGTAATTTAGTTTTAATCCCCACATTACACGGATGGATGTGAAGATATAAATAGTGATTATATTTGACCTTAATGACATAAATATAATTTTGGAAATATTAATTACTAATAAAATTTATTCCATTAAATATATGAAAAATGGAAATAGTGTTCATTTGTATGTATGACATACCATCTTCATGAATAGTGTAATTCATTTTTCTATCCCTCTCTATATGGATGAAAATAAATAATTGAATATCATTAATATATATGATATTAAATATATATGATATTTAATATAAATGATATTTAAATAATAATTAATATTATAAAGATAATATAGAAATGATTAATGTATAAGGACTGGAACTAGAGAATCAAAACATCCCGTAAAAATGAAGTAGTTACCACCAAGAGTAATAATTTCTACAAGGATTTGATAGTAAACGGATTGTAAAATTTTATAATTAAATAACATATGGTAATATATATATGTTTATCATTATTAGATATATACCTAATAAATATATATTTATTGTACAGGAGTTCCAGAAAAATAAAATGGGAATTAGACCTATGGTATGGGATTCTTGTCTCACCTTTAATTCTATGAGACATATGTCATATTCATCAATTATTTACATTTTTTGAGTATATAATTAATAATTGGAATATTATATCATTAATATGTTTGAAATCATGTTTTTTAATGTTTCATTTAATGTTTTTTATTTCCTGGGAATTACGGTTCAAACGATACTAAAGAGGTAAGGATTTATTTCACAGTCTCATAACTAATCAAGATGTATTATGTTTATGTCACTCCTTGGGAATTTTTATCTTATTTTACATGTTTTTAAATATTTTTATCAATTTTTTTTTCTATTATTATATTAATATATAAAATTAATTTTTTTCATGTTTCAATTTCTACAAAAGGGTTTGAAATGAAGGTTTTTTACATTTTCCAAATGAGGTACTTTGTAACTTTCAAACAAAAATACCGAAGTCATGGTTTTTTAACATACAAGGAATAATAAGAATTTCCCACCATAATGAAACCACAATTATTTTCCACTATAATTTTACACAATTATTCCGAAATAAAATATTTTTCGTCATAAGTGTGGGATTTTTAAACAAATATTGAATTTCTAAGTGAAATTGTTATTTTTCTCAAGAAATTTTTATGAAATTTTTATAGTATTTATATTATACAATGAAAAAAAATAATATGCATATTATAAAATATGCATATGTTACAATGATTCCATCATAATTATCTCTTTAGAAAGGGTATGATTTATTTAATTGATATGTACTATTTTTATACCATTCACTATATTTAATTGGATGGTTTATGATTATGTTAATGGATTATGGAATTTTGTTGAAACATTATATTCTAATTTGAATAAAAATGTATATACTGATTCAGTTTCATTTCATTCATATAAGGAATGTATTATACTAAATATGTGACAAACATGGCCAATTATATCACCTTGATTAATTGGTAGTTCTCACTGAACTACATAGTTTAAGTATTCGTTGAGACCATACCCATTTATGTATGATGTCTTGACCGAAGACTTGTCGGTATGTTTATGAGGTCTATAATTATTTATTAATTTATTTTGGTATTACTAATAAATTTACATGTGAATATATAAATAGTTATAATACCCAATGATATGATTTATGTCTTGTTATTATTGAATTTTTTATCGTTATCTAATCCTTCCATATCATGCTAATGTTTTTGTTTAAATGACATGTGTTTTAGTTATTTAACATTCCATATTTTTTCATATTTTTTTCTATATGGTTACCTTACTAATCATATTATCTCACCTATTTCATATGTTTTCTTTCCCCATGATATGAAGGTTAATTCTTTGAATGAGTTTAATGATAGAAATTACTTACAATTTTTATGTTCAATGATTAATTACAAATTTGATAGGGGTACCTTGTATATATGTAGTTCATAATTACTAATATAATAATTTTTCATTGAGGATTTTATTCCTCGTATCGTATGCTAATGTAATAATGTATCCCCCACTCTAGGCTTATAGGGTCAGGGACTTTACTCTGATGGTTACTTCCAAAACGATAATTATATTCACTTATAAAATTTTAACACTTCCACCACTTCAAGAATCCACTATATCATGAATTTATTATTTAAAATGATTTAATTTTTAACTCCTATAACCCGATCCAAATTCTATAGGATTATTTTCACCTTTTATTTTTATAAGGCCATAATATCTAAGAATTTTTTCATGTGATAACTTAAGAATACAATATTAGTATAAGTTTGACATATTTTTTTCATATAGAAAACACCGTTATAAATAATCTATAAACTTATTAATTATTATATATAAATTTATGTATATAAATATTATTATAGTTATTTAATCATTCTCATCCACTATAAAGAAAATATAGCATCATTCGTGTGTATGCTTGGAATGCCTCCTCTATGGGGAATGTTTTTTGATCATCATTACAACCTCTCCATGAATGTTTATTGGATGGATTTTATGAATATATATTTTTTCAATTTCAAAATTAAAATTCCTCAATGAACATGTTTTATACAAAATAATTCAATCCATTCATTGAAAAATGGGATTATTAATCATGTGTATGATAGACTAAAACCTCTGTGAACTATGATTTTCAATTTTCATCACCACCAGTCACATCATTTATGGTCAATATTGTGGATTTAATGAGGATATATGAATTTTAGGAAAATTTTAATCATTCTCATGTATCTTATTATAACTATATAGATACATCATATTACCAAATATATATTTAAAACATGATACCTTTTAGGTGAATATAATCACCTATGTAAACAATTTCAAAATAATAATTTCATAATTGATTATAAGATTAAATATAATGGTAATATAATTTAATAATGGAATATTTATTATATTAAATTATTATAGAAAGGTGTTGATAATATTTTAAATATTTATTATTATATCACTTTTTAGTCTTTATTTACTTTGATAATTAGTTCACTATGTTATCCATTTTAAGAAGTCATGTAAATGTATTTAACCTACTAAAAATGGGTTATAGGTAATCATTAAAAAAGTATTATTCTATCAAAATATATCTGGGAATGTTGAGTGTGAATCCTCTTACTGTGGATCGATCACATTATCATTATGTTTTTTATGATATGAAAATCCAAACGTTCTAAACCCTAATTATGAAAATAAATTAAAATATGTTTATATATTTTTAGAATATGTTTATAAAAAAATTATAAATAGGATAGTATGTTAATATTAATGTTATTATATAAGTTAATTACAAAATTATTTCAATTATATAGGTGTTTATAAAATCGTCATGTATGATGTAATACAAGGAAATAGTTTTTCGTCTCCAAATCCTTTATTTAAGAAATGTTTTGAATTATGAACCTAATTTCATTTAATTGTTTTAAATGATTCCCAATAGAAATTAATATGATCAAATATCCATTATTCATAATTATTTATTTTAAATTTGAATAAATACCTCCTTCAATAGTTTTTATGTTAAATTCCCCACAAATTGTAGTTTTGATTGTTGACTCAAATTTTTCTTCATTTTTTAATGAATAATATTTTACTATTATCCTTAAATATTTATCAATTAAAACCTATAATAATATTAAATTTCATTTCTACCTCATTTTCCTAGAAAATCATGTTTCACACCAACATATTGTTCCTTGGAAAAATCTAATTTTTTCTGAATATTAAATATTAGAAAGATTAATTACCATTTATTTAATTGATTTTTCCTCCATATACATGTTGTTGCGTCCTTCCAATGTCCTCCAATCCCTAGTGGTAACTAAACTTGTTTTTATCTTTAACGTTATTTATAATTCTATTTATTTATTTATTTAAATTTTTTCATCATTCTTTTAAGGATTTTAGGGTTTCAATAATGGTGTTATAAAAAAATTAAACGGATTTTACATACCATGATTTAATATTCATCCCTTGAACATCATAGTTTTATTAATGTTTTATATATTATCATAGTATATTTATTAGAGTTTTGTTTAGTGATTTCTTTGTGATTTTTTCATCATATATGATTTATTTTAAATATGACTTCAAATTCACATCTTTCTAATATGACATTATGAAATCATTTTTATAAAAAATAGTCTTTGTGATTTCACATAATTTTTAAATGGATAATTATAAAATGGATTTATGGTTTATAAATCACCCTATCTATATGCAATTCATAGATACTCATTTTGGGAGATTATATTTTTTTTGTCAAAAGATCTTTTTTTTACGTGATACCATTTTGAAATGTATTCAAACCCAATTTATTATAATGGGTAATTTATAAAAAGATGAATGATTTGATATATGTGGAACTATATATATGATTAATTTATGGGTGGGGTTCTATACTTCATTTAAATGGATTGTTAGTGTTTATACTTGATGAGAAAAAATTTTGTCCAAGGGAGGATCATTCCTATCCAAAGGGTACACCAGAGGATATAGCACACGAAAAAGGGTATGAAAGGGGATTTAAACGAAGTAAAAGGGTACATAGCTGAATTTAACCCATGAAAAAGGGCACATAACATGATTTATCCCAAGCAAACAGGTGCACGATTGGATTTTTCCCATGTAAAAGGGTGCACTGGTGGATTTTTCATTAGCCAACGGGGTTCAATGCAGGATTTATCCCAAGTTTATGAGTACACAAGGGGATAATCCCAGGAAAAAGAAGGTGTACAGGTGGTAAGTCCAATACTATTATGTGATGTATGTCTTGTTCGGTTTCCTTGCAATTTTCTTTCTATAATTATTTTTATTCCACACACTCATATCATAATCTCGTACTTATTATTATTTTTGTAGACTTATGTTTGATATTTGATTATTCTTCACACATTTTCCATGATATATGTTATTTCATTTGATATTACGTGTCCTTTTATCATCACTCATGGACTATTATTACTGTTTTATTTAGTTTTTAATAAGATATTTCTCCCCTACCCATAATTTTATCATACGATTTTGTTTATACCCTTGATGAAATTTTGATATCTTTTCTTTAACTGGTATTTTTAAGTTAATAATTACATGTGTTTTCTTACCCTAGGTTATGAATATTGTTATATATAATGAAAATTCTATAAGGGACACTCTTTTATTTCAATTATAGATAAAATTACATAAGTTTTCGGAATTTTTTTTGTAACTATTCTTCAAGGACACAAAATGTTTCATTCTTGTGATATTGAGATGATTTATGAGTTGAATGTTTATCCTATGGTAATGTTGTAAAATTTATCTAGGTGTATCTCACTTTTTTCAAAGCTTCTGTTTGAAGAATGAATTTTTAGAACAAGGTTTGTGAGTATGGGGTGGGGGTGCCTCTCTAAACTATAAAATTTCGCCCAAGATAAACAATGTGGACGATACACTATTCCAACATTATAATTATTTATTTGATCTAAATTCCACCACATATATCATTCAATTTTTCTGGAATAAACTATTTTTGAATTCTTGAAATTTAAAGAATGTGTCACATCATGTTATTGAGTATTAAAGATTGAGGTTACATCATTATTATCCTTATTCTATAATATACGACAATATTTTCACTTACTCAACTGTTGTTCTCCTTTTGAAATATACATTCATATTTTATGAATTTATGGATCTTAGTTTTTCAAAATCTATTTTCTTCAACCAAATTTGATTTTAGGTACTATATTTCAATAATACATGCATCTTGAGTTTTCATGTACTTAATAAATGTAAGGATATAGCCAAATACAGTGTTACTAAATCAATATATTGATTTTTGATGATTGAATCACATTAAAAACACATTTCTTATATTTTTTTCCTATTCTAGATAAACTAAGTTATTCACATCTTTTAACAAATCTCTAATAGACTCAACATTATTATTATGTTCAAAAGATGATAATGGTTTTTTAGTATTTATTTCCTCTTATACTAGTCTACATGAAGTGTTTTATTGAGAAATAAATGTAAAAGACCATAAATTAATTTGTTTCATACTGAAAAATTTTCTTAAATTACATTCAGTATTCACCAGTTTATTATCCATTGTGATATCACAAATGATATTTTTTGGATCCTTTTTTAGTGATGTGGTAACTAACTTCCTCATGGGTTTACTATAACCTTCCAACATAGTAAAAATATGATGATCGAATCAATCCACCATCTAAATAATTATTTAATTAAAAGTATAAACAATATCATAATCCCCTATAAAACTCATCAGTTCACATATCAGTATTTTACATTATATATGTATCCATTCTGACAATAATAAACATAAATTAAATAAATAATTGAAAAAATAAATTAATAAGATTTATGTTGTTTTGTAAGATAATAATAAATAATCTGTAATTTTTTTAAAACTAAAATATCCAAAATGGGAAGTATAAAAATATATTATATGTTGATAAATTTTATTTTATTATCATTTTTATCTTATGCACTATATTATTTTTTAAATCATTATTTTCTAAAATTTTATAGTACATCATCTTCAATAATAATCATTTTGAAATATTTTATGAATACATATTACTTTTATAATGAATTCATTATAATTACATATTTTAGGAATATACTAATAGATTATTAAACTCAACCCTAAATGTATTCACTACTAGGTTTCAATAGATATAACATAAAAGTTCTTGGTTATTGATAGAGAATGTGTGAAATGATTCACATCGTAATTGATATTGGAATTTAGTTTGTTAATTTATTACAAGGATATGGTGATATTCATGGATTCATCAACTATAAAATTGTTTCCATGGGACTATACATATATAATTCTAGGGGATATCATATGTTTGTGAGATCAAACAATTTATAATTTTCATTATATAATTTATTTATTTTTCAATGGAAATATTAAAGGTAATTTAACTATGGGATCTCTATGAGTGATATTATTTTTTAATTATAATCGTATAGTGATTATTCAATATATTGATGGATTAGAAAAAACAATTAGTTATTATTTATCATTTATACTAGTTGCATGTTTTCAGAGAAGTAATATCCAATACTGTGTATAAACCCATAGTTTTAGTCACCATTAATTATCATCGTGGAACATATCTGGGGATAATGGTAGCTATATTTGGGGATTGATAATTATTTTGAATAATTCATTAAAACATCATTATATGAATTTAATTATTTTAATAATATATTCTTTAAACCCAACACAATAAAATTTTACTCAGTCTTCCCATCAATTACTTACTCAATTAAATTATTAATGATTAGTTAGTATAAATTGTTAAAATCATAATTCATAGAGAATTTATTATCAATAATTTAAATGGTGTTAAATAATATTTTAAAAAACATTTAATTTTCACTATAGGTCCCATAATATGAGAATTGTTTAGTCTTAAATGGTAATATTATTTTATGTCTTTGTGATACTACAGAAATTATCATTATTTCTAGGAAAATTAATGTACTAATTTTATTTTTGATTATATTAAATGTGAATTTCCAGGATGAATTAAATATTACATCAACTGATTCAATTTTTATGTATATTTTCTCATTTTGTATTCCATTATTTTGTTAAATATATAGAAAATGAAGTCGAATGCTAGTGTATATATAGAAAAATTCTAATATTAGAGTAAAAAAATTAAATAAATATATTTAATGATCAAAATAAAATTTATTTTTCTAGAAATATGAAATATACTATATATATATATATCTTGATAATTATCAATAAAATATTGATATGATGTGTTGTTCATATTTATTTCTTCCACGGAGAATTTCTTTTGTGGAATATAATAATTTCGTCATATACACGAGACAAGCATCATAACCCTTCTAGTATTTATGAAATTGAATCATATAATTCAACATATTTTTTTTACCCCATTGAATTTTCTTATCGTAGAATTACTCATATACCAAAGATTATTATCTAGTATGCATAAGTAGAGGTAAAATTAGTAATTTCTATGCTATCTATTTTCATATTTATTTAGAATTCCGAATTCAAAATTTGTTTTTACCAAATCCCCATATATAAACGTAATGAATAAATTTAATCATGGAAATTATGGATTTAGATTTATCTTGATGTTTTGGCCTTTGTTTGTAACCCTATTAGATATGGTAAATAAACAAACATGATATTTCATAACATGATAAAATTACACTCTAGGTTTATATATAACTTTTTATTCATTATGATCATAATTTATGACATAAAAAAACAACAACAAAAGTATTAAAAATAGAATTATCATGTAATATTTAATGTATCAGATCCTCCAATAATTTACGACAACATGTTTGAAAACTATAGTGGATAAAAACAAGACATTTCCATTCATCTCATTCATACTGAAGACATGTGAATAGTAAAATGATAATATTTTTCCTATTAACTAGTAATAATGTTTTAAAAGAAATTTATACTTATTGTGTATCACTATATAAATAATTTATCCATGAAAATAGATGTTTTGGACTTCTTATATCTATTTAAAAATTATAATATAATAAAAATATTAAATTTTGTAATTATTTTTAAAATAAAACATAATATTGTTTTAGGGAAATAAAAGTAAATTATGAATGGGAGTTGGTAGGAAAGCGGGGGCTGAGTTATTGGAAAATTCTAATGTGAACGCATGATTTATATAATTCTTTTGTACAATTTTTTTTATTATATAAGAATATCAACTATGGATGTGAAATAAAATCCCAATGTTTTGAACACACAACTCTAATATATATATAATCAAGAAATAGTTTCAATGTAATCCAATTACTATTCAAAAAAATTATAAAAGATAATAATAATGAAGCCCGCGGGGGCTGGGTGAGTTGGTTCAAGGCGGTGGCATCCCGTCGTTGAGCTTCCGGGTTTGAGTCCTCACAAAGGCAACGTGCACTATACGCCAGCGATCCTCTCGTCCCCTCGACTCTGTGGGAACTGGCCCAAGCCCATGGTTGGCCACCATGGGCCTAGCTGGGGACGTGTGACAGGGGGTGGGGTAAGGCCGCCTCAATACCCTCTAAACCGACAACATGTTTTTAAGGCGGTGGCGTCATGTCGCCGAGGTTCCGGGTTCGAGTCCTCGCAAAGGCAACGCGCACTATATGCCAATGAATTACTCGTGGGCCCCTCTACCCCGTGTGGAACTGTCTTGAAAGCCTGGGTGCCGTTACACCTAGGCATGCGGCTGGGGGAGTACATATAGGCGCCCGGTGGCGGGTGACGGCCCACCTATACCGTGTAACCCCTTGGGCCTGAAAACCCAGTGTACTTTAAAAAGATGGCTGATGAGGGGCGGGTTCTTCGTGGTTCTGAGATTGGCGAAAAGGAACCCCTGAATGTTCCTGTTGGTAGGGCTTTTTCTCTGGTTCTTCCTCAAGATCGCATTGGTTATAAGGAGATCTTTTCTCTCTGTGATCCTCGGCTTCGGGAGCCCTTGCCTCGGGCTTCGATTGTGGACCCTTCCAGCTCGCATAAGAGTTTTGCGGAGGCTGTTAAATCCTATGTCCGTCCTTCTTTCACTGATTTCGTATCCCCCTCTCCCGGTAGGGTGATTAGAAAAGGATGGGTTGCTTATGTTGTGGCAAACCAGAATGTCGTTGAGGAACGTGTTAGTCTTTGCAAATTCTCGATTATTTCTAGAGTCATTACTCCGAAAGGTGAAAGGATGTGGAGATTTCAGGAATTGACCAATAAAATTACCTCAGCACGGGGTTTTGAAGAATGGAAGATGACGGCAATGGGCAGGGGCTTCTTTCATATTGTTTTTCCTAATGATGACTTCAAGAGGAGGGTGTGGAGTGTCAGATCCATTGCCCTTAAGCCAGGAATTCTTCGAATACAAGAATGGGATCGTAATTTTGATCCTTTTAATGTCTCCAACACACATGTTCAGGTCTGGGTTCGTATTTATAAGCTCAATTGGCTATATTGGCATCCACAGATCCTTTGGGATATTGCATCCTCTGTGGGTAATCCAATTCGCATGGATAGGGAAACTGACAATCCATGATTTGGCCATTTTGCCCGGGTTTTGATTGAGATTGACATGGAAAGCACGCTGGTGGAGGAAGTGATTCTTACCACTAGGGATGATAGTATTACTCTGGGAATTTTCTATGAATGAAATCCAAAGTTCTGTAAAGAATGTAATGTTTTAGGACATCTACCTGAGGAATGCAGGAGGAAAAACTTTTGTGCTTTCTGCAAAGTGAAGGGACATGATGTGGATGAATGTAGGAAAGTAACTAAGACTCAGAAGCCTCCCTCTTCTGATATTCACAGTTCATTTCCTGTGCAGGAGGTCTTACAGGATGATATCTTATCTCTTATTGGAATTATTGAGCTTGAACAAGCTGCCAAGGAGGTGCTTGGAAACCACACCTATATGCCTGATTCTCCCTTTTCTTCCATTGAAACTGTGGTGCATTCCACTCTTTTTGGGGCTTCTGAGAACTCTCTGAGCAATGCAGTGGCTCCTTGTGATAGTGGTCAGATTGCCAATGAAGGAATTGTTCAGGGTGCCCCTCCTATGCTTCCTGCCACGCTTATTGCAGGGGGTTCTGGTGTTTATCAGGCTCCTAAGGTTGCTGAATCTGGAGTCGCTGCTACCCAGGAGTCTCCTCACCTGATCTCTCATAAGTCTCCTTCAAGGATTTCTGTTTCTTCCCCTGAAGGATCTATGAAGACTGACACTGGTGTTGCTGCTTCCTAGGGGTCTCCTCCCCTCTTTCTGGATAAATCTCACTTACAGGTTTCCATCTTTCGGGCTCCGGATGGATTTTCCTTGCTGCCTCCTGGCTCTGGAGCTGCTGCTATCCAGGGATCTTCCCTCCTTACACATGATAAGTCTCCATTACAGAATATTTCCCCTCAGTCCCCTGCTGAGGTGAATTTTTCTCAAGTCCCAACCGGCAAATCTGCAAAGAGGAGGAATGAACCTGAGCTGATTTTGGGTATTGATACCTCCACGAATAGGTTCAGTCCTCTATCTGGGGTGTTATGGTCAGACTCTGCCGAGGAGGATAATGAGGATGTCCATGATCAGAAATCTGATGATATAGCAGCTATTTCTGGGATTCTTCATATGGACTCCATTTCTAAAGGAAAGGGAAAGGACAAAGGAGAGATTTCTAGGGGTGGGGTCCAAACAAGGGCCATGACTGCCCTGCATAGATGAAAATTCTTTTCTGGAATTGTCAGGGGCTTGGGAATGCTCCCACAGTCAAGGCCCTTAGACATGTGATCATGACCAATAAGCCTCTTATCTTTGGAATTGCTGAGCCACGAATGAGTTTTAGTAATTGGAAGGCCTTCAAATGGGAATCTCTCGGATACTCCTTTGTTAGTCAGAATGAAGGGAATATGGAAAGTCTTTGGGTCTTCAAGCATGACTCAATCAGCTTAATTTCTTGTATTCAGGGGAAGCAGATTGTTTCTGTCTCTTTATGTTTAAATGGGTTCTCTTACTTTGTTTCCGGCGTTTATGCTGCCAACTCTTATTTGAAAAGGAGGGATTTATGGAATGATGTGTCTTCTTTATCTTCTAATCATCCTCCTAACTGGATCATCATTGGTGACTTTAATACAGTCTTAAGACCGGAGGAAAAAACTGGTTCCTACTTTAACCGGGTTGCTGCCAATGACTTCTCACAATGCATTGATTCTTGTAACCTTATTGAAGTCTCTATGGCTGGTGCTGATTTTATGTGGGGCCGTTACACTATCAATGGGAGGCAGGCCAGCAAGTTAGAGAGGTGTTTTATTCAACTTGATGATAATAATGGTATCATTAGTGCTTCGGGGCTGCTGCTTCCTAAACTTCACTCTGACCATAACCCCCTGGTGATGGATATCTCAGATGGTGTTTCACGTACGGCCCATATTCCCTTCAAATTTAATAATGCATGGCTTGTGATACAGGGGTGTCGGGAGATCGTCACTGCTTCCTGGAATTCTGGGTGTATAGGATCTGCCTCTAAGATTCTATCTTCCAAGCTCAAGATTACTAAGATGAGGCTTAGGGAATGGAGTAAGAATACCTTTTATAAGCTTTATGAGGACATCCATGATACTGAGATGAATCTTCTGAATTTTCAGAATATTAATCATTTGAATTCCATGCCATCCAGTGATGAAACTTAGGCTTTTTCAAAGCTGGATGATCTGCTCAATACCAAGGAGAACTTGGCCAGATCCCTTTACAACATCAAATGGCTGAAGGAAGGGGACAGAAACTCTAATTTCTTCCACCGTATTCATAAGGAAAGGAAATTTAGAAGAGGCGTATCTGCTATTAGGATTAATGGAAGACTGTACACTGCAGAATCTGAAATTTCTAACGTGGTTGTGAGTTTTTTTTTTCTGATCTTTATTCTGATAATGGACCTGATTTTTCTCATCTGATTGCCCAGAATATTTTTCCTTCCATTGATGATCAGTCTAATGAGGATCTGGCTAAGCTTCCGGGAGGGAAAGAGGTTAGGGATGCATTGTTTTCTCTTAACATTGATAGTGTGGCAGGGCTGGATGGGTTCTCAAACAAGTTTTTCATGTTCAACTGGGATGTTGTCCATGAGGAAGTGGTGAATGCTGTCAGGCAGTTCTTTATTTCTTCTTCCATGAATTTTGGTTCCAACTCTAATTTCATTGCTTTGATTCCTAAGAAGGAGAATGCAAGTGACATCAAGGACTTCAGACCAGTTTAAATTGGGAACACCATACCTAAGATAATCAGCAAAATCATTGCCACCAGGATGGGTCTAGTGGTCAAAGGTTTCATCACCCCAAACCAATTTGGGTTTGTCCCTGGACGAAATATTCAAACCTGTATTTTTACTGCCTCTGAATGTATCAATGCTATGAGAAGGAGGGTTATGAAAGGGACCTTCGCCATGAAAGTGGATATCTCCAAAGCCTTCGACACTATGAAATGGAGTTTTCTGCTATCCATTCTCAGGATGCATGGTTTCTCGACAAGATTTATAAATCTGATTCACTCTATCCTTAGGAGTGCTCGGTTATCTGTTTTGGTGAATGGATCTCCCAGGGGTTTTTTCAAATGCTTTAGGGGATTTCGTCAAGGGGATCCTCTGTCAGGTCTCTTATTTGCTCTTACTGAGGACTATTTAAGTCATTGTCTCAATAATCTGGTCCAAGGTGGTTTGTACAATCTGATTCCAGCGGAAAAGGATCTTCATGCCCCTTCTCATCTCCTTTATGCCGATGATATCCTGCTCTTTGGAAGGGCTGATTGTAAGACTGTTAATTCCATTAAATCCATATTTAGTCACTATGAAGATGTGGCAGGGAAGGCCATTAGTCTTCAGAAGTCTTTCGTGGTCTTTGGGAAGGGAGTTTCCATTAGAAAGCAACTCAGAATTTCGAGATCTCTTGGAGTTAGTAAGGTATCACTTACTTTTAATTATCTTGGTGTTCCTCTTTTTTGGGGAAGGGTTAATATATTTTATCTTGAGTATTTTTCTCTCGTATCACTGCTCAAATGGCCCATTGGAAAGGAAAAGCTATGACCCAAGCTGGACGAATCTGTCTTGTTAATTCTGTGATCACTTCTATGTTTGTTTATGATTTCTCTATTTACTGATGGCCAAGGAATCTTCTGAAGGAGCTCCAAAGGCTTATTAAGAACTTCATTTGGACTGGTTCTATGTTTGAAAGGAAGCTTGTTGTTGTGTCCTGGAAGGATTTCACTAATCCCATTGAAATGGGGGGACTTGGCATCAAGGATCTGGTCTATTTCAATGAGTCCCTTATTAGCAAATTTACCTGGAATCTCCTCACATCTTCTGATTATTCTATGGAGTTCATTGCTGGCCGTTTTATCTCACGCCTTTGGGAAGATTATCCTCACTATCTTTTATCCTCTGTCTGGCCTGCTTTGAGGTCTTCCTTTATCGGGTTTTCGGCTTCATCAAAATGGCTGGTCAGCAGGGACTCAATGCTGAATATATGGTCTACTCCTTGGCTTTCCAGACATATTCAACAGGATTTCCAGATCCCTTCTCACCTGTCAACTGCTCGGATTTCTTACCTGCAGGCTGCCAGTCCGGGTTTATTGGAGTTCATTCCCCCTCATTTTAAATTTGAAATTCTCAATTTTAGGTATATGGACCATGACACCTTTATTTGGGAACCGAGTAGCAATGGAATCCTTACCACTCGGGATATGTACAGATTCCTCTGTAATGGGAAGACTCCTACTCCTCGGTGGCTGCTTGCATGCATGAATTTCTTTATTCCGCCTTCTGTTTACTTGCTTTTATGGAAAATCTGGAAACGAAGACTCCCAGTCCACTCCACCCTTAAAAGAGCTGGTTTCCACATTGTCTCGGCTTGTCCTATCTGTCGAGTGGCTGTGGAATCTCTTGACCATCTTTTTTCTGTTGCTCCTTTTCTTACAGGCTTTGGAAATATATTCAAGATATGACTGGGTGTTGTTTGAATGTCACCTCACTGGATAATCTCCTCCAGTCTGCTGCTTCGGCCCGATGCAGTGATCAGGTTAGAAATATTAATATGGTTGCAGTTTCCTCTTTGCTTGAGTTTATCTGGAGGGCTCGTAATGCTCAACTCTTTGAGCATACCATGCCCACTTTTTTTCTGGTGTTAGAGCTATTCACAGGGCTATTTGTACTGCTTCTAAGATACAAACTGAGTGCATGAAAAATTATTTGATGACTTTATTATCTTTAGGAACTTTGGTGTGAGCGGCATACCTTGGAAACCATTGGTTCTAAAATATATCCGATGGATTCCTCCTATTCCTTCCTGGCTGAAAATCAATGTTGATGGTGCGGCGGCTGCGTCACCAGGACCTTCGGGTTGTGGCGGCGTCTTTCGTACTTATCGGGGCTTTGTCAAAGGCTGCTTTTATCATTATATTGGGCAGGGCTCTTCCATTGAAGCTGAGTTATGGGCAATGATCAAAGCCATTAATTATGCTGCCCATTTTGGCTAGAATCAGACTCTATGGTGGTTGTGGACATTCTCAAGAAGCGATCCAGGAATGTTCCTTGGGTTTTAATGCCTCATTGGATTGAATGTCTACGTCTTCTTGACTTCATTGTCATTGATGTGACTCATTCTTACATGGGAGGCCAATCAGGTCGCTGATGCTTTATCAAAGAAGGCCATTGAGGAGTCATGCTCGGATTGGTCCTTTGTTGCTCCCGAGTGTTGTGTGCGCTTTGTTTAGGATGATTCGGGTGGGAAGTTGTTCTCCCATCTTTGCAAACCCCCCTTTTGATGCTTGTCTTTGTACTTTATTTTATTTAATAAAATTTGGTAGGGGTGGATCTCTGATTCACTCCTGGGCCTTTTGGTTAATAATAATGATAATATGAACAAAAAATGAAATTTAACATATTATCAATCCAATAGAATATAAAAACAAATAGATAGTAGAAAATTACATGAAACTTCATAATAAAAGAATAGAATGATGAAATAAAAATCTATATATGAAAGAAGAAGAATATGATTGAGGAGTTAGAGAGGTAGGGTATACAAAATTTTTAAGGGTCATCTCCTATGGATCATATTGGATAAATTTTTATGCTTCATTTCAACACTCATGTGTTTTCCACTCACGGAAGAAGACGAGATTAACTAACACACCCAATAAAAGAGAAACGAGATGAAAAGTGGATGGTGGAGGGATAACCAAGAAATAAAATGTGTATTGAAGGGGTGTAGGGTTGACCAGGAAAGGGATAGAGGAATTGAATGAAATATAGATCAGGTGATATAGATGATATTTGGAAAGGTTAGGAGGGATGGTTAAGGGAACATGATAGAGAGTAGGGATAAAGAAACTAAATTCCTGGTGAAATATCACATGTCTTTTAGTTATTATTTCAATGTGAACATTAACTTCCATCATTATAGTCTATGTATATCCCTGATTTCTAGATGAAAATGGGTATATCTCATTATAATGGATATAGGCATACATGACCTTGTCTTTTGGTCACATCTTATGTATGGAGACTTAAATATTATGTACATAAATATGGACTCATGTTTTAGTAATATTCAATACATTCCACCATAATAAAAACATGATGATTATAACGGTTTACTGTATTTAGAGACAAGATATATAATAAGATTATTTTGTGAATGATATTTAATATCTCCCATAATGTCTTCTAACATATTGGAATTTCTTAAAATTTCATATTTCAACACATTCTTCATAACATGCATAAAGGAAAAATAATATAGAGTTAGCTCAGATACATAGTATGTGTAAACACGATAGATATCATTCAATGATATAAAGTGTGATGAGATAATAATTATGGTATGGTATAATGCTTTTATCATTATAAATTCATACATCAATACTCATAGATCATAAACATGAATCATGCCATAATTTTTTGGTTGTTCAAAATACATGAATAAAAATAGAATCAAAGCTCATGGGCCATGGGAAACTTGATTCACATAAAAATAGGTCATAATTGAGAGAAATAATCATAATAATAGATATATTATGCCAATGATACTCATCCAGACATTCAAAAAATGTATGGTAGAGGATAAAAACACATTTACATGCTTCAGTCTTGCGATAATCTCCCATGTACCCTATTTTGGTGTTTGGATGAACTCCCATGTACCATATTATGGGATTGGAAGAACATAATAATAAACCACAATAGGTCTTGGGATAACCTCTTTTGTACCATATTTTTGGATTGGGATATCCCCCAATGTACCATACAATGAGATTGGTATAACCTACTATGACATCCCAGCCCAGAATCCACTAAAAGGTTTCCCCGTGCTGGTGGGCCACATTTCCTTTAGCAGACCTCCCCACATACAAGAGGCTGACCACTACCCGTGAGGGCCTAGGGTTTATCTGTTTGAAGACAATTTCCTAATGACATAGTGTATAACATCAGATATGTAATAATAATTGGTATATAAATAATATTAAAAAATAATTATAAATAAACCATTGTCCGAAAAAAATATAGAGAAAAATATGTCAATAATAATCAACTCAATAGATTAATAGTAGATTATAACACATAAGATGATGCAATTTCATGTCTCTGTAAAATTGGAAAACATGAATACATGGAAGTAGGAAATAAATGATATACAAAAAATTACAAAAACAAACAGCCTAATAATCTTGACCATTGGACTTATTATCTAATACAAATATTTCCCCTATAAAAAGAAAGCATGTTATTTTTCCAAAGATGTACACCTTCCCTTATCAGCATAGAAATACATATAAACTACCCTTGTGCAAAATTTGGCCCAGATAGGGTTTTAGATAATTCTCAGTATCCCATGACCAAGGATGTCCATACAATCTAATTTGTGAATCTAAACTACCAGTCCACATGTATATATACATCTAAATCAATGATAAATAATTAACACATGTGTTCTTCAACATCGTATGATAATGTCTCAAAACATGTATTCATTTATGTAGTTATATTATGTTTAATTTATAGAGATAGGTCATGTGTGATATAACAACACTAAAAAGTATCAGGATTATAATAACAAAAGAGGATCCAAGGTACAACTAATGAATCTTTTAACTAAGCGGTTAACCGTCTCATTGTAGTAAATCATGTAGTTAGACTGTTAAGAGGTTTGAGTGTAGTCCAAGAGGCATCACCCATGGCATTAAATTGTAAACAATTCCGACTAAGTCGAATGATATTGTCCATTATAAGAACAAGCTATGCATGAATGAGTATAATGGGGTGATTCCAAGGAATTACATCTCCATATAAATTGAGTTGGGTCGAAGGAGTGTATCCAAGGAATGAAAATAATCAGTAAAAAATATCATGTGATTCATCGATAGTATACTGAGGCATTCACATAGTAAGAAATTGTATGATTCCATGGGGGGTATCTCCCTTGTAAAATTCACTCAATGAATCTGAATGGTGTCCTCTGAGTTCTCATGTAATTCCCTATAGAATCTAAGGCTACCTCAAGTCAGAAAACTTTTATAAATAATAAAAAAATTCATATTAAATAGTCACATTAAACATAATTATTTTTCATTATTTATTTATGTACATGCAATAATCATGGCCTTTAATAAGTTAATTGGTGCATTCCATTACTGTCAATTTATGTGACATGGTATAACACGTACATGAGACCATTTACTAATTTAATTACATAATCATTTACTCGGTTCATTTCATTACCTTTTATTTGACATGATATGGAGAGCTTAAGAAATCCAACCCATTACTGTACAATTACATTTTAATAGGTCAAGTGATTTCTAATAATATACAGTCTATTTAACATTTTCATGGTTCATTAATTTATTGTAACAACTAACATAGAAGTTTCATGTGATTTCAATACAATATAAAATGGTTAGGAATTGAAATTTAATAATTAATTTTATTATGTAAGGGATTACCATTATTAGGGTAATGCCAACACACATTAATGGTTTCTCAAGTGAACACAGATGGGTTTCCATGGTATATATAAGGAAACACACTACTTAGGGGAGAAAATATTAAGGTCCATACCTCTAAAAAATAAAGAAAATGTCTAAAAACTTCCCTATAATATGATCAAAATGATTATAAGAATAAAATATTAATTTAATAATCAACACTGGATGGAACTAAAATTTGTAAAATAATGAAAGTTTACAAAAATAAGAGACTTTTATGGAAAAGTCATAGAACACCCATCTCGATCCTATAACACTATCCTCATCGAGTACCCTCCATAAAATTGATCTATATTGGATGAAAACAATAGAATGGATCAATGTTCGAAAAATAGAGCTTCTGATCCTGAATCAAAATAATATCATCAAGGTTAATTCATATGAAGAACTTACCCTATAGGATGAAGTACATACTAAAAGGAATCCAATGTGGTGATCAAATCTCAATTTAGAATCTGAAAGACAAATACAAACAACAACCTATGTTGATGATAAGGTTTGACATCCCATTAGAGAGAAAATAGGCCTTATGTTGGTTGGAAGAACAAATTAGAAGAGGGGTGAGTTAAATTAGATTTTTTGTGGAAAATAGTCTTTATACAAATATTATTGGGTCTCAGGGTTTGGTAGCACGATTTTCTAGACTGTTCACCAAATGTGCACATGGATCTTCCTCAAGAGGGGATCTGTGTGGTTACCTTTCAGTATTTGAGAAACATTGAACCAACTATGACATTATCTTATGCTAAATATGGTTGAAATATATATGGGCATTCACCCTTGGGAACACAGTTAGGGAAGACTATGAGAGCATCTATTCCCTCTAAAATTCCATGCATGTTTAGGATAATTAGTCAGGGATGGGCCGTACAGTTTCTACTAACCATGGGACCTTGGAGTTTCATCAAATTATTGTGGTTCCAAGCACCTAAGAAGCCATGGACACTCAAAAAACATCCAGAAACTCATTAGGTATACATAAATGTTCCAAAAAAATAATTACATGGATATATACTGGATCCATACCTCATAAAAATTAGGGTTTTTATAATATTCCCCCCTTAAAAGAACTTTTCCATAAATTCTCCATCCATATACATGAAATACTATCTATGAAAAAATACTACCCCATAGCACGTACATCACTCTCCCTATTCTTATTATAATCTTGTACATGGTTGTGCTTCCATATCAACCACACTAATTGGACAAACCATCCATAGATAGAATTTTTTCTTTATTCAATGATGTGTATGGGATAATCTTCAAAAGAAGCATCATCATATAACTCAAACTCAACAACATAAAAAGTTGGAGATAGGTGACATGACAATAATGAGTGTACAAGACATGGAATATTTCATTCATGGAATAATACCTCTTGTATAACATCAACTGATAGGCTATTGGCCATACTCAATCTAGAATTTCAACAATCCCGAAAAAGTGAGGAGGAAGATTCCCTTGCCTTAACAACCATTTTTTTCCATATCTAGGAGAAATACACAAGAATCCATGAAACCCACCATCGAAATATAGTGGGCTTGAAAAATGATTGCCCTTGGATTTTTGTCTAGACTATGTATTATACATACACTTCCTGATCACCTAAACCTACTATGAAGTATCCTTAATGATATGTGGACCTAGTAGTACTACATCTACTACTTCTAACCTTCACATGGGTGAGTGTCATTATTTTAATGTCTTGTCCCAGGGGACACACATTGGTGCCCCAAGCTAGTTAGTAACATGACCTCATGCATGCCACCCTATATGCCAGTGGTAGTAAACTAGTTGCAACAGTCTAATATCTATCATGAGGAGACTATTCCCTCACTATCATAGAATCATAAGAGTGGAAATAAATAAGAAAAAAATAATGATATAACCAATTACCAATCCAAAATAGTATCACATGATTACCAAATATGAAATAAAACAACCAAAACTAAACAATAATTTTTTCATTCCAAATATCTTTCGTGTGTCATTATGAAAGCCAAAAAATAAATAGACACTCAAAACCCCCATCTGGGTCCCAAATAACGTCAGATTCACTCATCCATGATCCATCAGAAAGCAAAATCTACCATACGACCCATTCTGGTATCTTGTCCTTCAAATGTGAAGTTTATTCAGGTACTAATCATTAAACCCTTGTACAATATGACTACAACTCAGTAGGTCACCATCGATGATGTCTAAAACAATATCTGTTAAATAAAATTTTATGTAGTTTTGAAAAGTGGAAAAATAAAATAAATAAAGTAAACATTTTACATATATTCTATTTTTATTTATTCAACCACATAAACCAATGGGTTCTTGGTGAAACATGAACTATCAATACCTTCTTCGGATAGTTTTGGATTCTTAATTATCACAAAGGGATATCACATATCACAATACCATTGGTATCATTTATAATTACATTCAATTAATATCATGTCCAATTAGAACCATAGTCCAATGACATAATTTTTTCCAAGAACATTATGTCTAGAAACCTATGGGTATTTGAAGTATTAGTCTTTCTCCCACAACTCATTTATTACTATGGGATTTTGAAGCATACGTACATATCCCACACATAAATATCCATAAGTCAAACAATTTGTCTTTGGAATTAGTACTCGTAGTCCCACACTCATATATTAATCAACCACACAAGGTGGCTTTTCAAGCATCAAAATATGTCCCACACTAATATATCAATAAACACATATATCACACATAGACCTTTTTTTCCATCTAATCATCATTACCCCATTTATAAACATTTCACATCATGAAATACCATTATAGTGTTTTACAAAAAAATCATGGTTAAATTATCTAACACGTGAAATAATATGAGCAATTCATCATTAAACCATTTTTTTCAATTCATATAACCCATTAATCCATGTTGGTCACGTCAACCATATCATAATACCCAATGTAAATTAATTTCGATTATATTAATTGACCAATTACCCAATCCTTATTTCCCTTCAATTCCATTATCACAACATTCCAAAAAATAATTAACCAAATAATTAATACAATTCCATGATTCTAAAAATTATATAATGAATTATTTTATTATTTTCATGATTAAATTTTCAATATTCCCAATTCAAATTCCAAATCCCATGTATAGAATTTGACTTTATGACTATGTGAATTAAATATACACCACCTATCACAATATTGTCAATAAAGGCTCACCAAAAGAAATATCAAATTGAAGCAGAATCACTATGATCATGATGAAGATTGAGATATATATACAAAACCTAGATTCAATAACAATCAGATTAGAACTTTCGTAATATAGATCTAGTTCAAATAAAAATAATGTAAAACATCCCTTTATGGGATGAGATAAATATGAGAGAGAGGGGAAAAATCTGGATGAGAAACTCTTACTCGGAGAGGTGAATATCGTAAATTTTTTAATCGATTACCAAACATCGTAGGTTAGAATTCCATGTAACACATTTAAGAACCTCTAGAAAAAATTGAAAATGGTTTACAGTTGATCTATGGTGTTTGGGGATATAAAATGGGGCATCCATAAATTTTTAAATAATTTTTAAAAGACAAAAATTCTGAGCGCAATGTTTCATATAGGGCCACATGGTTTTCCCTAACCACGTTTTCCTCCCAAGGGGATGCACACATAATAAAAAAAGAGAACATTTTTTTCTAAAATATACCCAAACTTTGAAATCCCTCTCTATTGGGATTTCATGTTTTTCTATGGAAGGGTATACAGTTTGGGAAAACCTTGTGCCAACCATACACTTCCCAAAACCCCTAAAAAATATAAATATTTTACCTAAACAAACCCATGATAAAACCAAAACAATGTGTACCCCATATAAGGGAAATGGTATACCAAAAAATAAACTTAGGATATATTTGAAATTTTTTAATGATCTTACAATATACTACCATTTTTAATTGCTAGTCTTTGAGCCATATTTTCAAGAATTGCTACGATTATGAGGAAAAAAAATTGGTCCACTGACCATGCATATCTATTTTTCTCTCTGTTGTTTCTTCCTAAAGAAATCCATATTTCCACAAAAATTGAACTATCGGTAGATTCCTTCCCCCATACACATTCAAATTGCAATCCAATACACATATTAGATTCTCCAAAAAGGATGCATTGATCTAAAGCTCAAAATAATCAACATCGATCACATGAGAAGGGATATGGTGGTACAATAGAAAATATGACATATGAAGAGCAACATGAATAGAAATATATATATGGGATAGTAAATCCGGGCACTATGGGATCGATTATTTCTATAACCTTAACCGATCCAATAAGATTGTGTGTCACCTTTCCATGTCTGTGAATACTATAGTAACCCAATCTATGTAACACCCAATAGAAAACAAGATAACCCAATATATAGTCAATGGGTCATCGATGTATATTAGTATAAAAATTCTATCTACTCTAAGACATAGTCATATATTTCTGAATCAACTGAACTTCCTCTAACGTATCCTACAGAAGACATAGTTCAAATAACTCTGACTCACCGACCTCCATCAAACAAATAGGGGATCTACATGGCCTACTATAAATATACTCATGTAGGGAGTTATTTATAGTTCCTATTAATTTTTTTAAAAGGTGAAATCAAAAGTGCTAAGTGTGTATCCCATGACGCACCAATGTCATGAACACACTCCTGTAGCATGTCCTAAAAACCTATAGAATACGTTCTGACTAGAAATCTGTCTATAGGTGGAATACCATACTCAATAATACCTGTGTACAAAGAACTGTCGGAAAAACCTTTCAGAATCCTAAATTAAATAATGAGTCCTGATCTGAATCAATAATATTTGGCACCCTATACAGATGAACTATTTCCCAAATAGACAACTCTTTCGACTGATCCACTATAAAATTATCTCATATAGGCATGAAATGCACTACCATACTAATCATGTCCACAATAAACCAAATATAATTATTTTTCTAATGCTTCTTAAAGAGACCTTCCATAATTTCCACAGTAAAATCATCCCACATCAATTTTTGAATGGTTAAAAACTATATGAAACCACTACATAATTGTTGCTCGGACTTCACCTATTGATAGGTCTGCATCATGTCACGAACCCTACTATCTCCATTATCATGCATTACCACCAGTGTTGCTGACATAGGTCATGATATATTTTGACCAAAAATGGATGCAACACCCAATTCAAGGTGTGAAATTTATTCATCATCTTCCCCTGCATGCATGTAGGCACAACAACAGGGCCACAAAAAGAGAAGAATGGATCGTCATCTATTATATAGTCAGAAGGTGACTTCCAACATTCAATTCATTAAATAAAGGAAAAAAATTATAGAGCCTCATATTACTATTGTCTATTCTGGCTCAAAAGGGTAGACGCCACTGAAACTAAAACATGATTCATCATCTAATACCTCTTCTGAACCACATCATGTATTTCAATGAGAAATTTACTCTTCTTCCGCACATCACTAGACTCAATAGATGTATGAGTTTGAGTTTTCCATATTAATTAATTTATAATTATTTTTCCCTTACGGGTGTATATGAATGATCAAAATAATATAACTGTATATACTCAACCTACCTATATTATCAGAGATTAAAATATCATTGGTAAAAGATATAAATTAATCTCTTGTTATTATTCACATAGTAAACATCTATCCAAATAGACAGGGATGCCAAAAATTCATTTAATAAACCACTATATCCAACTCTATGTCATGCTTAGTGTAGTCCCATTCATATGGCCTCAACTATAGAGACACATATGCCGAAACTCATCCTACCTCAATCATTTCTTATCCAAGCTCGATCTAGAATGCTTCACAAAAAATGGTACACTCCTAACCTGGTTCAGGGTATGATCAACGTTGGCATGATAGTCAAATTATTTCTCAACTCCTAGAAAGAATTATCACATGAT
Organism: Viscum album; assembly: GCA_963277665.1. NCBI lineage: Eukaryota > Viridiplantae > Streptophyta > Magnoliopsida > Santalales > Viscaceae > Viscum > Viscum album. Next base: position 837,811 of record CAUJRU010000026.1, on the reverse strand, counting down.
CAAGACCATTAAAACATTCCCTCCTTAATGGTCAAGCCTGAAAGAGGTTCTTTTGAATGGTAAAATCCATGGATGAACCTTTGATAATAACCTGCTATCCCCAAGAATATATGGATATAAAAAACATTTGTGGGAGGCACCCAAGAAACCCCTACATGTACCATCTTTGGATCCACTAGCACACCACAATTCAAGATGATGTAACCCAGGAAATGTTCCTAATCAATCAAGAATTGACACTTAAATAGATTTTTGTATTGAAAATACACAATCAGTGTACTCAGGATGATTTCAATACGTTGGGTATAATCATCATGCATCTTGGATTACACCAATATTTCATCATCAAATACTAAAAAAACTTGATCCAGCTATGGATTATTGATTCGGATCATCATAGCTATAAACATTGATGGTGTGCATTTTATTGAATTGAATTAGAAGACACCCATAAAGACCATACAATCACCATAATCGAGTCCAAGATATATGAGACGGTTGAAATATCAACAAAAGATACCATAATCTCAAGTTGATATTATTTAAAATAATTAACTCCCCATAATTGGTAAATTTGATGTTCAATACACAGAAGTGGTTTCATTTTCTTTATATTGATCATATTCAACTCCCAATAATAAAAAAATAAGCATAGCGTCTTATTAGTTTTATTAGAAATCAAAATAAGAGAACCCTAATGTGATGTTCTCGGATGATAAATCCCTTATCCATTAACTTTTATAGTATAGTCCTGATATCATAGAGGTCTGTTGGTTTCATTCTGTATGGTGGAATATAAACTGGATGAGACGCCAATATGAACCCAATTATAAATTCCACATCTCTCTCAGGGGGCATCCTTGATAAGCACTCAAAAAAAATTATGGAACATATTCTCTATGGTTGGAAATATATCAATCCATACACCCCCATAATATAGAAACACACTAGAATCTTGGGTGGTTATCTCCCCCAATTACTTATGTACTGGACTTATATGGACACCCCTTGATAACCCACTCTCGATGGTTAATATTATTGATACCCACATGCAATGTAAAAGTAACTCCCCTTTTTCCGCAATATATGTGGGCTCGGTACACCAATAACCATTCCATACACATGATTAGATCAAATCTAGCCATATCAAGCATGTAAAGACCCCAAGTAACATGATACTCCCCAATATCAAGAGACCACCCCTTACACAAACAAATGTCTCTCAGTGGTAAACCCAAAGGTGTATCAACTGTCATAAACCCAGTCATGAACTCCACATAATGGATCAAACCATTCATATGTTATTAATAAAAAATTAATGATAGGAATAATTATAAAATAATGCACTAGGTAGCATTGAATCTATAAAAACATTTCCTTAAATGGAATATGTTCTATCCTCTCAATCCACACATGTATGCTGGGTTTCATGAAATGATTTTACTCCTATTACCTGTGATGTAGTCTTAAACAGTAGATATACACCACTATGACAAAGTGGGTTCTCTTTTCCCAAAGTACCACATCTATTGAATCTACCCGCATATCCAATAAAACTATAACTACTAGACTGGTATGGTGTAGAGGATCCACATCTTGTATACTGGGTTTTCCAAGATTCTCCATCATTACCTGCAAATTGCAGGTTCTGGGAAAATGTATATAGATGGGCCATCCTGCAGCATGATCATAAATCTACTGATGGTTGGGAATAATGTCTATTAATTTGAACAAGACTACCACATAGCTGAATGTTGACCTGACTAAGGTCTTGTGTTACTGATTCCTCCCTCTGGCCACTCATCTATCAACTTCCCTAGTCAAAATATTCATAGCGATGATTCCTACTCTCTTGAGTTATACATCCTAACCATATAGTAGAATCCACCAATATTCTAATAGAAACCTCTTTAGGAAACCCTTAGAAATATGATATTGATTCACAACTACTGAAACTTGGTCAACCAAAAGATATTCAGCATGGAATTAATTTCACACTTAATACCTTACAGAAACCACTTTTCTGTAGTAGCCTATTCTACCTCCAACTCTAGAAAATAGTGTTTCAAATCTATAGAGTGACCAACATATCCCATCATTGACAAGTTTCCCTAATTAAACCTCATAAACTTAACTGATCACTCCGTCCTGAGAATCTCAGGGTAAAATTGCTCCATGAACACCTCCTAAAGGTCTATCCACTCCATACTATATAGATTTCCATCCTCAGACTGGATGTCCGACTAATACTTCACCTACCCACATCATATTTAAACATCATGATTGACTTTTTTTCTCAGTAGGAGTATCCATGATGTCAATTATTTCCTAGATATACTCAATCCAAAACTCTGCTACCTCGGGTCCACCCTCTTTGGTAAATGTCAGATGGAGTTACAAGTAAAACTCCCATTTCAGGTCTAACATAGTATTCAAATCCCACCCTGGATATTTATTTATAAGTAGAATGAGGAGAGAAATGTTCTATCATAACATCTATTTGACTTCCTTGCTCGTCACAATCATTTGCATAGGTTTCACTGACCTGGGATCATTTTTAGCCATATCCTCAGGTAACCCTATCAGAAAAAACCATCATTATGGAACATACCTATAGTAAAATACAAAAATATTAGTACATAATATACAACACTAACACATTAAACAATAGGGTTTGAAAAAATCAATGGAAAGTCATCTCCACAAACCCTTTCAAACGTTCAAACCCAAGGTGCTATCACTAACCTCATGTATCCTACATCTAGGCAGTCGTTAAAAAGGTTAAACACATTCTAATTATTATTATTTATCATTTGAAACCCATTTCATCAAATTTTTCATCATTTGGATATATCAATTCCTTTTGGGAACCTTTTCATTTCAATTACACATGAATGGAAATACATTTCAATTCTAAGAAATACCCAATAACTATTTTCTCGTGCATTCCTAAAAATGATGCATGTCAAAATAATTAATGAGTGCCTTGAATGATTCATGTATACTCAACTCTCATACAATACTAGGCCAATAGTCAAATATCAGAAAATACCAGAAAATAACATCACACAAAAAGTGCATTAGTCGAGGTGATATAACATCAAACTATAACAACGCACATCAGTAGAAACAAATCCACCCTGGGTACTTGGATTCTACCAATGTTCATAGACTATCTACTCCCATGAATAATATATTAACAAAGACTAGATTCATCCTATTATCCTTTATACCTATCACAAATAATAAGACAAATGATATAAAAAATAAAACCATCCTGTGATACCACATTGTAACACCATGACACACACACCACACACCAAGACCCCCAGTCGGTCAGTTACATGACCTCTAGTGCATCTCCCTTTATGATTGAGGCTACTAGATAATATCAAGGGTCTAAAATCATTCATGGGGAGAATATACCCTCTTTATCAATGTTGAAAAAAAACTTAAATAAATAAGAACAACCAAATGATATAGCCAATAACCAAACCAGAACAGTATCATATTACTACAGAATATTATATACAATATCCAAAAATAAATGGTTGATATTTCATGCCAAATACATGTCATGTATTAATATGAAAAACCCAAATATAATAATGTCACTGAATACACTCAAATAGGACCTAAATCACATCATGTCCCCTCATAATTGATTTTACCAATTCCGTAGTAGAGGATTGTCTCAAGATTCATGGATTAAGGAACTATGTTTATTTTATGAGAGATCTGAAACTAAAAGATATAGTTGAGAAGAGAACATGGAACATAAAAAACATATCTATAATGATTCATATTTAGAATGACATACCCACTATGTTTTGGAAGGAACAATTCATTAAATAAATAAATATTATTAACTAATAATATTTTTGGAGAATGAATGAATCTAAATATGACGTCGTATAAAAATAATTCAATACTGAAAAACATTAACGTCTTGAGGAGAAGTGATTAATTATAAATATGTAGCAAAAAAGTAATGTCTGAGTCTTGTGGGGATGTATATTTTTTTTGGGTAGTCATCCAGGATATTTATATATAACTGTTTCAATGAAATTTTTTGAATAACTTTCAAAATACATGATGTCATTGTGATCAAGAAAAAATACTATCTTAAAGAAATAGTTAAATAATTATGATGAAAGTTTATGATTATTTGAGAAGCATATGTGGGTCAAAATGGGGATGGTGTTTATTTTAAATAACACATTTCTGATGAAAATAATGGTGTTAGATTAGTATCTAATTATAAGTAAATAATAAGAGTTTATTATAATGAGAAAAATATCATTGGGGATTAGAAAAAATCATTAAAAACAACTAGAACAATGTCTTCTAAAAAACATCAGGATTATCTATGGTAGTTACATTGTGTTTTATTGAGGATGATATGTATGTGGACTTGGCTCGGATGATACATTAAGAACATGAGAAAATTTATAATAATAAGACTTCGATGAGTATTTCGTGTTTATAAGACCTGAAATTCATCAGGACTATATTTGTTTTCTATAAAAACCAAAACAATGATGGCATAATGATTTAGAGAAAGGCATGATTATTGTTTATGGGATACTCCCATATTGAAACTATATATATATATATATATGAAAAATTTCATCATATGGTTATGTTCGAAACAATTAGTTTATTATTATTATAAGTTTAAAAGAGTTTAAAGCTTCTGTAAACAGATATAAAATCATTATTAATTAATTAATTTAACGAAGATATGGTGTATTTCCATAATACTAATGGATTTAATTTTAATGATGATGAAAATAATATTTTAGCCTAAGATGTCTATTTATAGTCTGAATATAGAACAATGATAAGGGAATTATAGACTAGATTAGTACATAAAGAATCATGGTTTTTAATGTGGTGGAGATTATAATAATATCTTTCTAAAAAAAGAGAGTGATGAAACAATGCCGGTGTTCTCATATATTAATTACAGAATTCTTGATTCATCAATGAAATCATAATTAAATCATTTTTATAGAATTTAGGACATGATTGTTCAAAATATTGGAAATCTGGGATTTGATAAATTACATTTTCCAACAAGTGATTCATAGAATAGAACATTCAAATAAAAATCAAAATATTTAATGGATGATTTAAATATATATAGAATATAAGATTAAAAGGAAAGGAAAAACCATTTTTTATCTGATTGAATGTTTCAAGGGATAAATATTGTAATATTTTCAATATCTGAGAGTATAGTTGGATCATTACGGTTTCACCTATGAATTGAGAGGGAAAATTGTTTTCCCTTTTTTTAATGGTAAAATCTACAAAATAATTCTGAAGGAAATCCAATTGAATGTGGTTAATCGAAAACAATTTTATATAAAAGTTGTAATATATTAAACCTTTCCTTAAAATGTAGACCTCAAAAATAGCTATTTGGGATATAAATATTTAGATTTGGTCTGTTTATAAGACGTTAGAACGACAATTTTATGCACTTGGTTATATCATCGATGATTGTGCATTTATTTTCATAATAATAAAAACAATGGTATTCAACTAAGCACCATAGAATATAAATATATTGAAGCCACTCATACATATAGAAAATGTTATGAGTGAATCTATAGATTATGGATATGGTAGTTAATTTGAAGAATCCATTCATAGTCAAATTTGGAAATTGAAGTGATATTAAATGGTATAAAAATTCTCTTTCATCTCTCGCGGATGATGTAAATTAAAATAATGTATAAATTTATAATAGAAAAATTTGAGAATGGGTTATTGAAATTGAAATATATTTATACATAACATTAATTCATTAATATCAATATAATAAAATTTCATAAGAATATGATTTAGAAACATCATCTACCTTTCATAATTTAGTTGGTATCACATAGTTATATTGTGGGGATGTAGAACCCAAACATCCAAAGGCATGTATTTTATTCCCTTTTATATTTTATTCCAAAAGGAAGTGTACTTTTGGTTCATTAAAAAAAATTTGATAGATGAACCCATATAGTTATATGGGGATAATGTGTTTGGATATCATAGAGAGTGGGATAATATATCAATGTTGAATCAATGGTGATAATTGTTATTATGATTAGAGTGGGTTTCAAGAACCAACTACCGATCAAGTAAAATAAAGTGATCCATGGATGGAATATTCATTGTAATCATGATTATCATAATGAGAATGACACAAGTGGGATTCAAGTATATGGTAAGGGAATATATTGTAAATAGCTATAGTTTAAAATTATTAATGGTGATTATATTTTTCAATTTGTTACACGATAAATTTGGTGTGTTTTTAACATTCTAAAATGGGGTAATTAATGTAAAAAATCAATCATGTGTGCTTTTGTGGATTTTAGGGTGTGGGTATTGACAAATGTTGTTAAAAAGATTCTATAAAGAGCGAAAATTGATACATTAAGGAAGAAAAGGTTTTTATATTTGTTTGTAGTTGGTTTTTTATGGATATTAAATATTAGTGTCAAAATAGATGTTTTGTGAAAAAATAATGAGTAATGGAGGAGTTCACGTATAAATATAATATGAAACCACATCCAATTTTTTAATATGAATTTTTTTATAAAAGGATTAAATATTCAATATGAACAATGTGGGTCCAAAAATAATTATTCATTAGAAAATATATTCATGGAACCTTATGAAAAAGACACTAAGGTTATCATTTTTGAAAAGTATGTAAAAGTATCATATGTTCTAAAAAGGAAATTAATTAGGAAAATAAGTTGAAAGAATAATTCATACAAATAATAAATTATAAAATTATTATACATAGTTATAATCATTTTTAAAATATTTGTGGTGGTTTTCAGGGTTAATGAGAACCAGAACTTATCCGGCCACCACAAAGCATGGTAGAAAATGAATGTTTTTTAATAAAGACTTTTTAGGTGAAGGTAAGAAATATAATATAAGGAGTAGTTTGTTTTTAAGAATGCTTTCCAATAATAAGTCCCATAATAACATTAATAGATAATGATGATTGTATTGAAGGAATTTTAGAGTAAAAAACTACATTTTTATGTTAATGGATTCACCAAATTAGAAGAAAGTATACAATGAACATATTACATGGTAAGAAGTAAAAAATGAATAAATTATGTGGAATATACTCAACAATACAGAATCCATGTGGAAGGAAAATTAAAATAATCATCTCTGAAGGTAGAGAATGAAGAAACCGCATGAAAGGAATACCATGAAGAAACAAAATCAATGGTAGTCCATTAAATAATTACATGGTCAAATATATGAATAATTTATTTTTTAAGGAAGTTAATTTTAAAATATAAAATATTTCATAGTAAACGATAATTCATCACATTAGTAGAAAAATTTGATATCTATCACACTAATGTTAGTGTGAATCATTTTAGAGTTTATTTGGATCATATAAATATTTTTTAGAGTATTATTGAGTTCACATAAATTGAGAGAACAATGTGTCCTAGGTTATAATTTTTTATATACCGAGAGAAAATGTGCCTTCTACAAATATTTAAAAACAATGCAATTTGGTGAATTTTGGTGTACCAAACCATTTTATTTTGCATTCCTCGTGGACATAGGCCAATGTAGGTGATGAAATAATTTTTTTTGTCTCCTACATAGATTTATTTTCCATTATATATCCCTGTGACATTAAGGGATAATTTTATTGTTTTTCATTTTTTGAAACAAGATAAATAGTAAATTATATATATATATACCAAAATACACAACCTCTATCTCGAATGATTTTCAGCTCATTGGGAAAAAGAATTGGATTGTTATTCTTATAACTCCTTGCATAATTAATCATATTAATTATTCAAAAACTATTCCTTTGGAAACCAAATCTTATTAGTTCCATCAAACAAACTATAAAATATTGATTACAATAGAATATGGCCACCCACTCTTATTATGGTCACTCTGTCCAGTATGACTTATACAATATATTTCATGGCCACATAATTTTTTCTTTCTGTATCAATTTAAATGATAAAGTCTTTGAGAAGTGTTAATATTATAAAGAACAAGACACTTATTATTTTCAAGTATTTTATCAGTCAAAATATTTCCATATAAATATTATGAATATAATTTCTTCTCCTTTAATAATTATTCATAATAAAATCTGTATTTGTATTCATTATTTTTACAACATAGTTTTGTATGCTTTAACTTTAGTCAAATTAATATATTCTAAACATATTATTTTATAAAAAAATATATAACAAATTATTTAAGTTAATTTAAAAAAAAAATTAATTATATCTAAATGTATCAAAATGTTTATAATATATATGTTATATAAAATAGTATCATGTATATTTTTAGAATTAAACAACACAAAAATCTACTTAAAATTAGGTATAGGGTGGTGTTTAGTCAACCCATACTTTTCATGAACATAATATTATCACTCAGGATAGTGGGAATTCTAACTATTATTCCATTATCCATAGATCAATAGTAATACAAAATTTATTTCTAATTCAATCCAAACTCATAATAACTAAAAATAATATTAAACCATTATTATTTAACTTATAACCCAATAAAAAATCATACTCCTTATTGATTAATGATAAATATTATGTCTTAACATTATTTTAACTCATGTATGCATGAAATATACATTATAAAAAGATATTTTAACATATTATTATAACTAATATCAAAATTGATAATATGTTAAATATATATATATTTCTATTATATAAGATATTATGCATCACAAATTATGATTTCAATTATTTATCCTGAGTTATAACAATGAAAATTATAAATTCCATCACAAAAACATTTGATGTGCTCTAAATTAATTATAATTTATTGTGGTACCATCATGTATATAATATTTAATAATTTATTGATAATATATTTTTAATATTAAGAAAGCATGATATAGAACAGTGGAGTGATTTCCCCATACAATCTACTTTTGGAGGATAATTAATCAGACATCAAACCTTGAACCAAAAATAATTTCATTCCATAATTCATATTAGGTATAGAGTTGTTGAAATTTTTTTATTTTTATCCATGAGTTATTAGTATTTTCAAGGTTATGGTTTTTCTCATAGAAAATTTCTAGGAATGGAATGAACTAGAGATAAAAATACATTGTCTCATAAAATTAATTATTAAAATAGATCATACATATGTAAATAAAAATGGTTAGAAATTTAATAGTGTCATATAAAAATCAATAAAAACCAATATATCATTCAATAGTCCCCTTTTATGTCTACCAACACTTATTGGGATCCACCATAACTTATCAGTTGTCTACCTCTCATCCATATCGTAGGATCATGCCACGTGTTAACCTAATCATGCATGAATTATGATTTAAATTTCTCATCATGAGAATAAATACCTATATATAAATCCTTTTTTAATATCAATATAGAGACATCTTCATTAGTAGCATTACACTTGAGATAAAAAATGATCATTTCCATGATAACCTCAATGCCTGATGATTTTCTATCAATGCAAAAGGTCCCTGAGCATTTGCAAATTCCCCAAAAAATAATCCCCATCTATTAGATATATTTAAAATTTCAATCAATGTTAATATATTTTTACAAGGACCAGAGTCTGGTGGGATAATGGAAACCTCCTTGACTGTCGCCTTCTAATCCTATGTACCACCAATAACAAGAAAACCAGATTCATCCTCAAGTATGAATTATTCATTTTTTCGTCTCCCTTTTCTTACTTTATAATATTTAATTTAGTCATTTAACTATATGGTGGATTAATCAAGACCTTTCCCTTAGGGGGGGGGGTTAAAAATATGGTCACAAACTAGTTTTCCAATTGGTTACACGATGATAGGCCCCATTATCCACTAAAACATTCTTTCATTGGTAATTCACAAATTATTTTATACCCTATTAACATTAGGTTAATCTATATTATTAGATCATTTCACCATAAAAATAGCTTTCTAATGTTGCAAATACTTATCCACATCATCTTCTAAATGTTAATATTCAGGTTGTTTAACAACCATTAGTGTTGCAACTTCACGACCACACTTATGTTCCTTTCAAGACTTGTTAATAGAAACATCTACTAATTCAATGTATCATGTAGCTTTATCAATTTCCAAACCCAAATAGAAATTATTATCATTAGAGACAATATTTTTTACATGTGTAAAAATACCAGGTAGAGTGTAGTATGTCCCCCCCATTTACAGAATATGACATCAGCAAAAAGGAGGCTAAAAATCTTCATGATTTGGTTTAGCCGAAAAATCAGAATCAAAACTAGAAGCTCCCTAATATATTTAATTTACCTTGAGAATTTGGAATTATAATTTGGTATATAGTTCATGAACAACAATCTTCCCATTTGAATGAAATATATGCTCAAAAAATGCAATGACATCCCCTTTAACATCACTTTTTGTGTCCTAACAAATTATGTGAGAGGAAACCACTACCAATACCTTCATCCACCAAGGTAGAACCAATGTTAGAACCCTTGGAGACGTTATAAATTTTTGTGATAGAGATTTCCCATCACCATCTTTATTGGCACGAGAAACCACAACAGCAAAAGAAACTGCATTTCCAAGTGCACCAGTGTCTAATGGATTAGTTATACTCCAAATCATAGTCATCTAAATCATTTTTTAAGACGATAAACTACTCCAAAATCATCCTTCCATGCTAAAAATTGCCCCCCACCCATGGGCTTGGGTGCATCAGAAAGTTTCAATCTATGCTTTCAATTCATAGCATGATGTGCATACTTTTAATATATACTATATCTCAACCATCTACGGCAGCTTTATCTAACATTACCAATGCATAATTAGTTTAAAAAATAAAGAACATGATCGTATTCAATATATATCTCAAAATTTAAATTCACCAATATCCAAATATATAGTTTCCACTAGGGTTGTGTTAAGATCATAGTCACCCAACATTGAAGTGTAATTTACATACCTTACCATCTCGTTTTTCATTAAATGTTTAATTAGTGTACTATAACCAAATCAATGGAATAGATTATATTTTCGTTAAAAATAGTTTCTCCCCACCCCCTTCCATCCAAATCCATGATCGAACAACTGAGTTCTTGGCATGATGCAGATCACACCAGGGATCCCAGTCCAGAAGTCAAAGGACCCATGGATTCAGATTAACACACCAGAAGTTCCACAGTTTTAACATGTACTCCTATGAATTTAAATTAGTTTTTAATATAATATACCTTTCATTACAATACACCAATCATTGGATACCCAAACCAATATCAACCTATTTAATAAATATTCCATATTTTAGGGGTCACTCTTCACCGATAGAGTGAGCCACAAGATAATTGAGTGTTTTTAAGCCTCCATTTATTCCACAATGATCATTTGGTATTATTTAATAATTAAAAGATTAATTCCTTGATATATTCTTATGTTTGATCTAATAAGATTGGGAACTAGGAAATAATCTCTCATATGAACATTCTCAAATCACGTCACAATTAAAGCCTTCATAGAATAATGTCTCTACTGATCCATATGTGTCGAAGTGAGATTATCCATCTTCATACCTCAATACCATTATAAAGAGCGCAACCACACTATTCACAACCATTACCAAAATATATCTGCTTTTAAATATTAGTAAGTACCTCTAGTGGAAAAGATACTACTTTCTAATATGAGGAAATTATATATATCAACCAAGAATTCCATAATCATTGAGAGAGAATATCTCAAGCAGACTCTCCATTCCCACTTTTTGTCTCTCCCCAAAAATAATTTAATTTCTATTAAGAACATTATTTTTTCATCAAAACCAGTTAGTGGGAAGAAAAAAAATTTCACTCGCTACATGTTTATATAAAGAAACATATGGTCTTCCAAAACCATCTTGTTTTAATGAAGAAGTTTATTAAACAAGACCTAGTTATATAATACAACATTTTTGTCCCAAAAAATATATATTGGACTTCATAATTTTGTTGGATAACACCATTCCTTCAATAGAACTCCTTGTAATAACACAATATGGTTTTTTGAATAACATGAAACACAAATATAGTGGAATAAATCCACTTAACACAAGAATATATTGAATGAATGTCATTAAAAAATAAAATAGTAAAAAATATGTGAACATCATTATCTATGATATATCTTTTATAAAATTATTTTTTATAGATATACCTTATTATAAATCTATCAACCTATTCATCCAACCGTATGCACCAACCAAAATTGTAATACTCAATATTTTCCATTATAAAATAAATATTTCATATAAAATATGGCATAATTAAAATTACATTATTTCATTATAATATTACAGAACAATATAATAAAAAAACATAACATGGAAATTAAATTTACAAGAAAAGATAAAACCAGTAACATAATGTACATAAATATTCGTGTAAAACTCTAATCTTTTACTATGAATGATCATACAGATTAAATAATAACATATATATGAAATACATTTCTATTATTAAGAAAAAAATTAACAATGTAATATATGTGGTATGAAAAATAAGATAGGAATATGATTGGTTTTTTTATCTTTGATATAAGGGTATATATAAGAGGAAATATGACCATTGGAATGTGATACTTTTAATTAGGCCACTTGGAATATAACCATTAGAATAGATATATTAACATTATAAATACAAGTGTATAATGATATCAATAAAACCATTTGAAAAAAATTTCAATAAAAATTAATAAAACTTATTCTTTGTAAATGAATATAAATATAATATTATACACATGGTATGGAAAAAAATTATAGAAAAAAAACATTATATTTTTGACACTAAATGCATGTTTTCCAGATTCACCAAAAGGTTTAGTTAATAACTAAAATTATCATAAAATAAAAAAACATGTTCATTGAAATGAGTTTATATTTTAAATAATAACGGTGTTGTTGTTTAATAATGAAGTTTTTAATATTTTTTATATAATCCATGTGTTTATGAAATAAAAAATACGGTATGAATATATGGTAATTATTATGACATAATTATGATTCCTAAAAATTTATAATATTTAAAACAATTCAATCCATTACCAAATTTAATTTTTTCCAATTTGATAATTTCTAATGAATTATAATGACGTTCAAATCATATAAATTACCTTATAAATTATTTTATAGAAATTAAGGTATAAGAAATGATATTTGGTGAAAAAAATGATATGTCTATTTTCAATTTCAAGAAAAAAATATAGACTACATCTAAAATATTAAAATGTCAAAAAAATAATAAAATGTAAAAAATTATGAGATTAAACTATAAAAATCTCAACTCCATTAGTCTAGAATCAAGGGTAACTTTATCAAATTTTCATAAGATACAAGCTATTTCGTCTCAAAGGATCGAATATTTTAGTAGTCGTGTTAAAATAGAGAAATACTTTAAAATCACATTACTTTTGAAAACATAGAATAAAAAATAGTGAAACAAAATATTTTGCATCCTAGAAATCATTAAAATATTTCGTCTTCATATCATGTTGAAATGAAATAAATAAAGGGTGAGCTCATATCTAGAATAATTTGATGTGAGTTGTCGATTATATCAAGAAATAGTTATCTAATAATGAACATGGTTATGTGAATAACTAAAAAAATTCGATTTAATCAAAAACATAAAAATAAAGAATATTATGCTGGGAGAAATTATGAAAAAATAAATCAATATTAATAATAACATGGGCTTGAAACTTATCAAAGGATTTTATAATTATTCAAATAATCACATTGATGTCAAAAATTATTTTATAATTATGGAATGAATAATGGAAGACATCTTAAATGTATCGTAGAGGCCTCATTAAAATATATTTACAGAAATGGGTAAATCCTTAGTGAAATACGAAAAAAAATTTGCATGATATCTACTGATGCATTGAGGGGATACATAAATCTAGGACCATCTTGTCACATAACAATTCCAATTATTTTATCATATAAATAAACAATAAAACTGAATCACAATGCCTTATTAAAAAATTGTACACAAATGAAGATATGGAACACACAATTCTAATATGATCCATAGTCAGACATATCATAAACTATCGGGAGAAATAATAAGTTTTATATTATTATAACATGTACCAAGTGGTTCCTAATAGGGTTTATGTCATTGGTGAATAAAAATACAATAAAAACATCATTCAAAACATTCTTGAGGAAACTACCACATCGAAATTTAAATACAATTTTAGAAACAATATATTTCTATAATATTAATAAAATTCATTGAAAATAATCATAAGATCATTTAATTTAAAATTAAAATAACATATTGGTCATGATGGTTGGAAATTATTTTCACACTGAATAAATTAAAATAGATATTATTTTCAAATTTTCGATAAAAATTTAGCAAATACTTCAATTGGAAAATTAACAGAATTTTTATTTTAAACCATTATATAAAAAGTAAAACATGGGTAATATTATATTTAATAAATAATTGGATAATATTAAATAATTTTTTCAAGAAACGGTAATTATAATGATTAGATAAATAGATTCCTGACTGTGTACCAAAAAAATGAGGTTTTCCATCAAAATATTATTTTATTATCATGTATACTTACTGAGAAGGAAATTAAATAAAAAAACTGAATTTATAAAAATAAACATAAGATAATAAATTAAATTTGATTTAATATATAAAGTTCTTAAAAGTCCCCCATTAGAGACATAAACATATACAATTCTAAATAATGATGTGATTTTGAAATTAACCCATAGAAGTATGGAAACATTTAAATAAATCCCCATATAAAATAAATTATATCAAATGAAAATTGAAATAAAATGAATATATACTGAATTACAATATTTCATATTAAATGGGAATTATATATAGTAGATGAAATAAATAAGTGGTGAATAGTGAATATGTCTCACGAAAACAAAAGTGAGATGAGAAACTCTTACCTAAGGATCTACATCATTCGTATGTGTTTGATCATCTATATAATAAATATATATATCATTATAAATATATTATATAACCATAATTATATATATCGTATAATACAAGATTTTATTATATCCTTCTACAAGTCCGTTATAAATAGTTCAATTTTACAATCAATTTTCCAGGTGCTAACTACGTCAATTTTCATGTATTCATTGGTTTGGTATTTTTAGTATTTATTCTCTGATCATGGTTATAAATTATAATTTTTTAATAATGATATAAATATCATTTAAATACATTTTAGATATAGTTTTAATCATCCATAAATTCTACATATAGAAAAATGAATTACAACGTTTACAGTTATGATATGTCAAACATACTCATGGTAATTGTTTTCACTCTTTGAGGGATGGAATAAAATAATTGTAAATAAAAATTATAAATTGAAAAATAATTAATATATAATATATATTTATTAAATATATCATAATAAATTTTCATTTAATTTTAAAATGGAAATAAATCAAATCGATTCATGGAGGTGGTTTTCAACATATATACAGGGGTGACATTATCATTTTCTAATAGATTGGAAGGTATTAGGGTATATAAGATATTATAAATATATAATCATACTTATTTCTTAAATATCATGTATATTTTTTAGTTACATATTTATAACCATCCACATAAATAGGTGATGAAATTTTAATTACACCATTATTTGGAGATAGTAAGTTTTACGTACCTATGCATGGTGTTTTTTTATATGGTGGAAAGGAGATGGGAAATTTTTATGACATTATAATAATAAAAAATATAAGTTTATTGATGATAATATAGTTATTATTTTATTATGGTTAAAAAATTAGGGGGATTGGATCTTTTTTTAGTAGTCGGAAAAACCGATTAACTTTTCCTTAATACACTTCCATTAAATTCCCTCTTAAAGTCCCTTCGAATAGAATTTAATAAGAACAGAAACCTATATACAATGTATATGTAATATGATGATATAAATGGATAGGGATTAGTGGATTGATATAGCTTAATGTGTTTTAAAAAATTGAGTCAATGGGTGTCCTTTTATCAGGGATAGAATGGACACATTTGTAATATAGAAAAATATTTATAAATAATTAATTCATTCTCTATATATATGATTAAAAATTTCTAGATATTAAAATATAATGTGAAATATAAATATATAAACTCATACAATTATATTTATATAGGTATTTATGTCATTCTAAACATTGAATTTTTTCTAATTTTTTTAAAATCACATATATTATTAATTAATTGAATAAATATAATATTGGTGTTGTGTAATATTTTCAAGATTTTATTTAATATAAAAAATAAGAGATTAATTTATATGATAAAAAATTAATTTATATGTATATAAATAAATAATAATTATCTTTATCCTAATTTCTACATACTTAAATAATTTTAGAGATGTTAAATTCATGAGACTGGCATTTTGTATTTATTATTTCCATATATTATTATACAGGTCACAATCATGGAAAAATGGTTCCATGTGGTCATATATTAATTTATTTGATATAACTAGCCAAATAAACCAATCTAATATGATAAATCATCATTTTGGGTTTATCGCTATCTCATGGTTTTAACTATATGAATTCATTTTACTCATACTAAGTTGACAGATATTTACCACTGTAACAATTCATAATAAATAAAATAAAAGGGACATATTTATAAATTTTAACCTAAAAATTAAAAAATTATTATCATCATATCAGTATCCAACTTATGGATGTATCAGAAATATATTTTTAATATAAATTCATAAAATGTAATGTAAATAGGTTTTTGAAAATTCCCTTTTAATAATAAAAATTAACTGATTACAAAATCATGAATATTGATTATTAAAGTGGAATAAAATAGATTATTAAAAATAAAATGGATCATATATAAATTCATGATCAAGTATAAAAAATAATGAATATTTTTAAATGAAATGTTCTAATGTTAATATATAAAAAATCTATATTTTTCACAATTCACTGAAAAATCAATCATTTCAGAAAAATCCCAAATTTTCACCGAATGATAAAATCTAAAAAAATAAAAAACGAACATTATTTTTCAATATATGTTTTCAAACATTGGAAAAAAATTAATTCTTTTTATAAAAATAAGAAAAAACCCATTTTTCGAAGAAATCATACTTTTAAGAATAAAATGAGTACACAAACGACGGGTTCATATTTCCTAAGAATTAGCCAATACTTTTATATTGAGTATGAACTCTATATATAATAATTTATTTGATTATATTTTGAACAATTAATTTAACAGGTATTTCATAATGGTCATATTTATATGAAAATACTTTTCGGTTCGTTTATGCTTCGTTTGGCGCGTTGTATTTTCTCTCGAATATAGTGTTACCCTCAAATATCTGGGTTTAAATCTACCCCACTTAATAAATTACCCCACGTATTTTTTTTTTGATTATTAATCAAGTGTTTTGTATTACAAAATACCTTTTTTTGAAAAAGATCATCATTAAAGTTGTTGAAAAAACATTCTCTTAATAGACTTAACGGGATATTTGAAGGTCATCGGGAATGACACATATCTTTGTTTACAAATAGGATAATATTACTCGGATGTGAATATATACGAATGGAAGAAAAATAAATTTCCAAATAATGAATCAGTGTGATATATGACATTGGTCACAAGAAACAGAATGATCATGATAAAGTAAATGTCCACAAAACCACAAATAAATATGGCGTGAAAAAGGCCATCGATTCAATGGTAATGAATATAATAGGAAACAATTTTGGTTTCAATATATGTTTAATATAATTGAGGAATTATTTTACTATATATACTAAAAAAATATGGATATATACCTAATTTAAATTTAGAATTTCATACATTAATCAATTTCCACCAAAATTTGATATTATTCATCGCCTCATGAGTGTAAAAGATAAATTGTGCATGCATAAATCAGTAAAATAAACTTATAACTGATCACATAATCTATAAAAGGATAAAAATATATTTCTTCTTTATTTAAATGTTATCCAAAATAGAAATGCTTACCATATTCTAAGATAAAATTAAAAATTTATAAGCCATCATTTTTTGAAATAATAAATTTAACCTTAAAATTTCAACAATAACACCAAAGGTTCAACTTAAATTATACAACAAATAAATTACAATACAACCAAATTACCTTCAATATCCTCAACAATAATGATTTATTTACACTTAAAGTTGATGTCATAACGTTTAACTTATATCCCTAAAACTAACCTTAATCTCTATGATAAATCATTTTGCTATCTTATAATATAGTGAACTTCACTCCAATATATCATGAACACAATTTTGATATTAACCAAAATGGTAATACTTAGCTTGTTTATATGTATATCCAAATATATCACCTTACCAATGAATCACTTTCTAACCATCAAGATTATCTTTATCCCAAATTAAAATATACCTCATCAAATCACATAATAACTCAAAAGGAATATTTAAACATTAATAGAGTATTTTTATAGAATCCTACTAAATGTTTCAAATCCCCTAAATATCACATCATTTAAAACCTCAAAAGGGGTATCTATGGTGATCAATCTTAAACGAATAAAAATATTATGGTATCAATAACATTTATTTTATCATTAATTTATAACATATATGATTCCAAAAGTCATCATAATATTTATTCCTCAAACAAAATCTGAAACTACTTCCATAAATCCAAAAATAAAGTAAAATTCAGCAGAAATGACCTAAATAATGTTTGAATCAAATCACTATCAAATTTCAATTTCACCAATAATAACACATTTACTTCATCAATTTCAATAGTCTATTTATCCCTACTAACTGTTATCACATTACAATAAAATTATTTTATATATTATCAGTACTTTTCAACATATTTTTTTAAATCATTAATGAATATATACAATGTATCAATATTTAGGTTTCTTATGATTCTTATATCATGAATATCATTGATATAGTAATAATAAATAATCCTCATATCATAATACATATGTAATTTAGTTCATACAATTCCACGGTTGTCATATCATTAGTGTTTCCTTGGTAGAAGAATTTACACTTAGTTTAGTATATTTTATTAGATAATGAACGTATTCAAATTACATAATACATTAATATATAAATGGATCATGGGGTTCAAGTTTATATACCTAAAATTAACTCATATTGTTCCTTGCAAATTTTAGCTATGCCATTATTTTTAACAAATAAAACCTTTTTCCATTCCATTGAGACATTCTCCAAGGTGTCTCTTTCCATATTTTCTACATAAAGAAAATTGAGCTTTCATTACACAATGGTATACACCACCCATGATCTCATAAAATTATATTCTTCTCTAATTTTTTGGATCATATAGTAGATTAATGTGTATATTGTTATTCATATATAATGATAACCGGTTATACATAATCATAATATCTTGTATTCCAGTGATCATCCAATTTGGTTGTAATAATCATCAAAATTTCCTTTACATTCAAGTTTAACATGATAGATATTTGTTCTAGAAATTTTCTAAAACCAAAGTAATGTATGAGAAACAATAATCATTGTGGGAAACTGCATAATCATTAAAATAATTTATAGGATTACTAAATCATGAATCATTATTTTTAATATAGGGAATATTTTCATTAACCTATGTTTTTTAGTTTCATTATCTATTTAAATTGTACTAAATGGGTTGTAATAAATATTTGAATTAACCCAAGAATATTCAATTGGAATGTTAAACCAAGTTTATAGTAATGGAACTATCTCTGTGCACCAAAATGATGGTTGAGATATGTTCGACTAACTCATTTAGAGGTTATTACCCATAAATTCATATGTGGAAAAACAGCATCCACCTATAGTATCCTAATAGGGATGTGTTGTTAGGAAAACCATGTGATCTCAAAATAAAAAAAAAATGTTTCGATATTATTTTATAGTTACGTATATCCTCAATATTTATCATAGTGTTATGTTATTTAATCTATGATTCACAAAATATATTTTCAAAAGTTCCTATTAAAGTTGATCTAATACCAACTATAAAAACATCAACTAATGTTTCCCATAATTAGTGTCTAATATCATACATTGGTAAAATATAAGAGAAATTACATCCCAAATTACTGAATAGTTTAATGGTATTAGTAAACTAGATTCATACTTAAATATCAAAATACATTTGAAAACATAAGATAAAACATTATGAAATTAAATATTTTTCATCCATAAACACATTAAAATATTACTTATTTATATCTAGGGGAAAGGTAAAAAATAAAGGGTTGTCTAAGAATTCTTAGTAGGGGAATGTGAACAGAAGAATCTATCGTAGAATAAATGGATTATAATAATTGTGGAAAATTGAATAAAGGAAAACAATTTTAATTTAATTAATAACATGAGAAAGAAGAATAATTTGGATAGAATAAATGATGATCAAATAATGGATTATAAATAATCACATGATCTTGAAACATATAAATATATTTCATAAATATTAAAATAATCACATATATATTGATAACAGATTTAATAATTATGGAATGAAACATTTTGGACATCTAAAACATTCAATTAAGGTATTGTGCCAAGTCATCTAGATAACTGGGAAAATCCTTATTAAAATACCTTAAATACATTCCCTCATGAGACTTATTGATATATTGAGGGTATTACAATTCTTATTCTCACCTATCGTAATGTAACTCAAATTAATTTATCATATAAAAAATAGAACCTAACAAATGTGCCTTATTCAAAATCTAATCATATTGGAAGAACTAACATATGAAATTTCAATAGCTTACCCATTAAAAATAATAAAAAATAATCCATAGAAAGAACAATCATGGTTTTATTAGAATACATATCTAGTTTAGAAAAAAAGTTTTGTTATCATTGATGAAGAAAAATACCATGAAATGATTTAAAAAATTCAGGTGGAAAATACCCTCACTACTTTGAAATAATACATTAAAACAAATTCCACAATATTATGAATATTATTTTCATTAAAACGAATCACGTAATTAGTTTATAGAAATATTCAATAAATTAACTAATATTGAAAGTGGGATATTCTATTCCTAATGATTATAATAAAAAAATGATTCCTTTTATATTATTGGTAAAAATAAAAATCAGACCTCATTATGACAACAAAAAGATATTAAATATAATTTTTTTTTAAAAAATTACAACATTGGTAAAAATTTATTCATTAAATCATAGGATAATATAAAATTTTTATTGAAAAAATTTCTCAGAAAATATGGAAAATAAATAAATTTATTATTTACCAAGTAGGGAAAAATGTGATTGTCCCTAGAAACATTATTTATTAATCATCAATAGATAAATAGAGGAAAATGAAAGGAAAACATTTTATTTCAAAATTTCATCATAGGAGAATAAAATATATTGGTTTTATGATATAATTATCATATAATTAAACCAATTGATGCTTAAGCATAAAAAATCATGATTAAAAATGAGGTTGTGAAAAATACTTTAACGCTTTGGAAACTATTAAATCATAACCCCCACAAAAAAATAACCGAAAATGAAAAATAAAATTCCATTAATATACATGGATTCATGTTATATCACATAAAATTGTAATTATATAAATCACATGAAACAAATAAGTAGTGAATATGACATATGTCTCATGAAAAAAAATCCGAGATGAGAAACCTTACTGAAGGTGTGAAATCCTTTGTATGTGTTCTAACATCCTATAAAATAAGTATATATTTATTGTAAATATATATTAGAACCAAAAATTTATATATATATATATATATATATATATATTAGTCATAATTATTTATAATCCATTTTTTAACAATTCAGTGTTGAAATCCATGTGCTAGATGTTAAATACTTCATTTTTCAGGTTTGTTTTAGTTTAGTAGTTTTTGCCTTTATAACTTGATATTGGCTCCATCATCTATAGAATGTTAAGAATAAAATAACTAAAATATATATTCCTGAAATGTGTGGTTATAATAATCCATAAATTATATAGATATAAAAATGAATTATACCCTTAATGAAGATAGTAGGTCGTATATACACATGAACAACATTTTCACCATCCAACAGATAGAACAAAAGAATGGTAAATGATTAATACACTTTATGAATTAATTATTATATTATATAAATCATATATATTTATTACATGTATCTTTATTATCATCCATGTAATGAGGAAATGGAATCGAATCACATTTCATTATGGAGGTGGTATTTAACACATATACATGACAAACATAATTATTTTTAAAAGGATTGAAGGGTATGAAGTTATATATGATATTATATATAAGAATATAAAGAGTAATTACTCCGCTACATGGATACAATAATCTTGATGAACACACAAGCAGTGTTTTTGTTTTTTAATTCATCAGATGAAAACATGAACCAATGGTTGTACCATAATCATAATAACATATTTTTTATTTTATTTTAATGGATTTATTATTTTGTTGTGGGTAAAATAAATTTATTGGTTGTATAACAAGAATTAAATTGGAAAGAGTCAGTAAAAATGATTACCTCTTTTTAGTAGACTTTGTTGAGATTCCTCCTCAAGGGCCCTGGGAATTTTCTATAAATAAATTAAACGCATATACATTGTTTATAGGGAATCTTGAAATAATAATTGCGAGTTTTATGTCAATATATGTGGGTCAATGTCCTGTGAATAATTGATAGAATGGGAAACTTTATATTAAGGAGTGAAATGAATCTCTGGATTTGCAAAAATATTTTAAAATAATTTATTTATTCATATGGAAAATGCTCAAAAATATCCTGATAAATGTAATAAGTAGCTGAAAATATTGAAATATCCTTATAAAATGATATGTTTATTAAATTTCTTGTCATTTAAAACATTAAATATTTTTACCCATTCGTTAATGGATTTTAACCATAATTATGATATTGATTGTTTCATCATAAAGGGTAATAATTTTACTTATGTGATTACAATTAGATCAAAAATTACCATGGGATAATATTTTAGTATATTTTTCTTCTTACTTTTTCTTTTTATTTTTTATGATTTTTAGATAATTTAATAAATATACTAGTATCATAACATTAAATTAATGTCATTTTTTTAACTATTCACATAATTTGAATTTAAAAAAATGAAATCAAACGAATTTTAATAAAAAACATTCACATATCATTAATATGTAATTTTATATATGAATTCATGGAAAAAAATAATGGACAAAAATTGTACAACTTTTAATACTTTTAAAATCATTTTTTATTAATTGAATAAATACTATATCATCGGTATGTAATAATCTAAGGTAAACATTTGGAAAATAAAAATTATAAAT
Organism: Viscum album; assembly: GCA_963277665.1. Taxonomy (NCBI): domain Eukaryota; kingdom Viridiplantae; phylum Streptophyta; class Magnoliopsida; order Santalales; family Viscaceae; genus Viscum; species Viscum album. Next base: position 814,385 of record CAUJRU010000026.1, on the reverse strand, counting down.
AAATTTAAACGATAAAAAAATAAAAATATATTTAAAATAAAATTTTACAATCAAAATAACCCTCTTTTATCCTTATTCAAAAAAGTAGAGATATTAATTACAAGAGTGTGGCATTTTATATTTATTTATTCCCTAAATGCTTATAAATGTCATAATGAAAGATAAATGTCACAAGGTATCTATATATTCAATAAACTGATGGATATTAATAAAATAAACCAATAAAATTTAATAAAGTCAAGGATTGGTTTGATTTAGAAACCATATCTCATAGTTTTAACCCTTTTTAAACCATTTTACCCTTGTATAGGAGAAAAATATTTACCATGGTTTCCATTTTTAATTATAAGAAATAAAAGAAGAATTTTCTTAAAATTATACCAATAGATTTTATATATAATATCAATTTATCAGGATCCATTCTCTTGACCTGAAAATAAAATTTATTTAATACAAATTTATATAACAAAATGAAAACAATGTTTATAAAAATTATATTTTAAGTATAATAATAAAATATTATCAATATATCAAATATTTACAAATAATATGTAATATATTATATTATTATAAGTATAATAGATCATATATTACTTCATTAAAAAATAAAAAATAATATGATACATTTAAAATACATTAAGGAATTATTGAACTTAAAAAATCTATATTTTTCACCATTCCCTAAAAAATTTACAATTTGAAAACATTCCAAAAATTTAAACCTAAGTTGATTTTCATATTCTAATTTAAAAATGAATTTTATTTTTTCAAATATATTCTATAAAACTTGGAAATATTAATAACATTATTTTTTATTGAAAGTTACAAAAAATTATTTTTAAAGAATACTTATTTTGAATATTATAATATATTTACTAACAAATTGAGTTCGTATTTCCTAAGAAGTAATCAATATATTTAAATTGAATAGGCCCTATATTTTATTTATAAAGTTTTCATTATATTTATTCTCACAAATATAATGGCTATGTTATAATGTTCATTTTCAAATAATAATAAGTAGTGGTATGTTTATGCTCGGTGTTGCACATTTTATATGGTGTCAAACATAATGCTCATTTAAAATCAATGGTTATCAAATTCTATCCCACATTAAAAAATACCACCCTCACAATTTTAACTTGTTCATGGTAATCAATATGATGATTTTTATAAATACAACATATGATCACTCACAATCCAAAAAAATTTATTAAGATCATGCTTTTAATGGTGGGATAATAAAATATGAAGGTCATTTTGAAAAACACATAACTATAAATTAAATGTTTTGAAATTTTTACGAATGAATTTTAAAGTAAATGGAGAAACCAAGAGAAAAAAAAAGAAAAACAAGGCTTTACAAGGAGCCCATCAAAAGGCCATACCCACAAAAAACACAATATGGAAAGCAACGGGCCCCAAACAACCCATATCGTCACCCCCTGCACAGCTCCCTCATCACCCATATCATCGTCACTCAGGATAGCGGCACCAAAATCATTATCTAATCCCACCTCAGAATCCAGAAATCAAGAGTTCCAGAGTTGAACTTAAGGGAGACAAACCATCATAAAAGCAGGTGAATATGATGCCACTCGAGAGACAATCACCTGAAAACATCACCACTACCAAAAACACTGAAAACAACACTAGAGCCTAATATTGTTGAAACACCACCGAACCTGATGATACACCAACACATATCGTACCATTATTTGAGCCACACCATCACCAACACACTAGGAGAGAACTCATATTTCAGTGCACCACAACCATAGTGAACCACATCAATGGGGGTCGAATGAATCCATATACCCCAAGGGTCGATCTTTCATCATGGAAACCATTGAACATGAGTAGAATGGGGTTATTCATATTGTAATTACATTACCATATAGATTGAAAACATAAGTAAATATACATACAAGAATACTATAATTTCATTCTTTAATCAATTTCCAGCACAATGTCATCTATTTCTCTAATAAATGAGCATTCATGGTGATTTTTTCATTCATGAAGATCTTAAATCAAATAATAACTCATCAAATAATCCATAAAAGGCTAAAAATCCATTCCTCTTGTCTTTAATTATTATCCAGAATTTAATTTGTTTCCAGAAGTTTAGTTAAATCCCAAAATTTATATAATTTCATATGAATAAATAATACATTATAGTTTTATATTTTCACAATAACACCAAAGGATAATTTTATATTATTTCACAAGTAAATAAACAAACATCCTGAAAAAACTCAATATCTTAAACATTAATGAATGTTTCAATATAAAGGGTGATATCATACATTTTAACGTATATAAAAAATATATCATTCATCCGCATGATATATCACTATATAATCTTATAATAATGTGAGCTTCACACCAAGACAGAATGAATACAATTTATACACTAAATTGAAATGAAAACCTTAGGTTGGAAATAAATTTATATGAAAATATCACCTTGTTAATAAGTCATTTTAACCATAAATATTTTATATATCCCACAACCCAAAAAACAATAATTAACTAAACATAAAATCAAATACTGACCCAATGGGTTATTTAATCATTGATAGAGTATTCTTCATAAAACCCAATAAATGTTTAATCAACTTCAAAATATAATCACTTAAAACCTATAAAGGGGTATCTATGAAGATCAATATTAAAAATGTAAACCCATTATGGTTTCCTTACAATTTTAGTTAGCCTCACATGAAAAAACATTATGTTTCCAAAAAATAATAGAATCAATATTTCATAAATAAAATCACAAACTATATCGGTTTATCAAAAAATACCATAAACATAATCAAAGAAGACCTAAATAAATTTTCTAGAATATAAGTATCATTTTTAAAATTCACTAACACTATCACATTTACTAAATTAATTCCAATCATCTCATTATCCAGACTAAACATTATCACATTTCCACTAAATCAATTTTCATTTTTAGTAGTACCTTTCATCCTATGTTTTCATATCCTTGCAGAAAATATGATGTGGAATAACTCTTTGATGCATCATGATTCTAAAATCCCTAAGAAAATTGATATAACACTTTTACAAAATAATAATAATATCCCAATACATAAAATCATCAATGATTTGAATACAATCTAAAATTACTCTGTATAGGGGTTAACCCTTGAATTGTGGAATTGGCTTGGATAATTCCCATATTCTCTGCAAATAAGACATAAATGTAACCTTACAATAAACATAATCTCAATCCATATTTTCATACATTTAATTATTTCCCAGATAGAAACTGTTTTTTATTATCTTTAGAATTCTCTATGATATATTTTTCCATATTTTTATATGATGAAAATTGTGTTTTTAGTCCTCTATGGTCTCTACCTCCCGATATATTAGAAAAAATATAATATTTTCTTCTTTGGTGAGTCTAAGAGTTTGTTAAGGTGTTAATTTTAAATAATATATCATGATAAATGGTTGTGAATAATGACACTATTTTTCACTCCAATCATCATCCAATTTGGTATATCATAATAATCACATTTTAAATCACATTAAATGTAAACATGATTCTTCTTGGTTCTATCAATTGAGTAAAACAAACATAATATTATGAGAAAAAAATTATATTGGTAAGACACATAATAATGAACATCATTTATAGGATTTCTAAACTATGAAACCTTTTTTAAAATAAACACATTATGCTTAACCTAGGTTATCTATGGGAATTATCTATTAAAATACTTCATAGTGGTTTATAAATAAAATTTGAATTAAGTCAATCATATCCCCCAAGAGTGTAAAAATAGGTTTGAAGTAATGGAACAAACATTTTGAACTAGACCAGTGGTTGATATATATTCAAAAAACTAATTTTCCATGTTATTACCGCTAGATGAATCTTTTCCAAAAACACAAAAACATATAGTATCTAGTCAAAGATATATTTCTAGTAAAACAACATAATATCTCCCTTGCACAAAACCGTATGATATTATTATATAATTAGATATATCCTCAAATTATTTCTTAGGTTTATGTTCCTTAATAAATTTTTACCTAAATCTAACTCACAATGTTTCTAATAAACGTTCTATGAATCCCATTAGAAAGACTCCAAATCCCATATACTAGAATCATGGGTTAATTTATTACATTATCATAATATAAATGGGATCACAATACTAATGACTTAATAGTTTAATAGTCGCGTTAAAAAAAATTCATACTTGAATCTCATATCACATTTAAAAAAACTAAAACATTGTGAATATAAATATTCTGAATCCTTATACTCATCCAGAGATTCATTCCACATATTCATGGGAAATGGAACAAATAAATGGTGAACATGGATTCATATTATGGGAATGATAAAAATAAAAACTATCATAGAATAGAAAAACTATAATCAATGTATTTATTTTAATAACTGAAAACACATTACATTTACAGAATAAATTATGAATGAAGAATAACATGTCAGGAATAAATTATGATCAAATAATTTTGTATAAATAGTAACATCATCTTCAAACTTTTCCATTATTTTCATATCTATTCTAATAATAAAATGTAATTCAATAACTAATTTCATAATGATGAAATTCATAGTGAAGGACATCTTAAAATTATCAACTATGCATCATAGAAATATAACTACATAAATGGTTATGGAATGGGAAATATACTCAAACCAGTTTATATCATGAGACCTGAAGATTCATCATGGAGGTTTATAATTTCAATCCCCACACTTCACATAATAAATCCAATGCATTATTCATATGAATATATAATACAACATAATCAGCATGTCTTATTCCAATGATTTTTGTATATGATGAATAAGATAATAAATGTGGATACATTCCCTAGTAAAACTGATTATAAACCATCCATATTGTTAATAATGAGGGTATTATTATTACAAATCCTCAATGTTAATTAAAATATTGGTTTTAATTAATGATAAAAAATACCAAAATGTATTATTAATAACATTTTGTGGAAAATAAGTTTCTAAATATGAAGTACACTTTTAAAAAATAATAATTTCATGAATATTAAGAAAAAAATCATTGAAAAAAATCATTTAAACCTGCAATGTAATCATCAGTTTATTTTCTATTCACATTTATGAGAAATTTCATGAAAGATGATTATGTTAAAACAATTATTCTTCTCACGTTCTCGGTAAAAATTACGAATTTACCCTTTTTTGAAAATGACATGAAGAATATTTTTAATCCAACCATGGGTAAAAATTTATTTAATAAACCATTAAAGAATATTAAAAGCATTATTTTTGAAATTTGATGTCAAATATTTTCATTAATGAAAATGGTTTCTAAATGAGTAGAAAATCAATGTCATTTTTTATTTTTATTTTAAAATTTATCTTAGTTACTTAATGAGAATAAAAAAAATAAAACATGGAATTTATATAAATAACCATAGTAAAAGGAAAAATATAATTGGTTTGTGATATAAATATTGTATAATTCGGACAATAGAGACATAAAAAAAGAAACAAATGATGATGAGATTATTAAATAAACCCATACCACTATGTAACTTTTTAATAAAAAACTCCATGAAAGAAATATATTCTAATAAATAATTAAATACCATAAATATAAATTTAATAATAATATATCATATAAAATTTGAATTATATAAACCATTAAAAGAATCATGTGTTGAATATTGTATATTTCTCACAGAAACCAAATTTAGATGAGAGCTCGTTTCCTTAGGTATGACATTCTTCATATGTGTTTGAACCTCCTATATAATAAATATATATTTATTATAAATAAATTATATAAAAATATTTATATATAAATACATATATATATATCAAACCATATATGATTTACTTAATACATTTTACCTATTTTTTAACAATTCATTATTAAAATCACAGTCCATGTGATAACTGCTTTATTTTTCATATAATTTATGTTTTGGTAGTTTTGATAGTTTTAATTTAATAATGGTTACATATTATAATGAATTATAATAATGATATAAATCTCATATATATTAATTATATACATAGTTTAAAATACCCATAAAAGGTATAGATAGAAAAATGAATCACACCGTTCATGGAGATAGTAGGTCATACATACACATCTATGTCGTTTTCACATTTCTATGGATGGGACGAAAGAATGATAAATAAATATTAACCTATCTATAATCATTATTATATCATATATATCATATTATTTTATTAAATATGTCCTTATTATCATCCATATAAAGTAAAATTTAAAACAAAACACAATGTTTTTGGGAGGTGGTAGTCCACACATATGCAAGGGCAATGTTACCATATTCATGAAAATTGAAGGTAATAAGGTGGATATTAGATTATATTTCAAGAAGAATAATTATTTCATAAATATAATATATATTCAATAGTTCCATGTTTATCACCATCACTGTAGTGTTATGATGAACGATAAATTACAATGCTTTGTGGAGATGATAAGTCGTACATATGTGTGATCTATATTTTTTCATTTCATGGGATGAAAAAGAGATGGGAAAGGGTTATTGAATGATCATAATAAAATTTCAATCTACTTATTATAATATAGTTATTATTTCATTATGGTTATAAAAATATAAAGGTAGTATAATAAGAATGAAAATTTAAAGAGTTACTAAAAATGATTCCCCTTCATCAATAGACTTCACTTACAATCAATTAAGGGACCCTTGTAAGGGTATGATGAGAAGACCAAAACCTAAAAATAGTGAGTATGTATGTTTAAATTATAATGGGTAAGGTTTTCTCGATCTAGATGGCACAACGTAATGTGAATAATTGAGAGAAAGGGGTCTTCTTTTATAAGGGAGGTAAAGATTTCAGTTTGAATTTCAAAAATGAATAAAATATATTCTAGAAATTCTTAAGAAAACTGCTAAAAAATCTCCATATAATATATTAAAATTAGTAAATGGTTGAAATATACACATATAATTAGATTTATATGGTTATTTATTTAATTTTAACAACTATATAATGGTTTGAACAATTCATTAAAAAATTATAACATAAACTATGGTTATGAATTTTTCCATCATAAATGTTGGCACCTCCTTGAATGTAATCTATTCGAAATCTGTTATTTTAATTACTAAAAACCATGGATTATTTATTTATAATGTTTCACATGTTTTATGATATCATTTTATATGAATATATTACTTTAATAAGATTTCTTTTAAGAGTTATGGAATGACACCATTGGTTGAGAGTCACCACTGCTATTGAAGGAGTTACCACCAGATGAAAGTAACCACTCCCATAAATGGAGTAACTTCCAAAAAAGAGTAACTCTTACCAACAGGAAGAGTTACTTCCTGATGCATGTCACCACTACAATTAGATTTATTTCCTCCAAAATCTGATTCACCTCTATCAATCTTGTAACAATTTTTGTCTGATATCTTTTGATTGAATGTCTCAACGGTTATATGAACTATTCTTTAAAACCTATAAAAAGTAAATATGAGGAAAGTCTATCCACTTGAACAATAACTTCTATATATTTGTAGAGGATATCCATCTCGATGTACGGTTCATTACTAATACAACAATTACTACATCTGATATTCAAATTAGATATCCCTCAAGAAATATCATATTCCTAATTTATAACGATCAACAATGTAGAAGAACTAAAATATTTATAGAGATTTATCGAGACAATAGATAGAGATAATCTGAATCCATCCTATAGATTTCAATGATCCTCTATTCTACCTCACCATTCCAAAAAATTCATAGACTCTTAACCATTTATGATCTATGGATTACAAACATATAAAAACCATCAGACTAAGACTTGTATATTTGTTCAGTCGGTTTTACTTTTGAGTAGTGTGTTTTTTTCCTATAATCCAACATATATTGTCTCATAAAAAGTATTGGAGAATAATTTTTATTCTCTTATTCCAAAATCTCTTTCATGTTGTGTTGGTAGAAGAGGTCATTCTGTGACTAGGTTTTTCTTTTACCCAACGTATAACTGTGGAAGAGGATTTTATCCTAGACATCATGTAGATGTTGTCTGTATACCTAATCTAGGTTTTTTATTTGATTGATTATATTTATAATTTTCTTGAAGAAGGTAATTTCCATGTGGAGGGGATTGTTTCACACCTTGAGACTGAACCTCTTGTTTATTCAACTGGGACTCTTTATTATTTATCTAGTTTATTTTATATGTAACTTTTCTTCTTTGATAATTAATCTTAATAAATGTTTATACATGATTATATCTATATAAATTTATTTAAAAATTTAAGGTGGTTTTAATTCATACTTTAATTTAGATTTAATCCTTCTATAAGAAATACTTTAAAAAGATAGTTCTTATAGTGAACTGTTATTTTGGTTAATTATCCAGTTTCCTTTATTTAGGGGTTTTTGTTTTAATTAATTTATATACATAAATTTCAATTGGGAACTAAATTCACCCAATCTTTTGTTACTCACTCCAAAAAATATTTGGTATCAAATATTGTTTTTATTTACCTTGTTATCTGCAATTTTAACTTTATTATGAAAAACTAAAATTTCATTCATTTATAAATTCCAATTCTTTAGGGATAATAGTCAATAAGGATATTCTACCAATGTACCTCCTTATTTTAATGGAAATAACTATGCTCAATGGAAAATGAAAATGAAAATTCATTTTTAAAGTATTAATTTTGACATATGGGCTGTAATAAATGATCAATATGAATTACCGAAAAATCCTATATGTTATTGAAGTAATGGTACAAGAACTACATACAATAAAAATTATAAAGCTATGAATGCTTTAATTTTTTGTTTGGGAGATGATTACTTCAATTGAATATCTTCCTGGATATTGTCTTTTGAAATATGGGATACCTTATTTGTCTCACATGAAAAAACATTAAATGCTAATGAAATGAGACTAAATACATATATATTTAGTTTTGATATAATTAAAATGAAATATGATGAACTTATTTCGGATATATATATGATTCAATGAAAAAGTAAATATTATGCATTCAGTTTGAATATAAGTTATAGACAATTATCAAGTGAAGATACTCCTCGAATTATTACTAGATATATGGAGAGGCGGATCTGTGTCAATTATAGAATCATGTTATGTATGTAAAATATCTGTCAAGGAATTGATAGGAAATATGATGACGTTTTAAGAGGAGCATAAATTAAACAAATAAATTGATGAGGATGAACCAAAAATAAAATCAGTGTCCTTCAAATCTAATACCTCCAAACAAAAGGAAAAAGTACAATGTAATGATTCCAGTGATTAAGGATCTCCTGATGAATGTGATGATGAAATGACCCACATAGCTATAAGATTCAAGAATTTATCAGGGATGAATTATTTTGACAAAAAATAATATTTCAATGGAGAGTATTATAACAAAGGAAACTAAAATAAGGATTCAAAAAATAATGTCACTCAAAATAAAGCTACGTGTTATTAAAAAAAGAGGAAATTCCACATTAAAGAAGACTTTCCAAAGATAAAAAACAAAAATAAGTATGATAATAAAGAAAGGAGATAAAAAATGCTATGAAATCCACATGGAGTTCCACCGAAGATAGCTCAATTGATTTTGACACTAATCAAAAAGATATTTCTGAAAGTTACAATAAGTGATTTATAGTATGTGCATCATAGGTAGGATATGTTCTTCTTATTTTTTCTACTATTGTTTTGTAAATTTTTGAGAATGATTAAAACAATGAAAATGAGTAAAACATAATTGTAAATCTAATGTATGATTAATTAAATATGATGTAAGACATCTTTATGAGTTTAGTGAAAAGTATAAGTTACTCAAGAAATAGAATGATTTAAATTTAAATATTAAAAAATTATTACTATTGAAAAGGTGACAATTAATCAATAATTAAAATAATACAATGAAATCAATTTTTCAGATGAACAGTTAAACAATGAAATAGAAAAATTTACCAATGGTAAGAAAACATTATCTCGAATACTCAGAAAACATGATGCATCCTATTATACAACATGAATATATTACCATCCATGACAAAAAAAATTCTAAAATAAGATATACATCTAATTCAATACTGAATGTTCATATACAAACAATACCAATTCAAATAGACATAATGGTGTTTTTATAACTATAATTCTTAAATCTGTTTACAGAAATTCTGTTAAGAAAATATGGATACCAAAATCTCTTGTTACTAACATATCTGGACCCAACAGAATTTGGTTACCAAAATTATTTTTGGAATAAAATTTGTGTTATAGGAGGCCACTATGAAAAATTCACAAAATATCTTATGGTACTTGGATAGTGGATGTTCTAGTAAAAAGGCTAGTAAGTATTCAAACATAAGGAATTTTATTAGTGATCAGGGTGGACACGTCACATTTTGGGACAATTAAAAATGGAAAGTCATCAACCACGGGAAAATTAGTAATTATAATTATATGTGAATTTCAAAATATTTATGTTTTCATGTTTTAAAATACCAAGTTTGTATCATATTTCAACTATGTGATGATTGATTTTATGTAGAATTTGAAAATAGTGCCTCTCATGTTTTCATTGATAAAAATGATTTAATATTTTCTAATTTGATATGTAATAATATTTATTCTGATGATTTAAATTCTTTATCTTCAAAAAATGTTTCATTCATGATTTGAATTCATAAAGAATCATTGAATTGGCATAGGATACAAGGCCATTGCATTATTCACTCACATATAAAGATAACTATGGAAGGGTTAGTTAGAGACCTACCTAATCATAATATCTCAAATAAAAACGATTATAATCCTACAAATAAGGTAAAATTCATAATATTTACTTTATGTATGAGAAATTATTTTTAATATATCATCCATTAATGTTAATTCATATAGGCCACATTATAACTTATAGTTTCATTAATCACAATAGAAAGAATTATGTTTATTTCCTTGTAGATAACTTCTCTATAAACACATGGGTATTATTTAAATCTCGTAAAATTGAATCATGTTGTGAAATTATTAATAATTCTTAATCCATATAAAACCATAGTGGAATTAGGATTAAGACCATATGGAGTGATCATGGTTGAAAATTTAAAAATCAATATATTTAGTCATTCTATTTTCAAAATGGGCATAATCACTACTTTTCTGCTCCAAGAACATCGTAACAAAATGACGTGGTAGAAAGAAGAAATATGATTCTTCAAGAGATAGCTCCAACATTGTTAAATGATTATGACCTACCTATATACTTTTAGGAAGAAGTTGTCAGTATAAACTATTATATTATTAAAAGAGTACTGATTAGACCTCTCTTAATTAAAAAACTTATGAGTTATGGTATAATTTAAAATCAACCGTCAATTACATTATATTTGTTGGTTGTAACGGGTTTATTATTTATAAAAACGATAATTTCGTAACATATTCTTCCAATATGGATGAATAAATATTCCTTGGGTATTCAACAGCTAGTATATCCTATAGAGTTTTTAAAATGATGACACGAAAATTGGAAGAATCAGTTCATCCAAAATTTGATGAAACATATCCCAATTAAACTAGCACTATATTAAAAGACCCTAAGGATGTTATTTCATTATTTAATATCAATTGATTACCTTATTAATGTCATAATTTAAAAAAAGAAACTATTTCTAGAGTACTTCCAAAACCTGATCATGAAGAACATCGTCAGTCTATTAGCTCATCTTCTCACATACAAATTAGGACTCATATAAATCACCATTTATATGTATTAATAGGAATCATAGACATAGGAACAATGAACTAAGCTTCCCTATGAAATAAAATTGGGCATCAAGCCTTCATGAGATATATTGAACCTAATAAGATCAATTACTCCATCAATGATGTGATTTTTGTAATAAATATGCTATAAGAACTTAATAAATTTTAATGAAACAACGTTTGGGAAAATGTTGACTAACCTAAAGATATCCTAATCATTGGAACTGTGTGGGTGTTTTGAAATAAGGATGATGAATTTATAACAATAGTAATAAATAAAGCTAAATTATAATCCAAAGGATATAATCCTGAAAAAGGTATTGATTATGAAGATACATTTCCCTTATAGAAAGACATGAATCCGTTTGTATACTTATTTCCTATGTAGAACATCCAGAATTCAATCTCTATCACATGGATTCTAAAGATGACTTAAAAAATGGGTTTATAATTGAGTTTATTGTTTTCCTATAACCCCTATTATTTCAAAACAATCATTTTCATAATAGTTTTTTTAAACATTAAAAATTATTTTATGGTTTAAAATAAGCTCTTAGATCTTGGTGCAATAGGATTACCTCTTTCCTAATTTAAAAATGATTTTCAAATAGAATAGATTTACCATCCCTTTGTATAAAAATAATTTCAAAAGATGTTTCGATAGTTCAAATTTATGTAGATTATATAATTTTTTGATCTACTAATGATTTCCTGTGTTCTCATTTTCGAACACATATAAAAAATGTATTTGAAATTAGTTTAATGGGTTAACTCAAATTCCTTCATGGAATTTAGATTTTTCAAAATAAATAAGGAATCAATTTTAATTAGAGAAAATAATCTAAATATCTGTTAAAATGTTTTAATTTGGAAAGTACTCAATGTATTAATAATCCCATGAATACCATATGTAAACTTCACCATGATGAAGCTGGGAAATCAGATGATCAAGCTAGATAAAAATGTATCTTTGGTAGCCTTATCTAACTGACTAATAGTTGGACAAATATAATATTTAGTGTTTGTATGTGTGCTCGCTTTCATGAAAATCCAAAAGGGAGTCATTTATTACCTATCAAAAATATTTTTCAATGCCTCAACTGATCAATAAATTTAGGATTGTGCTACCCAAGAGGATATGCTTTTGATTTAGTTATTCATTCATATGTTTATTTAGTTTATTTCATATTATATTGAAAGAGAACATCAAGCACTTGTCATTGTTTTGTAAAATATCTAGTACCATGTTCTAGTATGATGTAAAATTTTGTGGAACTATACACTACTAAAGATAAATTTGTATCTATAGGTAGTTATTGGAAGCAAATCTTGTGGATGAAATATACTTTACCATACCTTTTATACAAATTTAGATATGTAATTATTAATTGTGAAAGCACAAGTGGAATAAATATTTCTAAAAATCCAATATATCATTCTACAATAATACATATTGATGTAAGATATAACATTATGATATATTGTTATCAAAAGCTTCATGTAGCATTATAATTTATTTTGATAGAACATATTCTAGATGATATATTCACAAAGCCATTAATTTATGAAAGATTATAATACAACCAATATGAATTAGGAATGATAATCTTTGGTAGATTAGTCACCATTGTTATGTCACCATTAATGAGTCACCATTGAGAAATCACTGTTGATATGTTACTATTGATAAGTCACCATTGACAATTCACCACTGATATTTCATCATTGATAAGTCACGGTTGATAATTCACCATTGAAATTTCTCCGTTAATATGTCATCGTTTGTAAGTAACCATTGATAATTCTCCATTGATATGTCACCATTTATGAGTCACCATTGATGATTCATGATTGATCAGTCACCAGGGATGAATCACCGTCGATGAATCACTATTGATGAGTCAGTTTTAATTTTTATGTTACAGTTAGTTTTATTACCATTTTGATTTTCATGTACTGATTAAATGAATATTATTTAATTATTATTCATTTTATCCATATATGATAAAAATATCAGGATCACCCTAAATCAATTCAATACCTTTAACCCTTGAAATCTTGATCCCTTTCCATCCTCACTAACTGGTGTTCCCTAAACATTGTTCCTATAACCCTCTACCGATTTTAATAGAACATAGGAATAGAGTTACTGAATCTAATCCAAAATAGGTGAGGCCTTCCAAGGGATGAAAAGTATCTTAATTCAATTTGATAGTCATATTAGTAAATATGTATTTGATGGACCATGTAGTCGAACCCAAAAAAGAGATCAAGTCATAATAGCTTACAATGCGCAATACATTTGTGTTAAGGGTAACAGAAAAACCTTAGTGGATGTACTAGATTATCTGGAATCATATAGTGTTTTATCTGAGGGGTTTTATGAATTATATCAGAATTCATAATTTTTTCATGGAAAGGAATCAAATAGGATTCATCACAGAATAGATGGGGATGATATTTCATCCTCTACAAAAGAGTGGGTAAAATGTTTATAGATCTCTCATAAAGGGGTATATGATTAATTACAATGAAGCATTCAAACTGAAAAATTAGAAAAGGCTCTCCTAAAAATATCTGGATATGAAACCAAGACGAGAACAACGTATGTAGAGCTTGATTGTGAGTTCAAGCTATTATTTATCTTTGTAGAGCGTGTCTTATGTCCAGGAAAATGGGACTTCAACACAATGATGTTTAAAGATGTCTATTTTCAATATGTGTTAAATAAAAGGGAATGAATTAATATCTTTTAGTTTTTTATAATTCATATGCATGATATGTGAAATAAATAATCCCGGTCTTACTTCCTCGTATTTCCTAAAATTATATCTAATTTCAAGATAATAAGGGTTATGTTAAAATTGGAGAAGAAGATGATAAAAAAATGGTAGATTTTTGAATTTCAATGTCAATCTACAAACGATTAAAAGTAAATATTAATCCCTATAATAGATGTTTGCTTATGGATAATGACAAGATTTATAATGATTTTAAACCCATTTATCACTCAAATAGACCAAAGGAAATGCTGGATCTTGGTCAGAACCTGATGAGGTACCTGATTACTCTGTTAAAAATATTTTTATTATTGATTAAGAAGAATAAGAAAAATTATTGTTAGCTTAAGAAGGATGTAGTCCACAAATCAAAAAAATAATTCCAAGATAAACCAGTGAACCTGATAGTTTTATAGGCTCTCTACCATCTAGAGAAATAGTCATACCATAGAATGGTAATTAATATTATATTAAAATTTTAAACGAGAGTTATTATAAATCATCTAACTTTGAATAAATTGATTAATATTCTGATGGAGTAAATGATGTTGTCTCTGAAAAGTTAGATAACGATATTTTCGACCTTGAAAATCCTAATTATTCTTCTAATGGGGTTATAAATGATAATGATGATGATGATCTTGATGATAATAATGGTGTTATAAATAATTTAATTGGCACTGATCACAATGTTGATCATCACACAAGAGGTGGTCTTTCACATGAGGTAAAATTCATAATGGTGGTGATATTGTTCATCATGTGTAAGGGTTCGTTCAACATCAAATCTCTAAAGCAGTAGTATCCTATGAAAGTAATACTGGGGACATTTTTCCTGTGATTCATTTGGTTATTTAAAAAGATAAATCATCTACATGTGAGTGGGAGAAAACTACAAATCCTAATGAGTAGTTTGATGAAAAAGTTCAGTTGGATTCAGTTGAAGCCATAGAAACTGTTCTAACAATAGTTATACTATCTACAATATAGGGGGACTCTCCTACAGTTCATGTTGTTCAGAAACATTCAGTAGGTCAGATATCAAATTTCATAGAAAACTTATATTCCCTTAATTATAGAATATGTTCAATGTTCTATTATTCCTAAATACACTCCAATTCATCCTTATGTCATACATTTTGTTAGCTATTTTGAAAAATGGGAACAACAACTTGGTTTTTTAAGACATGGTCTAACATACAGTGACTCAAATAATGATTTAGAAGTTATAATAGAAGGATTATTAGTGAATCAGATATTTGGAGCTGGTGTGTTATAACCATTTGTCCCTAGATTCATAGACATACTAGCTGAGGAATCCGAATCTATTCAGCAAGGAAAACTTCCCACATCTCAAACATTATTTCCTCTTAATTTTGTTAATAGTGATTATTTTGATTCTTTTTATAAGTATATTCATTTATATGTGGAGATTTTTTGAATGAATATGGTCTCAGAAATTTCACATGTGTTGAACAAAAAACTATCTCATACTTCTCTGCTTAATAAAGACACTATCAAATATTTTGTTGAGTTTGTGATATCTCATATTTAACCCAAAGTTGGATTTTATGTTAAAAATAATTTAATCTTATAATAGAAGATTAATCACAATGGTAGTAATTTATTTAGTCTTTAATAGGGGGACTGCAAACAACATTTTCATAATTCATGACTTCAACATCTTAGAAGTTGGATAGGTTGGCTTCTGTTGCTCCAAAACATATGAACCTTCTCCAACTCTAGTACAGTTTGAAAAAGATTTATTGAAATTTTTTTTCATAGATGTAATCAGTAATGAAATGGGAGATATTTTTCTTATTAAATTCAAATAATGTAGATACATCGGTATATAGATCATATTCTCCAGTTCTTAAAAGAGTATGTCGGTGATCAGAGAGAAGAAAAAAAGTAATAAAAAAGGCTTTAAAATATTATTGTTCATGGATTTACACTAAGATAGAAATGTATGAAAATTTAAAATCTATTTCTAATAACTTTAAGATCACTCCAGTGAAAAGAACATTTAATGAATTAGTATGTCAGTTAAAAGTTCTCACACTAGGCCTTCGCAGGATTATGTATGGGAAGGATGATTTCATTAATGAAATGGAATGGGGAGGATACATAATTATGGACTTTATAAATCTTCTAAAACAATATCTCCATTTCCATCAGAAAACTATTCATTAAAGATAATGAATACTTATTTCACCATCTTTTTCAACAAACATCCATACGGTTATTTTAGCTTATGCCACCATTAATTTCTTAGTCAACCAGTCTTATGCCTTCACCACTTCAACCTCTGGTTTTGTCACCTATTAAAGTATCATATAACTCAGAATAGTTCACATTATGGAACCCTCTCCTCCTACACCAAATTATCCTCTATAAAAACCTATGCTCCAACTTATATCTCAATAGTATCCTATCAAGACAATGATAGAGATAGAGAAAATAACATTGTAAAAGAGAATGGTGAACACCCACCATCCTCTATGGATTGAATTTGTTTGTGGTGATATCTATTGGATAGGGATCCTATACTCTATTTATTTCAACATTATCTTACTTGATATTTCCTTTTGGAAGTTATTTAATGAAATCCATTTATTTTCTTTTCCTTTCTATAGTTTTGTTTCAAGAATCTGACAATCACAAAGGTTGAGATAAGGAATTTTGAATTTAATCATTGTCTATTATGTATTTAGTACATGCTTTATAAAAATTCTTGATTTGTGATCATCAAAAAGGGGGATAACAGTGCCACATCCTTGAATGGTGTTTGTTTGAAATCTATTATTATAATGATCACAAACCATGATTTATTTATTTCCTATTTTTCACATTTTAAATGATAGAATTTTATGTGAACATATTACTTCAATAACATTTCTTTTAAGAGTTATTACAAGACACCATTGGTTGCGAGTCACCGCAACCTTCAAAGGAGTTACTGTCACACGTAAGTCAACCCTGACATCAATGGATTTTCCAACAGATGAGAGTCACTATTACCGGAAGGATGAGTTACCTCCATATGTAAGCCACCACAACCATTAAAGGAGTTTCCAACAGAAGGTGTGTCACTGGTAGCACTCTTGTAACAGCTGATGTCTGAGATCATTGGTGTGAATGTCTCAATATCTTGATGACCAAGTGTTTAAGTCATAGAAGAATATTATCTGAGAAATGTGGATATCCTTCCATGAAAAATCCTATATATTCATTATGCATTCCTCTATAGAACCTAGATGCTTTACTGGTACAATTACTACTCCATCCTATGATCATATCTGAAAACCATCTTGAACTTTCTGATTCACAAACTATAAGGATAAAAGATGCATATGAACAAAACTATTTACCAATATTGAATGAGACAATGGATAAAGGAAATCTATAGAATTCCTACATAGTTTTAAGATCCTCAGTTCTTCCTCAACATTCCAGAGGTATAAATTCTTGTATAATTATTTTTATTATCTTCTTTCTCAATTTATTTCCCACTGTGTTTGTGGAAGTGGTCCCTATGTGACCTTTGTTGTTCTTCTAGCCCACATATAACTAAGAAGGACGCTTTTATCCTGAACAACATGTAGATATTTTCTTCATACCCAATCTAGGTTAGGGATTTGTTTGATTATATTTATAATCTTCTTGGAAATAGGTGAATTATATGTGGAGGGGATTAGTTCTCTCTTTTAGACTGAACCTCATGTTTTCTCAACTATGCCTCTATATTGTGTATCAATATATTTTATATATAACATCATTCTTTGATAATTAATCATAAAAAGTGTTTATATATGTCTCTGTCTAAGTAAATTTATTACCAAAGCTACGATGTTTTTAATTCATACTTTAAGAGATAGCTAATAATTCATTAAGAAATCCTTAAAAAATATAGTTCTTATATTAAACTGCTATTTTTTTTAATTGGAAAGTTTATTTTATATAGATATTATTATTTTATTCTATTTATTTTTAGAAACATTTATTGTGAACTCAATACACCCCCTCTTGACTTACTCACTTTGACCAATAATATTAGTTAATAATTTTACTTATATTTTAAATATTACCTCATCAATTACAAAGGGATGATATTTTGGACCATTTTATTTACAATTTTTACAATATCTTTATTATTATGATTACTAAATAATTTACTAAACTAATTTTATCACAAAATAATATTAATGAAATTTTATGACAATTCATAGAACTTGATTGGATCAATAAAAAACAATTTAATTTCAATATAAATATTCCAAACATATATGATATGTTTTTATTTTCAAAAACAATTTGGGAACAAAAAAATCCATCAAATTTTAGTACTTATAACATTTTTAAATTATATATTTTATTTTTAATTGAATAAATACTATATCAATGTTGGGTAAGAATTTAATGTAATTATTTAATCACTAGAAATTAGTAATAAAGTAATATGATAAAAAATTAATTTATCATTGATATAATATTTAGAACCTAAATTATTATTTCATTCCCTTACGTATTATTTTCTGTTTTAACAAATTAAACAAAATGACATTTTGTATTTATTGAATCCATAAATTATAATTTTGGCCCTAATCAATGAAAAATGGAAGAGTACATATATTCAATAAATGGATGGAAGTGGATGAAATATACCCATAATAATGGATAAAAATAATTTATGTATTGATTTCAAACCTTATCACATCGATTAAACACTATTTTGTCAATTTCACCCTTGTTGAGGTGAAAAATAATTATCATCATTACTATTCTTAATTACCAAATATTAAAGGGATCTATTTACCAAATCTGAACCTATTGATTCAAAATATGGTATCCATTTCTCATGATTATATCACTTGAATCGAAATAAATCAATTTTAATATAATTATGTACATAAAAGGATATATAGTTGTTGGTCAGAGTGGATACTCAAGAGGGGGGGTGAATTATGTTCCAATTAAAATTTCTGTGTAAAATATTTCTTTTAAAATCCCCTTATTTAAAAACAAAGATAAACTGTAGTGAGTCTATACAGAGTGTAAATGTTCAATCAGTTTCTCAAAGATTGATTAGGTCTTAGTTAACTTAATCTGAAGAATAAATTATCTTTTGAAACTAACTTACTGGTTTACAAGAAGTATAAACACTTGCAAATTTAACTATCAAAGTAGATTTAAAATAGTTTTTTTATTAAAATGTAATAGCAGTGGAATATAATATATATATATATATATATTATACTTATGACTTAATCTAAAATGTACAGCAGATGTAACCAAGAGGTTCAGTCTCAAGCTGAGACTTAGCACTCTCAAATAATTTATATAAATTGATCCACACCTTAGATCAGGGGTAAAGAATTGTACAATACTGTCCAGGTCCAAATACCTCTACCACAGTTCTTCAAGGGAAAACAAACAACAACTCACAGCTATTCAGTTCTTACTCTACCTCTACCACTATCCATAGTGTGAATCAGAGAGTCATGGACTTTGAGTGAGGATTGAAGAATTATCTAGTTTAGCTCAAGAGACTGTGTGTGTATAAAATAAACAGGGTATACACACTGCTCGAAATGTAAAAAAAGAATCACTAAAGAAAATGTAAATGAGTTTAGATAAGCTGTAGTGATCGGCAGTGTAACTCTGGACTCGTTTAATTGGTCATAACAGCTTCTGAGTCCTTCTCTGGGTTTTCTCTAAAAAACACAGTGTTGTTTTCTTCCTCGTTCCAGCTACAGCTTATCAGCTTGTGGTTTCCTTCAAAAGAGTGGCTTCTAGTATGTTTAGGACACTTGGAGTATGAATGACGCCTTGTGTGAATGCACCACATTTGAATGTTGTTGAGCCCTCTTAGTTTATTGTGATCTCTGTATGAAACCACTTCACTTTCTATCATTGTGTTCTCTTGGATAGGTCTTTATCTTCCCTTTTATAGCTTTTAGCTCCGGAAAAAGGGAATGATTACCTTTTTCATGGGTACTAGGTACGGTTCCATGACATGGAAATAGAGATCATTAAAAAATATAACTCCATTAAAAAATCAAATGTAACTATTATCTTAATAGATAAATATTATTGAGAGTATAGAGCTTTACTGGTTGGTCAATCATTCGTAGCCTTATGTTGGTAGATGTGTGCAGTGGAATTTGTGTAGTAGGAGTTTCCATTGGTAGCTATTTTGAACTTGTATCGGTAGCTATATATATCGGTGACTTCATTCTATCGGTATCTCTTGGGATATCGGTAGCTCGATGTATCGTTGAATCTATACTTGTATCGATAGACTATGTCAGTCACTTCATATCAGTCGCTAGTATGTGTATCAGTAGGTCGGTCGGTAGCATATATTAGGAGACTTACTCTATTGACAGACTTCTATCGGTAACTATCTTTGAACTGGTTCTATCAGTTGACTTCTTCATATCGGTAGCTCTCAACATATCATCGATCATGTGTATACTAGAATAGTTAAGCATACTGGTAGACCTATTCTACCGATAGCTCGGTTTTTGTCGGTATCTCTATACATATCGGTTACCTTAGCTTATCGGTTACTATTTCTATCGGTAGACTAAGTACCAGTAGCTCTGTTATCTGTAGCTATATGAAGATCAGTGACAAACACTTATCTGTTTTATGAAAAACATATCCTATTGGGTTATAATTAATTTACAACTTATATAAACATAGATAACCATTGATTAACATATCTCAAGAATTATTTTAACATTATTATCATCTTGATAACAGTATATCATATATTGAGAGAATTTGAATATAGATAAACATTAATTGAGATTATCAAATTATGTGAAAGAATAATTGGGATTATCAAAGTATGTGAAAGCATACATGGGATTATCAAACCAGGTGAGGTCAACAATCTCCCCCTTTTTGATAATCACAACTTTTGAGATTATAGTGTTACAAAATGAGCATTTATATCAGAGGATATATCATTAAATGCAATTCTCTCAGGGAAAATGTATGTTATAGAACATAATGGATGAGAGGTGGAAGAAAATACAATGATATCAGAAGGGAAAAGCATAGTATATCATCCTTAGATAATATTTCTCCTTCTTGAAAGTATTTCTCCACCTTTGATACTCTGAAAATATTTCTCCCCCTTTGTTATAATAAAAAAGTGGGAAAAAAGAAATAGAATAAATACCACAATGAGAAATAATGGAAAGCCAATTGTATTAGATACTACAAAAAGGTACATAGACAAAACACAGAATACAAGGGATTCCTATCAAACATACTAGCCACATTTTCATTCCACATCCTCAATGTGAGATTTTCCCTTTGAATCAGAAGAGGATTCAGGTGGTGTGGATTTAGGTGAAGGCTGAGGAATTATGGAAATGATCATAGGAGGTTGTGCCACAAAAACTATTCCTTGTCTATACTGAGGAGTCCTTTCAGTGATCATAGGTGTGAGGGTTTGAATTGCTTGGGCAAGAGTCATCTGAACAGGAGAAGCAGTAGAGGTAGAGGCATGTAAGTTTATAGGTATAACCACTATCCTAACATCAACATGCAGGAAAGGCAGCAACCGATTTCTAAAATACATAATTATACCTCCTCCTCTCTCCATATAATATATGAAGTCATCCTTGTTCTCCATAAATTTGTCCAGGGCTGGAGTCAATTCCCTTAGTTTGCTGACTTTCTCTCTGAAGGCTTGATTGACAGGAGGTAACTTCAGATTTTCCAACAGATGTTTGAAGTGATTTTTCAGTTGATGCTTGGTGAATATCTTAGAGAAATAAGAGTCCACCTTATCTTTAACTTCTTTATGAGAGGCAGAAGCTTCTCTCATATAGTCTTGGACTATCTTCATTATTTCTCTAGCTGAATCTCTAGTAGAAAGCAAAAATTATCTCAGTTCGGATGAGTCCACAAAGCCACTGGTTGAAGCTGAACCAAGCCCCTCCTTCATCATAGCTCGAATATGATTCAAATCCACTGAGGGTTTAGAAGAAACATAACCAATAGGGAAGGTTAATGTTTCCTCAATGTTTTTGGTCAACCCACTGATAAGATTATGGAGTTTAGAATCCTGGGTTTTAACATGATATTTCATGGTGGTTTTAAAACCATAAAAAACTGAAACTATTTGACTCACAACACTTTTAACATATGCTAAGTCCTTGTCTGCTTGGGATTTTGAGCTCATGTAGGATTCCAAAGAGATAAATGATTTCTATATAGTTTCAAGATATGCTTCCAGTCTAGATACTTGAGTCTGGCAATCTTTAAATTCATCCACAATTTCTGCCATAAAGGTTGACAAATTACAACCTAGAGAGAGATCAAAAGATCTTTCCAACATACTCATCTCTTCAACAAAACAATGTTTCATTTCAGCAACTGAGGCACTAAAAGATTCTTTTAGCTCATCTTTTAGGGTTTCAAGGTCAGCCTTGGTGATCAAATCAGAAGGTGCAGCTGCAACAGATGCTTTTTAAGATGCTAAACTGACCACTGAGTCAGTCATGATAGATTTAATTGAAGATTCCAGAGAAACTTCCATCCTCTTTGTCTGTTCCAAAAAACTCTCCTTAACCCTTTCTTCAAAATATCCAGGTCATGCATTCTGACCACATCCTTAGGTAGCAACTCAGTTTCAACATCATATATGATTTTTGGTCTATTGAAAGATGCTTCATTGTCAGAATTAGGATACTCTAAACCACAGACCACAAAACCTGGGTCTTCTTCCTAGTCCTCAATATCAACACCCACTGTAACACTTCCAAACTTGGTTTGATGATCCCCCTCAACTGGTGCATCCTCATGTAAAACAACACCATTCTCTACAGCATTCTCAGAAGGTCTTCCTTTTTCAGGAGAATCTTCTACTATCAATTCTTTCTCTACAATAGCTGGAGGGTCTTCCAAAATAGTCAAGTGTTTTTTAACGTCATTTGCATCCGTAGAAGGCACTAATGATTGTCCAATCTCTAGACTAAGGCTCAAATCAGATGATAGTGATGCTTCACATTCGTGAGTATCTTCTTCTTTCTCTACAGCAGCTACTTCAACATCCTCTAAAGCAGCTTCTTCCTTATCTTATTTATGTTGATCTAGATTTTCAGGATCTAGGCTAGGAGGTAAGTCCAGGTCCCTTCCTTCATCAGCAAAGGGCACTTACTCTTCTAAATCATCACTGTATTCTAGATCCTCTTCATCAGGTCTCAGACCTGGATCCCTCACATCCTTCGGTCATTAAGGATGATCCACATGATTAAACTTATCATACAACTTCTTGTCATCAGTGACCCAATCTCCTCTCCATGAGATCCAATTTATTTTTATTTATTTGCAAACTGTACCGGTGACACATAAATTGTTCCTCACTACCACTGTCTCATCTTGAGACTCAGCTATTCCTTTCACTTTGATCATTATTGAGATCAACTTGGTAAAGAACATGGCATTAGTTTTTGACATGGGTCTAATCATATCCTCCATTTGATTCATCATCAATATGTATAGATTCACCTTGACTCCATGTGTCAATAGATTAAGGAGATAGATATCCTAATATCTTACATTTGAAAAGTCTCTTCTCCTCAGTATTAAGCCATGCTGATCAAATTTGAACAGCAATTTGTT
Source organism: Viscum album (assembly GCA_963277665.1). Classification (NCBI taxonomy): domain Eukaryota; kingdom Viridiplantae; phylum Streptophyta; class Magnoliopsida; order Santalales; family Viscaceae; genus Viscum; species Viscum album. The sequence continues at coordinate 790,150 of CAUJRU010000026.1, read as the reverse complement.
CCATCCATCAATTTTAGCAGCTACTACATTTCTTTGATTTCCATCACTGGCGAGTTCCTCCAATGTAGTCTCATAATCACAGATATCACTAGTAGGAGGTATTTCTCTCGAGACATATCCAGATACACCTTTATGTGCCACATTCAGACATTAAACCCACTCAGTCGATGAAAAGGACAACACCTTTCCACTCACAAATGAAGTTACTCAGTTTCAATCTTCATATTTCTCAAAACTTACATAGTCAGAAAACTGTTTCACTTGCTTCATATAGTAGGGAAAATTGTATTTTGAAAAACAATATACCCACTTTTGATCTTTCATCACTTCGAGAACTAACAATTTGCGAGGCAGCAGCCATTCCACGTAGAGCACCTTTTCGATCACAAAAAATCTATTCTACAAATGAGGATTTACTGGTTGTCTTCTTGATCTTGTTCTGCTAGCACTGGAACATGCTTCTATCTTGGACTTTTTCTTATTTACATTAGGCTCATTAGCAACATCTCTAACAGAAGGGAGTTTGGTTTTTTGCATCTTCGATTCGAGGGATTTTGGGTTCTCGAAAGATTTGTGAGTTAATGTTTCAGGGTAAAGGATTTGAAGCTCGGTGGATTGAGAAGTAGCTCAGACTTTGTTTCTATCAGTTAGGAATCAGAAAATATATAAATAAAATAAAATAAAGTAAAAAGGATTCAGATTCTGGCGGCAGACAGAAGTTTAAAACAGCGCACTCATCTGTATGGTTTATCGGTGAGAGTTTACATCGGTGAGAATTTACATCGGTGAGGTTACATCGGTGAGGTTTCACATCCGAGAGGTTACATCGGGGAGGATTCACATCGGTGAGGTTACATCGGTGAGGATTCACATCAGTAAGGTTACATCAGTTAGGTACCTACCGATCAAGGTTAATCATTGCTAACTCGTGTCTATTGTAACTTAACATATACAAACTCAAAGGTTTGATGAAAATGTCAGCTAATTGATGTTCAGTACCAATAAACTCAAGAGTAATATCTCCCTTTTGGTAATGATCTCTCAAAAAATGGTGCCATACATCTATGTGTTTGGTCCTAGTGTGAGAAACGGGGTTCTTCAAAATGTTTATTGCACTAGTGTTGTCACAGTTGATAGAGACATGCTTAAAATCATATCCATAGTCCAAAAGAGTGTGTTTCATCCACATAATTTTTGTACAACAACTACCAGCAGCTATGTACTCTACTTCCGCAGTGGACAATGCTACATAATTCTTCTTCTTAATACACCATGATACTAAGGATTTTCCCAATAAATGACATGTTCCTGATGTGCTTTTTCTCTATAACTTTCAACCAGCAAATTCATCATCGGAATAACTCATTAACTTAAAGGATTGTCCTTTTGGGTAAAACAAACCAAAGTTTACAGTGTGTTTAAGATACTTGAAATTTTTTTTAACATCAATTAAATTAGATTCTTTTGGATTAGCTTGAAATCTGGCACTCATACACACACTAAACATAATATCTGGTCGACTAGTAGTATGGTAGAGTAAGCTTCCAATCATACCTCTGTAATTGGTTCGATCCACTGGTTTCCCAGTTTTATCTGCATCCAATTTATAGACTGTACTCATAGGAGTTTCACTTTCCTTAATACTATCCAAATAAAAACGTCGTAAAATATCCTTTATATATTTACTTTGACTCAAAATAATACCATTTTCAATTTGGGAAACTTGAAATCTAAGAAAATATTTGAGCTCTCCCATTAAACTCATTTCAAATTCATTTTCCATACTTTTTGAAAAATCAGCACACAAAGAATGTTTAGAAGATCCCAAAATAATATCATCAACATATATTTGAAATACTAAAACATCTTTAGAAAATATTTTAATAAAAAGAGTTGGATTAACAATCCCTTTAGTAAAACATTTGGAAATAAGAAAATTAGTAAGTCTATCATACCAAGCTCTTGGAGCTTGTTTTAAACCATATAAAGCTTTAGAGAGTTTGAAAACTCAATTTCAAAAATGAGGATTAGTAAATCCAAGTGGTTGTTCAACAAAATCATCTTCAGCAATAAAACCATTTAGAAAAGCACTTTTGACATCAATTTGATATAACTTGATATTCAGATGAGTAGTATGGCCAAGTAGAATTATAATAGCTTCTAATCTAGATATATGTGAAAAGGTTTCCTCCTAGTATATATCATCATCCTGAATATATCCTTGTGAAACTAGTCTAGCTTTGTTTCTAACTATGTTTCCAGATTCATCAACTTTGTTTCTAAAAACCAATTTAGCGCCTATTGTTAAAATGTCCTCGGGTCTATCAGCTAATTTCTAGACTTTGTTTATTTAAAATTGATTTAACTCTTAATGCAGAGCCATTAACCAAAATTTATCATTGTTTTCATCATTGAAATTTTTAGGTTCTATCTGTGAAAGAAAGGCTTGATGTTCAACCTGGTTTCTTAGAGAAGCTCTAGTCTGTGTCCCTCTATCAAGATTACCAACAACAGCATCTAAAGGATTATTCTTTAGAATCTTTGTTGATATAGTAATGGTAGGACTAGAAATTTCAGGTTCATATATTGGTTCGACTTCAGTAGAAGAAGATTCTGGAATATGTCCAGAACTTGATATTTTAATAGCAGGTTCTTTAGATTTATCATTAATTTTTAGAACAGTCAAATATTCATCAAGATTTTCAAGAGTGGTTTTAGGCGCATGTGGATCAGTTTCATCAAACATGATGTGAATAGATTCTTCCACACATTTTTATCTTTTTTTAAAGACTCTATAGGCTTTTCTTGTTAAAAATAACCAAGAAAAATTCTTTTATCACTCTTAGAATCAAACTTGTCAACATTATCCTCTGTATTAAGAATAAAAACGTTGTAGACAAACACTCTAAAGTAACTAACATTATGTTTTTTATTATTTCATAATTAATAAGGGGTCTTCTTGAGAACATATATAATCAAGAATCTATTAATAATATAAAAAATTGTATTCACAACCTCAGCCCAAAAATAAATAGGTAGGTCATATTCATTAAGCATGGTTCTTTCTATTTCTTGAAGGGTTCTATTTCTTCTTTCCACTACACCATTTTGTTGAGGTGTCCTTGGAGTATAAAAGTTATGATTGTAGCCATTGTGTGAGCAATAATATTCAAACTCTTGATTTTCAAACTCACGACCATGATCACATCTCAGGGTTTTAATCTTAAGTACTCTAATGTTTTCTACATATTTGGAGTATTTGACAATGTAAGAACTAGCTTCACTTTTGAGGGCTAAGAAGTATCCCCAAGAATATCTAGAAAATTCATCTACTAGGACATAGACATAGTGCTTCCCATTTAAACTAGAAACACTAGACGGTCCAAATGAATCCATGTGAACCAACTCAAGAGGTTGAGAAGTTGAAACTTCTTTCGTTGATTTAAAAGAAACTTTATGTTGCTTTCCCTTTTGAGAGGGATTACAAAATTTGTCATTTGGGAATTCAAGCATAGGTAGGTCTCAAACTAAGTTCTTCCTAGTAATATTTCTAAGTGAAAATATGTTCTAGGATCTTAATCTTCTGTTCCAAACCCAAGATTCATTATGAAAAGCATTTAAACAAGTAACATTTTTCATACCTAATGAATTCAGATCCACAACATAAACATTTTCACTTCTTAAAGAAGAAAATAATAAAACATTTTTAGAATTAAAAACATTACATGAATCAATTTCAAACATAACATTAAAACCATCAACACATAATTGAGAAATACTTAACAGGTTATACTTAAGTCCATTAAAAAATAAAACTTTAGAAATAAAAACTGAATCAGTGTTACCAATCTGGCCTAGGACGATGATTTTTCTTTTAGAATTGTCACCAAAGGTGACATGGCCTCCATCAACCTTTATTAAGATTTTAGAGCATGAATAATCTCCTGAAATATGTCTTGAACATCGAATTTCCATGTACCATACCTTCTTCTGGGAACTCATCAAGCATGTTTTCTTAAAAACAGATTTAGATGGAAAATACTTTGGTACCCAGAACTTCATGGGTCTATAATGGTTAGCAATCAAAGCTTTAGGTACCCATATTTGTCTTATGTGTCTCATATAATTTACAGAATCAATATATTTTAAAAGATAAACTTTGTTTGATCTATAACCATGTGAATAACTAGTTGAAGCCTATGAATTTCCAGAACTGGAATAAGAAGAATTTTGTCCAAACTTAGGAATAAATCTAGTTTTAGTGAACTGTCTCTGTCCAGGTTGGTATCCCAAACCAGTAGTGGATTTAGGTGCAACTATCTTACCTAAAATTTTAGTAAGTGTATCTTTTCCATTTGTGAACTTTTCTAATTTCTTTCTTAGTTTCTAATTAGACATTTTCCGTTCTGTATTTTCTTTTAACAGTTGAGATTTCTTTTCCTTTTCTATATCAAAGGCATATTTAACATTGGCAGTGAGAGCATGAAATTTCTTTAGTGGTGTATACACGTCCTTCTGTTCATTACATGGTTCTTCCATCATATTACAATATTCAGATAATTCAGCCTTAGAAATATCTTCAGAACCAGAATTAGATACTACGTCATTTCCAGAATAATAGGAATTTAAAATAGGAATATCTAAGGTTACCTCAGATGTGTTGGTCATGAAACATATGTTGGAAAGATTATTTTCAAAATAAAAAAATTCAGATTTACTTGTGCTGTCTTCTGAAGCACACCAAGTAGCTTTCATAGCTTTCTTGTACTTCTTGTCCATATAATCATGTTTCCTTTTGAATTTTTATTTTTGACAGTTAGCCTTGATGTGTCATTTCCTCTTGCATTCATAATAGAATATATCATCTTCCTTATCAGATATCTTCCAATATTTCTTCCAATGACCCTTGTTGTCATACTTTCCTTTGTAGTTATATTTTCTAAAGAATGTATTATTCCTATAAAACTTATTGAATCTCTTGGCTATTTGGGCCATTTCAGCATCACTGTCTGAATCTGAATCTTCACTGGTTGAACTTTCAGTAGGTGCATGAATTTTCTTCTTGCCGTTGCTCTTAGAAGCATTATACTTGAATTCCAGAGGTTTTATCTTGGGTTTATCATCATCCTCCTTGTTTACCTGGAGTTCATCCTCATACATGATTAATTTTCCAACAAGATCTTTTACAGAGAGAGCACCAATATCACATTATTCTCATATTGAAATAGAAGTTCCCCTCTATCTTTCTGGTAGACATCTTAAGATTCTCGTGATTTGATCCTTTGCTGGAACAACCTTTCCAAGTGAGATCATAGTATTGACAATCTCATTGAACCTGAGATACATGTCATAAATAGGACCATCAATCATCATTTTAAAATTATCATATTTAATAGTATATGTATTTAGTCTCATTTCTTTAACATTGGTTGTCCCTTCATGAGAAACACCCAAAGTTGCCCAAATTTCAAAAGCAGTTTTGCAAGCAGATATTCTTATAAATTCTTCATCTCCTAGAGCACAATACAAGAAATTCTTATCTTTACAATTATTATTGTAAGTAGTCTTTGTAGGTTCATCTCAAGTTGTTCTTTCAGTTTCTGGAATTTTATATTGAGATTCTATAGAAGTCCAGATGTCAAAACCCATACACTATAAATGTATTTTCATTTTATGTTTCCACTAGGCACAATTGGTACCATTGGTGAAAGGTGGCTGATTAGTAGCAGCACCCTCTAGTCTATTGTTCATAACTAGATTTTAGAAATGAAATTTAAAGAGATAAAATTTAGAACTGACAGAAATTTCGGATCTTTAAAGATGCAACTAAAATCACAGTTGAAAAACAGAATGTTTTGAAAATTTGTATAAATAAAAACACCTTGTGATACCAAATGTTGGTCGGAGTGGATACTCAAGAGGGGGGGAAGGGTGATTTGAGTTCCAATTAAAATTTCTGTTAAAAATATTTCTCTTAAAATCCCCCTATTTAAAAACAAAGTTAAACTGTAATGAATCTATAAAGAGTGTAAATGTTCAATCAGTTTGTCAAAGATTGATTAGGTCTAAATTAACTTAATCTGAAGATTAAAATAACTTTTGAAACTAACATACTGGTTTACCATAAGTATAAACACTTGCTTATTTAACTATCAATCTAGCTTTAAAATAGTTTGTTATTTCAAAGTAATAGCAGCAGAATATAAAATATATATATAGTATACTTATGACATAATCTAAAATACACAGTAGATGTAACCAAGAGGTTCAGTCTCAAGATGAGACTTACTCCTCTCAAAAAATTTATATAAATTGATCCACACCCTGGATCGGTGGTAAACAACAGTACAACACTGTCCAAGCCCAAAGACCTCTACCACAGTTCTTTGTGGGAAAACTAACAATAGCTCACAGCTATTCAGGTCTTACTCGACCTCTACCACTATCCACAATGGAAAACAATGAGTTATAGAGTTCGAGTGAGGATTTAAGAATCCTGCAGTTTAGCTTAGGAGACAGTGTGTGTATAAAATAAACAGGGTACACACACTGCTCAAAATGTAAATAAAGAATCGCTAAAGAAAATGTGAATGAGTTTAGAAAAGATATAGTGATCAGTAGTGTAGCTCTGGACTCATTTAAATGGTCATAAAAGCTTCTGAGCCCTTCTCTGGGTTTTTTTTCTAAAAAACAGGGTTTCATTTTCTTCCTTGATCTAGGTACATCTTATCAGCTTGTGGTTTCCTTCAAAAGAGTGGATTCAAGTATATCCCGGACACTTGGAGTATGAATGACGCCTTGTGGGAATGCACCAAGTTTGAATGTTGTTGAGCCCTCTTAGTTTATTGTGCTCTCTGTATGCAACCACTTCACTTTCTATCTCTGTGTTCTCTCAGCTAGGTCTTTATCTTCCCTTTTATAGCTTTTAGCTCTGGAAAAAGGGAATGATTACCTTTTGCATGGGTACTAGGTACGGTTCCCTGACATGGAAACATAGATCATTGAATAACATTAACTGCATTAAAAACATAAAATGTAACCATTAGATTAATAGATAAATAGTATTGAGAGTATAGAGTTGGACTAGTTGGTCAATCATTCATAGCCTTCTATTGGTAGAAGTGTGCAGTGGACATTGTGTAGCAGGACCTTCCATTAGTAGCTCTTTTGAACTTGTATCGGTAGCTATATATATCGGTGACTTCATTCTATCGGTAGCTCTTAATCTATCGGTAGCTCTTGGGCTATCGGTAGCTCGATGTATCGGTGACTCTATAATTATATCGGTAGACTATGTCAGTCGCTTCATATCAGTAACTAGTCTGTGTATCAGTAGGCCGGTCGGTAGCTCGTATCGGTAGACTTACTCTATCGGCAGACTTCTATCGATAACTGTCTGTGAACTAGTTCTATTGGTAGACTTATTCATATCGGTAGCTCTGTACATATCAGTGATCAAGTGTATACTAGAAGTCTTAAGCATACCGGAAGACCAGTTCTATTGGTAGCTCAGTTTCTGTCGGTAGATCTTTATATATCGGTAGCCCTAGCTTATCGGTGACTCTGCCTATCGGTATACAAGTATCGTTAGCTCTGTTATCAGTAGTTATATGCAGATCAGGGAAAAAAACATATCTGTTTTTTGCAACACATATCTCATTGGGTTAGAATTAATTTATAACTTATAAAAAAATTGATAACAATTGATTAACATATCTTAAGAATTATTTAATCATTATTATCATCTTGATAATAGAATATCATATATTGAGAGAATTTGAATATATATAAACATTAATTTGTATTAATAATGTATGTGAAAGGATAATTGGTATTATCAAAGTTTGTGAAAGCATAATTGGGATTATCAAAACAGGTGAGGTCAACAATATTTTTTTGGAATGATCTTCTTTTAATCATAAAAAATAATTTATATCAAAATCATGATTATTTATAATTAAAATTAAATGTATTATATTATTATAAATAAAATGGATCTTATATTTCTTCATGATTAATTCAAAAATATAGTGGAAATTTTATATTACTTAAAAAAATGACAATATTTGAAAAATCTAAAAAATTTCACTATTCATTGGGAAATCATTCATTTTAAGAAAATGGTTGAAATTTTACCTTAATTTTATTTTCATTTATTATTTAAAAAATTAATTCTCTATTTTTAAATATATTTTATAAATATATAAAAAAGTTGTTCATATTTTTTAATGTCATAAATAAATAAAAATCATTTTTGAAGAAACATTATTTTGAAGAATAAAATGTCATTTCTAAAAATAATTGTGATTATAAACTAATAATTATTCAATAAATATTTATATAGTAGGATATATATATATATATATCATAATGAAGTTAAATTTTTTATACCTTAAAATTAGATAGCTTGGTTATAATGGTCATATTTAAATAATAATATTTAGTGGTTCATTTAAAATGAATTTTACATGTTGTATATGAAATCAAACATGTTATTCCTTCAAAATATAAGGATGTCATAAAAACCATGGGTAAGATAAGGGTTTTTACATTCAATTAACTAGATTTAAAATTTGTAAACTTAAATTTAGTAATTAATTATCCCTAATTTTCTATAAATACACACCCATCCAACAATTTCCCTTTACTTCAAAATTATTGAGAATAAATATCCTTCAATTATACCGTTAAATAAAATCTGTGATGATAATATAAGGTTATAAAGTAATCTTTTCATCCTTCGAGAAGATAAATTTCAAGGTAAGGGTTCTCAATCCTCCATTACATTCTCAATTGAAATTTATTTAGTATGATATCATTTAATGTTATTTTTCATTACTATCCAATCCTGTAATTTAATGGTATCATTATCCATTTGAAATGTTGTTATTGAGAGAGTAATCATTCCCCCTCATTATAGAATTTTATTTAATTATTACATCTATGTGAGGAACCCTAACAAATTATTATCTTCTATTTGCACTATCCTATCCAATTTATTTTCATTATAATGGGAATGGTTGTTATGTTTCATTGTTATAAATTTTGTATCAAATTTTCAATGATTGGTCACAATTTCTTCTCAATATTCTACCTTTATAAGTTATTATAATGCTCAAACATTATCCAAAACCAAAATATAACAATACATCATAAAATTTTTAAAATGTAAGGAATATATAGTTTCCTAGAAATGAAATTCTGATCAATATAATATAATTGGATTTAGGCTCTGGCACAGATACACTTAGTGTTAACAACCATGAAGAAGTTTTTTTTGGGTACTAATCAATATTTACTCGGTGTATAAAAAATGGGCCTAATTTCATATTAGTTTTGATACTCTATAGGTATATTCTTTAGATGATTCAAAATAACATTACATTCTATTAATTAGAAATTGAAAATGTTGTTAAAATGTTAATTTATTGAATTTATGTAACTAATGTTTGTAATTGTTGCACTGGATATGATTGTGTGGTTCTGTGTGTAATATTTCTATCATTTCATTAGTCTCATTTCAGTGAAATCTAATATATTTAATGGATCTTCACTATTGATATCCATTTTCGACTAATTTATCCTACATTACAACGTTAATATCATTCTTATGATAACGGTACATCCCCTTGTATTTTTAATTCCATACATTTTCTAAGATGATTATTGGATATTCACCTAGATAGCCATAAAATTATATTTAATGTGGAAATAATGATAATACATTTGTCCATTATTCCTTTATGGAAAATTATTATCATGATTATGTGTGAAGTTCCTTATGAAAAATTATGACATTTCTTCCATTCTATTTTTATGATGGATAGATTCAATATATTATATAACAGGTATGTTATGAAATTGTATATCCCCTAGATGCATCATTAGATAAAATGATAAAAATATCAGGAGTATGTATTATAGTCTATACCATTGTATTTATGATACATTGGATAATGTTCGTGGAAATATATTTATGATGGTCATTATTATGAATTCAATCACTATAATATAATTTTCTCGTATCAACAAACTTTACTATTGAGAGTAAATCTATGGTTTTATATTATTATCATAGGTCTATTATGGAATTTATTTATTCATTTTTTTATTTATTTCATGTTTATGAATGATAACCTTCATCATACAGTACCCCTTACATAATATATGATCTCACCACCTTTTATTGTTTCCTAGTACTCCATGAAACCATGAAGATTTATATGAGTGACTTATGGATTATAAAGGATAAATAATAAGTTATAATGTATTATTGTGATGTATATTTAATTATAAATGTAGTTAAATTATAATTTATGTAAATAATTTTCTAAGACTGTTAAATTGTTTCATCTTGTGTATTGTGATCTATATATTTTTCCAATTATAAAAAACTAACCATTGGTTCGAGGGTATTATAGTTGATTTTGTTACAATTTATATCAAATCATGCTTAATAAAAACATTATAAATTATATTTATATTGACATAGTAAGAGAACACATGACTTTGAAAAAACCATGGAATATTTTAGAAATATTTCTCTATTACATGACCTAGAAGTACCATAAATTATTAAGAATTATATAATATAATTTATAATTCATAGTATTATTTATGAAATAATTTAATATATTCTAATTTCAATAAAAGGAGCATAATATAATGAATATATTTAATGTCAACAACTGTAATTAGTATAGATATTTCCCTCTCAATCAAATCAACGATTCTAATATCACTATAAATCAATTCACTAGGTTTAGGATGGAGTGCCACATTCCCTCATTAATCTATCACCGTACTCAAGAGGTTTATAGCTAGTAATAAGGGTCTTAAAACCTTTAAAAAGGGGACTTAAACCTTAGTGTATATAAATAATATAATAAATAATAACATAGTGTAACAAATAGACAATGCTAAAACATATGGACATTTATGAAACTAATGTCATACATAATAATAAACTAGGGACCCCCAAAGTTCCAGGTCAAATGGGAGTGTGATCAAGGAAAGTATGAAAATGAAACACTATTGCAACCCATAGTATTACATCCTAGTATCACTTTAAATCATCAATCCCAATATCCTTGCTCACTGTTGTTGTGGTCCTATGCTTTCTTGTATCCCTGATTCTGAAGTAAGTCTTCAATTTTAGATTACCATGTCTTGTGTGTCATATAAATGCATAAGTACCACACCAATTAATCTATAACACGAGTTAACATATATAAGATTTCATTCCATTATAATAAATAAATCTGAAAGAAACAACGTACGATCATTTATCTAGTAGACATGTGCTAAAAACACACAACAAAGCCTTGATTGTGCTTTCTTCAGCTCCATTTTGAACATATAATAATAACAAAATTCCTAATCTTAATTAGACCACATGGTCCTATATTAATCCCACATCCACCAAAAGGATAAATATACTTAGGTTATCCAATACTATAGAGTATTATTACAACACCCCAGGTCAGGCTACACGGAAGTTATATCCTACGGCTGTGTCTTGGGTCTTCTCAACGAAGACTATAAAGACCAACTTTAACCTCTTGGGTTAGATCACCTAAGAACATGTTAACCCACTGGTTAGGCCTCAAAAGGTTTGAATTCCCCATATTCTACAATTTCTATATCATAAACCAATATACATTATCTAAGCATAACGCCCCCTAGGGAGACTATGCCATGATGGGTTAACCTATCACTTTGGTACCATACATAGAATAATGAAAACATATAATATAACAAATACATCACATGGAAAAAGTTCCATCATATAAATAACAATACTAGAGTCATACCACAACAATCATGGTAACAGTATCAAAGCACACATATGTGAGGAAACACCAACACGGTATTATTGGCTACAGATGCACACACATGAGATCAAACATCAAATTTCATCTCATGAGATATGCATGCACTCACATGTAATGAATCCTAAAAAATGGTCTCATTGGATTCACACAAAAGAACATGTTATTAAATATCCAATACAGTATCTACATATAATAAAAAAAATATGTCATTCTAAATATCATATACATGGAATCTATGTTGTAAGGAACTTTCTATCTCAAGACCATGAATTCCAATGTCAAGAATTGTGCTGAGCATCATCAACCAAACTATATTCACACACCAAAAGAACCATGTGTATATGAAAAGATTTTCTAGATCATATTAAAATCCAATGTGAAATTATTTTAGTGTTAGAATATTCTATTCATCATTCCAAGGTGATAGAACCAACACAAACCCAATTAAAATTTCCAATAATACTAGTCTTCAATCCCATTTGAGGAAGGAGAAATGTAATAACTATTGGAAAAAATATAGGGGTAGATATGAAAATCTGTCATGAATCTAGTTCATTAAGAATATGTTTCAATATGACATTGTATAATATCCTAGAAAAGTCATTCAAAGAAGATAAGAAGACGTAGTTTCTCCAAAGAAACAAACTCAGTGTGAGGAGGTTCCTTCAAACTAGGCCTGTATTCATCCAAAAAACATATGTCAATTCATTTTAAATGATGGAAAAAAGAATGTTGCATATATTAATATGGATGAAAATCATATCCACACATATTAAAGTATAATTTATGTTACATGCATTCCCATATTGAAATAGACAAGATCTTAAAAAAATTATTGTTTTATCCACATAAAATACCATTCAACCACCGCCATTACTTCCAATATGTCCAATACTATAGTAGTTGTTTTCATTAACACCATGAGAAACACAACTAGGCTATCCAATGTTATCCCAAACACAAGCCATTTACTATCACTAGGGTCTCCACCATGGGTATGGTGATGTCAATCTGTCCATGGATCATAATATTCATCCTCAATAATAATATCTATAGCCACATATTATCCAATATATAAACCTTTCCATTTTTACTAACGATCATACTAGGGACCACCAAGGATTCCACCATGCTCGTGGTGTAGCTCATTTTGAATAGAAGTATCTACAAAACACTAAAAAACATCTCAAAAACCCAAATTTTTTTACCAAGATTAAATAAACCCAAAAACAAAAAGGGAGAGGATTAATATAAGTCTTAATATATTAGGAATATAATATATGAGTCTTCAATATATCTACTTCTAATTTCCCTCCTCCTAAATAAGTATATATAGTTTTCCCACTTGAATGACTATAGGCACTAAGCATTAGCATTAGATTTTTCTCCATTTTTTCCTTTTGGATCAACAAATTTTTTTAGATGACAAAAAAAAAGATGAACTATCATCCCTCAGAAATCATTATCTCCAAAATCTATGATCCACACTATGTGTTACATAAAATATTGATTTGTTCCCAACACAACATCCTTATATATAATAAAAAACATGGGATCGGTAGTATAAATCCAAATATGAGAGATACGGAACACATTATCCATTCCTTCGTAGTGTGGAGTTTGATCTTGTATATATTCCTTGACGCTGATATGTGCAGTTATCTCAAATAGTCTAACAAACCATGACCCTTATTTCCCTTTCATTCGTATTTAATGATTCCCTAAACAAGGTGACACCCTCATGAATACCTGATCACCCATAGTGAACTCTAAAGGAAAATATCCTCCTGTAGGATATGATCGATGCCTTATATGAGATATATCCAACTTCATCCTAATCAAATGAACTCACTCATAGGTCTCCTGCACTATACCCTACTAAATTATTCAAACCTCTACCCCTACAGGCCAACACAACAAGGAACAGTACAACCATCCATGAGGAGCATCAAAAGTAACTATCTAAATAAATGCCTAAAAGATGTTGTTTTATGTGAACTCCACAAAATCTAAGTATATATCTAATGGTTTATAGAGGTATTGGAAACTTTTTTGAATAATATCCTCAATGATATGAGTCGTACACTATTATTTTTCATCAATCTATGGATGATCTGTTGTACTCAACATCGACTTTCTCCCCAGTGACCTCTGTATGTATTGGGAAAATTATGATGTAAAATATATGTCTCTATTAAATAATGTTCTAGAAGTAACTCTATATAGTATTAAAATATAATAAACATACATAACTCCCTACTCATCTACATATTGAGTCTCTTAGATCAACGGGATGTTTTATACTTCAGTAATCACTGAAATATCACCCAAATGGAATAAAAAATAATCATGGTTTGAGGTAACCATACCATTAATTCAATAATCACTTCATCATAATTTCATATAGGAATTAGAAATGGCCAAAGCAACCCACTTGGAAACCGATTCTTAGTGTCATCCTCTAGTAGGTAAGGAAGCATGAGATATAACTAGTTCCACCTCTCTTCATACATGTCGTGTATAATTGACATCAGATATCATGGTATAAGTTCATTGACCCTGGATGCACTTCTTAAAATGAAAAATTAGAGTCCCTCATCATCTCCTTCCATAAGTAATATAGAACTAAATTTCTCCCATGGATGTATAGAACATATTCATCATCTATGACCAGTCATATAATAGAATCATCCCTTATAACGTATTCCCACATCACTATGTACTCAAGATCAAATTCATTGATAAATATAAAATGGTACACCGAATAATATATGATAACTAATGGTGCACTTGTCATAGATCCTTAATGGTTTTATAAATCTGAAAGACACAGAGTCATCAAACTCATTTAACACGAATCCTTCAATTGAGTCTATTATCTAAGATCATGCGTATATATCCTTTTATATGTAAGAGAATTTATAATTACATTATATTTCACTACAGAACATACTATATCAATGTCAAATATTTCAAATAGTCCACCCAATGAATCTGCCTCAAATTGAGATCCTGTTGGGTGAAGATATATCGAGGAATCATGAGGTATTTGAATATAAAAAACACTTACTGATGAAATAATGTTACAAGTACATTAGAGTATGGACATCGTATTCCAACTGCATGTCATGAAACTAGTAGTCTCACTCATTGTGTTATAACTAACAGGAATCATAAGCAGATATTTTATCACTAGGCATTATCACATCTCCCAAACCATCTCTTATTGTGTCACAATAAACATCATACTGAATGCTATGCTATGAAAATTCCAGAACCATGGATGATGTCAATATTCTCTTCATCTCTAAGAATATATCTTCACTGCGATCTTTCCACATGAACTTCGCTCCATTCATCCTGAACACTATCATATGAACATACATGTAGTAGAAGTACTATAATAAATTTTTATATAATCCAACTATCCCAATGAATCATCATCTCTCAATAACATTTATGGGGTTTACCCAATATATAACAACCTTAACCATCTCTTGGTCCACAATAATGCTGATGTCTAGAATAACATTCTCATGGAATAACACATCCTATATTAAATAGTGACACTTAAATAGTTTAACATAATGTTTATATATGAAATGTATACTCAATACAATCTCATGTTTTCTTGATTTGATATCTGAATTCAAATATTATATGAGGATATCTTCAAAATATATCACTATGATCGAGTGAGGATACAGATGATAGATCATTCTCATTAGTCCCATAAGCACAAATGTCACATTTTCAATCATTAGTAGAACAAAAAGATATCCATAAATTCGTGTATCTACACCAAAAATGTTGTTAATGAAATACATTCCACTCTGTCCTGAATATGGGGGTGGCATGATGATAAGTCAATCATTGAGAACAACTAAGATCCCTGAAATTATTAAAGAAATAGATTCTATGATGTCACATGGTTCATCATCATGTAGTCTACCTTGAATAATAATATTCCATACCCCCTCTTTACGAATAGAGCTGAAGTCCCCTAGGGAGATGTTTGCATTCAAATAAAAACATTTCACTTATAATCCTAATTTTATTACTTGATTTATTTATACTATGTTCTTACAATATGATTTTGTGAAATGAATATTGTTTATTCTACTTGCGTTGTTTTTATCTAAAATTAAATTAATCTCTTATGAGAATGTCCTAAAAATTCATCAAAAATTACATAATAATACAAGTTCTCCACAAAATGAATACATAACCTATTGTTGGCCTCACTACAAGAACCATGTCATCCACTTGGTATATAATAGATCCAACCAGAGTCAGTTATATTCACACTCTAAATACTCTAACATAACATTCAATCATCAAAAAGACATATCCTATATGGGTGTAGTAAATAAAATATGTTTATTGTAGTAGTTGATATGTTCCTGATAACTAGTCAGTGAGTCCATATCGAATCACATTATATAAATTAACCTTAAGGATCCTAAAATACCATAGATTTCCATATCCAGAAACTTCTATGGGGAATACTAAACATCATGGAATATGGTCCACATTATTTTCCCATATTTCATTATGATAAATCAACTCAGAATATGACATTTCTAGTAGTCTATGACCATTATCAATTTGTTCATATATAAAAATGCTAATCACTAGAATAAAGAATAGTGGTATAAATATTATAGGTGATCATGACTGTACCCCAAATGGTTGATTGTGCCTCCCCATATTCATTTAGAACCTTGTCCACATTATAAACTCACCATGCCCCATCTCTATGATCTAATCCCTTGTTTGAATGAACACCAAAGTCATCATCATATGAGGGGTCTAAAAATACTGTTATGTACCAAAACTAGTAAAATATATTGATACCTATGTATGACTCAAACCCCCAGAAGACCTCACCCATTGTGAATAAGAGGGAAAAAGCTATAGATTTCTTATCACATTGCATCGATTACACTTGAGCTATCATAGTGATGATCATTGAATGTTGAAAGAGGACATGTAACTATATGCCACCACTCTAATTCAAAACCTTTTCCTTCATATTCTAGTATAGGAACTATCATAGTGATGATCATTTAATGTTGAAAGAGGACATGTAACTCTACACTCCTACACAATCATCTAGATATTTACGGCCTTTCAAATAACCTTCATATTCATCATTAGGTAAATGATCATGAATTTTTTTCTCTACTCTGTTAAGAGGATAATATTAATCTTCATAGTCTTTTATGACTTTTTCCAGACCAAGATAGGATAACACATAAGTAATACCATGAAAAATTCTATATAAATAGACATCAACATAGATCCCTAAAAAATATTCATGGAATTTTCTGTGTGGTCCATCTTCAGCTTTTCTGGAATAAAATATATGGATAAAAGGTCCTTGAATTCCATCTTTGTCATACATTCATTTTTCCTTTCTTGGTTCATAGTTCCCCCACCTTTTAAGAGGTCCCTAAATCATGCAATCATACATTCCTGACCATTGATCCTCCATGTTATTTTCCACATTTAGGATTCCCTTGAAAATATAAATACATTCCAGAAAATACTAAAGACCTACAGTTCCCTGTATAGATAGAGGTTCTTGAGATTAATATTTCAAGCCTAGTATACCATTTTATTTTAAACTCCTACATCTTGAATATGCATTATGTTGAAGAATCATAGATGACATGTCTCATTTAACTGAACCCGTAGAGCATGTGTAAGAGCACACTTATCTATATTCTATTGCATGACTGGTTGTAAGAATAGATCTTCCTCCCTTGAGGGATCATCCACTCCCTCTTTGTTTTTTTGTTATATAATTTGAAATCAAGGTAGAACGTTTTTTTAATGTCAAAATATGATTTTTATTCATATTGTATCCTAATTAGAAAATAAATTAACTTGTTTATAGACACACATAAGGAATTAATTAAAACCTATCCATATGTAATATTTGTTAATAATAAAAAAGCCTTCTTAGTACTATGCACGGATAAGACCAAGTTCTCTATACATACATATTAACCAAATAAAAGTTTATAACATAGTATTAATTTTTATGTTAAACTAACTAATAAAATATTATATATGTCACAATAAAATAGAAAAAGAAATATCACCAAAAAGATAGCACATGTCATTGAATTTAATTCAGAACTACTATACATCACTCAACATGAATATATATATATATATATATATATATATATATATATGACATATTATCCAATGTTCCTATTCATCATGCAGAAATACCACGAAATCCAATATAATATTAACAAAATAATATAATTAGTTTCAATATGAAATCATAAATTTAATACTGTAATAAATTTTTAAAAAATACTCAATAAAAGATACATTAGACGTTTATATTCCAGACACACATACAACTCCCTCGCATGAGTCCCACGTAGCCTAACTCTTTATAACCTTACCCAAAAACATAGACATAATGAAGGAAATAGGAAATCCTCCTTTGATAAAACATTTTAATGTTGTCGATTGAATCACTAGGTCTAAGACAAAGTGCCACATATCCTCATGTGTTCCTCCCCATATGAAAGAGGTTTTTTGCTGGAAGATAGGTTCTTAATGTCCCCATTAGGGATACTATGCCTCTAGAATAAATAAAGAAAATAATATGTAGTGACATAGATAAATAAATAATAAATTCCTAAACATTTTACATGGAGTGTATCTCAATTTATAATGAATAATAAAATAAGGGTCCTAAAAATGGAATGACCAAAAGATTATGATAAATATAGATATGTAATTAAAATTTTGTGGATGCACTATAGAGTTTATCCTGGTATTTCCTTTGATCACTATACCCGGGTTTCTACCTCCATGTATATGGCAGCTTTCAATTTCATATATATATCATCATGATGAATTCATGATTATCGTGATTCTTGGGTAGGGTGTGAGTATAAACCCTTTAGGGAACCACCAATGCATCATTAACATGAGTTCACATTCCTGTGATTTTATTGTAGAAAATTAATAAAATATGCATGAAACAACATAAAATCAGGTATCGTGAAGTCATGTTCTAACAATGAAACCAAAGTCTCTTAGTCTTACATGATTCATCTCTATGAATGAAATGTATTCAAAATAGACGTTGTGAAGTATAGTCTCCATAAAATTCATTTCATTGATCTTATAGACAGCGTAGTGAAACAAGTGTTGGGACATCTATAAGTCTATCATGTTCCAACACCACCTATGGTTAGGCCCCAAGTCCATCGTATCCCGACACAATGTCTTGATTCAGTCACAAAATAACATCATTCCACATTATCAACTCTTATTTCAAGTCACCTAACACCATCAACCCCTCATTTTATGCCACACAAGTCCACCATTCCATATAATCTAACTCATTTATTTCATCAAGTCCCATGTTGAATCTGAATATTATCCCCCTTTAGGGGAATTGGGCCACGATGGGTTCACATTTCTGAAAGGTATCATTCATACAACAATACCAACATATAATATACAAAATACATCCCATATAAACAAGTTTATAATATCAACCACATATATCTAGTGGCACATAAAAATAATCATTGTAGATATGGATGTGCATGCACATGTGATCAAAATAAAAAGAGGCCTCACAGTATAAACATGCTCACACATGTGATCAAATATAAAAGTTGGTCTCACGGGCTATGAAATCACACACATGAGATCAAGCATCAATAATGTCCCAACAAGATATCAATGCACACACATGTTTTCTAAAATCATACATTTTTATATAAAATAAGAACAAAATATCATTTCATAATAAAAATTATATCTATGAACTCTATGTGATAGATAATATCCTACGTCAAGTGTTTCAGTGTGAACACTAATGTTTGTCAATTAAATCATCTACCAAACCACATTCACACAAAAATAATAACATATTTGTATAGAATGTGTTCATAGAATCAATTACAATATAAAATTACATGTCTCTAGAATGAGACTCAATGACGAAGAAATAGAATTGGTAGAACCAATACTTACCTATGAAAAATTACTTACATTTTTATTATTTGATCTGGTTGAAGAAATGATATGTTTTGTTTCGCATTGATAGATCTAAGAGAAGATATGAAAACATTATATGTATATGGTTTGTCGAGAACATGTATCAATATCTAATGATATGATATTTCATTATTCATGGGAAATGTTCCTAAGAAGATAATAGTTATCAATGGAAATATACTCAACATGATGAGGGTTGATCATGCTTACCCTTGGATCATTCAAATAGTGTTTGTAAAATCTTTAGAATTAAAGGAAACAACAAAGAGGAGTGTCAACACAATTAATAGGGGAAAATGAATTAATATACTATTTAAGGACCCTAATTTGAGATGAATTTTTTTCCATTTCAAATAAAAAATATCCATCAACAATGATGATGGTTTCATCTATTTCAAATCCCATGAAGCTGCAGCTACTTCTTCCACTATGGCCTTCACCATTACAATTGTGTTCTTGAAAACCACAATAAACATTAACATCTAGTATGGTTCATTTAGAAAATAGAACTCATTTTCCCTCACTATGGATTCCCCCTTGTTCTAGGTGAGGTAACTCAATACATGTCTCATATCAACCTTCCCTGAGAACCATGATCATTTCCAATTTTTGGACAATTATTTCCCATATTACATTTTTAACTTAGTAGGACTTGAGGGATCACCAAGGTTGATATGCAGCTTGTTTTGAACCAAAGGGAATATAAAACTTGAAAAAACTTCTCAGAATATGAAAATAAATTATCCATGAATAGGTCAACCAAAAATATAAATGAGATGATTGAAAAAATGGCTATTATATTACATAAAAAAATTTAAAGTCATTACCATCTTCTGTTGGAGATTATAAAATACTAAATATAATAATATTGTAAACATAGATTATAAATATAAAAATATCTAGTTTGGAATAACAAATTTTACCATTTCATGATATAATATCTTTTCGTCACTTTTTGGGATAGAAACCTAAAAATTGTAATGTAATGGATATTATGGTAGTTTAATATAAATTGATTGTGTCTTCAGTGATGATAATCCTTACATTAGAATGTAGTGAATAAGAAATGATTATCATGGTTAGACATCATCTAATGAATGATACTGCTCAATGTTTATAATAGATTCAAAACCAAAAATGAAGAAGATATAGAAATTATGGGTGGATTATTTTAAAGTGACATTCATATTAAAGTATTTTCCTCATGTGGAATGTGTTGATGAGTAAGTTACATAGTATAATTTTAAGACAAAAGTATGAGGAAGTCATGTATAAATATGATGCTAAATATTACAAGGTATGTGAGATATGGTGTAGATTATATATACACCTCTAGAAAACATATTGATAACATAATCAATACAATAAATCCATGATTTATAATGATATTAATCTTTGAATCATTTCCTCGTATGATTAGTTTCTGACATGTAAAATCAATGGTTATAAGGAGTAATATAATTTCTTTATTTGTAATGAATATAAAGGAAATAATAGGGAAATTGGTAAATAAAAATGAATGAAATTTTTCAAAATTAAATTTTATAAGGGTAGTATGGCATAATAGACCCATAGACCGAGGTATGGTTTTAAAACACATTCATAACACATTTCATTAATACAAACTATATTATCCTAAGATAATCAGTATATAGTTAAAAATTAAATGCCAATATTTCTTTTTTTTTCTTCCCATGATCATCTACATTTATATTTATAATGAATAAGTATAACTATTAAATTAAAAAAGGGAACATTTATATATTAATTACATTTTATTATACAAAAATTGGTTCCTAACATTACATTCTTGTATTATATGTATCACATTTTCTTCACTCAAGTTGTTTCTCTATGACTGAGAGATTAAACTTTTTATAGTCCATAAACATCCCTAAATACAATATAATTATTTGAAAACATGGGATGAGAAAGTAAGTATTTTAAATGGTTATTAAATGAATGGAAAACTGTTAGTTTATTGAATAACATGAAAACCCCTATAAAGGATTTCTTTCTAACATAATAAACTTTAAGATAGTAAAAAATGTAACAACCTATGAAAAAATCATTTAAAAAAATATTTTATACTCTTGAAAATAAATTAAAAATCATGAAATTATATTAGGATATCATATTCAATACCAATTAATGTAATTATTTCATATCACCCTTTTAAAAGGAGAATCATTTTATGTTCATTCCAAAAACAATTTTCTTTAGTTTCTAAATCATTACCCCACACAATGAAGAGATGTATCTTGGGCTCAACTATGATCATATATATTTAAAAAATACTATAACATAAAATAAATATGTATTCATTCATTTTTATCATCACCTTCATGAAAAAAATTTCATCCCATTAGTGAAAGTACATTAAGTAATCTAATAAAAATAAGAAGAAATCTTTTTCTCTTTTTGTAACACTATAAAAAATGAAAAAAATCATAAAATTATTAGAATAAGATCATATTAATAAACTATAGAAATTTTGAAAGAATTATTATAAATAAATAAAGGATAAAGTATCATGAATATTCATTCATTTTTATAATGTAATGAACATTGTTTTTACATTTTTATAATGAAAATAAAATTGATCCATATGAGAAACCCAAAAAATATTACCTTAAAATAGGTGTCTATATTGTAAAAATTACAAAATATCCATCATAAATAAATTTTATAAGGTGAGTTTTATTATTAGAACCATATAATTAATATTTATATATATGATAAATATTTCAATGGAAGACATTAAAACATATAAAATAGGGTTTTAATGAAAAATATCTTACTTCGATTCATGAATCATACTATAAATTTTCCTTTATTATTGAGTAATAAATTGATATTAAATATTTTCATGATTAAAAACCTATTTCATATATTTTCCTATATTATCATTCCATTTAGTTAATTTATTACAATGTTTCATTTATTAACTAAATCGATATATTTGACAATCGTTGGGGTAGTTCGGTTCATTAGCTCAAAAAATGTACTTATATCCATGTAAAGGATAAAATTACATTGTAATTGATCAATAGGATATATATTTTTCATTTATCATGGTTCATATAAATATATAAACAAATGACTTCAATAGGTAATTAAATACTTACTTTTCAATGAATCATCCACGTTACTCTTTTTTTCAGTTTAAAATAACTATGATTGTTAAATTTTAATTTCATTATAATTAAGAATAATTAAAAAAAATTATAACCATTAAAACATATAAAACTCATAATTATTAAAAAATATTATTAGTATCTTTTTTTAATTGTCATTTATAACACAATCAGTATAACAACAATCATTTAGGTGAAAAAAACGCACCCAAACAAGAATATATTATAACAACCTAACGATTAAGAATATATTAATATATAAAATTAATATTAATTATATATACTATTGAGGATTATAATAAATTATAAATTATAGTTAAAATTCCATAATCATTAAATAAATAGTTTAATTTAAGGCGAATAATAATAAGTTATTACTTATAAAGTCTCTCGGTATGCTCATTTTTAGGCGGTTAAGTTTGAATTAACTATTTACTGCTAATAGTATTAAAATAATTCTTGATTTATTATTAAGACATAGAGATAATGTCATAAATATCATAACTATTTATTAAATCAATTTTTAAAACTATTTATCTAAGGAGGTGGATGAAAATATAATAACTCAATCAATGAGGTAGTAGTTCACACATAATAGAGATGCCATATTAAGGCTTCAATTTATAGTAGGGGTAAATATTAGTTTTCTCATAAAAATACTATCACTAAATTATAATAATGAAACTGGTTTCATGATATTATAGTTTTTATTATACATTATAAGGATGTATGAAAATAATTAATCGTGAGAGAACTGATTTAAGATAATCTGCTCCTCCTTGGATAACATTATTAAATCCTCGACTTAATCGTAGCCTATAATGGTGTTTTGGAAGTTCTAGAACCTATATTATGTGTGAAGTAATTTTGGGATGTATTTTTTATTTATTGAAATAAGTTTCCTAATGTTATCAGATAAGTGAGGTGGAAAAGAGATCCTATTTAGGTGAGAAGAGTGGAACTCTTATAAATACTTATTTTAATAATATATAATAAATTCCAATCTCAAGGAACCTGGATAGAAAATTATCTAATATTAAAACATAATATAATTAGTTTTGATATTAAACTCATCCAATTAGTTAATGATATGCTTTTTTCCCTAACACATAATTCTTATCCATTTTACCCCATTTTAACCTTCCACGTTCAAATGAATTTTTTACCTACATAACTTATTTTTATTACATTAAATGAAATTTTCAATATTACATATTTTTAAGATCATGATTATATATATTATAAACATTTTAAAATTTTAAATTTATATATTTGGTAAAAATATATTTTAATGTACGTTCCAAATTTCATTGAAAGTATATTTTTATAAAAAAATTAGTTTTTAGCATAAAGATAAATTTCCACCATAATTAGTTATATTATTAATTTTCATTTAATTTATTATTGTATTAATATCTAAGGATAGTTATCTGACATTAAAAAAAAGACAACCGTAAATGGTTACTTTCTCGTAATTACTCAAAGGGAAAGGTTCAAACACAATTTTTATTTTTAATAAATTATCACACGTGTTCTATAATGTCAAGAATTGGTTTCAAAATTCAACATAATTAATATTAATGGTTTATTTTAATTTTATAAATACGATTTTTTAATTCAAAATATTTAATAATATTTAGTTTATTCTTATATCATAGTAATTTAGTAAAATTTATGCTATTTCAGAATTCATAATTTTCCAAAATTCACATAAAATCACCCGTTTTGAAAAAATATAAAACAAATAAACAAAGATAATTATAAAATGATAATATAAAAAATTTATACATTTTTTCAATTAAAAATTATTAAATTTAGGAATAGAATAATTAAATTAATATATATAATATTTGGTAGAAAAACTATTTCATTTTTGATAGAGAAATTAAATAAAATTATTAATAAAAATATAATTAAAATTAAACAATAAATTTTAAATGATTATTAATAAAATAAAAAAATAATTTATTATTAAAATTATATTGGTTTTCATATTCTTTTTCTTTATAGAAATATTATCCCTATAATTGTATTTATTATTAAAATGGTAGGGATCTCATGGCCATTTTTGGTTTCTGTGTTGCTACTTCAACCAAAATATTCTTCCCCAAAACATTAAGCACATTAATCACCATATTCTTTAACACATACTCTATATCATCAGGATTCTGATTTGTATTTTCATTATGTAGAATATTTTCTCTTATCATCATCACATTAAGACTCTATGTGTGAGATGCATCATGTACATATTTCGTTAATAGTGAAAAGTACAACATAGTATGTACCAAATATAAACTTGAAGGTACGGCTAGTCAATAAGAAATAAATACCAATTTCAGTAAAAAATCATACATACCAAATAATTTGGGGATAATTTTCCTTTCTTATAGAAATTAATCATACATTTCCTTTAATATAATTTTAAGAAAAACATGGACACCTACCCTTAATTATTAACCCTTCCTCTAATTATTTTTAAAAATCATCCAAAATATCGTAATGAATAACCTAAGATTATAAATCATTCATACCATCTAAACCATATATTCTACCAATTCACATCCCAAAAAATTCCACTCTCTAGAATCATCCCAATATATTGGTGTGCAACATTGCTTTCCATATAGTGCCTCAAATGGAGCCATCTATCCACTTGAATGATAAATTATCTAATAAGAAAATTCCAATAATAGATTGTGTTGATCTAAAACTTTATTATAAGATAATTATAAATACCAAAGTATATCCTCTAAATTTTGATATATCCACTCTGATTTCCACCAGATTGGCGGTGGAAATTTTCACTGAAACATAACACGATACCAAAAGAATTATGATGCCACATCCAAAAATTATATGAACATATTAGATAATAATCAGATACAATAAATAGTGGTACAACATGTAACATGACAATCTCATTAAGATTATGTCGAGAAAGATGATCAAAATACATATCATCTCCAATATGAACAAAATATGTAGATTTAGTCAAATGATCAATAAAAAGCCATTTAACATTATTATATCTTGATGTATTTGGTAATCTCACTTTTAATTCTATGGATATATGATCCCATTTAAATTATATATTCTAAAATTATAGATTATCCCCATTGGTATTTTTTTGTCTTTAAATTTCTGGAAAATCAAAAATTCTATGGTAAAATCGGTAGTGTATTTCTTTATTCCATCCAACTAAAAATATTCCTAAAGGTATATATACATCATAATTCTACCAAGAAAAATATTATATAATGAGATGTGAGCCTCCCGTAGTAATTCATTTCTAATTTGAAAATCACATGGTACATATATCCTCTTTTAAAATCTTATAAAACCATATTTATTAATATTATAGTCAATAAATTTACATTCCTAACTAATTTAATCCTTTATTACAAACCATGATCTTATTTCAATGTATACATAATTATTTCTGGTAGGAATCACTGTAATGAAACTAGAGCTAAAAGAGTGTTTTTTTTCATACACACAATTGGAATTACCTATTAAATTCAATAATTAACACTTAGATCTTGTTAAAAATATAGAAACATTAATGATTAATTATCCTTTTTACTCAAGGTATACTCTACCTTTTTCATATCACCTAGATAATAGTGAATCTTATAATCACAATAATTAATTTATTCAATAATGATGTTTTTGACATAATAAAATTTTTAGTGAATATATACTTTAAACTATTAGGATCAATATATTTATATCATATTTCCTTATATATAATTGATGTCTCCAACTTTTTATAGAGACTAATTTCCGCCATATGTTCATGGGCATGTGTAAAATTATTTTTCTCTTAGGATTCCAATTGGAATGTTTCAAATCAAATAAGATGATCAATTATAATTTTTAGAAAACAAGGTTTCTTTATGGAATCATAACTATAAAAATATTTCTCAGAACTAGATGGAATTTCCAATAATGGAGCATCAACCGTGGTTTTTATAATTCATAACAAATCATCAGATTCCATTATTCAAATGAATCTTACTCCCTTTCGGGTTATCTTGGTTAGTGTGTTAGCTAATAAAGAATGTTTTCAAATAAAACTTTTATAATAACATTTTTTTCCAATAAAACATCATATATTTGTATCATTATAAGACCATAGTAATTATTCCACCACTTTAGTTATAAATGGATCAACTCTTATTCTATATTTAGTTACAATTTTCCCAACTAATTGAATTTTCTTTAACCAAAATTCACCATTACTAAATTTTTCATTGAATATCTATTGAAAAATAATTTGATAATTCTCATGATCCTCGTAAATTTTTATATATACCAAAATATCTAAATAAATATTTTCTAAATTTGTTTAACCTAAAAAAAATTCTACCTAATATAACGTGGTATAATAGTAACAATGTTTTTATCATATGAGGTTTTATTTTTGTAGTTTTTGTGCAATTAATTTTTTGCAATATTTTTTCCTTTATAACTATATAAGGAAATTCACATCAAACTAATTATATAAATTATTGGAGGTTAATGAATATGGTATAAAGTTATCTTGAATTGAAAAAATTAAATAAGTATTGACTATAAAAAGAAATTCTTTTCAATCACACTATGTTAAATTTTTTTAAAATGTTTTAAAAACTATAACTCTCTTAATGAATATAGTGAAATATTTATCAATGTGTATCATTATGTTTATTAAGTTATATATAGAAACAATATGTTGGATATTGATCTCCTTTTCAATAAGAATAAGTCAATGTATGCAACAATCATCATGTAAAATTACTTTTTAAACATTCTCTATACTCACACTCCTCAATGGATGTTTATCAAATTTAAACAGAGAGGTTCACATTCAAAATAATACTCATCTTGAACTCACAAACTAAAATATTTGTTCGATACACTCTACTCTTTATTATTCCATTCTCATAATTGAATAGAATGATTAAAAACAAGATAGAATAATTGAACATCAATAAATGATTTAATTTCAAATCGAAATAATCTGGAGAGAATTAAAACATTCAAATAAAAGGGTCGAAATATAAAAAATTTAAAATTATCATCCACTAGTTCTAAACAATATGAATCTTTCATGACATAATAGTTGTGAATACTGAATTCCAAATGTCATATTCATCAAGACAAATAGCAATAGATTGTCTTCGATCCCTCTAGAATATCTTCAAGTACACTCTTCATGACCGGTTCAAGATCTAAATATATTGTATATTATATGAATCATATAATATTATCAACCAAATGATCCTTATATATATATATATATTTTCAAATACATAAATATTTATCATAAATATTCTGTCTTAATTTTTCCTTGGGTAGATGTTCAACTTCAAAAATAGCCATGTGACTGGTGCCCACAAACTCAGATCAATTGGATATACTTCTATGAAAATACATATCCGGGAAAATCCACTATATAGTTTTAGATTAGAAAGTCATGTATCTAATAAAATTGGCTACACGATCAAATAATCATTGTGAGAAAATTATATAGGTGAGAAAATCCTCTACGTGACCATTCTTCATATTTGGCTATATCAATAAAGTACATAGATTTAAATAATGTAGAAGTCTGGCTCCATGGATTTTTCTATGTACAACATCAGCTATGTTAATATGGATACGTAATGAAATAATCTATGTCATTTGGCTACATATAAAAATAGCTACGTTGATGTTCTTCAGAAAAGAATTCAAAAACATGTAAAATTATTTCAAAACACAATTTTCAATAAAAATAAATCATTTAAATTAAAGAAAAAAATATTCCTTATTTATCATTGAGAAAATTAAAACATTGAACTCAGTGAAAATAAAAAATATAATATTATTTAAATAAACAATTATAAGTATTTTTAATTACATTAATTTAATTTTTATTTGTAAATTATCCAAAACCTATAATTAACAATTATAAGACTAATTTATGAATTTAAAACATCGAAAACACAATGAAAATGATTTTGGAAAAAAATAATGAAAACATGGTTTCAAAAAATCCCCCACTATAAGATATTTATTGTCTTAATGTGATCAATTTGTCAAATTTAGTGTAAGAGGATGAATCTTAAATGAAGAAGCTAAAGTCCCTCTCAATTTATATTATCATAGTATGAAATTAGTTAATGTTTTAATAAAATATTTTAAATTAAAAAAATTATTTTAAATTATATAGTCATCAATTTTCATCTAATAAAGTGTCCACACTTCTCTCTACCTCTAGGATAATAGCCTAAAATAGTTTAAGAAACAATGATACATAGACACTCTATTGTTTGGGGTGAAGTGATAATTTTTTAGCAATGTAAACTAATCGACCAATACATGATGAATAAATTAATAATAGATAAATAATAAGAATCCATAAATGGATTGGGATTTACATTTCATAATCAATTTATATTCATATCTTATGAGTTAAATCCAAATTGAGATGTTCAAAGACAATAATTATTGTGTTATATTTTAAAAAAATTATTAAATGGTTATTTTTTTCAAAATGGAATGAATGATTATTTACCTAATTAAATATATATTGTATTAAAAATAAATATATTCAAATATTTATCACACCCTTAAATTATAATAAACATTTCACCCACTATAAATTCCACAATTATTATTAAAATTCAAAAAAAAATTAAACATTTAAGGGGTTTTGAAGGGTTAATAATTAATCACAGATTAACACAATAAATACCCATTCCCAACATCTATAGCCCAAAATTTTCTCCAATTTTTAATTCAATATTGGCAAAACACATAATACAAAATTTTTAGGAAACTTTTTAACATAGATGTTTTCAAGTATGATTTAGGGTTACAAGAAATTAAAAAATAATTTTATTTAAAAAACATTGATTTAAAATAAATATATCATAAATGAAAAATACCATTCTAAATTATAATTTTATTTTATTTTCTAATATGTTCATTTTAGGTAGCAAGTTGAGTAGTTAGTCCAAAACAACAAACATGTTTTACAAAATACATTTTAACGATGAAAAATCAAAACTAATAACCCCCGATATATTATCATTATTTACCATTTCCTAAACTCTATTATACAACTTTATGAATTTGATGTATTTATCATTTATTAATTATATTCATGATCCAAAATATGAAAAAATTTAACATTAAATTTCAGAAATATCAATTCAAATAAAATATATCCATATTTTATAAATAAATGTGGTTGTTCCGAGTATCAAAAGTATATAACTTTTATTAATTCTCATATATAATAAATATATTTCTCTATTGGGTCTCCAATTCTTCATTAGTTTATATTTGTATTTTTCATAGTGAACAACATGAACACTAGCTTCCCAAAAATTACACAATATTTTTCACAAATAAAAAAATAGGAAGAAATAAGTTAAACATAACACTAGAAAAGTTATTACCTTCCCCGAAAAAATATTTTAATGAAATTAAATAGTAAGGGACAAAATAATAGGGTATCTAAAGATATTAATATTCTAAAAAAGAACTAATCCAGCAAAGGTTCCATAATCTCCTCTAAAATAGCCTAATACTGTGTCCATTTATAGTGAACTGACCATCATTCCCGAGATCTCTACTATGAAAATAAATAAAATAGAATTCATGAGTTACAATAAAATTTCCAACCTTTTTGGAATTGAATTTATTTGGGAGAAGATTAATCCAATACATGTACATCATCGGTTTTGCCCAAAATATCTCCCTTTTTTCAATGATAATGCTTTTTTATCTTTGAAAACTGATAAATTTTCAACGACATTGCTATAATGATCATCCAAATCCTAAAAAAACATATACTCTCTTATAACTTATAAGAAATTCAAACTACAATATATGATAGCCTAATAATATAGAGTACCTTGCTTCTAATACATTAACATTGAATCTATTTATATCAATATTTATTACATTAATCAAAGAATTGTCGAAGGACCATAAAAGATCAGTGCTTTTTGAAACATGGATTATAATATTCTAATCTAGTGAATGATCATTACTCTTTCCTACAAATATATTTCCATTATATATAGTTTATAGACATAACCTATATAAAAACATTCCCTATAACATAGGGAATGGATTCTAAAGAAATTGTGATATCATGTGCTCACTCTGGGTAAACAAAGGCGATACATGAGCATAAACATGGAATCAGGGTACAATAAAATAATTAATCAGAGAATAACATTAGAACATGATATTTATTTTTAATACACATAAGAATAGAAAATGTTGTGTTAAGAATACCCACAAAGACATTTATAACATGTGAGGCTTGGGATAACCACCCAGATATATACTTGAAGATTGGTCTTACCTTCTATGTACCCTCATTATTGTGGAAAAAACTCCTTGGTGGGACCCACCACCACACTTTGTTGAATATCATTACTCATAGTGGAATGGTTTCACTCACCAAACAATCATCTTTATCAATTTTCGTTGTCAATACCATCATATTGGACAATTTAACTTACTAAAATGAGTTCACTCCCTATTCAAATCCTATATATCTAAGGGAATATAATTTTTTAACTAATTAATTGGAATGACAAAAAGGTATCACCCTTATTTGGTTATATAGTAACCACCATCCATGGTATTAACGTAACCACCTTCACAAAATGAAAACCTTACATATGTGTCCAAATAAATCCTAACTCATTTATTATATAATAACCATTGAGATGAAGTGGGATTGACAAAAATTCCATCATAACTTAACCTATCAAAAAGATACATATTTTATAAACAATTTGTTTTTAGATGATATCATAACCCATGAAAACAAGATGGATTTATAAGATATATGTCATGGTATAAATTAAAGAATGGAGATGTGTTTAATAAAAATTACATCATCAAAAATATTAAAAATTCCATGAAATAAATACAATGGTATTATTTTATCATATCCAAATTAATAAATTATTAACCCCAAAAGATGTCATCTTATATGGAAAATGATTTTGATATATAATTCAAAAGATTTCGTGAGGAAAATATCCTTTCAACTTCAAAAAAAATTTAAAACATAATTCATTTTTAAAAAATATTTTTTTGAAAATAAAAATGAAAGATTAAAATGGGAATCTTCAGTTGATGCAATTTTAATGAAAACAGGATGTTTTATTCATTTTGTCTATGAAAATAACTTTCTTCCTCATTTTTGGTAAAATACAAAAGGATTTGATTTTGAGAAATCATTTTGGGTTTTTAAAACATTTTGAAAACATAGATAAAACTATCTTTTAAAAATAATTTAAATAATTTTATAATTTTCTTTGAATTTGTTTTAGATAACATGATTTTGGAAGAAAAAGGGTATTGACCAAAAATGCAGTTTTTTTTTACCAAAATATTAATCTTGAACTCAAAAGTACATAAAGAGTGTATAATGATTGGAATTCAAGTATTCTCATGGAAATTATAGATGAAGTGAAAATTCATGTGTATCTTGACAGATGTATCATCATATTTTCCTATTGTAAAAATAATCATAAACAATTATGATAAATGGTAAGATCGTAAAATTAAATTTTTACCACATTGGAATCATTGAAATGTAATAAACATGAAATAATATCATTATATAAAACATAAATTATCATTATGATAAATTAATTAATTATATTACATGTAATATTGATTTTATATACACCACGTACAATAATATAGGTTTATATCATAATTATATTTCTTAACTGAGGCAATTTATGAGATAAAAAACTTATTTATTTAGTAATATTTTTTATTTGTGATCTGAAGTAAACAATAACATAAAATATAACATTTAATATCATTAAATTAATTGTATTACTAATATAAAATTTATATGGGGTAGTATATACTCCACAAAAAATGAAATGAGTGTTGAATTTCCATATATCTCTAATAAATTAAAGAGTGACTATAAATCACTAACTGATTTGGTATCTTATGGACTGTAAATTTCATGAAAGATAGATACTAATAAAAGTATATAGAAACATATTTTTTTGTGTATAATAATATTAAAATAAATTTATATTCAATATATACACTATAAGAAACTAATAGGTGATAAATATGGCATGTGTTGTAGTTTGGGTTTGGCTTA
Organism: Viscum album; assembly: GCA_963277665.1. Classification (NCBI taxonomy): domain Eukaryota; kingdom Viridiplantae; phylum Streptophyta; class Magnoliopsida; order Santalales; family Viscaceae; genus Viscum; species Viscum album. The sequence goes on along the minus strand of CAUJRU010000026.1, from coordinate 757,001 downwards.
GTGGTAATCCCCCCTTAAATCTACATGAAAAATGGGGGTTCAAAACCCATTGGGCTTAGGTACTGTAGCAGTAATATAGCGTACTGTAGCAGCGGCTGCACTGTAGCACCGGCGGGCACTGTAGCGGTGGCAGATCAGTGTAGCGGCGGCAGAGTACTGTAGCAGTAGTGGGCACTATGCAGTACTGTAGCAGCATGGGTACTGTTGCAGAACTATTCACAGAATGGGCTTTGGGCTAAAAAAATTGGCCTACAAGTCATGTAATGGGAAAAATTCCCACTGGGCCTTTGGGCTATGTAATGGATCTCCCTCTACATAGTTAAAGATGTCTTTTCTTTTCTTTAATAATAAATGAGGCTTCGGCCCCAACCTTTAAAAAAAATATGACGTGTGTCTTACAATATTAAAAAGTAAGATGTAAATACCTTAATATATGTCTTAAATTCAGTCATTTAGGTTAAGATATCTTGTATAATATAAATTAATTTATAAAAATGTATTAAAGAACCAAATTATATTATAAAATACCATATGGGATTTTATTATGAGGTTATATTACTCATTTATTTATAATTTCATGTTAAAGTCATGTTTCAAGAAATAATTTCTTTGTTTTCTCATATGTTTTAACCTGTTATTTCATGATCTTATTTCATCAATCATAATTTCATATCATACATAATTTAAACCATCATAAAAATATCATGTATCCTTTGTATATATGTTTTTTGATTAATCCATAAAATTTACTTATAGGAAATGACGTACACTGATCATAGAGATGGTAGGTTTAACAAACGCATAGATACTATATCCATTTTCTTATCAAATTGAAAGGAATAAGAGTAATTGATAAATATATATTATCATTATAGAATAATATTAATTTCATTGATATCCCATATTTCCACTCAAACCATCCTTAATACCATCAATGTAAATCATAAATGAATCACATCCCATCATGATGCAGTGGTCTATTGTACACATAACTCACATTATTATATTACAAAAAAATGTATAGTATGATGGTGTATGTTATACAATAATTATAGAATCATAATAAATTTTCAAATATCATATATAAATAATTAATTCTTAATAAATTCTATCCTATATAGGTGGTAATTGACCAGTTAATGTTGTGAGTTTTTATGAGGTAGTTCGCCATATACAAGAATAATGATTTCCAAACCCATTTAATGGAAGTGGGGATGACTGTAGGTCATTCCCATAAAAATATAATTATATATAATACATAGAAATTATTATATTATCATTTTATAAGAAAATTGAAGCGGTTGGACATAGAAATAACATGAAAAACGAGCATCGATGAACACTTCTTCTTCTTCGTGTATCCTCTGTAGGTTTGCATCAAATTCAATACTAAGATTGATTTTTCCCAAAATAAGGATTATAATATTAGTGCAGTGGTTTATTTTTAATTTATTTTGGGATGTATTGGAAAAACCAAAACGGTTTTGTGGTGTGGATAATAGTGCAGAGGATGTGTCCTATTATAATTAGTAGAGAGGACACTCATGGTATTTTTGAATTGAATTGTGTGCTCCAACATTTTTAATTTTTCCAATTTATATAAAATGGACCATTCAAAAATATTATATGTAAAATGGTAAAATTAATTCCATAAAATATTTTTTATAAAATATTATATTTCATGTTTAGTATTATCAATATAATTTATCCCCTTTTAAACCCATTTATAGTTTAACCACTCTAATTAATTTTTGTTAATTCACTATTACATTTGGTAAAAATTTTAGATGTACACATTAGATAATATAAATTAGTCTGATTCAAATTATGGAATAAATTTTCCCAAATTTTATTCAAATTTTTAGAAGAATTTAAATAAAAATTTTCCACACAAACATGATAAGAAAGAAGTTTTCTATAATAGAAAATGTTCAAATTTTTAAGCATTTTTAATATAAATATTATATATCTAATTGATCCCATGGAAATAAATTTTACTATTTTATATATAATTAAACAAAATTTACTTTAAAATAAATTTTTAATATAATTATACTTCCTAAAATATTTATCAAAAAGGAAGTTTGAAATTAAAATTATATATTTTTTACTATTTATCAAAAAATGCCAGTTTCTAGAAAAGTCACAACGATTCTCCATAAGATAATTTTTAAATTTGGATTTATAATATTTTGATTCTCTTTGAAAATAAATTTTAAAAAAATTTCAAAAATTGTTTCTAAAATATGTTGTCCAAAAATTAATGAAATCTATTTTTTAGAAAAATAATATTTTAAGCATAAAATTGGATTTATTCATATCGATTGTCTATAAAACACATAAGATGTATTTTAAATATTTCATTAAATATGGTATATTTTAACATCATTAAAATCATTAACCAAAAGTTGTTTGTTAATTATATTGATGTGGAACACATTTTTTTTCATAAAACGTTGTTTCTTCGAAAAACATTTCCTTTATTTTGAAGCATTTATTATTTTAATTTATCATTTGTTTTTTATAAAACATATTAATTATATATAAATTTGAACGAATATATAAATAATTTATTTAATCATATTAATACACTCTATTAAAAAGGTCTGGTGATAAAAATCATATTAATTAATTTTATTTTAATTGTATGTCATGTTTCATTTAAAACTCGGTGTTGCGTATAACGCAATATTAATATAGTATTGTTTGTGACATAATGAAAACATAGTGTTTAAAGTAACAAAAGTTAATGGAAGTGTTTCTTGTAATGAAAAATATCAAAAATACTATTTTTTTTGAACAAATATATATATTTCACAAAATCTAAAGCATTTTCATTCTACCCACTTAAATTGAATTTCACCCTTGACATTTGTCCTGACCAACACATTTTTATCAGTTGATATTTTCTACATAGAATCCAAAATCATAAAAATAAATAATAAAACTTCCACTAATAATGGAATTTTGGAAACATAAGGGCCACCCAATGTAACTTATTAAAGGGTTTATACATAGATGAACATAGGTTGGAAGTGAAAACATGGATATAGAATAGAAAACTAACACCCGAATATTGATAGATTGTGATAGTGAAAATTCATCACAATAAAGTGCGTGATATAGAGAAGTTTGAAAACAAAAAAACATAAATATGTGATCATTTAAAGGATCATTTCATTTATCAATGATTATTATAGATGTAAATCATTTTTGTTTCAATATATTTTTCTTGATGTTAAGGAACTTCATTACCATATTGATTGAGAAAATAATAAATTGTTCTTTAATTGATATATTTCAATTTCATAGGCACAATTTTATCCTTTATTTATTACTAGATAAACAACCACATAAACACTTTCTTCAAGTGATTAATTTATCATGTCGGTGTCAACAAAAAAGATCCATAAAATATTGATAAAAATTTAATTATATCTGTTGTTATTATCAGAACAATAAGGTCATAACAAGTCATGCATACATCTTTATGTAGTGAAGTAATACTTTAGTCTTTAAATATCTAAAAAATTTCAACAAAAACCATTTCATAAATGGTTAAACTTATAAACCATCCCAAAGATTAAAATTCAAAACATTAGAATGGAGTTAACGAAATTTCCAAAATTAAATTTAATTAATTCCCATATTCAATAAAGTTCTTCTCGATTGTCACATACAAAACATATGAATAACTTAATGATTTATTCTATTATAATATTGTAAAAAAATGTTAACAAAAAAACCTATTAAAAACATTAATTCTTCCTTAGTCCTTAAATAAAACAAATATTGATGGATTTATTTCTTAAAATCATAAATATTGTAAACTCTAACAATTATAAAATAAACTACATTTTCAGAAACTAATTAATTAATTCAATGATTTTCAATACTATCCAATATAATTATTCATACCTAATATCTCTTTATCCAATAAAAATTATCCTAAAATCCAAAACATAATAAATTTTGTCTTCCCTTAATCAAAAAACCACATTTATATTAAATAACATTCTATTAAATCATTACAATTGAAGAAAATTCATGAAAATCCAAAATGAAAAATATGTACAAAAAGTCATTATAAATATTCAAGTAACATATTTCTTGAATTTAAATACAAAAAAACATTGATTATTCCACCTTATCCTTAGGCCATTAACTATAAATCCTCTTTGTATTACCTAAAATCATTTATCTTTCATATGTAACTCATAATCTCTTCATAATTAGCATTTTAAATATTAATCATGCTACATTTATGATATGATTCATGAGATTTATCCCTAGGAAATTGATATTCATATTTCACATACATTCCCTATTTAAATAATCCATCAATTTAAAGATCCTTAGGAAGAACAATAGTCACATCCCTTACATTAACTGGGAATTTTATTTTCCATAAAAATTTTCAAACACTATTATCATATTATCCATAAAAAAAACATCTTTGATTTCTATTAAGACATTCCATAGAATTCTTTTTCCCACATTATCTATAAATAGGAAACTTAATCTCCTTTCCTCCATGGTCTCCACTACATGTGTTGTTCCCCAAACCCAATAGCATATAATCTATTTCATTTTACTATTACATTATCATAATATACAAAGAATATTTTATCCCAAATTACCAAACAATTTAGTTGTGTTGGTAAACTAGATATCTACATAAGTCTTGTATTTAAAATAAATACACTAATTATATCATCTTTTTTCATTATATGATAATAAATAAATTCCATATATCCTTCCCATGAATAAACTTATTAATACTTTTCAGGGAATCTTGGGGAAGGGAAAAAAATAAGGGTGACTGCAAATTCTAAAAAAAAATAATGTTCTATGGAAGCAACATTGAATAAATGATAATAGTAAATATTGAAAGGTAATAATAGAAGTCACATGTAAATTAATCAATAAAATAATAATGAATAGATAAAACAATATGTAAAGGTAATTAACTAAAAACACATGCCAATTAAATAATTAGATAGAGAAAAATCAACATTTCATGTTAAATAACATAAAACACCTTCATTTAATCAATTAACAATGTCTGAAATGCATCTAGAGATATGTTGATGAAAAATATAATTGATGAATCTAAATGGGGGAAATAATAAATTATTTGAAGTCATGTATGAAGCATATGATAACCTAAAACATCAACAATATTAATAATATTATTCAAAACTACATGTATAAACCAATTTAAATTTCACAACTAATTTTTCTCCTGAGAAGCTATTGATTCTTCCAGAAGATATTTAAATTTAGTTCCCCACCCTTCATTTCCTATTCAACACATTCCTTATATCTAGAGATTTAATTAATAAATAAATAATATCAAATATCAAATATATATATTTAATAAAGAAAAAAAATTTATTAAAATTTTCTTAGTGGATGACAACTAAGAACAAGGGTTTCTGATTTTGATGAATGTAGACACCATTTAATGGTCATTAAACATTTCTGGAAGAGAATAATATTTAAATATTCCAATGTTTCCCATGCCACTTGGAATCATTGTACTGATAATTCCCCAAAAATTAAATAAAACTTGGAAGATCATGAGAATAAGAAGATTCATGGTATACCATGTCAATGTAAAAACCATATGTAATATTTATTTATGGTTTATAAAATTAACCCACCAATGATAATTTATATGCATTATTAGGTGTAATTTAATGTCAAAAGAGTATAATAATTTCAATTGTTCAGTAGCAGACAACAATGGAATCAAGTAACTGAATGTATGTACTATTCTTGGCCAAATAAATCATAAAAAATCTAGAGGATTAATTTGGATAGTATCAATAAAAACTGTCATATGTGGTGTGAAATAAAGGGTTGTTTTTGTTGATGAAATAAAAAAATAACATCAAAAACATTCTTGAGGAAAATATTATTTATGTTTTGACAACCCATTTTTCAAAAACATTTTTATTGAAAATAAATTTTAAAAACAATTTCTATAAAAATGACCTTTCAATTTGAAAAGGAATTTTAGAATAAATGATAGTGGGAAAATATATAAATGTTATACAACGTACAAAATTAAATTCATTTACACGATAAAAGGTTATGAAAATGTATTTTTTTATAAAGTGGAAATAATATTCCAATGAAATAGATTGTAAATATAAAGAAGTGTAAAAATTTATTTAATAAATTATCTTTGTAAGGCTACAAAATTTATTGAAAATCAATTTTGAAAATTTGAGTGTCAGAAGAAAAAATGTTCTCTGAAAAAAGATAAAATATAAGATAGGGTTTCTTAAATAAAATTATGAAACATTATATATTCCAAAGAGTGGGGAAAATTGTACTATTACTTGATAAAATTACTGAATGACTAGAGGATAATGAATTATATGGTTTAATAAATAATGATCATATAATATCCTCTAATCGAAATTCATGTATATTAAATCTCGGAAAAAATGAGATTGTTATATAAACCATTTAAAAGATCAAAACGATGATGTGAAAATTAATCAATAAAGAGATTTTGTGTGTCAAATATAAATCCACATAAATAAAATGGAAACACTGATATATATATTAAAATAAAATTACACACATAATCATATAATATTAATTAAAATGAGGATATAATAAAACCCAATGAAAATGAATTTAGTAATGAAATTCTTTACCACTTCTAACTTTTAACCCAAATCACCATAGAATAAATTATTCAAAATGAAACTAAAAATATCATGAATATAAAAACAATTGTTATAAAGTTTTTCAAAAAGGTTGATAGATACACCCAAAAAAATAATTATGTGGTGAATATGAAATTTATCTCATGGATATAAAAAGTGTGTTGAAAATACCTTACCCTATGTTTTTTTGGGGTGAAAATCATTTAAAAACCTGTATAAAAATTTTAAACATGAGAATAACTTATTAAAAACCCATATTTATTTTTATTATATCATATATTTTCTTCTTATAATATATTTATTATTGTTCATTAACAATCATTCATCATTTTCACTTTTTTGAGTGTTAATTTCCTAGTTTTTCGAGTATTTTATGGCTTTTAATTTGTAGTTCATGATACATAAATTGTTATTTCAACAAATAAGGAATTTAAAACATGATATTATTATCATATATATCAATTATATATATTTGTAAATTATACATAATATTTGGGGAATTGAAATGAAATGCACCATTCATAGTGATGGTATACTGTACATATGCATGCACAGTACTTTGATTTCATTGTCATATTCAAAAAATGAAAAGAAAATGTTATATCTATATATTTTAAATAAGATATCATATTTTTTTAGTATATGTTACATAGTTTAACAAAAACATTCTTTATTAATTGCACGTATAAAATGAATGCATTTCATCGCTTAGGGGAGGTGATAGTCCATACATCCGAAAACAATGTTATCTGATTTTCACAAAATATAAGGCATAAAGGTATGTGTTATATAAAACATAAATAATCGTAAATAAATTATTAATATCATATATATCACATATGAGTATAACATCCATCATAATTTCCTACCAGTATATGGGTAATGAAAAAATGAACGACATTGTTTTGTGAGGCGGTAGTTCACCGTACACAGAAATGGTAAGTCTGTTACCCATTAGATTGATGTGTCTGTAATTGTAAGTATAAATCCTTGAATAAAACAATATTATTATAATTTGGATACTATATTTATATTATAAGCATGGAATAAGAATATTTTTTTCGGAAGAATGAAAATATTGAAAAGGATCTTGGGGATGGATGTTACCACTTTTTCGGGTAAATACTTTTTGTTTGGACCAAAGGGAATCCTTGTTTTTCATTAATAAAAAATGACTATTAAAGGATTATGGGAGGTAGTTTGGGGGGATATTTGGGTAGATAATGGGTGGTCAATGTGATAGGTGCAATGAAGTGGTAGTAGTCAGTGCCTTTTTATAGCAGAGCTGGAGTGGAATCCTAATACATTTTTTTAAAGGGAGTTCCACCCACATCTTTCTAATGAACAGTGGCCCAAATAATGTTAAAATTTCTAGAAAAGGGGAATGGGGACGAAATATTAACTTCTAATGGAATTTTTACATGTTTATAGGTCATTTTTTCCTTATGTTTTTGTTTTAGTCCATTGTAAAGATAATTTTTCACTTAAACACTATTATTAATTTTAATTATTTTCAATAATATTAAGAGTAAAAAACTATTTCTACAATCATATAAATTATAAATTATGTTGATTCAAAATTATGAATTTTTTTTCCAAATTCCAATCTCAATGGTTGTATAAATAAATTAAAATTTAATCTCACAGACAAGACGACCATGTGAGTTTTTAGATTAATAATGTTCAAAAGATTACTAAGGTTTTATATCCAATCTAAAGGTGAAATTTATTCCAATTTCTTGTAATGTATTAATTGATCATAGTTTTTTCTAATTAAACATGAAAACAACCAAATAAAATATAGTTTATAATTATAAATAAATTATTTATAAAATCTGTTTTGAAATAAAATTCAGTATTTTTTCACTATTCATCAAAAAATGAAATATGTCAGAAAATACCAACAATTCACCTAAACAAAATTTTTACATTTATATTTTGAAAATACTTATATATAGATGTATAATATATAAAAGATAAAAAATTTATATTTAATATATGTTCTGTATTAAAAGGCATTAAAATTGACTATAGAAAAATAGAGGTTTTTATGTGTAATATTGGGTTCGTTCTTATCTTATTATTTTCAAATATATTGGATAAAATTAAAAATTAAACTAATATATAAAATATATATATATATATACATACATTAAATTAATTCCACTAACCAATTTTATTTAATTTTATATGTTAGGACGAAATATGTTTGTTAGTATAAAAATTGTTTTTTAGAAAAACATTTCCATTATATTAAATTGGTTCTTATATTAATTTATAATTAATTTTTAAACAATGATTTCATTTTATATGTTATTAAACCATGTCTTTTCATAAGATAGTTAATAAAATCCATTACTAATAATTTTACATCTATCTAACATATGATTATACTATATAATAATGTTTTATTAATATATTGATGTTCTATAAAACTGTGCATTGCATGTAACACAAGTCATCAATGAAATCCTTAGTTTTATTCGATGTATGTTAAAATAGGGTTTTTTTAATTGGAATCTATAAAATATATTCATTTTACTTAAAATATTAATTTTTTTGTTCAGTCTTAGCATATTATATTCCTTTATATTCTTGGTGTCGTATGTCAGACACGCTATCAAATATAATGTTTTAAATTTATAATTTTAGGGTGTTACATTCATCCCGCATTAAATAAATTGTATCATAATAATTTAAAATCTATCTTCATAAAAAAATAGATATTTCATATTATGAAATTTGACATCATTAAAAGTGTTTTTAAAACATCAACTAGAAAATAGATAATGGGAATTATAATGGTCACATGGACTAACATATAAATAGATTTCCATGTAGGTGAATATTATTGGAAATTGAAAATATGGAATTGGAGGAAAATAAAAAAATATTTATAGTGATTTATTGAGATCGTCAATCCCAAAAAATTGAATGATCAATGGAATGTTGAGGTCTTCAAAGCAATAAATCATTAATGATTTAGAAAACCATCTGTTCGAAAAACAATTATAGTTTTAGGACTGTGTTTTTTATCATTTTTTTAATGTTCAATAATTATTTTAATGCCTAATAATACATGGAAATATAAATAGCAGAAATATTTACATAATCATAGTTTTCAAACGTTTTTTTGCATTGATTAATTTCAAATTCATATATTATTTTTGTAAATAGATGTCCAAAAATTATCATTTATTTGTAAATAATTAAAATACACTTTCAATGGAACTAATTTCCCATAAAAAAGTGTATAGTCATACTATTTACCTATAAATATTATCAAAATACATAATGGTGAATACATTAATATCTAAAACATAAAACTAATACCATTTTTTTAGTATTAATATTTATTTATCAAATTATTAAACTAAAAATAATTTCATATTAATTAAGACATTACATTGGTAAGTGGGTGGCATGGAACCCATATCATACTTTATTCTTGGCTCCCAGTATCCTAGACTCACTCGATGTAATGGGATATTACCCAGAATACAAGTTTTCCTTCTCTAAAAACATTTTTATATAATTTCAAAAATAAATACAGTGTAAATCATTGAAATAAAGCTAATAACTAAATAGCCTTTTCACTAAGGTTTTCAATACAACCTTAATACATAAATACCTCATATATCACATATGTCCTTACAGGTCCTAGATTTTATCCTATAAAGGAGGGAATTTCCTAAAACCAAAAACCATATTTTGAGATTCAATTATCATATAGGAAAATAATATAACAATTTATATTTTGTCTAAATATTGACTTATTATTTTCAATAATAGGAACCACAGTTTTAACCTCATATATTCATTTTCATCTTCTATTCAACTTATTCATAATGGTTTGTAATGAAAATTTGAATTATCATAATCATATACCTTAGGAGTATCAAACTAGGTGAATAGTAAGGCATGTTTTTGTGTACAATGTTTCTCTTGGGTCATGTAAGATGCACCTTGTTGGAATTGTTACCCTTAGGTACATCTCTTCAGGCACCATATCCTCTTTTATTTTCTAGAAGTGGATTTATTTATATGAAAAGTACGTAATATCTATCTAACTAAAATGTTAAGTTATTATTTTATTCTTATCCTAATATTCTAAATTATGGTTTCTTTATATATTATATGATTCAATAAATATAGTTCCCAATGGTACTAATAATCTTGATCTGACACAAACTATGGAACCTTGACCACAACAACCCGAATTCGGTGTCTATCTACCATTACATTGGCATAAGAAACAAGATTCTCACGTACCAAAGAACTGAAACTTTTGGTACTCTTGGATAACAATATAGATACATGAGTCTTGTATTCTAAAATAATACACCAATTACACCATCTTTTTAATTTAGGGGATAATAAAATTATTCCATATATTATATCCATGAATATAATTCCTATTACACTTTAGGGAATCTTCGGAAATAGACACTGAATAAGGGTGCTCTCAAATTCTCAGTATGGGTAAATTAAAATGGAATCTCTAACGAATCAATGAAAATAGTCAATATGGAATGTTAATAACTAATGATACCTGTAATATAATCATTAAACTGATAATGAAGTTCATAAATACATGGTAATGGTAAATAATAAAAAAAATCCAATTAAATAATTAGATAAGGGAAAACCAATATACAAAGGTAAATAACTAAAAATGCATTCCATTAAATCAATGTACAAAGAGTGAAATTCATCCAAAGAGTTTTTAATGCAAAATATCATGGATGAATCTAAATGTGGTAAATGATTAATGATGGGATATCATGTCGGAGGTACATGAAAAACTATACCATCAATACCATTCACAAGATGTTTAAAAAATAAGAAGTGACATATTTATTTAGGACATGTGATTTGTCTCATGATAGCCTATTGATTCATTGATAGGATATATAATGTTTTATCCCCACCTATCATTACCTAAAAAAATCATCCCTATATTAATTAATCCATTTATTTAATAAAAAATATTACTTTTAAAATATATATATTTATTAAAGAATATTTATTATTTATAATTTTCTTAGTGGAGGATAACTAATAATAAGTATCGTAAACATTGATGATTGGATATACCATTGAAATATCAACAAAATATTTTTAAGTAAAAATAATCTTTTAAAAATCCAAAGTGTCCCATACCACATTGAAACTATTGAATTATAGATCCCCATAAATAGAATGAAAAGTATTTCATAAGGAGAATATGGAGATTCATGATATAACATGTCCATCTATAAACTATATGTAAGCATGATATATGATTTAGTCAATAAACACATCCTTGATACGTGATATGCATAATTAGAGGAAATTCAATGCTAACTAATCATAGGAAATTAAATATTTACAAGGGGACCAAAAAGCGATTCAAGGAATTGAATTATAATATTATCCATGGCCAAATCAATCATAAATCATAATGAGAAAGAATTAGGATGATACCAAAACAAAATATACCATGTTGATTAAAATGAATGATTAGATTCATTTATGAAAGAGAATAATAACAATAAAAAACATTGAGGGAAATATAATTTTGTTTTAAAACCCCATTAAAAACCCATTTTATTCAAAAAAAATTAGAAACATATTCTTCGAAAATTATTTTTTTAAATTTGAAAAGTAGGATTTGAAGAAATGACTCTGTTTAATTCTATAAATTCCATACAAGGAAAAAATAACAAACATTTTTCATGGTAAAAGGATAGAAAAATAACTTTTTTGGAATGAGACACAAATATTCAATTTAAAAATTTTGTAAACCAAAAAATGGTAAAACTATCATTATTAAATTATTATGGAAATTTTAAAACCCCTTTTTAATACCATATTATAAAATATGTGTTAATGATTAAAATAGCCTCTCTAAATAAAGGGAGAAATTATGTCGGGGTTTAATAAAAACATTTTATAAAACATTTTACATACCAAAGAGTGAAAAAATAATAATAATACTTGAAAAATATATTGATTTTTGATATGAGAAAAAAATTATAAGTTTTATAGAACAATTATAATATTAGTCCCACCTATGTAAATTCATGTATGAACAGTCCTGGACAAAATTAAATTGTTAAGTAAACCCTTGAAAAAAGACCATAACATTGATGTGATAATAAATCAATGATTATATTGTATCTAAAAAACATAAATCCTTATAAATCACGTTTTAATATAATAATAGATAGTAAAATGTTATTACAAACATTATCTTATAATATTAATGACAATGAGGAAGTAATAAAACTCCCTGAAATTGAATCAGGTTACGAAATTCAATACCACATGATAACTTTAATCTCAAATACCCATAGAAGAAATAATTCTAATTGAAACTAAAAATGCGGTGAAGATAAAACAATTCATGACATAATATATCAAATTTGGCAGTATATACACCACAAAAAATAAGTAACTTGTAAATATGACTTTTATCTTGGGGATGTAAAATGTGAGATGAGAATCCATTATATCAGGTTTTCTTTTTGGGTGAATGTCCTTAAAACTCATATATAACATTTTTTAACAATTTAATAACATAATTCAGAACAATAATAATATTTTTTATATCATATATGATCTTTTAATAATATTTTATTACCCATTTGATAAAAATCATTCATTATTTTCAATATTCCGGATGTAAATTTCCTACTTTTTCAGGTATGGTAGATTTATTTTTTATTAATGCTATTACATAGATCATCATTTCATAATATAAAAAATATAAATTTTTATTTTATTATCATATCTATCTAGTATTTATGTATTATTATTAATCCATAATATTTTTAGGTAGAAAATTAAATGCACCATTCATCGAGATAGTAGTGAATACCTACGCAAAAAATGCTACATAAATTTCATTTTCGTATTAAAATAAAGAAAATAAAAATATTGATGATTTCTTAATTATATAATATTTTATACCTAATTTATGTTACATAGTTTTATTATAACTATACATTGAACATTCCATTTATAGTTTGAAGGAAACACATTTCTTTGGGGAAGTGGTTTTCCACACTTCTACAAATGATGTGATTATATTTACATAAAATCGAAATCAAAAAGTTTAGTGTTAAATAAAAATTATAGAACTATAAAGAAATTTTAAAAATCATATATATCATATATAAACATCACATCCATCATAAAACCCAACTATGTGAGTTTTTAATGTAAAAAATGAACGAGCTTGTTTTGTGATGTAGTAGTTCACCGTAAAAAAATGGTATTTTTGTTACCCATTAGATGGAAGAGAGTGTAAGTGTAGGTTTAACACATCGAATAAAACAATATTATTATTTTGATGGTATTATTCATTATATAATCATTGAATATTAAGATTTTATTGGATGTCCAATTATATTAAATAAAATATTTTCTAGGAAGGATGCTAACTCTTATATAGGTAACTCCTTTTCATTTTCACCAAAGGGTTTACATAGTTTGATATCATAAAAATATATGACTGTAGGAAAGGGGGGGTATTTAGTATATATTAGGGTATATATTGTTTGAGAAAAAGTGTATTTGTAGGAGTTAGGATGTGGGATGAGTCAGTACCTTCTTAAACTAGAGGATGAGAGGGATTCTTGTAAATTTTTTATATGGAATTTCAACCATGTTGTTTCTGTGAAAATTGGATCAATTAATAGTCCTAATTATATCTAAGGGAGTATTGGGTCTAAATATGAACATCCAATGGGTTTTTTTCACCATTCTATGTAATTTTTTCCCTTATGTATAATGTTTAGTACCACATTAAGCTTATTTCTCACTTAATTATTTTATGTAATTTTAATTAATGTCCCTAATATTTTAGATCAAAACTAATTGGAATATATTAAAAATTAAAATTATTCTTATTCCAAATATTGTATTTATTTTTATAAATCCTTATCACATAAGTGGTGTAAATTAATTAAAATTAAATCGTTTAGATGGGACAACATTATGATGTTTTATAGTATAATTTTTCAATAGTTTGATATGTGTTCCTATCCAATTTACAATTTAAATTAATTTTGTTAAAAAGATATCTTTATTGATATAAAATTTAACTATTTATACTTTCAAACCAATAAAAATATAATTTATCCATATAAACAAATTATATGAAAATGAAATTTTGAATTATAATTCAGTAATTTTCAAAATTAATCAAAAAAATTTATTTCAAAAAGTACCAAAACAACACCTTAAACTAATTTTTACATTTATATTTCCAATATTAATTTTTTTTAAAATAAAATATAAAAATTTTCAAAAAAATTAATTTAATACAGTTTCTTTATTAAAAATTTGTAAAATTTTCTTTTAGAAATGTTTAATTTTTTTGTGTAATTTTAGATTCATTCATATTTTAGAATTAAAAAAATATATTATATAAATTAAAAAATATTTCATTGAATATATAATATATATATATATATATTACAATAATATAACTCACTAATTTTATTTACTTTGTTTTAGTTTTATAAAACAACTTTGTGGCCATAAAAATAGTTTTTTATAAAAATATTCCACTTATATTCAATTGGTTCTTATTTTGATGTATAATTAATTTCAAACCAATAAATTAATTTAATATTTTTGTAAACTATATATTTTAATAATTTATATAATAATATTCATGGACACTAATTTAATAGCTGGGTTATATCTCATTATACTATATTACAATGTTTTATTAATATGATTTTATTTGATAAAACTCGCTCTTCTTTGTAATGTTGGTCATCGAATA
Organism: Viscum album; assembly: GCA_963277665.1. Classification (NCBI taxonomy): domain Eukaryota; kingdom Viridiplantae; phylum Streptophyta; class Magnoliopsida; order Santalales; family Viscaceae; genus Viscum; species Viscum album. The sequence continues at coordinate 741,536 of CAUJRU010000026.1, read as the reverse complement.
AAGTCGCTTTTTTCATGTGATCCATGCTACCTAACTATTGCATGAATTTAAAGCTATTTAATTTATTAAATTTATTTAAAATATTAATTATATTATACGGTATTTTTATATTATATTCCCTTACAAATTTTGTGATCTGTGTCATACACGCTATCAAATACAATGTCCATACTTTAGAATTTTATATCGTTACAAACTGAACTCTCAGCGAACTCCGTTATTCCATTATATATGATTCTGATTGTTGTTTATGGTGCATGTTGTTTATAATTATTGTATAAAAATATATATGAATATGGAAAACTACAATAGGGATTGATTTATATTTTTAACAACATTTATTTTTTAACATACGAGAAAATTTATTTTTTAATATTAACAGATTATAATTCACAAAACCCCTTTATTATTTAAATTTTAATTAGAAAGTTCTCTTGGGGTTGATAGAAAATATATCATAGCCAATTTGATTTTTATATGATTATTAATTCCTTGGTCATCAAATAGATGACTCTACCTTGAAGAGTATAGAATCATAATTAAAGTTAGTGATGAATCGTAATAATGGAAATCATATTTATAGAATAATACAAAAATTATTATAATAAAATATATTATGATAAATAGAATTGTAATATAATGTTGATTATAAAAGTTTCACTTTTCTTTAAAACATAGCATAATTAAATAATAACATTAATGAAAATACGTAAATGAATATTTAATTCTTTTAACACAAAGAGAAGGGTATCCAATAACATAGGGTAATGGTCCTTTGATTTATAATTCCATGACTGTCTATCTTTCCCAAACTAGTGTAAACCCATAATATGATGATTTTTCAGTCACACTATCCTCGTGATCCCTCTATTCAATGATCGAAATCACTATGTCCATATATCCACCCAATCCCTCAATCATAAAAGAATCAACACAACCCTTTCATGATATCCCAAAAAGCCCTTGATCAGAAAAATATCAGATGTATAAAGAAATTTCCTAAGGAGGGAACCTGACTAGGCTTCCTTAATAAAGACATTGTCTAAAGTAAAACAAATTAGTATGAATATGTTTTTGAAAAATTATAGTTTTTAGAAAATTCGAGAATGAATAAATTCAATGGGATCTATAGAAGAATCACAAATCAGTTCTATATCAAATGTCGTACACATGTTGATCTCTTCAAATGACTTGGTATTTATAGTAAAGTCTTCCAATGATCATCATGATCTCCAATGGTTTTATTTTCTCGGAACATTTGGCATGGACCTGGAACAAGGCACTACAACTGTCATATGATAACTGAATAAATTCTATCATTTTATTTTAAAAATATTATAATAAATAGCACACATATTTTTATTTTAAAATTTTTCCTTACATTATGATCGTTTTTTCTATTTATTGAAAAATAAATTGAAATGAGTCTGATGATATTCATTACAATGGTTTGTACGGTGTATAGTGATATCATTTAAATATTATTATGAATATATTGTTATAATTAAAGGATATATATAATGATTGAGAGTATATTTTAAGATGAATTGTTTGCTATAAATCGTATCCTAGATTGATACGACAATCATGGATGTTATTATTACTAAAACATTCATGAGTATTAAATATATTGTATTCTTACTCATTATGAATATTGTGAAGATAAAAAAATAAATTTAATTTCATATTTCAAAATATTTAATGTATGTTAGGTAAAATGTTATATTTTTTCTTATAAAAACATTACTAAATTACTTTGGACATCAAATAGTTAGTAATTAAGTATTTAAGAAGTAGTTTTTCTATTCCCAAAAAAAAATTATTAGAAATATCAAGAAGAGACCTTTGACTCGACAATATATAGATTTTTGGAAAGAACAAACCAAAATATAAAATAGAAAATGAATTTTTAAAACTATAAGTCCAATATTCATTTTAAGAACTTTCATATTCCGAATAAAACATTTATTGTTACCTCACATTGAGTTTATAACTCATATGAATAAAATCTGGAATATGAATAACTCACCCTTTTCATAAGAACTTCCTTATAGATCATATTATCTAATTTTAAAGTTTCTTAACAATATCCAACTTTATAATGACCCCCTTTTACATAAATTTATCCCCCTTGGTGATTTTCAAAATATAATACCAAATGTCAAAAAGTGACTACTGACTTAATAGTTCTGTGACTACTGATTCTCCATAATCACAATATCATTTAATCTAGTGATCATCCCATTTGAATTATAATCATTAAATTCTCCATCACATTCAATGTTAACCTAGTTCATTATAGTTTCTAATGTTATATAAAACAAAAAATCATAGTGCAAGAAACACTTATCACATAGGAATACCAAATATTCAGGAAAATCATTTATATGATGTTTAAGTCATGCCACAATTTTTTCAATCTATGACACATTAGGTTTATCCTCTGTTAATTATAGTAATTTTCTATTTGAATCATTCATGGTAGTTTATAAATAGTTTGTGAATTTACAACGAATATCCCCAAATGAGTGTGAAAATAGGTCTGAATCAACTACCATTATCATACACCAAGTGAAAAGCAAGTCTATCTTGATGAACCATTTCCAAAGTTATTAACCCCTTGTGCCTTTTTTCTATAGAAACATACAATTATAGTATCCTGACCAAAATCTAGTTTCATAGAAACATCCTCTCAATCCTTTACCATAATTACAGAACATTTTACAATACATTAACTCCTCCTTATATATCTCCTTAGACACATCCCTTTATATAAACTGAGAAGGTTCCCTAGGGATATGAATTAATTGTTCTCATATTAATTTCTAATGTTTAATTAATAAATTAATTTGATACCAACTAAAATACAGATCTAATCATACATGGATATTTAATATTTTAATATAAAAATTAATTACATTACATAACCACATCTATAAGGAATTTAAAATTTTAGTTCCATACTCGACATATCAAACATCATAATCATGAATCATGGCATAATTAATGGTAGTTCATTTGACAATAATAATAATGTAATCTATGAGCATGATCCTTGATAACATAACATAGTCATAAGACCTAAATTTGTGACATACAGAGAATAAAATAAAATACATATTTGAAGGCTTCCCATGAAAATATTCATCACATGATAGGATTGGGATAACCACTTGTACACCTTGTATGGGATTGGGCCAAAAAACTAGTGTACCCTCCTTTTTGGTGGATACACCTCAGTGGTGGGACAAAAAACCTTCCTCAGTGGAAGCCATTTCCTCTTAGTAGAATGGTTTCACTCCTAAAACCATCATGTTATTCAAGGTTCACATCCAAGACCATCATAGTGGAAAAAGACCCTTACTACACTGAGTTCTCACCCCATTATAATCCTATCAATTTGATGAGATATAAATCTTTACCCAATACATTGGATGTTGAGATAGATCCCACCCATCAGTAGTTATAATGTAACCACCATGCTATGTTAAAATGTTACCATAATCACATAATGAGAATAATGCATATGTGTTCTAGAAGATCATAAATCTTTTATCATATCATAATGCATGAATTGATATTGGTTTCATAAAAATTTCATCATATAAATTATTGTAAAAAAGAGACCTATTTCACAATAATTTTATTGGTTCATCCTAACATAACTCATGAAAGGAAGTGGGATTTATAAGAGTTTTATCGTCGTATAACCTATGGAATAAAAATGGGTTTACTATAAATTAAATCATCATGAACATTCACCATTTTTTGAAATAATAATAACTGTATGCATGGTTAATAAACCCATTAAAACATATCTATCCTCATGGGATGTAATTTTAGATGGAAAATGATTTTGATATAATAGTTAAAGAATATCTTGACAAAAATATCCTTTCCATTTAAAATAAAATTTTAAAACATAATTTTTTTTGAAATTCCTTTACTATGCAAATATCTAAGGTAATTTATAAGGTAACCTTCAATAAAAGTAATTTCCATGATGATGGGAATTTTTTTTCTTGTCGTACATATTATAATAGAGGTTTATTTTACATTTTTTTAAAATCTAAATGGGTATTTTTATAAATGACATGAAAATTACTTAAAAAAAATAATTGATAAAACTATATTTAATAATTAAAATAAAAAATGTTAAAATAATTTTTGAAATCCTTTTTTGAGAAAATGATTTTTGAGGAATAGATTTTTCGATAAAAATGATATTTCTAAAATAAATATATTTTAAATATTGAGTACATAAAGAGAGAAAAATAAATGGAAAACTTGTATTATCATAGAAATAATATAGTGGAAGAAAAAACATAAGTTTATTAAGTGATGGATCATAATATTTTACCATTTCCAATATAATCTTAAATAATCTCGAAAAACAAAGAGATTCTAACATTAAATCCTTAACAATTTGAAATATTTGAAATGTATGAACCATGAATTAATATCCAAAAATTAAATGTAACATAAAATTAGAAAATATAAATTTATGATATTACCTTTTATGTAGTGTTTATATATACCATTTAAAAGAATATAGGTGTATATTATAACCTTATGTCATAAAGATAGATGATTGATATAAAGATCCATTATCATTTTAGAAATCTTTTGAATTGTAATCCAAAATATAGAATAACAGAAAAAAGATACATTAAATTTAAATAAAACTAATGGTGTACATTATATTAAATGTCTGTGTGGGTGTATATACACGACAGAACATAAATGAGTGTTGAGTTTGTATATTTCTCACAATAATAAAGAAGATACTATAAATCACATACTGATTCGATATTTTTTTTTTGAATGTATAACCCATGAAAGATAGATACTAAAATGGTTTTGAAAATATGAATAATTTTATTTCTAATAATCATTAAATAAAATCATCAACTTTCTATAATCCACATAAAAGAAATAGATATTTAATATGTCATGTGTCTTGCAAAATTAATATGTTAGATGAAGATCCCATGCCTTATATCATGACTTTTGTCATTCATGATAAAACTACTAATATATTAAATATAAGATTTTTATACATATATTAAAGTAACATATTCACATATTTTACTATATATGATTTTATAATGATCTTTTATTACCCTTTTATTAATAATTTCATTTTAAATTAATGCTTCACGCAATAAATTCGTTGTTTATCATGTATGTTTTAACTTGTTATTCATTATTCCACATACTTCGATCATGGATTTTTTATATAAAATATTTCAACCAAAATAATAATATATTATATAGTATTTATATATTTATTTTGTTTAATACATAAAATTAATTTTTTTAAAATAAAATACATCATTCATTTAGATGATAGGTCATACATATGCATTAATGCTATTTCAATTTTCTTATCGGATTGAAAGGGAAAAAAGTAACAAATATATATATATATATATATATATATATATATTTAAAAAAATTAAAATTCATATATATATATATATATATAATTTTTTCATTTAACCATTATTTAATAACTTCCATGTAAAGGATGAATGAATCATATCTATTCGTGAGGTAGTACTCCATAGTACACATGAGCGACGTTTTTGTATTCCTACAAAATGGAGAGTATAATGGACTATGTTATATAATGATTAAAAATCATAATAAAAAAATAAATAACACATATATGTTTTATATAAAAAATAAATTCATCAGTATTTCCAACCTCTAGAGGTGGTAATGGAGAAACAAATGTCCTTAGATTTTTAGGTGGAATTCCACTATAAGCACGCACGATGACTTTGTAATAATTTTCATGGAAGTGGATATGGTCATTTGTAATGAATATAAAATAACATTATATAAATATATTTAATATAATATTATAATTATATAATAATGGTATAATAATAATTTAATTGCCTTGAAATAGAAATAATGTAAAAAACGCATAGATAAACATTGCCTCTTCTTCGGGAATCCTCCTTAGGCATGCACCAAAATTCATCCTAGGCTATATGTATACCCAAATTAATGATTTGGGATAAGAAGGGGGGGTGTTTTGATGTTATTTTTTAGTTATTTAAATGACTAAAAGTTTATTAAGGTGTGAATTATAGGGTATAGGGGTGTCCTTTTACTTTTTTGGAGAGAACAGAGTTGGTATTTTTGAAATGAACCGAGTGCTACCATGATGTTTATATGTCAAAAGTGTCCAAATTGACCATTATAATACCTGATAGGATTCATGGTTGATATATTCCCAAAATAATAGTCTTTATAAATTTAATAGTTACTTTTTATCCTTATCGTTTTAATTTAATGCTCAGTAAACCTTTTTTTACCATATCTGTGGTAATTATCATTAACTGCATTCACTATTCATTTTGGTCAAAAACAATGTTGAACTCAATAGATAATATTTATTTATATGATTCAAAATGTTTAATCTAATTATATTAATTCTATACACATTGTGGGGGAAATGTAATTTAAAATTAATCCCTCAAAAAGGATGAGAAAGTGAGGTTTTAAAATGAAAATATTCAAAAGTTTTAAATTTTTTTCTATCAAAATTCATTTTAAATATGATCATAGTGAAATAAATTAGATTAATGGGTATATAATTTATTTTTTAACATTAAACAAATAATATATGTTATTTTTATAAACATATTAAATGAAAATACATTTTTCAATTAAAATTCTACATTTTTCAATATTAATCCAAAACAGTGGGTTTTTAAAAAAGAACCAATAATGAACACGTTGATAATTTTTTATATTCTGATTTCAATAATGTAGTTTATAATATTTATTTTATAATAATTTTTTTAAATGGTTTTAAAATATATGCACCATATAAATAAGAAAAGATTCATTTTAAAAAATTTATTTTTATCCGTAAAATTACTTTTTTTCTATTTTATAGTAATCATAGAAGTTGAATATTGCATATTTGATTGAATAAATAAATAATACATTCAATTAAAAATATTCACCAAAAGTGGTTTTTTTTATTTTCTTGAGGTAGAACACGTTTTTTCTCTCAAAATTGTTTCTTATGAAAATATATCCATTCTTTTTCAAAGAGTTCATTTTATCATTTATACAAAATTGGTCAAATAATAATTCATTATATATAAATGTATAAACAGTATTATTTTGATTTATTTAATATTATTCATACCTATTATTCTGTAAGATATGTGATTACTATGATATTAAATAATAATATATTAATTTTTTATCTATTTTTTTAAAAAAAGGTGTTGCATGTAACACAACATAAACATGGGATTGAATATAACAAAACCCAATGTTAGTGTTGCATGTAATGAACAATAAATTTAGTGTTATGTATGATGCCAAATATGGAAATAAATAAATTTAATTGGTAAAAATATATCACAGTCTCATGTTATGAAAAAAAATCTAGGTCCTCTATGTCCGCTGGAAAATTATACGCCTTAAAAAAATACTATATATGGTGGCATCACAATTAGAGTCCTATAGGCTGTCACATATGCCCAAAAATCATTGTTATTCTTTAATATCTATCATTTTTTATTAATATTGACTATTATATCAATAATATTATTAATAAATATTTTTGAAACATTATCCATGAAATTTATTTCATGATTTTATGGTGTAGACACATTATGAGAACCTAATACATTTTCATCAACTATTAAAAAGTGTTTTTGTAGAAATGTGCACTTTGATATATTATAATTAACCATGGAATCTGTAATATACAACACATAATAATCTTAAAAAACCATGAAACCAGTGTAGCATCATCATTTATAGTTCGTATGAACTCAATCAACATTGTCATAGAGCCTACCAAATGTAGGATGTAGTAATATCCAATGGAAATAGAAAAATTACCTAAAACCCATTCCATAATCATCAAATACATCATGAAAAACAATATTTTTATGGAATCTCACTTCTTTTCAATATTCTTCTTTTGAATTTAAAATATTAAATGGTTCTACATAACCTATGTGAATTTTTAAAAATAATAAGCCGATATATTTCTGAATTTATGACTTTTATTTTTTTTAACTTTAACCATTGTTGAATCCATAGATCATGGTACAATATAGTTCTATCACTAAATTCATTTTATAATTTTTTACTCATCTACATATATTATAATAATTACTCATATTACAAATGTATGGATAAACCCATTGGTATTTTCTTGAATCGATAATCAATTTTGCAACTTACATCATGGAAAACAAGTGAGGAGTAACTCAATAGCTATTTATTTCTTTATTTATTAATTACATGGACGTTTATCTATAGTAGAAACTTACTACCTTTCCCTATGTAATAACTATTAAATGGTTTCAATGGATGAATTTCATAGAAAACACTCTGTATGCATCATACTAAAATGACCACCTATTAAGTCCTAAGGTCCTATTTGATATATCTTCTCTAAATAAAACTACTAAGGAAATAATATTCACTTATCAAAAATTTGGTTTTATTTTTTCTCATTTATGAGATATCAAAAAGTATATTTTTTGGTGACAAATTCAAATTTAGATCCCATAAATTAATTTTTTATTTCTCTAAATGAGTAACATAAACAATTCTAGAAACATAAGATATGACATGTGATTTTCATTCTAATCCCAATAACAATCCCAAAATATTATTATGAAGCATATTTTATCATTTTTAATGTAATGTTCTAATTTCAGGGATGGAATATTAGTGGGGAAATGAGATTTTATTTATATTCATTAAGGGTGTTCTTACACATCATAACAACGAAAAATGAACTATATTTTTTTTGTAGAAATATGGATAATGGGAAAGTAATTCAGCTAAAAATATATATGAAAATACATTAATACTTATTATATAAATGAAAATTTTGAATATCATTGATAGTTTTCGAAAAAAGCATTGAACAGATAAGGCTAGCCTTAGAATTATCAACTAACATTATTATTGGATCCAGGGTTATTCTTTATTGGAAATAGAGTATGGTTATTGTTTTCTCTCAATACTCACATGGAATATCATGGAGAATTCATGGAAATAGATCTTATGTAGAATTTGTCTATAGTATTGAAGTTGGTTTCATTTCTTAATGTTTGAGAAATTTTTTGGTTCTAAATTTTTTAGGAGGGCCAACATCATGAAATATGGATTTCCATGATGGTCTAATGAAAATATGTAAATCAATGAATTTAGAAAATAATGGAATTAAAAAATAGTGGTTTAATAAGGTTCAGTGGTTTGATGAAAATATTCACGATTAAGACATGCATTGGGAATGGAGATGGTGTTCCCCGTGATTATGAGAATTGGAGCATCATTAGTGCAGGGTGGTTTAATGGAATGAATCTCAACAATGTTAAATCTTTATAGAGATTCATGATATTGGGATCACATTATATTTATGAAAGATACTAAAAATAAAATGAATGTATTGGAGCATCACAAACAACCTATCCTATAACTATGAGGCTACCCCTCATATTTTTAACGATTTTTTAATGGAAAATTCGTAATTTCTATGATTTCTTGAAGCTAAAAGAGATATCTAGATCTCAATTTCTATAAGATCATGAGCATCATTGAAAGAATAATTATGTCTGGACTGATACCAATTATTTAGATTAATGGGTTCTTTTCCATGAATTGTTTTTCCTCATTGTATCAATAAGCTTATGAGAGAAGGTTATTCCATAAAGGTAGTTTTCTTCACTAAGGTAGTAGGAATCTTGATGGAAGGTTGTTCTGTAAAGGTAGTTTTCTTCAAAATGGTTATTTTTTCGCAAAAGATAGTGATATTTGTGAAGGAGGTTTGTGAAAGGATGTTTTAAACATCAAAATATTGTGAAGACTTCTTTAAGAGTGCATCAACATAGGTATTAGGTGCAAGTATAGTCTCATGCTATATAGGGACAAATACTTCAATAAAAATCCATTGAAGTGACCTTTAAGTGGATTAAATGAGTTACAATTCTCTTAGTTTTGTGAGATATGGGTAGTAAATGGTAGGTTTCTGAGGGACGAAGTGTTTTATCCCTAAAATCTGGTAATGTCAATGACCTTGTATAGAGTGACTATTTCTAAACTCTTGTTTTCCACATCTAGTAAATTTTACTGGATTTTGGTAAAAATGAAACACTATCATTGAATTCTCTATGGAAACCCCCTTAGTGGTGAAAAAGTAAAATTTTTGTGTGATAACATTGATTATGCTTGGTTATTTTCTACACATTACATTCAGAAAGGATTAATAGGTTCTTACCAATGTGTAATCATGATTTGTCACATTTGAATAAACTTTTGACAACCTGATTCACCCCTACCTTATCAGAGTGTATCGTGGTTCATCAATTATATTAATACAAATGTCATGACCCTGGAAAATTTCATTCTTGACTAAAAATGTAATTTATCATTGTTCAAAACAAGGTTCTTTTCAATAAAAACACTACAAACTACCCCTTAAACATATCATACACCTCTCAAAATATAGACCATACACTATAATTCCATCCATAAAAACCTCAATAAATTTATAATGAAACTCTAAACAATTCTAAGCATTCATCTATGGAATTATCCACAAGAATTATATAGTCCAAATGGAATTATAATATATGTAATGTTACCAAATTAACATGTAAAAGTAATTACATTCTTGTCCTCTCAAGAAATATAGGCTTAATAATTAATAAAAAATAATAATGGAATGAATAATTGGATTTATCAAATATACTGTAATGATTTGATGAATAAATTAAAGAGAAAATTTTCCTTCCTTTTCAATAATTTTAGCCTCTAATGATAAATGCATACCCACCACTTATTGGGAAACCTATCATGTAATTATTTCCCAAATGCATTCTTAACAGGTGTGAAATATAAAATTTTTGGAATAATTTGTACTTCACTTAACCATTGACAATAAAATAATGGGTCAAATTAGAACCATACCCAACATGGTTGTCACCTCCCTCTTAAAAACTTCTCAAAGAGTAGGATTAGATCTCTTCTATAGTAATTTAAAATGTTTAAAATTTCCCTATAAAAGAATTTCATGCATAATCATTGTTGAACTAACTCATAGTAAATAATATAAATACCAACCCATGACTTTAAAATTATCCATAAAGACATGTAATATTTTTTCACTTATTCATTGGAATGATAACATGAAATTATTCATGTAAATTTTTGTTTCTATACCATGTTTTCATATTAAACATTTCCATGAATTTCATTAAGTTCAAGTGTAGGTGGGATGTTCCCATTGGAAAAAAATTGTTTTTTTGGTTTCATTGTGTTTTTTCTTAGCCTCTACACCATTCCCTAGGAAAATAGGCTCACACAACTATGAAGAGGTAGAATAATTGTTCTTAAGAAATGGATATGCTTTATCCATAAATAAATTTCATATTCAAATTCAATAACCTATATTGACTCTTCAACAATATTATTAATAGTATTCAATTTCAATGTGTGGAATTAAAAGAAGTATTACATACATATAACATTTAAGATTCTTCAGTATTGAAATAGGTTTTTAAGAATTCAGTAAATTAGTCATTTATTTCCACATAATTTAATGATAAATCATTAAATTCTATGTTTTTATCATGTTAAAAAAATGTTAAAACAAAATTTAATTTTATTAAAAATAGATGTAGTTTCAAAATTATTAAAGTAGATTTCAGAATTTTTTTATACCATCTTCATTATTAAACTAGATAATATTTCACAAAATATATAGATGTCGGTAATATTTAATAATACTACGAAAAAACTATATAGAATTCTAGTCAGTCATGATAATTTATTGTACATAATGATCTTCCAAGGGGTGTTTCATTGATTCAATGATACAAACATTTACCATATGGCATCCAAACTCTACAGATAAAATATCATTTTATTCGTTAATTATAGATATATAAACTTCAAATAATGGTCTCTCTAATATAAAAGGTCTATATGTGATAACCAATCCATCATCCATATGTAACACATAAAAGTCAATTGTAAAAAAACATCTTTAACCTTTACTGAAACGTCTTCAATAATACTAGTAGGATTAGATAAACATAAATTATCCACCTCGATTTCAATTAATGATTGATTGAGTTCTCCAACCAACCTAGATTAATATAAATAATTTAGTATACCACTGAGGAATTATCTTTAATCATACATTTAAAATTCAAATGGATGACTTGTAATAATACCTAGAATATAAAATATAACATTCTCATTGTAGATTACAAGTGGTGAGTGTTGAATTTGAAGAGAAACATTCCTCTCAAAATGGTCATTCTCTCCTACATTAAACTTATTTTTCTAGTTAAATATTTGTATAAGAATATCTATAATTACTAGGGATCTATATGACATCACCTAACAATCATATTTTAACATGGACATTCTTAAAAGTTACAAACTATTCAATAGACATTACAATTTCAACATTAGTTTTTATATGAGGGATCCCAGTAGGTTAATGTAGTGGCTCTATATATATATTCATGTCATCATGATATTTTTTCAACCAACATTAAGAGATTGTATAAATTATAAAAACCATATATGTTCTTTCATGATTAATTTCTTCCTTTTTAATTTTTTTATATTAAACATGTTTGTGGATAACAGGTTTGATAGTTGATTCAATAGGTTTATGAACCAGTTTTACAGGTGTTTTTGTAATTTTATCATGTTGTTTCTCATTTTAGTCGATAGTTGTTTTATCATTTTAATGATTATTTATTGAGTTCAACATGGGGGTTTTAAATATCATTTCCACATTTCAATATTATGTAACTATAATTATATCCACCACCAATGTTCATTTTAGTATGTTATGGAAAACTAAATCATCATTTGTTTTTCAATCAATTATTTTTTGTTTCCATTTGACCCATTATCTTTACCATATTTTGTAATTCCAAATTTAATTATTGAATTAATGATAGTGTGCAATTGTTTTATTGATAAATGTATTGTTTTATCTTACGTATTTCTTGAAGGTGTGGATCATTTATTTCGTTATTTTATTTTTCTTGGTTATTGTGGTTTGAAAAAGATGTGATGTTCCTTCCACAATTGTTACCTAAATGGTTCAAATTGTACATAGTCCATTGATGAGAGTTTTTGGTACTATAAATACCTATTTAGTTATTCATTATGCATAAACCTATTATTAATTCAGAAATTTCTATGTTTGAATTTATAGTTGGATTGAATAGGACTATATTGACTATTCCAAAAGGGAGATTGATTGATTGTGTTATTCTAGAAATGATATCCAGGTAAGATAAAATTACAAGATTCAATTGTTTCATAAAATTGATGAAATTGTTCATTGACATGATTATAAGCATCAAAAATCCCATGGTGCATATGGATGGGAATAAATAGTATATGTATATTTTGTAAAGGGATAGGGATGGATAACCTTTGTATTATCATATTGGTGATATTTCTTAACAGTATTTCGATTCAACCACTCTTAGAATTGGATGTAAATATATCCATGGTAGGTTTCTCTAGAATCACCGGTTAGTATAAAACATTTTTGAATTTTGTTTCATATTATATATGAAATTAATTACATCACGAGTGGTCCTATAAAATAAATGCCCTCTAGTAGTATCATATATCATTCCATTTTCAATATTAACTAAAAATTTAAATAAAAATTTAATTATTAGTTGATCATAATTTTGGTGATGAGAAAATATCAAACAAAAAATTTTAAACCTATCATAATATTCATGCCGAGTCCCCCCTTGCATTATCTTAATCCCAGAAATATCTTTTCTATGTGTAGTAGTATGAGGTGATGTTAACATTTTTTATAGGAATATATTTTTCATATGATTAAAAATCCCTAGGAACTGGAGTAGGAGTTCTAAAACCACTTATTATGTAATCCATCATGAGAAAATTGTAATTCTCAAATATTTATCCAAACATTAATGACTCCCTAGTGTTTCATGGAGATTTACACCATTTGAAACTCATGAATGTTTATGTGTTGTTACTCACATGGAACCCCGTTGAATTTTGGTAAGTTGTGTATCATGCCTAATCTAAGATCTAAACAAGGGGCTATATCATGGTAATCCATAAAATTATATTTTTTTCAAATTTAGTGGAATAATAATATTTCAATGTTTTTGGTCATCCAATTGACTTGTTTTTATGTAATTTTTTTCTTATAATTATTTCTCAAATATTTTAGTTTTTTCAATATATTCAAATTTAGAAAAGTTTTGTTTTCTAGTTTTAAACCATTCTTGTTCATAATTGAGATGTTTTGAAAAATAAATTCTTAAATTATTCTTTCTAATATCGAAATTATTTTTTATTCTTTTAATTTTATTGCCAATTTTTCTTTACATTTTACTAAAAAAATCATTTGTTTTTTATCTTTTTTAGTATTTCTAAAAAACTCTTTTGAATCCACCATAGAAAAAATGTCACTTGAATAATAAATTTTTAATCATTTTAACCAACCTTTAGTTCTTGGTCTCTATAAATAAATCAATGTTTCATTTCCACATGCTCTCTTAACTAAGGGTTCAATTAAATAGTTTCCCTATTTTTATGAAAATTTTTTATCTTTTTTTAATCTCTTTATAAATTTATTTCAATACTAGTTTTATGAACTATTTTATGTTAAATATATAGTAATCATGTTTTTGTGAATTTAATATATTAAATAATATATTTCTATAACTATCAATTCTCATGGATCCATCACTCTTAATTGTTTGGAAATAAATTCAGAAATTTTTTTATCTCAATACATTGATTGAATCTCAGATCCTGAATTTCATTTACATTATTAAATATTGTTCAATTGAAAGGATCTCAATTGTTGATATCCAATAAGAGTCAACAGATCATTAACTCGAAAATAACTGAGACTAATGACATGGTAATCCCCACCTATACTCCATTTCCTCACTTAAGGATTAATAAATTTAAACAAATATGGTCAACATGAAAATCCTACACATATTAAAGATACAACCCACACTCTATGATTGAAATAATATAATCCAAAAAATTTATTTCGTAGAATATAAGTGAAATATTACTAAAATGAAAAAAGAATCTACTGACATTCAATGATCTCATTTCGATGTTCATTAATCTAGAGAGAATTAAAATTGAGAAATAAAATTGGTGAAATATCTTAAAGACATCACCATGTCAATCTAGTAGTTACATCCAATAAGAATCAAGATGGACATTTTTAATGTGAAGAAGTAACCTCTAATATTCATCTTCATCAGGATGATCAACAATAGATCCTCTAAGATCCATTTATAAGTTATTCTAGATTTTCTCTCTATGCCCAATTCATTCTCTAATACTGATGTGTATTCTCTTTTTTGTGTTATATTATCCCTAGAGACTCCAAATATTTCATTAAAGGTCGCAACCCTTTATCCCAAATCCCATGTCTTAATTTTCCCTCACATAGATGATCAGTTTAAAAAATTTCAATGGGATTACTTCTATATATTTTGGATTCTTGGATAGCCTGGTGAGAAAATGGCTATGTGGGAAAATCACATAGATGTTTGTAAATCATCAAATAACCTACATGATCAAATGGAATCATGAGAAAATTTTCTATGTGGGAAATTTTTCTATATGATCAAATCTGTAACATTTTTATACTACAATGTTCGATACATTCTAAATAATGTTTGTATATTACTTCTATGTATATGTTTCGATATATAGGTTTGTCTACAATAAAAAATCCACTATGTGATTTTACAAATTTAAAAACATATAACATGACATTTTGATATGTATAAAAACATCTATATGGAAATTACTATGAGGAAAATTGATAGACAAGAAAAATAAATTCTTAGAAATATTTTTAATCAAATTAAATCATTCAAATTCCATAAAATAACCTTAAAATGATCAATTTATGAAAAAATAAATTATGGGAATCAAAGGTAATATAAAATAAAATTATTTTCAGAAAATATGCATAAATTTTATAATTTACTTTAATTTAAAAACATTCGATAAATTAACCTAAAATAATAATTAATTGTTAATATAATAGTATTGTCATTTAAGTCAAAAAAATAAAATAAAATTATTTTTTAAAACGCATGAAAATAGGATACATCGATATTATCTATGAATTTCAAAAAACTTTATCTAGATACTCATAGATAATTTGACTCGCCATATCCATAAATATAGTTGGTAAATTTTAAAACCAAAATCAATTAACCAAAAACTCATAGTGTCCATTATTATCTTGAAACACCATCCATGGAATTTATTCATCCTTTATATAAAAAATGATATATATATATATATATATATGAGTTCAATCCATTTCAAAGACTAACCTCCCCGATTTGATCCAATAACTCATTAATATGAGGCAAATGATACTTTTTCTTAGTAATAATGTTATTTAGTGATCTATAATCAATTAAAATCTCATTGAACCATAAATATTTCAAACAAAAAACAAAACATTCCTTGAGGTGATGTACTATGATGAACGGAACTCAATAAAAAAATTGTAATTGATTTTATTGTTCAAATAGATTTACTTGAGCCACTCTATAATGGGGTTTGGAATTTTTCATCCAGTAAAAATGTAATTAAATGGAAAATATGGCCTCTTTTTTGCGAATAAAAACCATAAAAACATCAATAAATACATCAAAATATTCATTTATGATTGTAAGAACACAAATTTGAGTTAGTGGATTAATTTAAAAGATATTTATATGGAACCTTTAACCCCCCATATTTAATCAATTTTTAAATTCCAGATATATTATTATATTTATCAACTTGTTATTATATTCAAATTCAAACTCACTCAAAAAATTGATTATGCCTTCATTAGATTTGGGATACTTATTTTATTGTTTTTACCAAAAATTCAATCCATACATTGAATAACATCAAATTCTATTATGGGTAATAAAACATGATTTAAAATAAGAATAAGGACACATATAATTATAGGATGATTCCATTAAATGACTGTTTCTTTAAAACACCATCCATTATTTTTTATGAAATGTTATGTCTATATTTATTATTATGATATTTATATATTATTAAAAAATTTCCTAGAAATAAAATAATGTGTATATCCTAAGTCAAACAATACTTTAACATATTCTACTTGATCAATTATTATTCAGGTCACCACTTCAATTGATGAACCATCATCTTTTGTGGTAATATAAAATTAATTTTCAAAAACAATCAACTATAAATCAAGATGATTCCCACATTATGTAATTGAATTCATAAATATTTTTTCATATAAACTCAGCTCATTGAAAATAAAACATATAATTTCCAACAGAGCACCTCATTTCATTTTATTATTCTTATAATTAATCTTATATATTCAATCATGAGACAAATGTTTAAAATTTCTACACTAGAAACATATTCATTATCCTAATATATATATATATATACAACATTTATGAGATTTTGGAGGCTTACCAAAAGGTTTATTGATTTGGGTTTTATCCATATTTTTCCACATTTACCACTTCTTTTTTTTACTTCATGGGATACATAAGTATTAGGAAACTCATTCTCTACCTTTTCATTACATCAAACAAGGTTTTATTAATTTTTCAATTCATGACTGTCCAAATATCTTCCATGAAATTGTTTAATATCTATATAAAATCTAAAAAATTATTTTCATGGTCCGAAACAATTGATATATACTTGGTCAATTTGGAAAAATTTTCTTTATAAGCCAAAAATATGTCCTATTACCTTTTCCTTAACTCCAAACTATTATATTATATTTAATTCTAAAACACATCAGGAAAATATTTTTCAAGAAATAAATAATTAAAGAAATTTCGTTACATATTATCAATTTCATTCATTTACATAGTATTTTTAATTACATACCACACATTATTAAATCCACCTTTAGAATTATAAAAGCTAATAGTTACCCTCTTACGCTTAGAAAAATCATGAACGTCAAATATATTCCCTAATGAACATGTCAATCTTTAGTTACTATCAGATCTAAGATCTCACAAAATTCTAAAGGGTGTTTTTCCATGATATAAACCACTATTTGATTATTTCTCTATAGATATTATTTTCACTCTCTTCCAGGGAAACCACCATTTATATCCTGTATCAATTGAGTTTACATAGCCACAAACTACTCATCTATAACTCCAATCATACCAGTTTTCAAAATAAGAAATATATTTTCCTCTAATTTCATTCCTACTTTAATCACCTTTCCACATATATGGAAACCATTCTAAAACAAACATTTATTCGATAAAAAAAATGGAAACCCCCAAAAACTGTCTCTTCATAGTATATCAATAAATTAAAATAGATAAAGTGTATTTTTTTAATAAAATACTAAACTATAATGTTATATTAAACCCTATCAAATGAAAAATATAATTACCAGAACTCATACACCTGAGATCGATGACAAAAAACATATTCCTTATAAGTTCGATCTAATGACAACAATACCAATTTAATGTAATCACTCCATAATTACAATATTAATAAAAATGATTTCATATTTCTACATTCCTATGATCATTAATGCATAATGTTTATGGTTAATAGGATAATAATTAAATTAAGAAAGGGAACACTACCATAAGATTCAAATTTTTACATAAAAATAGGTTTTTAAATTTACATTCATGTTTCATTCACAAAAAACATTTACCTATCTCAAGGTATATATCTATAATAGAAATATTGACCGTTATTTAGTCCCTACATATCCATAATTCATATAAAAACATTTTAAAAATTGGTATGAGCTCAAAAAGATGAGAATGTTTTATAAAAATAAATGAAACATATTATTTCTTTAAAAACATGATAATCTATAAGAATGTTTTTAATTTTGACATAATAAAATCTGGTATGAAAAATAAAAAACTATCATATGTGAAATGAAAATTCATTCAGAAAATATATTAAAATGAATTTAATGAATAGAAAAACCATAAATATATATTGTTAAATAATATTCACTACACTTACATTTCAACCATTAAATCTGAGTAACTTATTCGGTCACATCCAAACATTTTATCCCAGGAGATATAATTATTTCCAAATGTATTAGAGAGCAATATATGAGGCTCTCCCATCATCATATATAATTCCCAATTACACTAAAATTAAAAATTCATAGAATATATTTAATTTCCAACATTAGAATCATAAAACCAATCATTTTTTCAATATGTAAAATCAATTTCATGAATCTCATAAAAATGGCAATAAATATACTCCCCTTTTAATAGCACTTTTAAATATGAAAAAATAACTAAATAATTAGAAATAGATATTCTTTAAAAACCATGAAAATATTAAAATAAATACTAATAATGAATAAATTACATAGTTTTGATAAAATTATTTCATATGAAAATTTTAAAAAAAAACTATCTTTTCGCCATTATATAAATAATGTAAAAAACATCAGACCGATTCATTTTTAAAATATTCCATTAAAATTTCTATTCAGAAAGTAATAGATATTAATTAATGTCATTTATTTGTAATTATACCATATATAAAATAATTCTCGAAAAAAATAATAAATTTTTTATAAGAGTAAAAATATTTCAATGGAAAACACAAAATCATTTAAAACAAGGTTTTAATGTATAATCCCCTATGTCATGTGCTGAATCATTCATTATTCACTCCTGTCCCCATATGTAATAAAATTATATTACCTATATAATTCCATTTTATGTTTTTTCCCATCTATTCCATTTTTATTATTTCTTTTACATCATTCATTATCATGTTTAATATATTTATTTTTTTTAATATTTTTCATGTTTGTTGTTTTGGGTACATTTGGTTCATAAAATCCAAAAATGACTTGGGTAAACATGTAATAGTTCGAATTAAATTTAAAATTGTTCTATATTTTCTATATGTGTCAATGTATAGGATTTATATCATTATAGATTTTAGTTACATGAATAGGTCATGGAATTATTTCTTTTCCTTGAATTTTCCATAATATGATTGTTTTTTTATGCTTTAAAATAACCATGATTGATCATATTTAATTTCATTATTATGATAGACAATTCACCATTGTATAATTATTAAAACAACTTAAATTTATCATTATTATATATAATTAAAATTATTAATGTTTTATTAATCATTATTACTGTAAACATTATAAATTGTTTCATATACGTGGTTAATCCGACCCAAATAAGAATAAATTATTGTGACTAGATTAGTAAGAATATATAATTATACAGAAATATTTTAAATTTTAAATAATATTAATGAATTTTCAAAAATTATATTAATGTGATAAATTAGAGTCGTGAAGAAGAATATAAATAATAAAAATTAATGATCACTGTATGATGTAAATACATACATTATGTCTTAATATGCTCATTTTTAGGAAGTCAAGTTTACACTAACTCATTATTGTTAATATTACCAACATAATGCTTCATATATGGTTATTGAATGTCAATGATTTCATAAATATTATATTTATTCATTAATTAAATTTTTAGAACTATTCATTTAAGCAAGTTATTAAAAAATGAAATATTTCATTCATGGAGGTGGTAATCCACACGTAACACAAGCGATATTTCCATTTTCAAATGGATAATCGGGATGGAAATACATTTGTTCCATAAACTTAATAATATCTCATTATAATAATGATATTTATTTTATTATATTATTACTTAATAATATATTTAAATAGTGTGGAAGAAAAAGAAACACGAATTAACTCGGTTTAGGCTTGGCAGATCTAAGGTTTTCAGTTTGTGTGGATAAGTGAGGTGGTGAAGGGATCCTTATATAAGTGAGAGGACATACAGTCTTTAAAAATATTTTTTTAGTATATAATAAGTTTTATACTCATGTAATGTTTCATGATCTTGGAAAAAATCAAAATATAACATTGAGTGGAATTATAATCCACTCAATGAATATATTAATGATACTATTTTGTGGCATTATCCATTCTTTTTAACAATTTTACATCATTTTAACCTTATCCTTGGTGACGAAATTTCTAATTAGTAATATTTTTATGATTAAAATAAAAATAAAAAAATATCTATTTTCAACCATATTAATCCAAATATAATATCCATTTTATAGAATTAAATTTTAAGGGGTGTTATGAATTAATTTTAATATAGGAAATCAAGATATAACCAAAAGTATTTTTTTCAGAAAAAAGAATTTATAGTATAATATAAAATATCACAAAAATCAGGTATAAAATTATTCTCATAAAATTAATTAATTTATAAAAAATTATTTATATTAATTTAAAAATAATGGTACATGTTATTTTAAATTGGGAAATTTTAATCAATGGAAAAAGATTAAGATCATTTTTTCTTTGAGAATAAATTATCAAACGGGTTCTAGAATGTCAAATATAGGTTTCTAAATTCAAATAAATACTTTTTAATTTTTTATTTCACTATATAGATATATTTCTTCACAATTTTAATAAATTTTTATTCCATTCATATATCATTATAATTTTACAAACATTTTTATATTTTAGAACATAATAATTTTCCATTATTCTCATGAAAATAAACCATTTTGTTAAAATTCAAAAAAAAAATCAGCCTAAGCTAAATTTTATATTTTTATATATAACATTTCTTTAATTTTATTAATTTAAAATCCTAGTATTTATAAATTTTAATTTTAAATAAAACCATATAATACATGGTAGAATAAATTATTAATAATAAAAATATTATTTTGTTTTAGACTGATTCCTTTTAGAAAATTATATTTAATATGATTCCACAAAATTCAAATTCAAATTCATAAATCAAAAAAATTAATTTATTATTAAAATAACAGAGGATTCCATATGTATAATTTAAAACATTAAATAATTGTTGAATGAATCATCTTGGATTATGCTTAATGATCTTGGGAGTTTGTATCATGTGTCCAGATAATGACTATCAAGTTCATCAATCCAAAACAAACAATGAAGCCATTAATTTTCAATGATTGAATTACAAGTATATGGAACACTATTGAAATACACTCTTCAATAATCAATGGAATCAGTCATAGAATATGTGTAGGGAGAATGTTCAGTCTTATGTAATCACAATAGATAAATTTGGGTTCCCAAATGATGTTATAGGAGGTACTTTGATCATAAAATCAATGATAGATAAGACATTATCTTACTCTACATCTATGCAATAATTTATATCTTGATTTTTTTTAAATAAAAATTTATCATGCCTTTATAAAATAAGGAATTATTTTTTATTTAAATACCATAGTTTCCATCTTATACTGGTGAAATTCTTTTTCTCAGTGTCCTTTAAATATTATGGTGGTTTCTTAACTGAAAAACTAGTTGAAATACCAGTGGCTTACTTCAACATAATCCCTTGGATTGATTGGATATCACTACTTAGTGAAAGGATTTATTATCATATATGGAAATTATAATCTATTATTATGGAATATGATCTCTTATTTTTAGAGGATATACTTCATTTATAGTATGTTGTTTGGGTCCACCTATAATGGCTCATATTAATGAAATTCTTGGTGAATATGAATCAATTAATGGGAACGTTATCCTTATAATATAGGAAATAACTTTTTGAGCAATATTATTTATATATTTCTTAATGAATTACCAAAATATCCACAAAATCATGAATTTATATTCTGTATTGATCTTATCCTAGGAGAACAAAAACCATATCTAAGCCTCCTTATAAAATGGATCTAGTGGAATTGGAGGATTTGAAAAAACTACAACATTTGAGTGATAATGGATTCATACTCCCTATTGTTTCTTTTGGGGTGAATCTATCATATTTGTGAAGAAGAAGAAGAATGGGTTTTTAAGGGTATGCATTTGCTATAGATAAATAAATTCCATTACAATGTAGAAAAATTTTAATTTAACATGAATTGATAATCAATTTGTTAAACTAAAAATAGATCAATACTTCTCAATGATTGATCTATTTTCTAGTTATCGTCGATTACATATATAAAATAATGATATACCAATTATAGATTTTTTCACAAGATATGTGCATTTTTAGTTCAGAGTCTTCTATTTGGTATATAAATAAATAATCTATGTTAATGGATATGATGAATACAATAATAAAGGATTATCTTGATAATTTTTCGTGGCTTTTTTGTGATATCTTAATGTAAACTATGTACTATAATAAAATCCGAACAATTTAGGGATTATTCTTATGAATCGAAGTGATAAGGATCTATGTTTGAATTTGATAAAGTGTTAATTTTATCATTAGTTAGTTTCTTCCATGTCCATATTATACTTATGATAAAATATTATTCTTTCATATAAAGACAAGGTAGTTAATGAAATAGTCAATCTAGGAACGAACTGTGGATAGCCAATCCATACGAAGAATGACATCATAAGGCCTCAAAGCTACCCCAAAGAGGTTCCAACCAAAAATCTTGCCTCCAAGGGTCAGGTTACACTGTCTGCAAGGGTGTGTGATCTCTGAATCTTTTCCAGTCGGTATTTCAAATCGTAAGGGTCGAGTCAACAGCTCAATTGGAATCTAAAGGTCCCGAATAAGATAAGCATCAAGAAATGAATGATTAGAACCTATGTCTATCAGTATGGCAGCCAAAGTATAAAAGACATAGATTGTAATTTTAATCATTCTGGGAGTACCTGGGTCATAAGACCTTACTGCCTGCAGATGTCCTTGCCGTTTTCCACCAGCTCCCTGAACATTGGGTGGACCTCCTAGGGGTGTGGCTGGTAAAAGGTCATAATGTCGACCACCTCCAGCTACTCTCCCAGCTTCTCTGCCGCATCTTCCACCCCAAGGATCTATCTTCTCCACACGTTGCCTCTGCCTCGGTGGTCCATCCATTGCTCCCAGGGTGGTAGTATGGCGGGTTGGACAATCTCGAGCGAGATGTCCCCAACCATAAAATGAGTAGCATCGCCTCTATCAAGGATGGCTGGATGCGCCCTGCGAACCCAGTTTAGAAGATCTTTGTCCTGGTATCTCCTCTAAAAAAGTATCCCATGCCTGGGTCCCTAATGTTTTCTCCTTGATGTTGAGGTCTCTACTCGATCTCACCCACTACAGACAACTGCTGGCTGTCTCTTCTCTCCCAAGAAGCTCTCAACCACCAAAGCCCGATCGAGCACCCCAACATTAGTATGAATTCTAACAGGAATGATGCTAGCTAGTATATCTCTACATAAGCCCCGCTCAAATGTCTGAGTTCTAAAGTACTGATCCCTGACCTTATCCATCGAGTACCGTGAGAGGTCAGTAAACATCAATGAATAGTCAGCCTTCGACATGGTCCCCTACTAGAGATGAAGAAGCTCTTGTTTAAGTACTGATCTTAGGGTAACTGGTGAAAACTCATCTCTGACGAGATGCACAAAATCCAACCATGAAAGAGTCGACTCTTCATGAGTCTCGAAAACCAAACTCCACCATCACCCTACCGAGCCCCGTAGAAGGCTTGCTGCCAGGATCACCATTTTGTCTACTGGTGTCCGGACCAAACGGAAGACTCTGGTCACTGCCTCAAGCCAGTCCTAAGTTGCTTGAGGGTCAGGATCTCCTAGAAACCTAAGGGGTCTCTGTCTTGGAAACTCGTGGAGTCTGCTCAGACTGCACTCCTCTACTTGTGCATCAGGCACTAAACACTACTCCACAGGTGGTGGAATAGCTGGCACACCACCTGAAGGTAAAACTAGGGGATCTTGTCCATGTATCAAAGCTTCAACACTGAGAAGTTCATCCTCATGTTCGAGCTGATAGATCCTAGTGAGTTTGTGTCATGGAGGTGTCCTTTAAGGAAAAAAGATGTATCACCATCAGTTAGCATATTTAGAGGGATGACTCAAGAAGGAAATGGAAACCACAACCCATTCTTATATGATTCATGTACCATTATTTTCCCCCTGCAACTATTGTACCCATGTTCCGAGTTGAAAAGAATGTTATCAGAGTCCTGGTGTGTCGATACGTCAACCTCTGGCACCAACACTGGGGTCCCTGGCCTGAAAGCTGAACTCAAAACACATAGCACTGTTTCCCCAAACCAACTCACAAACTCTCAGTCCTAATTTATAACCGACCACCACTGATACCACTCTATCACGAACCATCCTGGGGGGGGGGGGCGCGACTCCCCATGCCCTCCTCCAATAAGCCAAGGGCTGGTGACTAGCACCGAGTAGGCATGCCACTAACATGGGAGGCATTTCTTAAAAAACATCACACACCCACATACACCTCCACGCCCACAATGCTGAAATGTGAAAGCTACTGATAATAGAAATTCATGCATACACTAAAATCCCAACCAACAGAGTATGACAGGAAACTACAGTAATGTAAAACCCTGGACTGAAAGAACAATCCCACCAAAAGAAAGTCTACAATCAAGTCCAACCTATAAGGAAAGGTACTGGGACTATAATCTGTAGCCGTATGAACACACCTCAGCCTGCCTGATCTTACTGAGCACCGTCCGTTCCTGGTCCACCTAGAATCCTATCAAAGGCTCGCTCGTCTGCACAAGACACAACATGTGTGGGGAAAGCCCATGTAGGTGTGAGTATAACAATACAAAGTAGGACACCCCGAAAATCACAAAGGAATTCAACAAGGGAAATACCATAAAGGGATGATACATTCATATCTACACAAAATATCTCTACATAATATATAATTAGAATATCTAGATATACCCATTCATGGTCGACTATCGTGAAACCACCACTAAGATCATTCTCGAAGATAACACTAAGCACGTAACAGGGAGAACACACTACCGGGTCTGAGGAGAGATATATGAAGTAATTATTCCGGGAGAACTCACTCCACATGTTCTTGAGAATACGATGCTCATATGAGGATTACACCCAATGGGTATGGGGTGATTCCAACAACTCTGTATGAACTAATCTGTTATGTAGAGGATCAGATCCCTGGTAAAGTAGGTCATGTCGAAACCAAGAACTATACCTAGGGTATCAAGAGGGAATAGAGGATCCAGCTCTAAGACTCACAGAGGGGATTCAAACAACTCTATTTAGGATATCATGCTGAAGGGATCATACTCTTGTATGTATGAAATGATACGAGAAACCCTCTGGGGAAAGACCAAGGGTAGGAACCCTAAGAAATTCAGTCCAAATCATGGAAGAAAAAAGTATCAATCCATGTTAAATAGGTTACATGGCGTGTTGTATGGTTACACACTATGTTACTTGACTCTGGGTACAGCCCGTGTAAAACAACCCTTCTCTTAAAGCTTTTCATGTAAAAAGTAACTACACAGCGTGTAGTAGGATTACATGCCGCATTCCTTGACTCCGGGTACTGCCCGTGTGAAATGTCATGTGACTAAAACCTATGTAATGTAGATAATTATATACATGGAATGTTAGTCAAAGAACACACCATGTCTGGCCAATCGGTTAATTCTCGTGTACCCTATTTGTATGCCCGTACAAGGTGTCTGTCTGTGTTGTCCTGCCTGTATACGAGTACACGCGGTGTCCTGTGTATCTAGTCAGATCTGGCCGGGGAAGGGTATACACTCCGTATCCTTGTAAATGTACCCAACCAGTGTATTTTTACTCCCAGAGTACACGCCAGTTAGTCCCTCGATGAACACACGCTGTGTATCCCATACTACACGCCTTGTAGTAAAGATTTCTCCAGAAATACCGTCTTCCTCCTCGCGCCTCAGCTGGATCTCCCGATCATGCTTCTGCAGTCTGTTATTCATGAAACACAATATTTCCCGTCATCTCTTTTTCGTGATGTCGAATCAGTGGGTTTCAAGCCTTCGATCGGCTCCGAAATCCTATTTTGGTCACTCGTGTGGAAATCATTCAAAGAATAAAATCTTCTGATCCGCTTCTATTTTTCCATATCCACCACAGTCGCACCACCATAGCATCATCCCGAGGATGGATCTACAATCTTATATCGTTGAGCCAACAAACGAATGTGTTACAATTGGTTTCCTCCAAGAACGCCAAGCGAGGAGAAGAATAGGGAGTCTCTATGAATAACGGGGAGTTGAATCACAAAAAAAAACAAGAGGGATGAACCTCGATCGTTGTTCTTGACGATCCGGGTTTTTCACCATTAGATCAAAACCAATATAATCAATAGATTATAATAACAAGGATGAAGATCTTCCCCAAAATCCTCGAAAAATCCCATCACACTATTATGATCAATCTGCGGGCTAATCTGTTCGTGGATTAGTCCACGTTCATCGTAGGAATCATGAATGGGGAAAAAAATCAAAATCAAACATTCTACATGGATTCGTGGCGTTCGCTGGTGAACATCCTATCGCTGTGTCGTCGTTGCCGTCGAAATTCGTCAAGAATGTTGTCTCCTCTTTGGGGTTTCCTCTAGAGCCTCCAAGGGTTTCATGGTTACGAAGTTGGTAATCCTAGACCCCTGCGCAAATCTTTATTTACAAAGATGAAATATATTCGCTGCAACAAGATTTAATAATATATTTTTATTAAATATTTTATTACGGTTACGTCCAAAAACTAGATTTCACCACTGCCATATGCCAGCCAATGTTAGGTCTCTCCTAGGGTAAACCTATTGTTCTAGAGGCAACGGTGCCCTAGGATTTCCAATCTGAATACTCTTTCAATGGTTAATTCACTTTTTTATGAAAACCCTACATGCACATAATTTAATTTTTTAAATAAATTAAAAATTTTGTTCCGAGCTCACCGGGCCTCGGAAATGCATGCCATATCAAACCCTGGTCTCAAAATAATTCCCATATAATATTAATATAATAAATGGGAAAAAATATGGGACATTATAACTAAGTAGTGGTTCTCCATTAGTGTTCTCCAGGTATTGGAAACTGGGAATTGTTTGGCCCGAATGTGATTTGGTTCTGATGGAATGTTTAGTTCGTGCCTAGGTGGGCCATCTGGAGAGGTTTTGCATGAATCCTTCAGGGATAGAGAAAAACCAAAGTTAGAGGCAGACTCACTGATCATGGATCAAAAAATGAGTGGTACCATTACATAGTAGTTAGGATTCAGCTACACATGGAGGATGTGGAATATTTATTCGGACCCAGTATGGGATATGTGGCCATTACCAAATATAGCTCCGTAGGGAGGCCATGCCTCGGGTAGCCTGGCATTGAGGTATGTTCCTGAGGTGGATATATTAGGTTTATAGTATGTTTTGGAGTCGACTATAGTTAATTTAATTCCATGATTATGATCATGAGCAAGTTTGTTTTTCTTTTTTTTTGCCAATTTTCATGCATGAGTGGAATTGGTTTTTTATTAGTAAAATGTTGGTTAGTCGGTTGGAATGAGAGATAGTGCGTGATATATATATATATATATCTATATATATATATATATAATATATATATATATATATCTATATATATATATATATAATATATATATATATGTGTGTGTGTGTGTGAGGTGTATAGGAATATGGTAATTGATGCAACCTGGGTTCAATATGAGATGCATGAAATCAAGATTTTGATGGGAATGTATATTTATATATGATGCTAAAATATTTTGTAATTTTTTTTAGAAGTAGAATAATGGTAATTAGATAAGATGTAGGTTATTAATGGTTTCAAGTATGGATGAAGTATTTGTGGTCACATGATGAGATGTGGGACATGATTGGTGTTAGACGAGACACAATCATAATTGGAGAACCTTTTGGGTGTAAGAATTATGATGCATCATGAGTGAACTTGTGAGTCCATGGATATTCGGTCTATCATGTGATTTTTATTTTATGATAGGAGGTGTCAGGGTTGGTATTTCATAAGGTGCTAAGCATGCCCAGAAAATTTACTTGTGGCTAATAAGGGTATACTAGTGAGACATAAATGATATAGTTATCTTTAGTACCATCTATTATTAAATCCTAATAGCTCAGGGGTGAGCTATGTTATGGTGGGGATACAATAACATCATTATTTTTGAAAGGGTCAAAAAATACTTGAATAGTTTCAGTGTTAATTAGTTAGTGGTCAAATTTGGTTTTGGGGATTCAGAACATAACTCATGGATTTTGGTCAAATTAAGGCATTTTATCTGGGTTTTATGGCATGGAATGTGGCTTGGGGTTTCGTATTGGTCTTGGGAGAATTGTGGCTTCAATCCAAGATACCTAATACATTAGACTTGGACACACTATTTGGATAACCCATGATACATCCCTGGAAAAACCATGTAGCCTACCTATACCACTGGTCACAATTTGTCTAACTGTGTGGATAGGGACATACAATCATGTGAAACCTCTTTCTTTTTTAACAAATGGGATTGACATTGTCTGTGCATAGTTTGGTACACCATGAACCTAGCATATGCATGTGAGGTATTAAGACTTTTAGAACTACATAGTTCGCACTAGGTTAGCCAAACCTTGTGACCAAATAGTGCGGCGCATTGAAAATGGTAAATTACAAAATTACCCCTTCCTCTATGTAAAATTCTACCCCCCCCCCTTTCACCATTTTCCAGTTTATAGAAGGGGAGATCTTCCAAATATTCTTCTCTTGAGGCATTGAGGGAACTACAAAATATGAGACATGATATGTTGGTTTCTTGGGAATCATCTCATTATGACCATAAATTTGATACATTATATTCTCATTTATCTCACCAAAAAATGATACATATGTGCAATATCTTTTACAGTAATTTTAGGGTGTCCTCCAAAAATATTATTTTCTTATGATTCGGCTTGAGAAACAGGTCGATATCAGAAGAGTGGGTACCAAATAGGTTGAGTTAGTTTATTTGTAGCATTATCCTATATTTTACGAGTGTTTTGGGGGTGATTTAATATAAACCATATTAATGTTTTTGGGTTATTCCCTAATTAATGTAGTGAATTCTTATTAAATTGTTAAATTAATGATGTTAGATTTATATGGGAAGAAATAGCTACATTATCAATGGTCATGATATGTATGGGTCTTGTACTAAACTAGGAAGTTTATAGTTTATATTAATTAAATTAAATAGAATGAAAGAGTTTCATTAGATCATGATAGGCTTGGCCCAAGGATTGAGGCTATGATAATCACATGGAATGAGTCAATGTAGTTCATATTGTTTTTAATGGATTAGGTTACTTCAGTTGATTTTGATCACCATGTTGACATTATATGGTCATCATATTGAGGTGGCGTTATCATCCATATGATGGTATGTCTCCCGTGACTTTTGATGTTGTTGACTATCGGGACTGGACAACATGGTTGGAAGAGAACAATTTATAAGATGATACGTCTTAGGATATTTGGTTATTACTAATAATTTTTGTTGGAAAACATGCCAGTGGAGTCATGTGAACATGGATAAGTCTTAGTTGAAGAAGTTTTGACCACTCATTATTGGTAGAGTCCCATGTAGACAATGAAACACAGGGGATGGTGTTGCCTATCAAACATGATTGGGGATGATCATCCTAGAAATCCATGTGGATGTTGATGGACCATCGGTTGAAGGTGTTGAGACCATCATTTTGGAGTTGAGGATAAATGTGATAGTTGAGGCCGATGTGATATGATTATGGGAGGATATATATCACTATGCCTTAGGACATCATTTTTTAGCCTACAATGATTATTTATTGGGGTACTTTGGATGTCAGGTTGTTGAGAGAATGGGTACTCAATGAGTTGAGGTCCATGGGTCCTAGATCTTATTGACTGGGAATTCCATATGAATACCAAGTATTTTATTAATGGTATGTAGTCTTGGTGACATGATTATAGGTGGGACATGAGGGTTCACATGGTTTACCTTTCCTCAATAGATTCCTTGGTTTGTTTCTGGGATCCTCATCATTGTAATTATATATAGTTTTATATAACATATATTCCACATATATTATTGGGGGCATGTGTTCAAATATTTAGATATTGGATGAAGATGGAAACACTTCCTTTTGGGTTTTTATTACAATAAAAGTATATTATTTATTACATGGAATTTATTTTCCATTTATTTATATTTATCTTACACCTACATAATTAAGGATGTAATACATGGACATATTCATGGTGGCTTACTGAGATTTAGTCTCACAAAATACATGGGACCCTCATGAGGTGTATAGACTTTATATCCTAGATATTAGTTAAGGGATCATGCTCATGAGTTGTACCTTAGTGGTAATTTTGTTCTTAATAGAAAGACATGTATAGCATATGGACCATGGTTCTTCATTTACATTCTCCAGAGATTCTTTTTGAGTTGTGTAATTCTTTATATAAGTGTACTAATATGGTCAACCAAGGGTGACCCTTCATGACTATTTTTTGTATATGATCTTCAATGATATGTTTAATATTTAATAAATTGTATGTTTTGGTATCATCTATTGATTTTTATTGTTTATTATTTTTATGATCATTATATGTTTTTCTTTTTCATATTTGGTCTTCATACTATATGTCTAAAAATATATACCATTATTATTATCACCACTAGATGGTATAGTCTTCACACTATCACCTCACAGACCCTTACGGCTAGGCGATTGCCTTTAGTGTACAGAAAGGTGTTCCTAAGGCCTCAGGGTACTCAGGATCGGAGAAAGGTTTTTTGTGCCTCCTATGTCGGGCCTCTATACTTATGTGTATTTCGTAATTCAATATCTTATTCCAAAGTAATTATCTGATATTCCAAGATTTTTTTTCCTTATGTTTCATGCCTTATGAACTGCCTATCTTTATTCCATGACTCATGATAATGATCTTTGATTCATAGGGTACGGTTCTCAAGTGTTATGCTCAAGTTCTCCTACACTTTTTTATATTGTGCTCAAATATCTCCCTTGTTTAACCTTATTGAGAATATGATATCAAACATTCTTATTATTAATTCCTCAGGTTATGATGAAAGGTTTTTATTAGGAGTACTAATGAGGATATTCATTAAGGGAGAAATTTAATATCGTTAATGTATTTTGAGGTTTATATTCTACATTTAGAAAGTCACTAAATTATTATGGTTCTCATGCATGTTTTTAGTTAATGTAATAAATATTCATCATAAAACATGTAATACACATGTGTGAAAAGCCTTAGAATCTATATTTGTTATCGGATGATAGGTTTACATATCCATTGGAAGCTAGGATGTGAAAGGTATGTTGAGATCCTTGTGGATATTTCTAAGGATATTTCTAGGGATGTCTCTAAGGATAAGTCCGAGGATGCATCAATGTTTTGTAATATTTCCCCGATATTTGCTAAATGCTGAATTAGGTGATTTTAAAGAAATTTTATCCATGTTTAAATATTACAAGTAGATATATCTCTTCCACATAGGTACCTAGTGGTAATGAATCTCAAATGGATACATTGAATTGAACTTTATTATAACATGGTGCATGAAAATGGTCCATGCATCACA
Source organism: Viscum album (assembly GCA_963277665.1). NCBI lineage: Eukaryota > Viridiplantae > Streptophyta > Magnoliopsida > Santalales > Viscaceae > Viscum > Viscum album. Next base: position 708,982 of record CAUJRU010000026.1, on the reverse strand, counting down.
CCTTCATTGATATTTCTAGAGGATATTCTGGGAAATCCACAATATCTATATAGATCATCATAAAGGAAATAAATAGGTGTTGACTATTAATGAACTTTGATAAACCAATGGTGTCATATATTAAATGGAATGTGTCATGATTCATAAACACTATAAGTAATTATTGTTATTATTTTATTCTCTATTATTTTATTACTCCTCACATGATGATTTTTGGTTGTAGTCAGTGGAGGGGACTAGAAGGAACTATATTACAAATGAATTTAATAAACAATTTTTTATTGAGTAGCCAAATGGAATGGTGAATTGGGTGAGGGATATTGTCATTATTATTAATCTATTATCATGGAACATGTTTAACAATAGAACCTTAACCAACATTCATGTAACACCCCAAGCTTCCACGGTACGTTTCCCTTTGAATAATACAGTAGCATGTGTTGTACCCACCTTCAAGTTCTAACACACCACAACTAATCAAACTAGCCATTATGAATAGTAATAGACACTTTTTCAAATTTAATAAATTTTATTTTTCAAAATAGGCATCATTTTTAGATTCAGAATATCAAAATTATCCTAGGGTGAACTTTTTGGTATTTTTCCGAAAAACATCATTTTTTGATGAATAGTGAAACCACTTAGTAGTAGTTAACAAACTAACTTTTTCATTTAAATGAAATTTTACAACTTCTGTGAATTGAATTTCAAAAATCCGACATACATGGTTGTTATTTATAAGTAAAATGTGGTTCAATGAGTTGAAAATAGTTTTTGGTGAATAGTAATTTTTTACTTGTTTTTTACCACGGTTAAAAGTAAATAGGGTAATTAAGGGTAAAATGACATTATTATTACCCTAACACATGTACTAATTCTATTAGATAAGTATAATTCGACCAAAAACGACCTTATGAATATAATATGAACCTCTTAGGTCCACTTGGTTTAGATTAGAACATTTATTGTTATTTAATTCAAAGAAGAGTTAAAAGAGTTAAAATAAAAGTTTAATAACTAAAAAAAATTTAATATAGGGTTATACTTAAGATAAATTCGACAATAAAAATTAATTAGAAATCTATAAATATTTCATACATAACGATATTTTATTTTTATTTTTTAGACATTAAATATTTTAAATCATTTATGACACAATGATGATGCAGTAATTACTTTTATAATGAAATATTCAAATAATTGATATTATAAATGCCTAAATAAATATAATTTGATACTTTTTATGAATTCCACTAATTTTCTATGTTAATATGACATGTTAGGATTTATTTAATTAACTTTTTTTAAGTAATCATGCTGTTATGATTTTCTCAAAAATCAATTTAGAAATAGTCTCAAAATTGTCAAAAAAGAGTTTTTTAAAAAAAATTATATTATTAATTGATATTATATTCATAAAAACCAAAGGTTCAAAAAAAGACTTATATGAATATAGGTTTATCATTAATGAACCACTTGGGGTTTTCTTGGATGTATATAGTATGTTTATTACCAATATAATATAAAATACATAGTGACATGGTAAATGTCAAACTATTTAACTAAGAGTTAAATATAAATGATAAGGTTAATATAGTAATCCAAAAATTTATAAAATATATTGGATGAAAGTATTTCGACCCATCCCCACCTTAGACTTTGAATAATCCACTTTGGATCCATTAGAAACCGAATATAAATTTATTATAAAATAATACTTTAAGTTTTTCATAAATAGCCCCTCCTCCCCCTTATAAAAAGACACCACTTCTAACAAATTCTTCACAACTTCAAAGCCATTTGGCTCGGCCAAAACCTGCCCAAATACACTCTCAAGTTCCCTAACTTCATCATAGAGGCCTTAGTTGATCATAAATCCAACCTATGGAGCCTGTTTGATCAAATTAAAGGGAATAACCCGAAGAATAGGTAATGCTTTCACCACCCTCTTCCAAGTTCTTTTTTTCTTCAAAATCTTCTTTATTTGTTATTTCCATTCTAAGATAATAAATCAAGTATCTTCTATATACTGTGATGTTATTATAAATATGGTACAACCATATTCAGTATTCTATCCATCTTTTGAATGACATGTCACCATATGTGCGTAGGTATGGCTTACCGTCTCCTCGTCGTGGTTTAATTGTTATTCAAAACATTATTATTTGGATGGGTATGATAATGATGTGTAATTCATGTAAATAATAAATATAACATGGTAATTATTCTTTATATATGATATATATTCCAATTATATATTATTTTAACATCAAAAGATTGATATTGTTGCTCGTGCATACGTACGGACTACCGTCTCCGCGAATGCTATGAGAATCATTCCCCATCGTATCCATTCAAGTATAATTCTCTTTTGATGATTAAAAATAATATTTAAGGACTTAATATGATTCTGAGTATGAATAATATACATCCTATCCATAGCAAACATGGCTTATGTAACAAATCATACAAATGAAAATGAGTAAGTTAACACCCGAAACGACGATAATACTAAAATATTATTAACAAAGTAATATTAAAAGATCATATATGATATCATATTTATGTATATGATTCCATTATAGTTTAATAATAATTATTGAACTATTATAAAAGAGGTTAAACTACCCTTAACCATGGAAAATTACAATGTAAGGGTTAATTTCACAATATCTTCATTATCCGAGGTTGTTTATATGTAATTATCTACTGGGACATCTTTATCATCCACATCCATGTTTCTAAAAAATATCTTTCAAAAAAAATTTACAATTTAATAGAAAATGGGTTAATTTCATTTATTCCCTTATACTTTTTTTAAAGGAATCCTTCTGTAAGAACCCAGAGCTTCGGTTTCAGGTACGGATCTCTTTTACGGGCTTTATAAAGAAACAAATGGATAATCTGGAAATTTTCAGAGTACACGTCGTGTACTTTATGAGTACATGTCGTGTACTCCTTGGCCACTCGAAGCCGTGTGTTGGCCGAGACCGGTCCACACACATGGTGTGTAGGGTGGACGTGGAGGCCAATTTTGTCATAGTACGGAAAAACCCACTACATGTCGTGTACTTTAAGAGTACACAACGTATACTTGTTTTATTTAATTATTCGACTTGGGGTCACGTCTAATGATGGGAAACATATTCTTCTCTACCTAATTCCGTCCCGAACATCCTAGGATGCCATTTCTTCTCTGAGCCACTGATCCGTTACCAGTTTTCCAAATTAAACTCCATTGGTTGTAGAAGAATTGCAGCGGTGAGTTTTTGGTTCTTCTTTAGCCTTGTTTCTTGATTATTCCATTCGTGTGAGTTATCTGAGGTTGAACGTTTTAGAAGTTTTGGCAGATCTACTCCATTATAGACTGATTCACAGGCCGAGGTTCAAGTATATCGATCTCCGAGGATCGAGGTAGGTGGTTTGCTACCCTACATTGATGTTCCTTGAGCTTTGGTTGCAAAAGTGTCGGATACCCATGTATCGGGTATCCCGGGTTTAGGATTTTGATCATGTTGTTTATCTTCCCTAGATTTATTGTTAGGTTATGATTAATTGATGCTATTATATTCTTATTTTCTTGATTCATGATCACCCCACGGGTGTTTCTCCTTCTATTTGGTTGTTTATCGCCGTTTGGCACCGTTTTCTGGTGAGGCAAACCCTATTGAAGTTATTAGTTTCTTGTTATTAGTGATTGCATGATTTCCCTGCTGTTTAGATGCTTTTGATGCATGGTAGCTTTTATCCAAGTAGTTGTTTAACTTACTTAGGGCGGATAACAGTCGATTATGCACGAATGGACTGCTCAGGGCTGTGAGAACCTGATGCGGGAGATCAAAGAGGGAATAGACAATTAAGTGTTTCCCTAGAGGGTATGTTGGTATTAGTTTCATACGCAGGACCTACAGGAATCAGACTTTGTGCTTCCCAAGAGTGTTCTTATTTACCCAGATATCAAGACAATAGCAGGAATTAGACGTAAGTGCCTCCTCAGAGAGTCGGTAGCTATCGTTGCAAGACCATAGGGGAATTGACGTGAGAGCTTCCAACAGTGTATGTTCCTTGAATGAGACTGGACTATAGGGGTCTTCTAGTTTTATCCACCCAGTGTGTAAGTGTGAATTTTGATGCTTGGTTGTGATGAGTCCACCAAACCAAAGAACAAGCTTGGGTTTTGTACTGCTTTTGATTAAGTCATCTTTTAGATACCTTCCGTGTTTTCTTCTTATCATGGAATAAGAAACCATTCTAGTTTTCCCCTAGTTGTGTAATTAAATGAATGTGAATGGTAATTGGTAGAATTGTTTACTGCATTGAGTTACCATTACTTTTTCTATATCACTCACTGACAATAGGGCACAAATCTTGTGGTGGATTCCTACTAGGAATAGTCTCATACCCTGTTTGGGTCCTGCTTTTCGGCCCAAATAGATTATATGGTTGCAGGTATATGTTGGTATTGTGGAAATTCTACCTCAGGTACTTTATTGCTGGTCGGAGTTGGAGAGCATGGGACCGGGCCTTGGCCCACGATGATGTTGGAGTTGTTGTTCACATTTACTACTTTGGTTTCAGTTGTATTTCCAGACGTTGTTTTTCTTACTTCTTTCCATGTACATTTACTATTCTGCATAATTATTATATCATACATTGCTTTTACTTTCAGTTCAGTTGTTTCATGCTATTTACTGCTTCTGCTATTGTTTATGCTTATTCTTCCACTGTATACATTACCAAATGAGGGCATAGTTTCCCCACTGACTCACCAAGGCCCTCGCTGCTAGTCGGCAACCTCTGGCATTTGGGGAAACGCGCTTGAGGTCATGTGGAGAACTGGGTATGGGGCACCAGTAATGCGGCTCCAGACTCGGGTTTTTACAATGTGGTATCAGAGGAGCTTTCATTCTTTACTATTGCTTCCTATTTTGCGACAATAGCCAGGGATAGGAAGAAATGGGTAGTTCGTACATAACTGTGCCCTGGAGTAATTAACCAGTGTACAGGGAAAATCTATATTACATCGTAATTGCAATTTTCAGTTTTTTCAAGTGTTACAGTTTATTATATTTCACTGTTGGGTGATGCACATGTTTTGTGTTGTTAAGTTTATATGATTATGGTTTTATTTGGTTTTAACCGGATGAGAAGAGGGTGTGCTATCTCATGAATCATATAGGCACTGGGTAGGAAATCACTTGTCATGCATTTTGTCATGCCATCTAGGAAGAATTTAGTTGTCTGCTGTTATGATAGATGCTGTGATAGATTATTAATGCCATTGTGGTAGTTTCTGTGATAGACATGCTTGTTGCGATAATAGAGTATTACTTCTTATACAGCCTATTTAGCATGGGCGCCAAGCTCTGGTTTTGGAGGTTTTATGGGCCCTCAATGATCAGAATTTGGGGGATCATTGTTTGTTGTGCTGTTTACTTGTTGTATGCCTCATTATGATGAAAATATTTGATTCGTGGGGAGTATGGTACCCCATGGATCGAAATTGGCACATAGTTGGTTGTTTTTTAGTGTTTCTGGCGTTCGCAGCTGTTTCTGAAGTACTGCCCGGAAAAACCCAGAATACACGGCGTGTACTTTGTTCATACATGCCGTGTAGTTTTTAAACCATGTTACTATCTGTGTAGAAAAAAACACGGGGTTTCAGAAGGTCTTCAGGGACACGCCGTGTACCATAAGTACATGTCATGTAGTAGTCAACTGTGTACCCAGTCGTGTCACTAACAACACAGGTCGGGGAAACTCATGTATTACACACCATGTGTTATAAGAACATGTCGTGTAAGGCTTCTTCTTGGTACTCGACTGTGTCATGAACAACATGGGTCGGTGTGATCTATCCTTATACAAGTCGTGTTTTTTCGGAACACACCGTGTAAGGGGTTATCCGTGTGGCCGGCCATGTAACTGCTACACGGGTCGTCGATGCCTGGCATGTACACACTCTGTGTTATAATAACATGCTGTGTAGTTTAGAACTAGGAGGACAATGTAGGTTCGTCGTGCAAGGAGACTCGGGCAGGGGAGTGGATTTCCAGTACATGTCGTGTTTTGGGACAACACGTCATGTATTCTGGAATGTTACACGAACGGTGATGGAAAATTTACACCCCCATGTAAATGGCTTTAACAAACATGCCATGTAGTTTAATATATACGCCGTGTAGTTCAGTTTTTCAAATTTAAGTGTTTCTCTCTCCTGTTCCCATTTTGTACTCTTGTGTTATCTGTCCTTGTTGATTCTAACTCAGAGGCATGCTTTTGATCTTTCAGGACTATGGCACCAAGGCATCCTCCCGTTGCACATTAGGAAGCAGGTGGTGACTGTACACCTTATGAGGAAGACCAGGGACTACGAGTAGTTCCGCCGGTTGTTCTGTATATGGAACCTGCAGTGATTCCGGACACTCGTGTAGATGCTCAGTTCAGAGAGGGTTTAATGAGGTTCATGAAGACCTTCCATAGTGCTCAGCATCCTTCCACTTATATGGAAGAGCTGAGGCGAGTCTTCCAGTAGTAGCATCCTCCCACTTTCACAGGGGATGGAGGATCTCAGGTTTTAGAGTCATGGATAGAAACCATGATTTCCATCTTCGAGCATCTGGAGACACCCCCAGACAGAAGGGTGAAGCTCGCAACTTACACACTACGAGATTCTACCAAAAGATGGTTGGATGTAGTCTCACAGGCAGGGCGCCCGCGGACTATGGATTGGGAAGAATTCCAGTATATGTTCTAGGACTACTTCAATCCAGTAACTCTGAGGGCCGACAGGACCAGTGATTTCATGAACCAATAGCTGGGTACTCTTTAGGGTATGGATTATTCATCCCGCTTCACTGAGTTACAGCATTTTGCTCCCGTTCTGGGAAATGACGAGCTGTTTTTGGCAAGGATGTTTGAGGAAGGCCTCAAACCAGAGATCATATCATAGGTGAAAGTCTTCCAGTTGTCTTCTATTACCCTGATAGTCAACTAGGTGCTGATCACGGAAAGAAATCTGAGGGATACTGGAGCTGCTGACCAGGTCGGTTCACCATCCAAGGTTGAGTCATTTCATACTGGCAGCAGGAAGTTCCACCGAGAGTCTACTCGAGGTGACTAGAGGAAGTGAGGTATTTCTTCTGGTAGATGAGAACTTCTTTCTGGAAACCCGGTGGTGTGCTATCAGTGCGGAAAGAGTGGGAATAAGAGGCCGTAGTGCCTAAGGGATCCAGTGAAGTTCCGAGCTTGCGGCAGGATGGGTCACCTGCAACGTTTTTGTAGGGTTCTTCTTTCAGCGGCTACTGAAGGAGGATTTGTTTCTACCCCTTGGTCAGGAGCAGGATTACCAGTTCTGCAGCAGACTTGGGGTTGGAGTTCTTCAGGTCGTTCAGGACAAGGTAGAGGTCATGGACGCGGTAGTCAGGCTCAAGGGGGATCAGCTCAGGGATATCAGGCTGCTACACAGGGCCGCAACACTGGAGAAACGTTTGCAGTAGAGCAGATCCATCGGGAGCAGGATCCTGGACCTTCCACAGTTCGAGGTACGATCTTAGTAGCCTCAGTTTTATCTTCAACCCTTTTCGATACTGGTTCTTCACATAGCTTTATCTCTATTGTTGTCATGGAATTTCTTGATCTCTATGTCTTTTCATCTGTTGACATGTTGACTCTTGACATGCCCTTGGGAACGAGGACATCTAGCGTACGTCAGTGCAAGGAGTGCCCTCTCGAGGTTGCATGGTATCGTTTCTTATGGGACCTCTATGTCCTAGAGATGACGGGATATGACATCATTCTCGGTATGGATAGGTTGGTTCCCTTCCAGGAAGTCGTCGATTGTTATCACCGTAGGGTGAGTTTTGTATCACTAGAAGGTGAATATTTCCTTCATAAGGGCAAGGGGAATGTTCAGGCGAGTCGAGCCGGACTCAAGCATCATGGGCTAGGAGATGTTATGGCCAGATTTCTAGTCATTATCTAGATGACCAGGGGACTTCACAGTTAGTTTTTCCTCCAGTACTTGATTGCTTTCCAGATTTCTTTCCAGAAGACTTTTCAGGTTTTCCTCTGGAGAGTGAGGTAGAATTATCATTTTAGCATGTGCCAGTAGCCACACCGGTGTCTATTACTCCTTATAGGATGGCTACACATGAGTTTGAGGAGCTCAAGAAGTAGTTGAAGGAGTTTCAGACAAAGGGTTTCATTTGACCCAGTACTTCTCCTTGGGGTTCTCCTGTCCTGTTCGCGAAAAAGGAAGACGACACCCATAGACATTGCATGGATTATCAAGAGTTGAACCAGTTGACGGTCAAGAACCGATATCCCTTGCCAAGGATTTATGATCTCTTCAATCATCTTCGAGGAGCTCTGGTGTTCTCGAAGATCGATTTGAGGTCTGGTTATCATCAGCTTCATGTTAGGCCTTCAGATATACCTCTGATAGCCTTCAGGAGCAGGTATGGCCTCTACGAGTATACGGTTATGTCGTTCGGCCTTATGAATGTGCCAGCAGTTTTCATGGCACTGATGAACTGAGTGTTCCATCCTTACTTGGATTCCTTCGTCGTGGTCTTCATGGAAGATATCTTGGTGTACACTCACACTCGACCCGACCATGCAACCCATATTGAGATCTTTTTGAGTACACTGAGGGAGCATCTTTTGTATGCTAATATCTCAAAGTGCCACTTTTGGATTGTCAATATTCACTTCCTGGGTCTTGTTATCTCAGAGACGAGAGTATCAGTAGACCCATAGAAGGTGAGAGAAGTAGTTACCAGGGAGCAGCCGAAGAATGCCTTTGAGGTACGTAGTTTCTTGGGGCTGGCCAGTTTCTACTGGTAGTTTATACAGGACATCTCACGCATAGCAACACTGTTTATGGGCTTGACTAAGAAGGGGGTGAAGTTTTTTTGGTCAGAATCTTGTGAGTCAGCCTTCCAGGAGCTGAAGGGGAGATTGACTTTAGCACCGATTCTAGTTCTGCCAGATCTGGGCAAGAGTTAGACAGTTTTCTATGATGCATCTGGAATCAGGATTGGATTAGTGCTCATGCGAGAAGATCATGTTGTCGTGTATGGATCACGGCAGTTGAGGCCACATGAGAAGAACTATCAAATGCACAACCTGTAGTTGGCTGCTATTGTTCATGATTTGCTTTGTTAGAGGAACTATCTCATGGGAGAACATTTTGTGTTATATACTGACCACAAGAGCCTCATGTATATTTTCACATAGCGTGACTTGAATATGAGACAGTGGAGGTGGGTTGAGTATCTACAGTATTTCGACTTCGAGCTTCCTTATACACCTGGGAAAGGCAATACTGTAGCAGATGCACTAAGTAGGAGGAATCAGTTGCAGGTAGTTCAGGAGGCCAGCAGTGAGTGGTAGCTCATGGCTCTGTTCTCTGAGATACATCAGGAGGTGCACAACAGACAGGGTCAGACGGTTCATTCTTCTATAGTTGTTACCTCTACTCTTTTAGATCGAGTTCGAATGAGGCATCTATCAGACCCAGAAGGCCTAGTCCTACAGGAGGGTGTGTCAGATGGAGACCCTACTCTGGGTGGATAGTAGGAGATGATGAGGTGCTACGTTTTCATGGCCGCGTATGGGTTTTAGTGGACATACGGGAGGAGCTAATGTGGTAGTTCCATGCTTCATCTTTGGTAGTTCATCCTGGTTTCACCAAAATGTATCGAGACTTGCACCGTCAGTGTTGGTGGCCAGGTATGAAGAAGGATGTGGCTGGTTTTGTTATAAGGGGTTCCACCTGTAAAAAGGTGAAGGCAGAACATCAGTGACCAGCATGGATTTTGCTTCAGTTACCCATTCCTGAGTGGAAAATGGAATGATGTCATGATGAACTTTGTGAGTGTTTTACCGAGATTTCCTCGAGGAAATGATGTGGTTTGGGTTGTAGTGGACAAGCTCACGAAGGTTGCACACTTCTTACCGATCATGGAGACCTTCAGTTTTGATGAGCATAGACGGTTGTACATCCGAGAGATTGTGTGTCTGCATGGAGTTCCACACTACATTGTTTCAGACAGGGATGCACATTTTACATTTCACTTCTGGTAGGGGCTACAGTGGGCATTGGGTACTTAGGTACTTTTGAGTACATCATTCCATCCCCAGACTGATTTCCGGTCTGAGCATACAATCCAGGTTCTTGGGGATATGATCTGAGCTTGCATTCTTGACTTTGGCGGTTTTTGGGACAAGCATATTCCTCTGGAGGAGTTCTCCTACAACAACATTTTTCAGGGGACTATTCAGATGACAGCTTATGAGGACTTGTATATCAGGCCATTCCGATCACCATTATGTTGGCTAGAGGCAGGAGAGGCAGCTTTACTGGGACCTCATCTTGTTCAGAAGAACTCAGAACATATCGAGTTGATTCGGAAGAAGATGGCGACAACACAATCTCGGTAGAAATCTTATTCTAATCAGCGGAGACGACCTCTGGAGTTCGAGGTCGGGGATCAGGTTTTCCTGCGTGTTGCACCGAGGTTGGGACACAAGAGGATTCGGAGATAGGGTAAGCTTTCACCGAGATCCGTCGGTCCGTTTGTGGTTCTGGAAAGAGTCGGGCTAGTTGCTTACAGGTTGCAGTTACCTCAGAGGTACCAGGCTATGCACGACGTCTTTCATGTTTCTCAGCTCCGATGGTATTTCATAGACCCATTTCATGTTTTTCAACCTGAGGAGGTTAAATTGGAGTATGATGAATCTTTCAAGGAGCATCCTATCAGGATTGTTCATCGTAGTGCAAATGTACTATGTGGTCGGTCGGTTCCTCTTGTACGGGTGTTATGGCAGCACAGCCATATACAAGATGAGACTTGGGAGAGGGAGGCTAATATGCGATTATAGTGGCCAGAGTTGTTCGACGATTCTTCTTCTACGCCTTGGTAGGGAAATTCAGGAATGAATTTCCTTAAGGAGGGAAGTTTGTAAGAACCTGGGGCTTTGGTTTCAGGTACAGATCAGTTTTACGGGTTTTTTAAGGAAAAAATGGAGAATCGGGAAAATTTTAGAGTACACATAGTGTACTTTATGAGTAAACACCGTGTACTCTTCATCCACTTGAATTCGTGTGTTGCCCAAGACCAGGCCACACATACTGTGTGTAGGGGTGATGTGGAGGTCGATTTTTGCAGAGTACAGAAAACCCCACTACATGACGTATACTTTAAGAGTACACGCCATGTACTTTTTTATTTCATTAATTAACCCAGGGTCGCGTGTAATGATAGGAAACATATTCTTATCCACCTAATTCCGTCCAGAATGTCTAAGGAGGCCGTTTCTTCTCCGAGCCACCGATCCGTCATCGGTTGTCCGAATCAAACTTCAGCGGTTGCAGAAGAATCGCAGCAGTGAGTTCTTGGTTCTTCTTTATCCTCGTTTCATGATTCTTCCTCTCGTGTGAGTTATCTAAGGTTGAACATTTTAGATGTTATTACAGATATACTCTGTTCATGGACGATTCACAAGCTGATGTTCAATTATATCGATATCTGCGGATCGACGTAGGTGGTTTGTTACCCTACGTTAAAGTTCCTTGAGTTTTGGTTGCAAAAGTGCCAGATACCCATGTATCGGGTGTCCCGGGTTTAGGATTTTGATCTTGTTGTTTATCTACCCTAGATTTCTTGTTAGATTATGATGAATTGCTACTATTATATGCTTGGTTGCTTGGTTTAAGATCACCCCACTAGTGTTTCTCCCTTTGTTTGGTTGTTTATCTCCGTTTGGCACTGTTTACCGGTGAGGAAAAACCTATTGCAGTTGTTAGTTTCTTGTTATCACTGATAGCATATTTTTCCTGCTATTTAAATGATTTTGATGCATGGTAGCTATTATCCAAGTAGTTTTTTAACTTACTTAGTGCTACTAACAGTTGATTTCGGATGACTGGACTGCTCAGGGCTGTGAGAACCTGGTGCGGGTGATCAAAGAGGGAAAAGACGATTAAGTGCTTCCCTAAAGGGTCGGTTGGTTTTAGTTTCCTACGAGGGACCTACGGGAATCAGACTTTTTGCTTCCCAAGGATGTTCTTAGTTACCCACACATCAAGACCACAAGAGGAATTAGACATAAGTGCTATCTCATAGAGTCTGTAGATATCGTTGCAAGACCATAGGGGAATTGACGTGAGAGCTTCCCAGAGTGTATGTGCCTTGTATGATTACTGGACTATAGGGGTCTTCTAGTTTAATCCACCTAGAGAGTCAGTATGAATTTTGATGGTTTGTTGTGATGATTCCACCAAGCCAAAGAACAATCTTAGGTTTTGTACTGCTTGTGATTATGTAGTATTTTAGATACCTACCGTGTTACCTTCTTATCATGGAATAGGAAACCTTGCTAGTTTTTCCCTGGTTGAGTAATTAAATGAATGTCAATGTTAATTGGTATAATTGTTTACTGCATTTATTTACCTTTACTTTTCCTATATAACTAACTGATAGTAGGGAAAAAATCTTATGGTGGTTTCCTACTGGGATTAGTCTCACACCCTGTTTGGTTCCTGCCTTTCAGCCCAAACAGATTATATGGTTGCAAGTATAGGTAGGGATTGTGGCCCTTCTACCTTGGGTACCTGATTGCTGGTCGGAGCTGGGGAGCATGGGATCGGGCCTTGGCCTGGGATGTTGCTAGAGTTGTTGTTCACATTTAGTACTTTGGTTTCAGTTTTATTTCAGCACGTTGTTTTTCTTACTGCTTTCCATGTATATGTACCATTCTGCATCATTATTATATCAGACATTTTTTTTACTTTCAGTTCAGTTGTTTCATGCTATTTACTGCTTCCGCTATTTTTTATGCTTATTCTTCCGCTGCATGCTTTATCAAATGAGGGCATAGTTTCCCCACTGACTCACCAAGGCCATTGCTGCTAGTCGGCAGCCTCTAGCATTTGGGGAAACACGCTTGACGTCATGTGGCGAACTGGGTACAGTGCACCAGTAATGCGGCTCCGGACTCGGGTAGTTACACTTTCTGTCATTTTCCAAACAAGGCACTTTTAACCTTTTCGACAAATTCAGGGTAAGAATGTTTTTTAACTTATACAGCGGGTGTGGCTATATTCCGCTGTAATAATATCTGTGAAGCTTCCCTTACAAGCTTATAAGAATATTTTCAAAATGAAGGTTTTATTTATAATTATGTGGCTCTTAAATTATTTCAAAATAGAAAGAGATATTTCTCTAAAAAAGGTTTTGATTTCATCTATGTCAACATCCGTTGATGGATTTTAAGTTTATTTGAAGTTGATTTATTATGATAAAAAATATCCATATTTTATTGAATATTTTGTGATATGTTTGACTGTGTAAGTGTGATTTTTAAACCATTCATGGTTTATGGATAAATTATTGACATTTCATATGCTAGTTTTAATTAGAATGTTTATGTTATGTTTAAACCTTTTCCAATGAGGAATGCATTAGACATAGTAAATGATGGGTGGAGCCTGCTATAGATCCTCAAAGCATCGAAAGGTCTCATGAGACAAACTAGTGTCTTGGAACAAGGCCTTGAGAAAATATTATTTGTAGTCTTGACACAAGGCCTTGACTATGTGGTTATGACAGTCTGGCATTATGCATTCCATTATTACGAAAGTGGTTATTGATATTGCATGTAATTATTCTACTAGTATAATATCCATGTGAATAAGTAAATAACATTATTTCATTTTATATTTTCCCTATTATTCTGATGTTCATGTTTAAAAGCCTTTTTTAGTTATTCATTTCCTTAAATGTTTATTTTTATTTGTTAAAGATTCTGCTATATTTTTATCCTAACTGAGCATCTAAGCTCACCCCTTTCAATGTTTTATTTTTCCCAGGATGTGAAGAAGTGTTTTATGAATGACCTGTAGGGATAGTATGAGGGGATATGGAGATAATATGTTGTTTTCGTTTTTCACTTTATAATGTAGTTTTCACTTTATGATGTAATGTAAACTTTATGAATGTATCTAGTGATTTCAAGGCTACTATCGTAAATCGGTATTTTGAGACTTGATCGTTTGTGATAATACCTATGTTAGGTAATAATGTACCGACTCTGGGTAACTGGGGTTGGGGATTTATAGGTTATATGAATGGAAGTTTAATACTAATGTTGGAAACTAGATTTAGTTAAACTCTGATTAGTGCACATAGCCCTAAGATAGTCTTTGAGAATTAGTATAGAATAACATCCTATACTTTTGGTAAAGTATAGATTTTGTGTAATTTTCGAGCAATACATCCATGTATAGATACGAGCAGGTAGAGGTGTCTCTGGAACAGATGTACTTAGGAGTGAAAACTCCAACAATGTGTTTCGGGCTTGACCCTGGGTATCCTGGTTCATGAAAATGGGCCTTGCAGCAATGTTGGTTACGACACTCCCAGGGGATATGGTTAGGATAATTCATGATTTATTTACAAACAATTATGAAGGATTTATAAGTATATACATCCTCAAGGAAAATATTTTTATGAATATGGATTATATCCATAAACTATTAAATTGATCATAAGTGTTTTGAATGTTTGGTATTATGTAATTCTATTCATAAACTAATCGAGATTATGACATTGTTTAGAAATGGAGCCTAGTGGAAGAAATGGAAAACGTATCAATGCGCGCACTCCATGTCGGGATTTCCCACCGGCTCAAGATAATTATAGGGGAGCTGGTGATACAAATTGTGCTGATCATCTTATCACCATACTGGGACAGCTCACTTAGATTATGAATAATAACCTTACTCGTATGGAGCACCCTGGTCTACAACGTGGAGGGTCAATGTTAGATGATTTACTGAGGCAAAAACCGCTAACATTTAATGGGGGTAAAAATCCATTAGTATCTGAGCAATGGATAAACTCCGTAGAGAAAATATTCCACGCCTTGGGGAGTAGCGAAAGGGAGAAAGTTTTCATGGAAGTTTACCACCTCACTGGAGATGCTGATCAATGGTGGTTGCTGATTCAAAACATAAAGGATGATGAAGAATTATCATATATGGAATGGAGAGAGTTTAAGGAAATTTTATTAGTAAAATACTTTCCACATGAGCATCGAGCACATATGGAAAGGCAATTTCTGAGTCTAAGGTAGAAGGAGGATGAGAATGTTGCAATGTATGAGGCTAACTTTACAAGGATAGCGAGGCATGCATTAGATTATATAAATAACCCAAGAAGTAAGATTGATCGTTTCTTTGATGGGTTAAAACCATTTCTCCATCGAGCCTTGGTCTCACAATCCTTCTCTTCATATGAGGATATTTTCTCTTGTGCTATCAAGACAGAAAAGGAATTCTCTATGTATTATGACTTTAAAGCAAAGCAAGAGAAGAAGAGATCTGCTGATAAATCTGGAAGTGGAAATAAGGGGAAGAAGGGAAAATTTTAATATCCATCCTACTGTAAATGTGGGAAGAAACACCTCGGTACTTGATTGAAGGGAATGGGAGTCTAATAAAAGTGTGGTGAAAAGGACACCAAGCTCGTGATTGCAAGGGGAAGAAGGAAGCTATAGATGTTCAATGCTACAATTTCAGGGAGATAGGACATTATGAAAATGAATTTCCTAAGCGTCAAAGCAGCATACCTCAGAAGATGCCAACGGATCAAGGCTAGGCTTAATCTATCACTAATGCTGAGGTTGAAGCTCCAAAAGACGTGGTGGTAGGTAATTTAATGGTTTCCTCAAGTTTAGCCAATGCTTTATTTGATTCTAGATCATAAAATTGTTTCATATTATCCCAATTTGCTAAGAAAATTAGATATTTCCAAATTTCTTTAACAAGGGAGTTGTCCATCAAAACCCCTAAGGGAAGTATCATTGCTACAATGTATTGTCAATTGGTCCCCATTAAGGCATATAAATGTTCTTTATCTGGTGATCTCATCGTCATACCCATGATTGAATTTGATATAATCCTCGGTATGGATTGGATTTCAGACCATGATGTGAAGATTTATTATAAGAATAAGGAGGTTACAATTTTTTATGATGATGATAAAGAACACCTTATATTTAGAGCAGAATATTCACAGCCTAATTCTTACCTAGATCCACCCCCAGTAGCTCAACTAAATTCAATTATTGTGGAGTAAGAGAATGAAATAACACTGGGTGAGGAAAAGAATGTTCAAATAGTTTATGTACCTATTGTGAGAGAATATGTTGGTTTTTTTCCAGAGGATTTACCTGGACATCCTCCAGAACGAGAAATTGAGTTTTCCATTGACCTAATTCACAGTTCAAGGCCCATATCGAAATGGCCACTTCGGGATTATTGGAACAATTGAAAAAACTAGAGGAATTGAGTAATAAGTGATTTATTCACCCTAGTATTTCTCCATGGAAATGCCATGTTCTTTTTGTTAATAAGGAAGATAGATCTATGAGGTTGTGCATTAACTATAGGGAGATCAATGATATAACAATAAAGAACAAGTACCCCCTACCTCACATTGATGATTTATTCGACCAAGTGCAAGAAGCTCAATACTTTTCAATGATTGGATTTCGATCGGGATATTATAAGTTGTGTGTGAAGAAGGAAGACATTCTGAAGATGACATTCCGAACCAGATACGAGCATTATGAGTTTACGGTAATGCCTTTTGGACTGACTAATTCACCCTCTATCTGCATGGATCTAATGAATCGAGTTTTCAAGGAACATATTGAGGACTTCGTAGTGGTATTTATTGAAGATATCTTGGTATATTCCAAAAGTTACGAAGATCATGAAAATCACTTACGCATTATCCTGAAGACTCTTAGAAGACATGAATTATATGGGATGTTTAGCAAGTGAGAATTTTGGCTTCAGGAGATTTCTTTTCATGGAAATATTGTCTCTAAGGATGGAATCTATGTTGATTCTTCTAAGAGAAGAGTGATCCAATAATGGCCAGCACCAACGAGTGTAACTGTGGTACACAGTTTTATTGGTTTAACAGGTTATTATCGATATTTCGTCCAGAATTTTGCCCGATTATCTAACCCATTAACGAAGCCCACACATAAAGGGGATAAATTTGTTTGGAAAAAAGAGTGTGATTAATGTTTTGATAAATTTAATAGAATATTAGTCAATGCTCCAATATTGAATCTACCATTGGGGAGCTATGGGTTTGTTATTTATAGTGATTCCTTAAAGAAATGACTTGGTTGTGTCCTTGTGTAGAATGACAGGGTTATTGCCTATGCATCACGACAACTAAATATTCATGAGAAAAACTATCCTACTCATGATCTTGAGTTAGAAGCTGTAATAATTACTTTGAAGATTTGGAGACACTATCTCTATAGTGAAAAATGTGAGATATATACAGATCACAAGAGTTTGAAGTATTTTTTCTCGCAGAAAGAAGTCACCTTGAGTCAAAGGAAATGTCTTGAACTTCTCAAGGATTATGATTTAACTATACACTACCACTCGGGGAAGGAGAATAAAGTAGTGGATGCTTTGAGTAGAAATGATCATGGATTTTTGATCAAGATGAGAGTTGAAAGGGATCCTATTATCATGGATCTAATAAATATGGATATGGGAATAACCATGGAAGGTGGATAATTAATAATTTTTCAAATGGTTGCCAAACCATATTTATTAGAAAGGATAAAAAGTTCTCAAGCCGGTGATGATGAGTTTCAAAATAAGATTAAAGTTGTGAATGATTCGTGATTGTGTGACATTGTGTATGAAGATGGAATTTTGAAATTTGGGAAGAGACTTTGCGTTCCTGATGTACCTGATATAAAAAGGGAATTGTGGGATGATTCACCTAGTTCCAATTTCTCTATACACCCTGGTAGCACTAAGATGTATGGATATTTGAAGGAACATTTTTTGTGGGACAACATGAAGAGGGAGATTTCCAATTTTGTGTAAAGATGTATGGATTGTCAACAAGTGAAAGTTGGAAGGCAATATCTTGGAGGAGTCATGAAACCACTTCCCATACCTGAGTAGAAATGGGATAATATTATGACAGAAATTGTCATGGGACTACCAAAGACTCCTAGATGGAATGATGCAATATGGGTCATTGTTGATCGTCTTACCAAGTTAGCACATTTTCTTGCTATTGAAGAGGATCTACCACTTGAACATATAGCAATACTATATATTAAATATGTTGTGAGAATACATGGAGTAACCCCATCCATTGTTTCTGATCGTGATCCCCATTTCACATCAAGATTCTGGAAATGTGTTCAGAAATCCCTAGATACTGAACTTCGTTTGAGTACTGTTTACCACCCTCAGACAGATGGAAAATCTGAAAGAACTATTCAATCCTTAGAAGACGTGTCGAGATCCTGCTCACTTGACTTTCTGGGTATGTGGGATCAATATTTACCTATGGTAGAATTTTCCTATAACAATAACTTCCATTCAAGTATTCAAATGGCACCATGTGAAGCGTTATATGGAAAACGATGTCGCACACCAACCTGTTGGGATGATGTTGGTGAAAGAAAACTGGTAGGCCTAGAACATGTAGAGGAAATAATGGAAAAGATGAAGGTAATCCAGACCTACATCAAAGCAGCTCATAGTAGGCAGAAGAGTTATGCCGATAATCGATGGAAGGACTTGGAATTTCAAGTTGGTGATCATGTTTTCTGGAAGGTATTTCCATGGAAGGGAGTTATACGTTTTGGTAAGAAATGTAAATTGAGTCCAAGAAACATCAGACCTTTTGAAATCCTAGAACAAATTGGGGATGTAGCTTACCATTTGGAAATGCTGCCAATTCTCTCCAGATTTCACGATGTGTTCCACATATCAATGATGACAAAATACATTCCTGACCCAACACATGTACAGACCTATGAGGAATTATAACTGGAACCCGATCTGTCCTATTGCGAAGAGCCTATAAAGATTCTTGATACAAGATAATAGGTGCTGAGAAACCGGGCGACTCGTCTGGTCAAAGTTCTATGGAGAAACCATAAGATGGAATAGGCAACGTGGCAACCTGAGGAATTTATGATGAAGAACCACCTGAGCCTTTTTTCAGTAATATTCTATAAATTTCAAGGAAAAATTTATTTGAAGAATGGGAGAATGTAACACCCTAAGAATCCACAGTATGTTTCCCTTTGAATAATACAGAAGTGTGTGTTGTACTCAAATTCGAGATCTAACACACCACAACTAATCAAAATAGTAGTTATGAATAGTAATACCCACTTTTGTAAATTTTAAAAATTTTATTTTTCAAAATGGACTTCATTTTTGGATTCAGAATATCGAAGTTAACCTATGGTGAATTTTTGGTATTTTTCTGAAAAACATCAATTTTTGATGAATAGTAAAACCACTTAGTAGTAGTTAAGAAAACTAACTTTTTCATTTAAATTTAATTTTAACACTTTTGTAAATTGAATTTCAAAAATCCGACAGACATGGTTGTTATTTATAATTAAAATGTGGTTCAATGAGATGAAAATAATTTTTGCTGAATAGTAACATTTTACTTTTTTTTACCATGGTTAAAAGTAAATTGGGCAATTAAGGGTAAAAATGAAATTATTATTACCCTAACACATGTCCTAATTCTATTGGCTAAGTATAATTCGACAAAAAAACCATATGAATATAATATGAACCTCTTAGGTCCACTTGGTTTAGATTAGGACATTTATTATTATTTAATTCAAATAAGAGTTAAAAGAGTTAAAATCAATGTTTAATGACTAAAACAATTTTATTAAAGGGTTATACTTAAGATAAATTCGACTATAAATATTAATTAGAAAAATAAAAATATTTCCTATAAAATTATATTATATTTTTATTTTTTAGAAATTAAATAATTTTATTTATTTATGACGCAATGATGATGCACTAATTACTATAATAATAAAATATTAAAATAGTTGATATTATAAATGACCAAATAAATATTATTTCATACTTTTCATGAATTAAACTAATTTTATAGGTTAATATGACATGTTAGGATTTATTTAATTAACTTTTTTTGAAGTAATCATGCTGTTATGATTTTCACAAAAATCAATTTCCAAATAGTGTAAAATTTGACATAAAGGAGTTTTTAAAACAAATATTATATTATTAATTGATATTATATTCCTATAAATCTACGGATTGGCCAAAAGTCATATATGATGATATGTGTATCATTAATGAACCACTTGGGATTCTCTTGGATGTATATTATTTTTATTAACTATATAATATAAAATACAAAGTGATGTGGTAAATGTCAAACTATTTATCTAAGAGTTAAATATAAATGATAAGGTTAATATAGTAACCCAAACCTGTCTAAAATCTATTGGAAGAAATTATTTCGACCCATACCCACCTTAGACTTTGAATAATATACGTTGGAACCATTAGAATCTGAATATGAATTTATTATAATTTAATACTTTATGTTTTTCCTAAAGATCCCCTCCTCCCCCTTATAAAAAGACACCACTTCTAACCAATTATTCATAACTTCAAAGCCATTTGGCTCGGCCAAACCCTGCCCAAATACTCACTCAACTTCAATCACTTCAACCTAGAGGCCTTAGTTGATCAGATATCCATCCTATGGAGCCCTTTTGATCAAATAAAAAATATGAACCCGAAGAAGAGGTAATGTTTTCACCACCCTCTTTCAAGTTCCTTTCTTCATCAACTTCTTCTTTCTTTGTTATTTCCATTATAAAATAATAACTCCAGTAACTTCTATATACTGAGATGTTATTATAAATATGGTAAACCATATTCAGTATTATATCCATCCTTTGAATGACATGTCACCATACGTGCGTACGTACGGCTTACCATCTCCATGTCGTGGTGTAATTGTTATTCAAAACATTATTATTTCGATGGGTATGATAATGATGTGTAATTAATGTAAATTATAAATATAACATGTTAATGATTATGTATATATGATATACCATCCAGTTATATATTATTTTAATATCAAATGAATGATATTGCCGTTCATGCGTACATACGGACTACATCTCCACGAACGCGATGAGATTCATTCCCCATCGTATCCATTAAAGTATAATTCTCATTTTATGATTAAAAATAATGTTTAAGGACATATTATCATTCTGAATATAAATAAGATAAATTCTATCCATAACAAACATGACATATGTAATAAAAAATACAAAGGAAAACGGGTAAGTTAACACCCAAAATGATGATAATACTAAAATATTATTAACAAAGCAATATTAAAAGATCATATATGATATCATATTTATGTATATGATTCTTTTATAATTTAATAACAACTATATAACTATTATACATGAGTTTAAACTACCCTTGACTAAGGAAAAGTACAATGTAAGGGTTAATTTTACAATCTATTCATTATCTGAGGTTGTTTATATGTAATTATCTACTGAGACATCTTTATCATCCACATCCATGTTTCTAAAAAAGGTCTTTCAAAACAATTTTACTATGAAATAGAAAATGGGTTAAAGTAATTTATACCCTTATATGTTTTTGAAAGGAATATTTCCATCATTTTCCAAACAAGGTATTGTTAACCTTTTCGACAAATTTAAGGTAGGATTTTTTTTTTAACTTATACGGCGGATGCAGCTCTATTCTGCCATTATAATATCGTCGAAGCATCCCTTACAAGATTATAATAATATTTTAAAAATTAATGTTTTCTTTATAATTATGTGGATCTAAAATGATTTCAAAATAGAAAGAGATATTTCTCTCAAAAAGGTTTTGATTTCATCTATGTCAACATCATATGATGGATTTTAAGTTTATTTGAAGTTGATTTGTTATGATACAAAATGTCCATATTGTATTGAATATTTTGTGATATGTATGACTGTGGATTTGTCATTTTTATACCATTCATGGTTTATGGATAAAGTATTGAAATTTCGTATTCTAGTTTTAATACGAATGATTATGTTATTTTTAAACCTTTTCGTATGAGGAATGCATTGGACTTAGTAAGTGACCGGTGGAGGCCGATATAGATTCTCGATGTGTCAGAAGGTCTCATGAGACACACTAGTGTCTTAGCACAAGGCCTTGAAAAAATATTATTTGTATTCTTGGAACAAGGCCTTGACTATGTGGTTATGATAGTCTGGCATTATGCATTCCATTATTATGAAAGTGGTTATTGTTATTACATGTGATATTCGACTAGTAGAATATACATGTGAATAAGTGAATGGAATTATTTCATTTTATATTTTCCATATTATTCTGAAGTTCAAGTTTAAAAGGATTTTGTTTTAGTTATACATTTTGTTAAATGTTTATTTTTATTTTTGAATGTTTCCAATATATTTTTATCCATAATGATCATCTGAGCTCACCCCTTTCAATGTTTTATTGTTCCCAGGATGTGAAGAAGTATTTTATGAATGACATGCAGGGATAGTATGGGTGGATATGGAGACAAGATGTTGTTGTAGTTTTTCACTTTATGATGTAGTTTTCACTTTATGATGTAATTTAAACTTTATGAATGTATCTAGTGATTTCAAGGCTACTAAACTAAATCGGTCTTTCAAGACTTGATCATTTTTTATCATGCCTATGTTACGTAATAATGCACCAAATCTGGGTAAGTGGGGTCAGGGCGTTAAAATTCATACTCACAAAAGAAGAAAATGAAATAGTTCGTAGAGAGTTGGGGTAGTGGAGACCATAGAGGAAACATATTCAGTATCCTATACGTAAATAATTTTGAAAGTGTAACCAATTTGAATGTCTCATAGTAATGGGAAGATATTTCAAGTGTGGAAAAGAATAACACAATGCATGTAATTTCCAATGAAAATGGAAATGTTTTTATATTAGGAAACTGTGGGAATTATGAAATTTTTTATCCTAAGTGGAAATATCATGAAGAGAATCATATTAGTGGTATGAGTAATGGTTATATTGCTGACGAGGAAGAAACTAGAAATGATATATTAAAGGTATGTGGTATTTTAATACTGTTGTTTATAGCGTGATTAAATTGATGTTGATTAATTCTAGGACATGATTCATATTTCTTATTGGAGAAAGAGATATTACATAATTGATTGATGAATCCTAGTTGATGGATTATGAATGAAAAATGATGAATTAAGTTTAAATGTATAGGAATTCTAGAATTATGTTATATAAATCATGAAATAGATGAGGATTTTTCTATATAAATTCAAAATTAAGTATTTTCAATAATAAATTGATTGGATATGATGACCTATAAAATCGACTCATTAGAACATGGATATTTTGATTAAGGGGATATAACCCTTATGAAATTACATTTCTTGAGACAATGATGTTTGGATAAAGAGATGATTAGTTTGGATTAATAAAATATGATTGTATTTAAGAAAATTGAACTGATTAATGATTAGTGGAAAAGGTGTTTTCTATTATCATTTATGGTGTTTAAAATATTATTGGATCTAGGGAATAATATTATCACCTTGTTTAGAAACATGAAATTTTCTTTTTGTTTAACATATTATTTGATCTAGGGAATGATAGTATTGACAACATTGGAATTGATTAAATTTGATTGTATTGAAATCCATTGAAAACAAATTCACAATCAATATATTTTTGAAAAATATGATTAATTTAGCTTACAATTTTAATGGATATAAGGAATGATAGTATTGAATCCTTGGACCATATTAATTATTTTTTTAGAGAAATTATTTTTCTAATATATTTTTTAGCCTCTATTTGTGCACATATAAACATTAATTTTTACCAGTATTAGATAATTTATTTGAAAAAAAATATTTATTTAAATCACAATATCAATATTATATTATGGTGGATTTCTTTGATTTTTATATAATATTGTATTTTTCGATTAATAGTGAATAATATAGTATTTTAATTGAAATTTGATTTTTTAATTAAATAATTTGTTATGTGAAATTATATTATGCATTTTTATTAAATTAAAATTTGCTTAATTTTTTACAAATTAATATAATTTTTTTCATTGAAATAAGTTTCATATTTATTTTTGATATAAAAACTTTGTAAAATTTTAAACATCTTTTCTTAAAAAATAGGTATTCTCATTGCGTCTATGAGGATAATGTTAAATTAAATTATGACACATAAATGAGTTAAATTTAAGGAATTGGATTCTATAATTAGAAGGAGAATAATTAATATCATTTAATAAGGTCAACTAAATTTTTTATTATACTGATTATTGAAAATAGTTAAAACTAATTCCGGTGAGAAAGGTTAAATTATGGGTTTTCTCATTACATGCACTTTTGATAAATTTAATTTTCCACAGAAATAATATATATTTTTAATATATTTTATTTCGTATAGAGAATAATTAGTTATATATTATATTATAAATTTTATTTTATTTTTATTTTTAATGGATAAATGACCTTGGTAAATAAAAATTTAAAATTTACATTGGTAATAACTAAAAGAGAAAAATTGTGTAAACATAAAGACTGATGAATAATATAAAAAATGGTTTTATTTTGCATTTTAGAGGTATTTTTCCACCATATTATTCCATATATCCATTATTGATATATTTTTTAGGAACATTATATAAGATTGACCATCCAATAGTGAATTACTTAGGGTATTTTAAACAATTCCACCCCTCCTCAATTATAAAAGGGAACTCAATCTCATCATGTATTGACACATCTGAAGAAATTTTCCTCAACCAAATCAAACCCAAATCCCAGAAAACATCATCGTAATGTAAATTATAGTGTTTATAGTCATACCTGAAGACCAACCCTAGTGCCCTTTAGACAATATGAAAAAGAGGTTTCTCTTAGTGAATATAATTCATATAACAATACTTGTTCATTTTATTTTTTATTTTTTAATCATCAATTAAGTATTAACACATAAAATGTAATTGCACTAGTATATTTAATATAATAATATGTATTTATTTTGAATCTATAATAATTATACCTATCCAAATAATTTAAATGGGTTATGTAACCACTATTCTTGTGTACGGCAGACTACCGCCATATAAACTGTTGTCGTTCATTTTTCCATTACCACATGTCCTGGTTGGTTATAATGATGAATCTAAACTATATATATTATATTTATAACATAATTATAACTATTTAGTATTTTTATCATATTTTTTTTATTTTCGATTCCATACGGAATATGATAACATCCCTCATGTGTATGGCAGAATACTGCATCGTGAAGCGATGTGATTCATTTTCAATATCTTTTTACATGGAAGATAAAAAGGGTAAATCAATGTGATATTAATTAAATAATTATGATATTAATGAAATATTTATCATCCTGAAAATCTAATATAGTATATTATTTATTAACTTTTCACTCACTTAAATATTATAATGTCATTTGTGAATATGTGTACTACTACCTTCAAAAAGCTATTTGACACTCTCTTTTCATCACCATACCACATGGATAACATGTATAAGTATATTTAATGGAATAATATTATATTTATTAGATTATTGTAATTCTATAAATATAAAATATTTTTTACCTCGTTTCCATAATTGCAAATGAAAAATTAAAACTTTACTCATATATACGTATGTCATGTGATCCCCTTAGTAGTAACATTCTTCATTTATCAAAACTATCATTTATGATTTTTCTCAATATTATAATTTATGTATAAATACTATAATTGTTTCATATTTATTAATTAATAGATTATGTAACCATGATCAAATTGATAGGGTGAAAAGTAACAAATCAAAATATATAATAAAAATAAACCCGTTATACCCCAAAACAAAACATTGACATGGAATTGTTAATAAATAATTAATTAAAGGATAAGAGTAAATAATATATGTAATAATATACATGATTATTGTTATGTAATAGATGTATAATAAAACAAATATTTATTTTATAAGAAGTTAGAATTTGTACAAAAGGATGTTGATATTTAAGGTATGGGATTTTGGCCTCACTTTTATATTTTGCGAGACAAATTCCATATTCACCACATGTTTCTTTTATGTGTTGTATGTAACAAAACCGAATTTAATTTATCATCATTATAATTAAAATTATTGGTAGTTATATAACCATTTTATGATCTCTTAGTTAGGGGTTTATAGCTCAAAAGATACCAAATCAGTATGGATTTTCTTGTCTCTCTTTTTTTAAGGGAGACATATGAAAACTAACCACCTTTTTATTTTGTGTAGTGTATATAATGCCACTATGAAAAATTATATCATTACTCTGAATCTTTTCAGGATATTTAACCTTTCATGTTGTGTTATTTTTTATTGGGTATTATGATTCAAAATATTTCAAATGTGGAAAGGGATTTTTTCCTCAAGATGCCTTCTTTGAGAGTTGTACATTTATCCTATTTCATGAGGTGTATATGCAGACCCTTTAAGAAGTATTATAATGAATTTATTTATTATCATCATATCCTAATATTTATTTATTACTATATTTCATTGGGCTTATGAGTTAATGTTAGCATAGATGAAAAATCCTTACATTACAATCTCATATTTTATATGGATTGATTGTGATTTTTCTTCCATTGATGAAATTTTATGATATATATCTCAAGGAGCTAATTATTTTTATCCTCCTTTGGTTGTTTAATGATAATAAAATTTTCCACTACAATTTCCTCTCTTCACAAAATTAAAATTTCAGAATATTGTTTTTAGAAAAATAATATTTTCAGGTGATAACCTGTTTTATTACAAAATCATGTTTTCTAAATGTTTTTTCAAAATTCAATATTTTTCAAAAATATATTTTCAATGTTGATAGGATATATTTTTAATTAATTTAATTAAATGATTTTTCAAAGCCTCTGTTATGTATTTTCAAGGTTATTTTCAACGAAATTTTTTTTCAAAATGATTTAACTCTTAAAACGTTTTTTCAATGTGGAAAGGAATAATTCCCCATGATATGATTTAAGTGTATTTTTAAATCATCATTATTAATTATTTAGAGTTATTTTCAAAGATACATATTATAAAAAAAATCTTTTTAATTTTTTTTAAAGATGAATGGTTATTTTTCTTGTGCAATGTTCTAAATGATTCTTTTAAATATTCCTTTATAAGTTTTCAATGTTCATTTTCCCTAAAAAGGATTTCAAAAATATTTTATAAAGTATAGTTTTATATATTGTTTTCGAATTGATGTATTATTTTCATAACGGAACATTCCTTGTTATATATCATTAAAAAGAATTCTCTATCTATGATGAAATCCATTCAGTACACTTATTCTTTATTAGGGAAATGATCCATCAATATAATTTTAAATATTTATCTCAAAGGCATATTTTTATGATGAAATGACATGTATGAAACCCATTTTATACCATGAGTGAAACCATTTTAGAATTGTTATGAAACCTGATTCTTTCTTCTATGGTTATTCTATAATAAAATAATGAAATTATTTTGAATCATGTGGGTTTTATATAGGTTATAGTATGATAATATTTTTATGAAGCCCATTCCATTTCATAGATTATGATATGATGAATGTGTTATTATTATCTTCTGGAATAGATATTTATGATTCTCAGTATGTGATGGAAGGGGCCTATATCACCGGATAATGAATTGGGTAAAGATTTAATTCTTATTATATATCAAATACCAGAATGGGGACATGATTTAGTAAGGGAATTTTTCCACTACGATGGTTTTATGAGTGAACCTTGTATACTATAATGGTTTAGGGAGTGAACACATTCCAATAGAAGAAAAGGATGCCATGAGGGATACCGGTATGCCTCTCATAGAAGGTGTATCCATCCATGGACATCAATGAGAATTTCTAGTAATGATCCTTGACATATAAGGAAATTATTTTATTTTCTTATTTGTTTTCAACAATTATATATCTTATACCATTTTTATTCTATCATATATTATGTTAATTATTTCCTTATGATTCATGTCTTATGAAAAGCCCATATTTATGACATGAATCAAGATTATTAACTTTAAATATTAGGGTATGGTTCATAAATGTGGTACTCATCTTTTCATACCATAATTCCTATATTATGATTATTATCTTCCTTCTCAACCCTTATTGAGCATATGATCTCACCATATATTATGTTTCATTTCCCCATGTTATGAAGAATTATTTTAAGTAGTAGAATAAAAGTGTAAGATCATTATGGGGGACATTTTAAAACATACATGAATTTAGAAGATTCTATTTCATATTTCCAATGGAACTATACTAATATAATCATCATGAGTGTGTTTGTGTAATGTAATGAATATTAATCTAGAATGATGTAATATCCATGTGTGAGAATCCTGGTTTAAATATGGAAAACATTACATGAATTAAAAAAAATTAGAAAAACATGTTCACTCTGGTACTATATTGAATCCCTCCTTGCATCACAAGCCATGTTTTACCTACATCATCTCCATGCTGAAATCCATGTCATACCGTGATCCATATAATATTGGTTTTATATCCAAGCTGAATGGTTTTCAGTTACGAGGTCAGTAATGCATATATGTCATGAATTGTACCTATCCCTAATATAAAAACCTAAATATGAACCTAAACCCATCCCTATATAGTGTAGAATGGTCATAAAAACATGAACCCATCCTTAAATATTTTAAGAAGGTAACCATAAATCACATTATCCCATCCATTCAAGCTTTAGGGAGGCCATAATAAAGCACACTGGCCAATCTCCATAGGTTTAGGGAGGCTATATTCAAGTTCCCAGACCATATTTCATTCATTCATTATGTTCAAATATGTTATACAACTATAACACAAAGAAAAAAACACATAGGTCTTGTAGCCTATATCTCAACTCAGAAACTCATAATTAGGGAACTCGCCCCTCTGGCCCAGTCCCATTTGAAACCATCCATCTAGGTTCATTAGATAAATCCAACAACTCCATGGGTCTATCAATTTTACTTTTATCAAGGATCCACATTGAAACCATGATAGAATGATTTTATTATGAACAAAGAAGAAGTATAACTATATTAAATAGAATAAAGTGCACACTTTAGTTCATAAATAGAGAATCACCCACACATAGTCAATCATACCAAAATAAATTCATTCCAATACAATTATTATTTCCCAAAAAAAATGATTCAAAACATCATTAAGATCATTTCCAATGGAATTACCTTCCAATTTACTCACACTATGCCATTAAATCAAGTCTTGAAATGTATTCTCTAGAAACCTATTTTCCCAATTTAAATGAAATATGAAAAATATTTCCCAAATCAACCATTTTATTTAATGATTTTCATATTAATCCTAAAAAATACCTTTAAAATTACATTTAAAACCCAATTTTCCTTTTAAAATCCATTTTATATGACCATGAAAATACATAACGAGGTCCATCAACACTCGCTTGACTAAAGCACTATAATCAGACTATTTGTTAATCTAAATGCCCATGATGACTATAAGGATGATGTGGATTCATCCCAAACTTATCCCACAACTCACACAATACGTGAACTTATGTATGAAGTAATTATTATAGTGGCGTATTAATAGAAATTTATTAAAATACCCTGGGGTGGGACCCACGTGTCTGCGGGGCAACTAGTGGGCCAGGACCTGACGACCATGTTAAGGCGGGGTGGATGTGTTGTCACCGGTACCCAGTTTTCACATTTGGTATCAGAGGAGGAACCCAGCCTTAAGTGTGGTGCACTACCTGGGTTGAGTTGTAGGTCCCACAACGAGGGAGTTGTGCTCTAAAGGGGGGTGATTGTAACATCCCCAAATTATAAAGGGTTAAATGACTAAATGATATGACTCATGTCAACAAGGTGCACCTTCCTTTTCGGGAGCCTACCTGATTAGAACTCCATAGTTAAGCGTGCTTTACCTGGAGTAGTGATCAGGATGGATGACCTTCTGGGAAGTTCCTCAGGATTTGTGTGAGTGAGGACAAAGCACACTGGAAAGGACATTTGTTGGCATGTGGGGACTATCATTAGTCAGATGACCCGTTCAGGTACGTGGGTGGACCCTGGGGTGGGCCCCACGTGTTTGTGGGGCAGCTAGTGGTACCTGGTGGGCCAGGACCCGACGACCATGTTTATGAGGGGTGGTTTTGCTATCACCAGGGCCCAGTTGTCACATAAACATCATCAAATTAATTTATTAATTAATTTAATCAAAAAATCCCAAATTAAATAGTAGCTTCCAAACTAACCAGGTTATCCAATGATGTCCAAATTGCAGAAAAATGGGTTTGTTTCACAACCAAAACAACCTCATTAATAGGTCATAAAAAATCATTAATTTAGAAACTAGAGTTAATTGTTAATTTTATCGAAAATAACTAAAATTCCAAAAAACAATTAGTGACATACCTTGTGATAAGTGGTGAAATTTAAACTATTTTTTGGAATCTACAGACGTCCTTTACATGTGACACATGAATTCCCGTTATGGTGGGATACATTCTCCATGATCCATATAATGTTTTCTTACTGGAATCCTGCAATAAAAAAAATTAATGGAAGGATGAAAAGAGAGGGAGATATGAAAATGGAGTTAATTGTTAATTTTATCGAAAATAACAAAAATGCCAAAAAAAATTACTGACCTACCTTGTGATAAGTGGTGAAATTTAATCTATTTTTGGAATCTACATACGTCCTCTACATGTCACACATGAATTCCCATTATGGTGGGATACATTCTCCGTGATCTATAAAATGTTTTCTTACCGGAATCCTACAGTAAAAAAATTAATGGAAGGATGAAAATAGAGGGAGATATGGATGGAGTGGAAATCATATTGAATTTTTCATAAAACACAACCATGATCAACCACATATAATGTAGGGAGAAATAGAGTAAAGTGGGTGTATAACCCACTAAAAAATTAACTCACTACACCCTTGGTTTTACCTATGGCATGAGGAATCCCAATAAAAAATGAAGGGGTTTATCCTTAATAGAAAAAACACTAAAAATTCACATAATGAGATAATGGTCCCCCATAGATAGTAGGTGACTCCACCAGAAAGATGGTGTTGAGACAATAGTTGATCGATGGCCTACTATGAGGCTCAGAAACCCTAAACACCATCCCTATATCCTCATAATCCCTTATATTTCCCATATTAGTTTTACTCTATGTCCCAAACCACGACTAATAGGTGTTCGAAATCCTAGACTTCCATCCAATGATTTATAACCAAAAATTTGTCATCCACCAAGGAAAAAATTTAAATTCCCTCTAGGGGTTTATTCTAATAACAAAATAGGTTATCACAAACTAACCACCATATCACTTTTAATCCTTGAGCATTCATGGTAAATCTTAAATAACACGCCCAAACCTATAATTGTCATGAATTTTCCAATAACACTCAATATATCACCATGTAAGGACAAACAATCATCTGTTGTGAAAATCTAAAAACTGAGCTCTACTTTAAAGTCACCCTTACCAATCACTCATTTCACACTCAAACTCCATTAGTAACATCCTGAACGATGCTCACGATGAAGATTCCAACCCAACACCTCTTATTTCATATGGAATCATTAATCATTCCACCCCTAACCAAAATATTTTTAAACCACTAAGATTCATCCACTGATACAAACATGTATCACCTGAATATGATCCCTACTCCAAGAGAAATCACCACACCATCCAACACTGACACTGAGGTATATCTTGACACTCAAAATATTTCCTCAATTAGTTTCACAAACTACATAATTCATAATCATAATCCACCCAGATCATTGATGTGATTCTATCATAATCAACCTCATATAGCACTAACATTATCCTGAGTTTGATGCACATACACTGACTCGAACGAACAACACACCTGAATCCCTAATTGGAGTTATCCTTGCACCCATATATTGCTTCTGTTTTAACCACCTTCTTATCAATTCCACAATAATCATAGTCCATAAAACACAAGGGTCACTCACTAGTGAACAATAAGGTTATCCCTATTATAGAAGTATCATTCTTATCATATCAAAATGTAAAAAAAATCCCAACTCCAATAACCAAAACATAAGCAACTCACATGTCATTATCACCCAATGTTGAGATAGTTCCAAGACACATCTCACATAACTAGAACACTAAGGTTTCATCAAGAATTATAATCATCATGTGGTTTATATTTCACCATTCCATAATACTACCCCACCAAATACTAATCACATGAGTGGTTCTCCCCAACATTTGAATTTCATTCCAAATTTATAGATCATATGATCCAAATTGGGGACCCAAACCAATTACACATCATTTTGCCAAACCCACCAAAAAGAGAAGGCATGTTAAAAAAATATCATAAGTCCAATCCTTGAACATTCCAAAACCACATATTGCTACTCAAACCTCATATCAAACAACTTCATGACCACTATATGAATGTCCCACAAAGCATCCAATCCCAGCCTAATAAAATTTGATCCTTTTGAACATCCATCCCACAAATCCACCGAATGAAGAACCCACAATTATCAATGGAGTACCATTTAATAAACACATCAGACTCCATGTATCCCACAATACATCACTTAAGGTCTAACAAACTGGTCCACGTAGGAATTGGTTTTTATCTAAGAACCACACTAAAGAAATTAACATTAACACACCCGCCGAACACACTTATTGGTTTCCAAATTAACCACTGCACACAGGTCGATCACAAAAATCAGGCAACAAAGTCATCCATAGAAACTAAAAAAATATCCACAAATCCTCTTGAATGGGTATTGGTTGGTTATATTAAAAATCAATTTTCCAAAAAAAATTAAACACAAAAAAATACTATGGGATTTCAGAAATCTTCTTGGAATCTATATGATTTCCATAAAAACTAGAATCACAACAATCCATGGACGATATGCCTTATTTCCCAAAAATGGATCATTTTGTTTTTAAAAAAATGAAAACAATTCCAAAAATACCTTGATATCTATTTCCAAAAACGGATTTCCATACATTTTTTCAAGAATACTAACATCTGAGGCCATTTCAAACCATTTAATCCCCAAGAAATATCTAGTAAAACCAACTTATAAAATCATATACAAACACAATGTTCCACCACACGAGTTTTTCATTTTCAAAACAACAGTTTGTTAAAAAACTAAAAATTTCCAAATCCATTTCCCAATGGTATCCTACATGCATGAAATGATCAAAAGCTAATCCCCTTGTATACATATTATCCAAATAGTCCCTTTTAATATAAATAATAAATCATCATTAATATTATAACTTGTATCAACTAATACAGAATTAGATAAGGTGTTAAAATTTAAATGAAAATTCACATAGGTGAATGTACAATGCCCCTGGAATACAATTATCTTGATTCATGTACCACTCACTATATCAAAATAGAGCCATATGTCCCATATTGGGTATTATACATCCCATATTTGGATTCTCAACCCATATGAACACGACCCTCATCCTAGATTCCACAATCCCAAAACTATAAACCCCCTAGAATCTTTGGTTTCAACATACTTGATGTTTGCTATGAATATAATCAATTTATCACTTGAGTCCTGACATTATAACTACACCTATGACTACAGTATCCATAATTAATACAACTCTAGTAACATTTTTTAATGCCCTAGATTGGGCCACCGGAATGACACTTGAGTAGGGGTTGCCACATGAACCCAATCTCACCTGCCTATTCTCCAAAGGATTCCGATAAATTGTGAGGGCCTAATGTATTCATGGGGAGATACAATCTAATTGAAAATTCCGGAGTTTCAATCCAAATTCAATTAAAAATTAGGCTTGGCCCATCGATATAAAAAATGTCCCATTGACATGAAGACAAAACACAGATCCCCAGGATCCCCCAAAATCCATTATGTATATGATGGAAATCTATATGATGAAAAAACAAAAACAATATAGCTACAATAGTTAATATAAATAAAATAGGCACCATATATAATAAATGTACCGTTGTACAACCATATGATAAAAATTTATGAAATATTAAATACAATATCTTATGGCCCAACAAACATACAAATTGACATATTCAAGGCCTCTATGACTAGATGACGTGTACCATGAGTCCAGATCCATTAAGTGACTATTTATTTACAAAAATCAGGACATTCTGCCCTCATAAACTGAATACAATTAAATTTATGAAAATAATGGGTAAGTCAAACAATCCAAAAGTTATCTATAGTTCCTCATCCAATCTAAATGATTTTGTGGTTAATTGGACATGTGTTCAATTAATATATAGAGTACAACCATGCACATGCAACACACCCACCAAAAACATAATATTAAACAAAAATAATTATTTCAAGAATACCTACTTCAAAACCATGTCGAAACCAACCTTGCATCAAAACTCTTGTAGTACCTACATGAGCACTATGCTAGAATACATGTCATTCCATTATCCTTACAATACTAGATTCCACTCTATGTAATTTTGATCATCTATCATGAACACAATGACAAATGCATCTCATGGACCCTACATATAACTCAGGCCATGAAAACATCAAATACATCATCGCACCCCAAAGTACATAATAAGGTTAACCAAATCACCCCAACCCATCCTTGAAGGGTATAAGGAGTTCATCAAACACAACAACTCATCCAAGAAGTTTTTTGAGTTGTCAATATGAGTCATGTTGTCACATCCCCACTAGATTCACTAAGGAAAAAACCAAGTACACTGGCCCATCCCAAGAGGTTTCATGGATTCCATATTTAATTACCCCTACCCATCCCAATGAAATCAGGCAGGTCATGTACATCATAGAATCATCAGACATATGAAACAACATATACAGAACAAAACCCATTTTCATTCCACTAACTCATCCACAGGGATCTTTTCCTTCTAGACATGGTTCTACATGGATGATCCCTCTCGGGTCCCATAGACCCATCCCAAATGTATAGGTGTCCACAAAATACAATAGGATCAACCCACCACATTGATTCCATGAGAAAACACCATTAGTTAAAACACACAATAAGTATTCCCATAATAAAAAGAAGACATAAGGAAAAAAATGATTCTCTAAATAAGAAATCGCCCTCACATGGTTAAATGGGCCAAAATATACTCTTGATAATCCCCTCATGAATTTCTATAAAATTGATTCAGAAATTCCTTAGATCATTTTGAATGTATTCACCCACATTTTTTCTCAAACCCTTC
Source organism: Viscum album (assembly GCA_963277665.1). Taxonomy (NCBI): domain Eukaryota; kingdom Viridiplantae; phylum Streptophyta; class Magnoliopsida; order Santalales; family Viscaceae; genus Viscum; species Viscum album. The sequence continues at coordinate 673,696 of CAUJRU010000026.1, read as the reverse complement.
GCCTGACCAAAGGCCCATCATGCATTCTCTAGAAATCTTGTATCCCATTTTGAAATCAAAATTCAAAACCATTTCAAAAATCACAAATTTACCCCTTGAAATTTCGATATTAAGAAAAAATAACTTTTTGAAAGGGTAATGATAAAAAATAATCCTTTATCCTTTTTGAAATCCAATTCATACCACCAAGAAAATAAATAAAGAATTCCACTGATACTCATTCGACCAAGGTACCACTGGTAGACAATTTAAAAAACTAACATAAATTTTCATGATTATAAATACGAGGAATCATCCTAACCATAAGGTGTAACTCGTACATGACATGAAATTATTCAATATGTAATTATTAATGAGTCACATGAATTTAAAATAACAAAAATACCAAGATTCTCGAATAAGTAGAAGGATGTAACCTAAAATATAATCCATTCTCTTTAATTATGTAGTATAGTGATCACTGCCATGGATTAAACAATATCTACCTCAAATACTAAGGCAATATTTTTAATTAAAAATATGAAAACAATAACTTATAATAACTTATAATTAATTAACTATTGAGATAAAAACATTCATAAATCGTAGAATTTGACCTGGTGGTCCATCCAGTCCATTTGGGGTCTGTGCTGGCCTTAAAAAAGTCCCTAAGAACTAGGCTAACCCGAAATCATTATCAAATTAACTAATTTGTCAATTCACTTATTAGTTGTCCCAATGATTTTATAATCATGATAAATCAAATGAGATCCACTCCCAATGCACCCTCAATATTAAGCCACCAAAAGTCCCTAATTTATAAACTTGAATTGATGGGAAGTTTTATCTTAAATCACCAAAATACTAAACTAAATATATATAGTGACATATTATGGAACCACGTCCGTTGAGTGATGAAAATATATATATGTTCATGTTAGTTTTCAATTTAAAATGGGTTGATCAAGTTAGTTTGTTGTTTCAGAATGCGAAGCATTGAAAAATTATGTTTTTCATGAAAACCTTTAGAAAATATGAACAATGAATTAACCTTCATAAAGATAGGGTTGAGGAGTATATATATATGATGCTCTAATATTTGAGACAGTTTGTATTTTTGATGAAGAGAAATTGATATTTGAGAGTGAGCTTTGTGGCAGTGCAAAGGAGTATATCAATTAATGATAAGCATTATGGAGGCTTAAAGGTTTGATGGAAGGATTTGTGAGTGGAGCATTATAGAAGCAGAATAACAAATTTTTACAGAGTTCTATATGAACTGTAAATTTTAGTAGAGCTTTGTGTTGTAGAGGAAGATTCATAGAGACATTTTGACCGATCTATACATCATAGTGGAGGATGCAGAGCTCCGTGTTCGACTACGCCTATAAAAAAGATACCACCCCTCTCTTTTTTGCACGAATATTATAGGGAAAATCCAAAATCGCTTTGATTTCCGGAATAAATGGGTTCTCCATAAAACTGGTTTCCTATGAGAGCCTGAGCGCTATAAAAAGTATACCTTCATCATGACTAAATCTAATGTCTTTAGAGATTGGGTACTTCCTAATGATAGATTGTTTTTCATTTGCTCAGTGAGATTTGTGAAGAAATTTTCTCAAAAATGTAGCAAGATCTGCGATGTAGTGAGATCTTTGAAGGCATTCTCTAGGCAATGTGGTGAGCTCTACAAGGGGATTTGTGAAGGAGAATTGTGAATGAGGTTTTCAAAGGATCTTTGAAAACATAGTTTTCAAATTTTAGGATTATGTGGAATGGGCGGTGTGGAATATCATGTTTAAGTGGATATGACAGTATTGTATATCATGTTTTATGTGGACATGGCATTCATTGTGCATCAAGATAGGATTACAATGTAAGAAGTGTCCCATGATAAGCCAGGAACAAAGAAATTAATGTCAAACCATTGATGTGAACTTCATATCGATAAATTGTGTTTGACTTCTCACAGAGTTGTGAGAAAGGGGGAGTCAGCGAAAGAGATTAGAGGTATGCAATGAGCTATCCCTAAAACATTATAAAGGAAGCAAACATGGAATAGCGTATATGTGAATGAAACATTTTATCAACCACTATTTATGATTAGTGGACTCTTTTACCACCATAAATCTATCAACATATGATCCATGGACTAGCCCTTAGTGGTGAACCATGTTAAATTGTTGTCTCCTCTCTTTTCAAGTATTTGTTTGACATGTTTAACAAGTTCCTTCCAACAAGGGAACAAGATCCAAGAGTTTGAAAGAAAAATTTGACCCATTAATTCACTTTCCCTCTTAGAGTTTCCTAGGTTCCATGAACATAAATTTTGAAAAAAGATAAATGGGAATTTTTCAAGAAACATGGGTAACCTCTATTCACTTAACATGAAATCCATTTAAGGAAAAATGATTTCTCCATACTTCAGTGAAATCACCCCTTCTCAAAACCTTATGTTCAAACAAATAAATCAACATAAGGGAGGATAATAGGAGAGATGGGTTGATAGAAACGTATCGTTAATTATCAATAGAAAATATATCAAGATCACCCACATATCAAGGGAGATAAATAAGAGGAAATAGTGGTGTTTTCTGGCCAAAAAATGGACCCATCGCACGCCTGGTTTGACCTAAGGTAGAGGAACCAAAAAATAAATATCATGAGGATTCCCCTAATTATGAAACACCCAAACCCCCATTATATATTTGGTAGGTATCACTAGGTAGTTTGTGGATTGACTCTAAAAATGGCTATTCAACAGCCCTAGTAAGGGTGCTACGCTACATCCTAGCCCATCATCTATTGGTTGTCCTGATATGAATCCTAGCCACCCTAACCACCCTTTTGTTCTCCTCACACGACACTATGATGGCACTCTAATCCTCACTCCATGTCCAAAACAACCATATATTAGTGTTTCAAATACAAGAATTCTGTATCGGGGAACATCACAAACAATGTGTCATCCGCAAAGAATTAAAACTAAAATTCCCTCTATAATTTACAACTCATAATAATGTGTGTCATAAAAAATCCCCCAAAATAACACTAATTTTCCTCAAGAAGCCTTTGTAAATATTGAAACAAATATCTTGGCCTATCATGTTCATCAACTTAGTGATAAAATTTTGTGTTACACCTCATAACAATAAGCACTGTTCAGCTATGCAACTCCAAACACCAAACACAACTACACAATCAAACTTTCAAAACACAAATTTGAATCCTCAATCATTATCAAAATAATCCCAAATGATGCTCCTCATATTTATTCCTACCCACTATATCTGATTTCGCATGACATCATATTCTAATACCTCTCCAAACAAGTTTCCATTAAATTTCTTAGCCTCACTCACTGACCAAACACCACATCACCGAAATAATATATCCCACTACAAGAGGAATCATCACACTATCCAAACACCAAAACTAAGGTACAGAAAAAAATTGGTGTATTTACTTGATCATTTCCACAATAAAAAAACATTTAACATCATACATAACCTTAGACATCAATGTGGTTCCAATCGAACTCGCCCTTATTAAACACAACCATTATCTCAAGCTTCATGCCCATGAATAATATCAAACCAAGGCCAAACCTGAATCCCCAATAATTTTTATCCCCACACTAGAATCCATCTTCTATCTCAACTATCTTCCAAAATATTTCATTATAATCTTGGTCCCTCTATCACAAGGTTCACTCAACTATGTTCGATAAGGTTCTCCCAACCATAGTAGTGTCCTTATCACCATATAACTAGTCGCAAAACACCCAAATATAATAATCCAAACATGAAAATCCTTCTTATCTCTATCACCCAATGTTTTTATGGTTCCTTGGCAAACCTATAGTCTCCATAACACTCAAACAATAAAACAAAAATAAATATTATAATCATTCTTATGGGGATCCACACAAAATACTAAACCACCAATAGTAAATCCCACTAATGTTTCTCCCCATAATAGAAATCACCGACCAATAGTACTCATAAAACATTTTCGATCAAGTACGTTAATTAAAAACACATAAGTAGTAAAACACACAAAACCACTAAGGTATATCAAACACATTTTATAATTTCATTCCCTGAACCCTCGAAAAAAACATCTAGACACTCAAGCCCCGTATCAAACATCCATGAGACCATTGTAAATGAATCTCACAAAGAATCTACACTGAGGTGATGATGAATTGATCCAACCTAACACCCATCTGATAAGAATGTGGGTAGTGGCTCCTAAAAGTACCCATTGTATTATTTCAATCACACAGCTCAACTAGTGGGTCACCTATGGTCAATCATGGAATGTCCAAAAACACATTCTACATAACCATTGAATACTCCTTAAACACCACACCAAAATAATTAAAATCCTACCACACCCATTGATCTACCTCAAATATTTTCCAATTAACCTTGGAATATAGTTTGGTCACTCAATACATGCATTCGGGTATTCCCTGACTAACACAAGGAAAATCGTCAAACATCATTCCATGGGTACCAGTTTCTTATTTAAAAAAAATATGTAATATTTATAAACACAAAAACTACCATGCGGTTTTGAAAAATCCTTTTCCATCTAGAGGATTTTATTCCCATTTAGTAATACCAAAATCTCCAGCATAGTCGGTCCATTTAACAATAAGCAGTCTTGATTTCAAAATTCGATTTTGAAACAAATTCCAAAACCACATTGAAATCAAATATCAAAAAACCTTTTTCCATATATTTTTTCAGAAAACATGGAAATTTCAACCCATTTTAAACCATCATCTCTTCAAGCCATTTCATGTAAAACCATCCCATACAACTCTTTTCACACATCGTGTTCCAATTCATGGGTTTTCTTTTTTCAAAAAAGGTTTTTCTCAAAAACAAAATTTCCAAAATCAAATTCCCTATAGTGTATAACATGAACTGAAAAATTAGAAATCATGTCCCACTTATCCATATTAATTTAATCCCACTATATAATTTAAAAAAAACATTTATATCATAATTTAATTCAATTAAAATTTACTTTTATAAGGAAATCATGAAAAATAAAATCACTCATATGCACATATATAATGACCCATGAATTCCACTTTAAAGATATGTATATAATTCTATGGCTCATAGTCATTCCCTGTGACTCTTTCAGAGTCCCATCCACCCCAAATTATTATTATTTATCTAATTGAATGTTTCAATCATCCTGGCGTGCTTAGTACCAAAATTGGGAATCCCCTTGAAACTATAGTTTTGAAAGATATCATACTAGATAGGATTGTGACTGATATAATTACTATGTCCTGTCCTACTATATCTGTCACTGAAAACTCAATACATTGCAAATATTTCTCTTATAACATTTGGAACCCCCTAGACATGGATTCCTATACAGCACCTAATCAGGGGTCGCCATATGTCTGCAGGCTTACCTTGCCATATGCTAGAAGCTACTAAATAATAGATAATGCTGAACATAGTGATGTGAAGAGTATTTACTAAAAAATAAGCCACTAGTTCCATGTCTAATAATACCAAAACAGCAGTGTCACTAGTCTATATAGCGAAAACCCGACAAAATTGTAGAAAAAACAAAGAAATCGATAGGGAACCACAATTAAACGTATAAAATAATAAAATATATATGTTGAAATAACTATAGAAAAAGTATACAATAAATAATGAAAATAATGTAGTAATCATATAAAATAATTTTACCATATGATAGTATATTCTAAATTGTGATTGAAATGAAAATACAATGTCCTCTTTAAATACTAACATATATCCTTCCATATCCATAGGCTTCATGACCATCTCACATGTACCATGTTTCAAGGTCCATATAGAACATGTTTCCTATGAAAAAATAGGAGAGTCCACTCATGTATAGTAGAATCCATCTTGTGTACTCATATAAGGAGTGAGTGTAATGACACAGTATGTGTCCCCAATACCTAGAAAAAAACTATGTGTTCTAGAGGCCACGTTTATGTGAATATAATACATATATAGAGTAAATTCATTCTCATTTAAAGCACCAAATGAAAAAATATAACTCACAATAACAAAACCACATAATAATACCTACAATGGAACAATTTTTGAACCCACCTCACATCCCAACCCATGTAGTACATACTTTACCTTCATGTTGAGATCCATGTCATGACATGATCCGTATAATACATTTTTCATCTCCATGTAAATATGAATTATTATTAAGAACACATTAATAAATAAATATCACAGCCTATTTCGGTCATGCATGTTATAGTCTCTTCATGTACACTAAACCATCCATGTGTACTTTGGAAGGACTATCATTTTAGCCTGACCCATCCCCATAAAATTTATGGATTTCATAAAACACATTGACTCTTCCTCACATGTTCTAGGGAGGTTACCAACAATCACAATAGTACACCCTAGAATGATCTTGTAATACCATACATAAACACATTTTCCCATCCCCATAGGTTTGGATAAGGCCACTACCAATCATACAATTGCATCCCCAATGGTTCTTAGGAGGCCATAATCATGTAAAACATCATATCTCCACATTATCTAGGATGTCACATACATTGTAAAATCAATACAATTAGGATAGAAAACATAGAGGGAAACATCATGTTTCTCAACTCACAGACTCATCATCAGGTTGGAGGTTCATATAGAAATATTCCCAAACACAATTATACATCTAGTTCCCTTAGAACTAGACTTACTATATAGGTTTATATCACATTCATCATGATCATCCTTCCACTTTAATACCATTTGAAATCATCTCTGGTCAAACAGAACAACAATTATTACCATAATAAAGAGAACACAACACATCCATTCACACATATGAAATCACCAAAATATACTCAAAATTACCAATATCAACTCAAACCAATCTTCTCATTATTTCCTATAAAATGACATAAAATACTCCTTAAGATCATTTCAAAAGGCATCACACACTACTTTACACGCATGTCGCCCATATCCTATGTCCCATAAAATATTCAATAATAACCCATTTTCCCGTTTTGAAAACACATTTCAAATCCATTTCACATATCAACAATTTTCTCCCCATGTCCCAATACATATATAAAAGTGTTTTATAAAATTAGTCTGTGATTCAAGAATAGGTCACAGTTCATGAGTTTTCTACTAATACACTCACCTACTTAAGATAAAATTTCATGGAAATAATGTAAATATATTTTTAACCTAATTTTTTGAATATTATTATTCATGATGATGTAATATTCATTTCCATTAATGTATTCAAATTTTTTCCAATGAAAATTTAGAGATTATTGTACATATAAACTCATGGTTTACAAAAACAGTCACATTTTTTATCATAAAATCCCATAGACATAAAATTTATATGGTTCAATATCCAAATACATGTCTAAAAATTAATAGAAGAATATTTCTTTGTATTATGTTTTCTTCATTGTAAAATTGATTATACTTATCAAATGGGTGTGTTGAAATGTTAACAGTCCACTCCCTTGGGCTATAAATTGATAATCATCCCGACCTTGCAAGGGGTTGGAACATCAAAACATAATAATGATCCTTAAACTAACCAAAGGCTACCCAGATTCCTATGAGGGATTTATATACTCTTTTTAAAACATGATATATATCTCATCCACTTATATTTTTGTATTTATGTTTTTTTAACAATTTAATCCTAAAAGATTCATTCCATTCCAATTGTATGTATAGAATATTTTCCATTATATAATGTTTATTCGCAATAACTATTTTCTAGTTATGATATTAATTTATTAAAATACATTCAATTATTCGTGAAGACCTTCCCTCTTTCACATTATCATTCAGTCACAATTGTGTGTTTACCTCTCTTTATATATTTGTGTCTGGTGAAAAATTATTTTGTCATCAAATTCAAATACATTATCATTAAAGAAATTACCATAAACATCCTAACATATTATTAAACACCGAAATGGATAAGTAATTCTCCCACTAATATGAGTCATAATTTGGGAATGTTACATGATTTATAGCATTCAATCATTTAATGTTATTAGAATTAATATTGTGTACTTCAAAAATTAAATATTATATATTAATGACATGTTTTGTTTTGAATGTGGATTACATATATTATGGGAAAAAAATATACACATGGTTTCATGCAATATTGAAACTCCCATTAATATGAATTGATAATAATTATAACCCCTCTTAACACTTGAATTTAATCGAAAATAATTGAGAATTATTATCAAAGTCACATTATGAAGTGGGTGTTAGTTTAATGAAATATTTTTGAAACGAACAAGGATATCATAAGCATAAATATGTAATAATAAAGACACAAAAATATTTATTAAACTGATATATTAAATAAATCAATCAATTATTTCACCTAATCACAACAAACAACCCACTAAAATCGAATGACGAAATAAAATATTGATTACAAAAAGATAGTGACATTTCTATGGAGAAATGCCAATTATTTCTATAAAATTACAATAGATCACAAATACATTAAATATATTATATGTTATAATTAGTCATGATTCAAATGGTTCTATATAATGTGATGGTGCATAAAGTAGTTGGATGTTTTTTTATTTTCCACAAAAAACTAAAAAATATATTATAAACTACCACAGAAAACCCATCATCCTGAAATATTTAAAATAAAAAGAAAATAAATCCTTACATAATAATATATTAAAATATTGTTCCAATTATCCATCGGCTTCATCAATGTCTCAATACTCTGTTCAATTGGAATATTTGACTTACCAAAAGTAAGATTAGAAGAAAAATAGATTTAATCAAACAAAATTAAGCCTTCACAAAATAATTTACAAAATCATTGAATGGTCATTACATGGGAAAAAACATAAAAATAACTCACCTCCAATGATATTAATTATGATAATATTAATTTTCAATATCACATCATTATGGTAGGTATCAAACTCAAATAGTTTTGATTCCCATGCTTCCATATTTCAATGGGATCGATGAGGGGGATCCTCACCTGCACCTCCAAGAGTTCCATTTCGTGTTCTCTACCATGAAACCACAAGATGATTCTATAGATAAAAAATACAACATAGAGAATTTATATTCTACCAAGATGACTCTTCCAAATCACGGATCTACTACCTCCAACCTATTTCTATAAATTCATATAATGAATTTAAGAGAAACATCATAGAGAAATTTTTTCCTCCTTTTTAAAATACTTCTATATGAAAACAAATTAGTTGAAAAAATCAATTCCCAATGAATCACATCATGAGTACTAGGAGTGGTTCAGAAAGTTTTGGGCCAATTTCCGATACCACTGAATCATGGCCCATCTCATGATCCAATACATCTATGATAGTTCTCTTTACTATTTAGAGGCTTATCATCAATACTAAAAGTGGTTGTTATCTTTTTTAAGAAACTCCAAATACTTATTATGAACTCATTTGAATCATGTCTATAAATATTCAATAATTCCATATTGAGCACTTACTAAAGTCAAACATTTCCAAGATTATGAGTCCATAAATCCAAAAATAATGATTATGTGCATGATTGATCTTACTCATCTTATGAGAAAACAAAATATGGCTCCCAAACACCAAACCTCATCTTCTCTACAATAAAAATGGCCAAAACATATCAAAAAATATGGATTTTGAGAAGAGGTTATCATCCAAAAAATACATTTATACAATTACTGGATGATCCATGAAATTCATATGTACCAATGGAGATCAATGTTATGCTTAATCATCAGAACACTAGTCTTCAACCTCCTTGAAATTTTCTGTGAATTAATTACCATACACACTTTGATCCCTTCTCATTTACCTATAGCCCATGATAGAAAGACCCTCGAAAATTGAGATATGGCACTCCTATCTATTAACACAATTATTTCACTCCTCAAAATCCAAAACTCTTCTTATATGTTCTGGGTGAGATTAACATACAAAAAAAATATCCATTTATCCATCAACAACAATGGATAAATCCTCAACATCCAATTTTACAATATCCTTATGAACCTATATAGTTACCAAACCAATATAATCATGTTTCCGATAACAAAAATCAAGGAAACCCCAATGTGGGACATGCCAGTACATTTACGAAACCAAGGGAATTTTTTTTGATGGTGTTCCTTCCCCCTTAACCTATTATAGCCTAAAAAATATAGTAAATAATATTATCTCACCGGTATCTCACCTATATCAGTAGCGCCAGCCCTATTATTTCCAACTCCTAGTCCAACCATTGACAAACTACAATGGTAATGTATGTCGAATTCTATTGAGATCTAAAAAGATGATTATAATTACTTATGATGAATCCATTGGAGAATGTTCAAGAGTTGAAATGGGAAAACAAAAATAACAAAAGGCTAGAAGGAGGAAATTAAATAACTCCACCACATCCTACCATCCCTCTATGAAAACCTGTTAAATTCCTTCAAACCATCTCTAAAACTAAGATTCCATTTAATCCTAATTCTAAAATGATCGACATGATTATACATATTGAGTTCAACATTACCCTCTTGGTTTCCATCAAAGAAAATATTATGTATGAAATGTTTCATAAGAAATTCATCACTAATAAGAGACTAATTATGACAATTGAAAATGTTTCAACTGAACTATACATTATAATGAAGTGAAAAGATCATGTGAAAATTATAGTAACATTCTAAAAAGGGAGTTCCAAATTTAATAATGCACTCATAAACCTAGGAGCCTTAATAAATGACATGAAAACATCTACATTTACAAACCATGATCTAGGTTCATTTCATTAAATTGTAAAGACCTAGATTTTTTTAATGTAATTTTATTTAAATATATGGAATTATTACGACCCCGGGAAAATTGTCGGCGCATGATTCCGAGGCTAGGTGTGCCCGGAATGAATTTTTGAACCTTTTTATGATCCTTTATTAAATGTGCGAGAAGTGTTTTCCTAAATTTTGAACCATTTCCCAGATTAAGAATCAAAGGCAACCATTGATTCCGTAGCACAAAGATTCACTTAATGAAGGTTTAACTTTGACCGCAGTAGGTACGATGAAAAATATAGATTTTGTGACTTTTTAAATGAATAAATAAAACAACTTTATTATTTCCTCCAACAGACAAGAGGTAAGGTGGGATCAGTTACATGTCAAGCTAATAAATGGCTTGACCCTTCAATCCTAAGTAACAGAAACATTGGATAATTAGTAAGGTTCCTAATTAAATAGCCCCCATTAATTTCCAACACCGTTAGACACACTCCACCTCTCCTATTTATATGTCGATTGGGGACAGGTGACGGAATAGCTTAGCCAAGAAACGAATTGCTGAAGGAGTGTCGAGACACAAAAACATTGAAAGAAGGAGCTAGTTCCCGTGAGCTGATGTGGGTGGCACCGAAACCCTGAACTGAATAATGACGTACAAGCGGCGTTGTTGGAAGCCTGTTTTGGAAATGAAGAACACCGAACAAAATTCAAGTGCAGATGGTCTCCAATGGATTTATGAGCTAAGGGTTTATCCTATTTTAAATTCCAAAATCATTGTTGAACCCTTTAATCCTCCCACATGATTACAGGTTAATGCATAGAGCACAAGCCTAACAATCATAGATGGAAACCTCTGCAACCTTGTTTACCCTTTGCGTTCTATTAGGTATACTGTCAGTGTGGTGACACTGAATTCCTACAACAGACGTAGGGTTCCCTCACGCGCCGCAAGAGGATTCTTCTACACTAAGCTGCGATAGTAAATGGAGTGGCCAGCACCAGGTGGCCGTGGAGGAGGTATGACATGCCATCGCATGCCGCCAATGAGCAAGGGGCCACGACTCGTCAGCCATGGTGGTCGGAGAAGGCAACCGCAACACCGGATTACCGGGGAAGGGGAGGGAGGCATGACCAAAATTCCACCGATGAATGAGGTGGATGAAAACGAAGCCGCATAAATGGGGGAAGAAACCGAGCCTCTTGTGGGTTTCGCGGCAACCAGGCGGGCCTAAGTGGCACCACCGTTTCACAAGCTGAACGGCCTCCGAGCCATTCGAGATTATAGGGTAACACCCCCTACCCTATCCTGCTCAGCGGACCATGGGTCATGCCCCCCTGTGGTCCATGCCCCACGTGACCTAGCCACCTGCCTCATGGGTCGGGCCGCCCCCCACCGTGGGTAAGGCTGCACACCACTGTGGGTCGGGCCGCGCCCAACAACGGGCCAGACCGGCGGTCGTCCGAATTGTGGGTCGGGCCACCCCCCTTGTTGGTTGGGAAATACTCTTATGGTTCGGGCTAGACCACGACCTAGTAGGCCAATCCCACTATTTCTCAACCCAGTCGGTTTAGACTCGGACCGGGTCGGGTCGACCCAAACGTGGTCGGGTTAGGCCAGATAGAGTCTGGTCAGGTCGGACCAGACCTACAAACACATAAAGAGACATATCTTCAAAACCGGACATTTGTTTGATGAACCATCTATGGTATTGGCATCCTTGGATCGAGACTATCCTTTTGGTATACTCTACCTGAGTTTTGGAGACAGTTGGAGTACATCCGGGATGGATCGAACCCAAATCCAACGGGGCCCTCGGCACTAAAATGCTAATAACTTACAGACCGGGCTTCCGAATGATGCGTCGTCTATCACATTGAAAAAATCATTACGTGGTGGTCCATTGGGATAATCCTTTATGGAGATTTTAGGTGGTTGGGGTATGATCGATATCTCGAGGGGAAGATTCTATAGAGCTCAAGCGCACCGAGTACGAGGAATCCTCTGGTAGACTGCAACGTGAAGAAAGGACAACGATACTATGTGGGTCAACATCTACCAATCCTGTGTGGGTCGGATCAAGTGTGGTTAAGCACTCAACATTCCTATATATGTTAGCGCATACTGATCCTATGTGGGTCAGTTCTTCTGTGATCGGTGGGGGTCATTACCTATTGATCCTGTGTGGGTCAGCAGTAGTTCCACTTAACAGAATAAGATGATCTAATTTGGACTAATCATCAGTACTTATGTACTTATGTTATACCTGATAGTGATCTGAGTAATCTACCTTTGTGGTCCTACCTGTGTGGTACTTCTACCTTTGTTGTGTTGTCTTCGTGGTGTAACCTATGTGGTACTTCTATCTTCGTGGTGTTACCTGTGTGGTACTTCTATCATTATGGTGTTAGTAGTGTTGTAATTCTATCATACTTGTGTTACCAATGTGGTACTTGTACTTTTGTGGTGTTGCCTTCATGGTCTTACTTGTGTCATAATTATACCTTTGTGGTGTTGTCTTCGTGGTGTAACATGTCTGGTACATCTACCATTGTTCTGTTGTCTATGTGGTGTTCCCTTATGTGGTACTTCTATCTTCATGATGTTACTTGTGTGGTACATCAACCATCGTTGTGTTACCCTTGTGGGACTCTTCACTCATGCATGAGTTGAGTATAATTTGATAACATATGTATATGTATGGCCATACACCTAAGTATATATGATCTCTATTTCATTGTGATTTGTGGATTTTCATTTGTGGAACTCTAGGATACCAATAGGGGTCTTAGGGATCCTTCTACATATTGTTATACTCATCCTTGAACGATATTCCCCCTCAACATGTTGTGTTTTGTGTAGACGACGAGCAGCAGGGCTTATAATTTAGGGAGAAAGGACATGGTGGTATACAGAGGAGATGGGCTGACGTGGAGTGATGTGGATATAATTTTACATAACCTTTAGGTAGGATCTTCGGTGGATGATCCTAGAGCTGTTTTGTAATTTTATGTTTTATTTGTAATTTTTAGTTGTAATTGTACTTTACAGTTGGGATTCTATTTTCTCCCCTTTACATTGAATACTATTTAACTACATATGTTTACTTTTTGGTTGTGTTCTAGTCTCTGTGGTTTCTTCTTTTTGTGTTCTGGGACTGTGAGTGTATAAGAGTTAAAAATGCAATGCCTTCCATTTTTAGGGATACGCCTTTCTGGTGCTAGTCTCCAGCCCCTGACCTATGGAAGACGGTCTTGGTGTATCCATGGCACGGGCCCCGAGGGACAGGTCGTGACAAAGTGGTATCAGAGGAGTTGGTTCTACCAAAGAACTAGAACCCTGATATTTTCATTGTGGAAATAGTGTCAATTTCAATGAGTATGGTTTTCTTTTTGGGTAATATAGCATTGGTGAAGCGGAAGATTATCCATGCACCAGGACCCTGAATTCTGATTTCTAACTCAGCGCACGGAAACACTGATTGCATGTGTTTTTAATAGTCTTTCTTGTGATCTCTTCGAGTCAGCTCACTGGGTATATCTATTGACTGTGGCGCATCTTTTTTTCAGGATTCCATCATGTAGACAGCCATCTAGGATTCCATGAGAGAGTATGAGATGATGACCCACCAAGCAATGAGTCCTCTATGTAGGGCCCTCATACGGCATTAGCACCATCGAGTAGTATACCATCAAAACCAATACCCATTAGGAATCCATTTCCTCCATCCCTGCCAGTAGAGGATGCACATCGACTGAGTGTGTTGCATGAGTTTTATCGGAAGATTCCTTTGAGGTTCCTAGGAGAGACAGACCCACAGGCGGCTGAGGACTAGATGGATGCTATAGCCAGAGTTTTCTACGTGGTGGGGACACCAGCTGACCGTATGATTATCCGAGAACCCAATCATTTCCATGAATCTGTAGGGAGATGGTAGATCTTGATTCTCTAGATTCCCAATGAGGTGATCCTTTTATGGGCGGGCTTCGAGAGAATTTTGAGGGCAGAGTTCATCCTAGTGACATTATGCTCAGTGCGTATACAAGAGTTACTACAGCGAAAACAGGGCAGCTTGACTATGCTCTGGTACTCGGAAAGGTTCAATAATCTCTCCAGGTAATCCACGGACATGGTATGGGAACCTTTAATCAGGGCTCAGACCTTTTATGAGGGTCTCTGATGGGAGATCCGAGCATCGATGACATCACTCAGCATTCTGAAATAGGCTAGGCTACTAGAGTGAGTGATTTTGGTGGAGAGCTCCATAGAGCTAAGTAGGCACTAGTTGCGAGAGCCTCCACAAGACATTAGGTAGTAGAGTCATCCATAGATGGCATTAGATGGATGATGCATGGGCATAAGCAGGAAATACCTTTTGGTGGATGACCTCAGGATATAGGGTCGGTACTGCAGGGCTCACAGGACCTAGGAGGAAAATATAGGAGCAGACAGTGCTAGTCATGTGGTGGGCAGGGTCACATGAATCGTGGCTACCCAACTCTCCATACAGATGACCAGCTGATTGTCGAGGGACCGCTGAGGCTGAGGAAGAGTTTCTATCAAGGAGGTCCATAGGTAGTAGGTGGATATGGCATAAGAGATGGTCATTCAACAGGCAGTGGGCGGCGATTCTAGGTTCTACCGCCACCACCTCCAAGTTGTCCACCCCGACCATAGAGAGTAGGTGGACGGGGACGAGCTCAGCTCCAAGAAGCCGAGGCTTATGACCACGGAGCTCCGAAGATAATTAGAGGTATGTTCTGTGTATACTCCACCTTAGCCACATTAATTATAGCCACATGTGTTAGCCACTCTTTTATTTCCGTGACCCTCGTTCGTAGTTTAGAGATTCCGGTGGCGAAGTTGGCTTTCTCCTTACAACTACAGACTACTAAAGGAGAGGATTTGAATATTATACACGGCTTCCAGAAGTGTGAGCTTACTCTAGGAGGTGAGAGCTTCAGCTGGGATCTTCTAGTAGTAGCGTCGAGGCCCTATGATTTCATCTGGGGTATGGACTGGTTATCCATAGTCCATGATCATATTGATTGTATTAAGTGAAATGTTCAGTGTTTCCACACATATTGGACAAGGTTTTATTTCACTGATGATAAGGGAACCGTTGAAGCATATGATGGACTTACCCAGAGAAGGGTGCAGTCGATCATCCATTAGTTGGCTAGATTTTCCCATGGGGTAGTTGATGTTGAGGGTCCAAGATATCTTGTATTGGTGGAACAGTATGTTGATTCCTTTCCTGACGATGTTCTAGGCCAAACTATATGACGATAGGTATACATTTACATCGACTTGTACCCCAGGATATAACTGATATCTACACCAGCATATCTGATGGCTCCTGTGGAGCTTCTTGAGTTACGGGTATAGTTAGAGGACATGCATGGAAAGGGGTTCGTAAGGACAGGTGTTTCTCCATGGGAAACCCCAATTTTCTTCACTAATAAGGCAGATGGGTGTTTGAGACTCTGTGTGGACTATCAGTGCCTAAACTAGGTGACCACGAAGAACAAGTTCCCACTTCCAAGGATTGATGATCTTTTCGATCAGCTGAAGGAATCTCGTTGGTTTTTGAAGATAGATCTCAGATCAGGCTATCATCACATTAGAGTATGAGATGACAATGTGGAGAAGACGACCATCAGATGTTAGTATGGCCACTATGAGTTATTGGTTATTCCCTTCGGCGTGACCAATTCCCCAATAGTGTTCATGGGACCCAAGAACAGGATATTTCAGCCACACCTCGATTGCTCTATGGGGGTCTTCGTCGATGACATCATGATATATTCAGCGTCGGAGGAGAAGCATTCATATCATTTTCATATATTTCTGCATACACTCCAAGAGAACCATCATTATGGTAAGCTCTTAAAGTGCCAGATCTGGGTAAAAGAGGCCCACTTTCTGGGACACGATATCTCCAAGGCTACTGTTGTAGTGGAACTTGCAAAGATAGATGTTTAACTTTCTTGGGAGCCACCCAAGAGTGTGATTTAGGTGTAGAGTTTCCTAGGTTTGGCTGGATACTACCAAAGATTTGAACTTGGCTTCTCTAGAGTTGTGGTACCCATGTCAATGTTGACGAATAAGGGAAATCACATTGTTTGGATGGAGAGACGCTAGTAGAGTTTTTAAGAGCTGAGGTAGAGACCGATGAGTGGCCCCATCTTGAGGCTACCAGATGTGGGCATTGGGTATGTAGTATACTGCAAAGAATTAGGGAACGGAAATGGGTGTGTACTGATGTAGGAGCGAGCTGTGATCACCTAAGGATCATGACCGCTAAGGAAACATTAGTAGAACTATGCTACCCATGACATGGAGTTAGCATCAGTGGTCTTCGCCTCGAAGATGTGGCGACATTACCTGATGGGAAATGTTTTATAGTCTACTATTATCATAAGAGTCCCAGATATAACATCTCTCATAAGGACATGATCATGAGATTGCAGCAATGGCTAGATTTCCTCCAAGTCTATGACTTTGAGATAGTATATACTTTTGTGAAGGGGAACGTGGTAGAATATGCACTTAGCAGGAGGTCGGCTCTACAGTTGCTATGTGAGGCAACAAAGAAGTTAGCTACGATGTTGTTATCCTTCATGGATAGACACAAAAAAACATACCTCCGGTCTATGACTTTCACTCCCCCACTTTCTCAGGGAGTGCCAGAGGCACAACTTGAGGACATTGACAGTGATCCCCGACGTGCTCATATATCCTCAAGACATGCACCTGAAAGATTTTCTAAAGGTTTAGAACACATCATCCTCTTCAGAGGATGTACCGTGGAACTGGTGTCGCTTTTGTTGGAGGTGTTGAGGGAGTTTCATACATCCCCTATGGTGGTATATCCTGGGGTGTAAATTATATACCAGGACCTCCAATTTCATCACTGGTGGTCGGGGATGATGAAAGAAATAAAATATTCTGTTCCTTAGTGCCTTATTTTTTAGATAGTGAAGGTCGAGAATCAGGTTCCAGTAGGCTTTTCACATCCACTAGAGGTGTTGGAGTAGAAGTGGGATGGAATCTAGATGGGCTTTTTGACAGGGCTTTCATGTACATCTAGGGGACATGATTCTATCTGGGTGATTTATGACATAATCACCTAGTCGGCCCACTTCCAACCTATCTGAGAGCTGGGATCGGTAGAGGGATTTGGATGCCTCCATGTACAGAAGATTCTAAAACATCAGGGCATGACATATGTGATCATCTATGACCATGACACACGTTTTACATATCTATTGTGGAAGGGATTTCAAGAGGATTTTGGGACTCTGCTACGTTTGAGAACCACCTTCCATCCTCAGATGGATGGTCAGACGGAGCAGACCATACAAACACTACAAGACATGCTATGTGCTTGCGTTATAGATTATTTTCGCAGTTGGGAGGATCACATGGACATGTTGGATTTCACATACAATAAATTTTATCACTTCACCATCAGTATGGCCTCATTAAAGGCCTTATACGGTTGACCTTTCATATCACCTCTATGATGGAAAACCTAGGTGTGTCAGCACTTATGGGTCCTGAGATTGTATACTCTAACATTGAAAAGGTATAGATCATCCCAGAGCAGATTAAGACTGAACAGAGTAGATAGAAGGCTTGTGTTGATTGGAGATGGAGGCCCTCGAAGTTCGAAGAGGGAGTCCATGTTTTCTATGGGTATCACCTCGATCAGGTTTACGGAGATTTTCCCGAGGAGGCACGTTATCACTAATGTTTATCACACCACATCTGATACATCGAAGGATTGGAGAGGTATCATACCGCTTGGCACTAACATCATAGTTGGAGAGGGTTCACGTCTTTTTCCATGTATCCCAACTGAGGAGATACATAAAGGACCCATCTCATATCATCGACCACTGCGAGATGGACATCGATGATGGGGTGACATTTATGAAGGGTCCAGTAGAGATTGAGAATCGATATAAGTGAGTCGTTTGTGGGTGGTCGATACCTCTGGTGCACATTTTCTGGCATCACAGGAACCTCTATGAGACCACATAGGAGCGAGAGCCTCAGATTCATGCTCAGTACCCTCTTTTGTTCCCTTAGTCTATGTTGTGGATTTTGGGGATGAAAAACCCTATGTTAGGGAGAATTTAAGGACCCATATTTTTCCATGTAATTGATTTTAATTATATGGAATTATTACGAGCCAGTAAAAATTGACATCATGTGATTATAATGCCTGGTGTGCTCTGAATGAATTATTGAACATTTTTAGGGATGTTCAGTAAACGTGCAAGCGAAATTTTTCTATCTTTTGAGCCGACACTCGGATAAAAATATGAGGCCACGATTGAATCTACCGCACCGAGATTCACTCAATGAAAGTTTCACTTTGACCACAGTAGGTCTGGAGAAAAGGTTAGATTTTGGGACTTTTTAAAGGAATAAATATAATAACTTTTTTATTTTATTTTTATTCTTTCCTCCAACGGACAAGCATCAAGGTGGGACCAGTGACATGTCAAGACAATAAATTTCTTGACCCTTCCTTCGTAATTAACAACAACATTTGGGAATTAGGAAGGTTCCTAATTAAAGAGCCACCATTAATTCCAACCACCGTTAGAAAACCTTCCCCTCTCATATTTATGTGGAGCTTGGGGAGAGGTGTCTGCACTGCTACGCCAAGAAAAGAATTGTTGAACGAGTATTGAGACACCAAAACCATTGAGGACGGAGCCGGTTCTGGCGAGCAATGACGAGCAACAATGAAACCCCGAACTGAAGGGCGATGTACAAGTGGTGTCGTTGGAAGCCTGTTGCGGGAACTAAGAAAACTGACCAACCTTCATGCGTGGAGGCTCTCCAATAGATTTACGAGTTAGGGGTTTATCCTGTTTAAAATTCCATGAGAAATTTTGAACCCTTTAATCCTCCCTCATGATTACTAGTTAATACTGATAGCGCGGGCCTAATTAAAATGTTCTGAGCCCTACACAACCATGTTTACCCCATGTGTTCTCTGTGGGATACCGCCGGAGTAGTGACAATGAACGGCTACGACGAAGGCGGTGCACCATCGCTCACCGCAAGAGGAGGCCACAACATAAATCCTCAGCGGTCAACGGAGCGGTCAACACTAGTCATACACAAAGGAGGTGCAACATGCGATCACGTGCCACTGTTGAGAAAGGGGTCACGGCTCATCAACCGCAGTGGTCAGAGAAGGCAGTCGGCACACTTCCCAGCCATGGAAGGGATGGGTGGCGAGACCAGCGTGCAGCCAGTGAGGAAGGAGGTTGTGGCCGATGCCGCGACAGAGGGGGTGGAACACGTGCCCTCAGCAGGGTCCTTGGCGTCCGTGTGATGCCCACGTGGCATCGCCATTTCACAAGACGAACCCCTCGGGCCATCTCGGTGGACCACGGGCTACCCCCCTCTACAATTTATGCATCACGTGGTTGATCTACCTACCTCTCGGACAGGGAAGCATTCCACAACAGGCCAAGCCACCCCCACCTTGCGGGCTCGGCCGCCCCCTTATGGACTGGGCCGCCCCCTTGAGGGTCGGGCTAGACCTCAACCTAGAAATATGATCCTTCCATGACATATCCTAGTGGGGTCATTCCCGAACTGGGTCAAGTCGGCCCGGAACAGGTCTGGCTGAGATGGTCTGAACGGGTTGGACCAGACTCGGGCCCAACCTGACCCAAAAACATTTAATGGGCCATATCTTGAGAACCGGACGTCTGTTTGAAGAAATGTCTATAGCGTTGGGATCCATGGATCGAGATGGTCCTTTTGGTATACTCCACTTTAGTTTTGGAGATATTTGGAGGGAGAACGGGTTGGATTGAACTCAAATCCAACCGAGCCATTGGCACTAAAACACTAATAACTCACAGACTAGGCGTCCGAATGACGCCCTGTCTGTCGCGTTGTAACCCTCGCAAAATGGAGGTCCTTTGGGTTACCCATTTGTGGACATTAGTATCAGTCGAGGTATGACGGATATCTTGAGGGGTAGATTCTACGGAGCTCGAGCTCACCATGTGTGAGAAATCCTACGGTAGTCTTCTATGTGAAGAAAGAACATCGATCATGTGTGGGTTTGCATCTACCAATCATGTGTGGGTCAAATCCAATGTGGGTCCGCACTCAGCAATCCTGTGTGGGTCAGTGCCTAACGATCTAGTGTGGTTCAGATCCTGTGTGGGTTAGTAGGGGTTATTACCTATCGATCTTGTGTGGGTCAACAACAGTGCCACTTAACTGAATAAGATGATCCAGCTTACGACTAATCATTAGAACTTATGTACTTATGTTATACATGATAGGGATCTGAGTCATATACATTCGTTGTGGTACCTATGTTGTACTTAAACCTTTTTGTTTTTGTATTCTTGGTTTTACCTGTTTGGTACTTTGATCTTCATGGGGTTACATGTGTGGTACTTCTATCTTCGTGGTGTTACCTGTGTGGTACTTTTATATTCGTGGTGTTAGCAGTGTGGTACGTCTACCTTTGGGTTGTTTTCTTCGTGATGTTACATTTGTGGTACTTCTATATATGTGGTATTGTCTTTGTGGTGTTACCTATGTGGTACTTATACCTTTGTGGTGTTGTCTTTGTGGTGTTAACTATGTGGTACTTCTATCTTCGTGGTGTTACCTGTGTGGTACTTATTCCTTCATGGTGTTACCCTTGTGGTACTCTTCACTCTTTTGTGAGTTGAGTATAACTTGATAACATAGGTATATGTATGGGAATATACCTAAGTAGAGTTTATTTCTATTACTTTGTTCTTTGTGGTTTTTTACTTTGTGTAAATCTAGGATACCTACGGGGGAATCAGGTTCCCTACCGAGTATTGTTATACTCACCCTTACACGGGCCTCTCCCACACCTTGTTGTGTCATGTGGTGACGACAAGCAGCAGGGTTGAGACTTGAGGGAGCCAGGACTATGTATTACATGGAAGAGACGAGGTGATCTGGAGTGTTGTGGAGATGATATGTACATACCCTTCAGGTAGGATCTTTAGTGGATGATCCAGGAGCTGTTTTTTACTTTTTAGTTGTATTTGTACCTTTCATATTGTCTTGTACATTACATTTGGGCTTTTATTTCAGTCCCCTTTACTTTTAGAACTCTTTTATTATAGTAATGTACATTGTGGTTGCATTCTAGTTTGTGTGGTTACTTCTTGTTGTTTTCAGGTATTGTGAGTCAATAGAGGTAAAAAAGTCAATGCCTTCCCGTTTTAGGGATATGGCTTTCCGGTGCTAGTCACCAACCCCTGGGATATGGAAAGAGGGATTGGGGTGGTCACGGGATGGGCCCCAGGGGACATGTCATAACATAATTTATTTTAGTTATGAAGTTAGACAATTGAAGAACATATATTCCTGAGGGAATAATCTAAGATTTCCTATTTAGGGTAAGTATAATTACGTCCCATTTGATTTCTATGTCCTTAACATAAAATATGATACTTAATTTTCTCATCCTCCCTTATATTTGATAGAACATTACTCATGCATGTTAGAACAAAAATTTATGTTCTTTTTGACATCATATCCATTGATTTTTTTACCAAATATTCAAGTTCAATATTTTTCCAGCCATATGATTCCCATTAGATAATTCTATACATACTATATATTTTATTCAAATGACTCTTCTAATATTGGATTGAATAATATTCCATCATATTCTTCCTTGTTTAATGAGAGTGGTGTTTATGAAATTTTCACCATCATTAACCAAATCACAAATAGAGAAGTAGATGTCAATCATTCATCTATAAAATACATTGATCTAAAGGATATTTAAAACACTTTATAGTCACATCTTACCTCTAATATCTACTTATCCACATTGTATATTACTTAGGAAAATGAATCAAACCAAATGGGAAGCCCTTCTTATATTCCTATGTTTTATATCTCATAAATAAAAGTGGAAATCGATCTAAAACATCTTCATGTACATCTACATAATTCATTATTTTTACATGACCACTCTAACCTTATCATTATCTCTAAAAAACATACTAAAATTATATATTCCAAAAAAAAATTGGTATTAGATGAAAACAAAAATTCTTTTATGTTGTACCCAAGAAGACACACCAGGCATCATGGAAACCCTTTTCATGAATCATATCCATCTAGATGAATAATTGAAAATAATAAAGTGACCTCATAGAAGATTAAATACATCCATATATGTGGTATTAAAGGAATATGTTACCATGATTATTAAATTTTCTATTATCTACCCCATTTCAGATAGTGAATGGTTTAGTTAGATTCATGTGGATCTTGATAAGGTTTGTACAATTTTTTTCACTAATGAACATCCATATGTTGTCCCAACTGAAGTGAAAAAAATATGTGTGTGCATTGATTATCATAAATTCAATGTTGAAACCTAAAAATATAACTGCACACATCCTTTCATTGATCAAATGATAGAAATATTATATAGAAAGTGATATTATTTCTCTCTTTAGGGATACATTGGATATTTTTATATCCAAATTTCACCTAATGACCCTGAAAATACTACACCTAAATACTTCTTTGGGACATATTCACATACGATAATGACTTTTGGTATTTCAAATGTTCCAAAAACATTACAGGTACATATGATGAGTATATTTTTGTTGAATAAATAAGAAATTTCATAGATTTTTTCATGGATGAATTTAAAATTTTTGTTAATTATTTCAAATAATTTTTGAGTTCACTCTTTATCATCCTCAATAAGTGTGTTAAATCTATCCTTATGTTAGAATTGGAAAATTTTCATTGTATGGTTACAAGTGGGAATTTTCTAGTATACATAATCTATCTATACATTCCTATATTTCTTATTCTTCCTCCTATATTCTCACATTATATCTATTTTTTTACCACATTATTCATCCAACATATCATTATTTTTATCATTTTTGTAGAATTTGTTTCAAAAAAAAAATAGTACTATAATTAATGAACGTCAAATTTTAATTTTTTTAAACCATTTTTTGGTATCCAAGATAATTATTTTTCTATAAAAAATACATTGTATCATCATCACAAACATGGATAAAAAATTTAGTGCCAATATCAGAAAATTTTAATTTTCAATTCTTTAATTTGAAAATAATTCTTCCCATACAATAAAGAACAATGTAACCATTCATTCCACATTCACCAAGGATCCAATTCTCGTTCTATGTTTTTAACTATATTTTTTGAGTCTTTAATTTGTGCACCATATATATGAATTTCTTAATTTTTTGTAAATTTTTATGATAGATTAATTTTTAATATTACATGAGAATAAAACTATCTAAATAGCCTCCCATTACCAAAGAATATATAATTCTTTTGAAATCACCATAGAACGTACAAAAACTCATTTTTATAGAGACAATATAATACATAAACCCTTTTCACACACACCGTAAATATAAGTTTTAGTTGAATTATTTTTTATAATATATGTTTTGCGGGATGGATTTTATTTTGTAAATATTTCACCTAATTTTCAATGTGTCTCCAAAATCATGATATAATGCATCCATTTATATATGGGGTGTTTTTAAAAATGGATGGTTTTTGGAATTGATTTTTTTTTATGTAATTTTTTAAATTTTTTTTGGAAATGTGTTGTAAAAATGAAAAAAAAACAAAAAAACGAAAATTAAAATATGGTTGTGTATTTTTTATGTTAAAGACTACTCTTCCTCAACATTATATTTTGTCATAAATATTACAAAAATTGTGATGAGGAGATCCAAAAAGGTTTGGTATATGAGTGTTAGATTTTTTTCTATGTGTAAATTCAAAAACAAATTAACATGGTGAACACTTGCATAAGGTTTCCCCGAGTAAATTGGATATTTTTTTAGTATTTTTTATATTTTTTATTTTCTTCCTAATAAAATTATCTCTTTATTTTATTTCATTATTTCCATATTTTCCCCCTATAAATATGTGTTACTATGAACATTCGTGCCTCATTTAATAAATTATTTATTTCTTTTTCCAGAATGGAAACCCCCTTTCCTTCTCCTTAAGACATTATATTCCTAACATCCCTTAAACACTAAAACCCATTTAAAAATAAAACATTTTTATTGCGAAAATTATGACAGGGGTATAAGTAGAGATATCTTACAATATTTTTGATTTTTTATTTTGTTTGTTCAATGATTAAATCATTTTATAAAATTCACATCATATTTGAAGATGGGAGTTTTGATTGCCCTTAATTTTCAAATTTAAATGTTGAGTATGGAAAATGAATTGTTTATTAAAAATTATTCAATTAAAATATTGTGTCAAAATTCATTATGAATTGGTGAATTTCTCTTGATATGCTCACTAAATGAAACAAAATTTTAATTTTTTTGGTGAGAATAAATTATTTAGTTATGTGGTTGTTTTTTATATTCATTGGGACATGAAATATTCTAATGGTGCGGTAGTAAATATTACATATTCTTTAATGATTTTATGTGATCCTCACAACTAATATTTTACTAAAATTGTTATGTTCTAGTCAATTTTCATGGTTTGATCATAAACACTATATGAACATCATTTTTATAATTCATTTAATTACTGTTCAATTTATTATTTTTTATATGACATTATATATTCCTATCTGAATGATATGATTATTGTTTTTTATTTTTCTGGTTCAAATAAAAAAACACTAAATTGGATCATTGGACAATTTTTATAAATGAAGGGACATATAGATCAAACAATAGGGACTAATGAATCTGTGAAGAAAACTAAACTAGGCAGGAAAATTGAATTTTTGGGATCAATATAGAGGAATAAATTTGATGAAATAGGAGAATAATTTATAAGATGTCAATTTAAAACATGGATAAAAAATTTATGCCCCAATTCTTCTTTAATGATTCCCAATTCATGCATAAAATTCCACCACATAATGTTTCTCATGATTGAAGAATAACTCAACAATTTTCCTTTTCTAGAAATTCAGTCACCTAATTTAGATGGATTTCATATATGGAAAGAAAATATATATCCTAATATACTTTTTGGATATTTTTTGTTGAGATGGTTGCATCTTCATTTGCATAAATGCATTCACATTGTGTCCATGGAATTATTTCAGATATTTCTTGACCCTAAAACAAGGTTTGGGATTAAAAGAATATATTTACGACCATGTGTGAAATGGATATAAAATCTATTGGGTCTTCCATATATATCCATATATAAAACATTGAAGAATAATATTTATCTATATTGTGATTTATTCAATGATCAATGGTTTATCTAAATTTAAGGGTCTTATTGGAAGGAAAAAAATCCACTCCCTTGGTCTATACATATATACTCATCTACACCTCACATGGGGTTAGAAATTTAGTACTATATGAAGGGAATTGGCATGGCCAAGGCCGTGGAATATTTTTAGGAGTACTTTATGAACTCTTTATTCAATAATATAAATCTCACATCCATTTTTCTTTTCAATTTTGATTTCATTTATTTTCAATTTTATTCATGTATGATTTTTCATTCTGATTCTGTTTGTTGATTTTTTTAAATATATAATATATTTTATAATACAAATTTATAAGATCTATAATTAATTTCCTTCAATACATTCATGTGTTCAATAAGGCCTTCACTACTTCAAATTTTCATTCAATCAAAACCATTTATGTACCCCTCTCTTTAATTGTGTTTGTTTAGTTCATAATTATTTTATCATCTCATTACATGAATTTTCATTTATAAAATTAAAATAAACACCGCAAATAGATTATTAACCACCCAAATGGATTAATAATTATCTAATTCGGGTGATTCATAATATGGTGATATTATGTGAATGAAATATTTCTGTCATTTAACATTTATCAAATAAATATTTCGTATGAAAAAAAAGAAATGATATGGATTAATGACAACATAAAGTTGACATGATGATTACAAAGGTTATTATAACCTAAAATAAACTATGTTTCATGAAATATTTAACTTTCCAACGAAAATAATTTATATCAATTAGAACTCTAGTTAAGGCTTGGAGTAAAGCCAAAAAATTAAAATTCTAATTGAAATCATCTCGTGAAGTTTATGTTTTCTTCATGAAATGTATTTAAATTTGAAATCATAGAGTAAGATTACATTACAAAAAATGAAAACATCCCAACATTAAAAAATAAATTAAATTTCTCTATCTATAATTTCACCTCAACTCTATAACCCCCCCAATTGAGAAGTCAAACAAAAAAATTGATTCTTAATGAATTGTAACAACACTGATGATTCCATATGAGTATCATTATACACATTATAGATTAACCTTGAAACATTGAATTGTTGGTGTGGGAAAATAATCCATACATAAACCACCAAGAAAAACCAAAAGTAATTACACCACCTCCCATTTGAACAAATCACCATCATCACACCATTTTGAAAATATAAACATCAATATTCACTATTATACCAATTAATGCTCTCCAAAACATATTTTATAATTCACAAGAAGTACAAAAATTATGTGGTTATTTATTATTCATGAGACATAAATATATAAAATGAAAAAAGACATAGAGTATCTTATAATGTCAAGGAAAGCATTCTCAAACTGAATCTATTCTCATTAATTCTGGAAACAATTCATCACTGAATAGGCTCATCCAAACATTACCTCAACTCCTAAATCCCTATAACACATAAAGTATCCGGAAAAATTATTAGAAATACTATTAATTTTTTAATAAATTAAATTAACATATTCTCAAATCAGAACAACACACCATGGAATCCATAAAATCTATACAGGGTTTATGACTACCTCTAAAAAATCATTTATCACATTACAAATTCATAAATTTCATCAAAAAAAATTAATTAAATAATGAAAACAAAAACATAATATTGATTAAGAGGCACCAGAACCACCATGTGGTCTAACAGAATCATAATTGTGAGATAATATGTATGTTCCCTCCTAAAGAACCCCTCAAGATTAGTCCATGAAAAATACATAATTTAAAAAACTGAATTTAAGGTCAATTTTATTTCAAATTTACCAAATACCTAACTAAATATACATAGTGAAATAAAATTAAATATATATTGAAATGTGAATTATTTTTGGTGCATTGATACATCCTCAATAATATGCACATGATGGTCCCATAAGAAGGGATTATTTCATAATTCTCTAGTGAAATATTCCATTCCCAAAATCCAATAGTGAAACAAAAAATAAATATAATGTGGGATAAGAAGAAGGAGGGGAGGTGATAAAATCACCTTGAATCACACATAAAATACCACCAAGATCACTCCAAGATCAAGGTGGATAATGATAGTTAAGGGAAGGTATTTCTGGGTAAAAATGGCCTCACATCACTACTAGTATGTGTAATGAATTATGGCATCCCTATATCAAATTGATGATGGATCCTATCATTTTAAAAAATATCCATAACCACACTAGAGAGATATTGGGCCTCACCAAATAGTTGGTGGATCTTCCATTTAGCTATTTTGGTACCAGTGGCTCACCGGTGGCCCCAGCAGGGGTGTTGGGCTACTTCTCATCCCACGTAGTGGTCGTTGGAATAATAGGTAGCATGTTCATGATAAATCCCTTCTCGGTCTACTCCTAAACCATATGAAATGAATTTAAGCTTAAATACATGTTTAAAACCACATCCTAGAGGTGTTGAGAGCTCCAAAAATATATCTTCACGGTCACCTCCTAATATAGGTCATCCACCTAGAAACAAAATTAAATTCCCTCTACAATTTCCTACCAATAACGACGTGGGTCATCCCCAATGGCCAGTACTGGTTCATTTCAATGATTTTGTTCGGTCAAATAAGATTAGTATTTGGAAATAGATGATCTAAAGTTGAATGAGTGTTATTTTATTATGGTTTGATATATAAATTCATCTTGAACGTTATGAAGATCATGTAGTTACACTAATAGGGGTAAATAGATGTTGAAATGTTTTACTGAATACATTCATTCATTAAATTTTACCACCTCTTGA
The DNA here is from genome assembly GCA_963277665.1 of Viscum album. Classification (NCBI taxonomy): domain Eukaryota; kingdom Viridiplantae; phylum Streptophyta; class Magnoliopsida; order Santalales; family Viscaceae; genus Viscum; species Viscum album. The sequence goes on along the minus strand of CAUJRU010000026.1, from coordinate 644,833 downwards.
AATCAAAACATTTAAATTATTTTGATTAATTGATATCATATTTTAACCATCATATTCACACAACATGCCTAATGAATCTAAATAGGGCATAGTACATGATAGTTCTACAAGGATTGATAGCCGTGTGGGTTTCAAATCCTTAATGTGTTCATGTTCAGTTTGAGACATAGATTTTTCATTATTTTCTATAATGATTAAAAGGGGTGTATTTAACTACCATCCTTAGTATAAGTGTCTATCACCAAAAAAATATTAAAACTATCTCCTAAAGGATAACTAACTCCTAATAATCTATTTATATTGTCTCTCTCCAATTTACAAATATACCCATAAAAATAATATGTACGGTAACCTAATGTCTAGATTGTTTCTACACTCAATAGATTTCTACACGGAGCCTTAAATATATTCATAGTCAATACACTCTCCCTTATTCAAGAACTAATCATCAAAACCATAGAGAGGATCAAAACAAATATCTTTACCACTTCTCCAACTGTATTAACATTTAGATCATTGGTAGGATTGGAAAATTTCTCGTGCTCACTATCTTATTGAATTTATGTTTTTAAAATATCCTCTTATATAATTACTTCAACAATAACTCTCTATTATTTTATGAAATACTTTTTTTCAAATAATTTTAATTTCTTCATTGGCCATTTTTATAGGAAACACCATGTTTTAAGGAAAAAAATATACTACTGATATTATATTTAAGAAATGAACCTTATTACATAGCCATTAAACATGGAATTATAAATATTAATTTCAAGATTTTGAATATTATGAATAAGTTTTTTAGATAAATAATATATATTGATAACTAATCAGTTATTGATAATGTCATTAAAATTCATTGAAGGTACATTTTTTATAAAAAGGATTTTTTTATTAATGTGAACAAATAATAAAATTATTTTTTCCCACATTTAAATAAATTATTTTAAAAAAACAATATTTTTAAATTCAAAATTTCAAAATTAGAATAAGTTAATTTTTTGTAAATTTTTAGAAATGAAATATTTTTTAAAGAATTGTCAAAATACAGATTTGTATTGAACAAACATTTCATTAAAATTATTAGATTTTTTTTAAAAAAATCCTACATGAATCTTTAATTAAATTTTGTTTCATGCATAATTTTTATATTATAAATTATTATACTTATGAAATCATTTTCGTTGGAAACTACTTTTTATCACATATGCGAGTTTAATTTTTAATTATTTTATACCAGTTATATGAATCGAATTTAGAGAAAAGGATTCCATGTTTTGAATCAGAATAATTAATATTTTATATTAATTTAATCATATTTTTTAACTTAATTAAATGTAAAAACATTACAAATTAAATAATTCTACTAAGGATAAAATAGATTTATCGTGGGTTAAACTTCAAATATAAGGGTTAAAATAACATTAGTGTTTTTAGATTCCTATTTAATTTCATTTTTTATACCTCAAAACATATAAGGTTCTATCATATTCTATTTTAAGCCTTTTGGTATTTGAAAATTGTAGTATAAAGTTTTATTTAAACAAATTCTATGTAAGTCCTCTCCCAGACATATAAAAGGTCACACCCTCTCCACTCCACTCCAAACATCCAAAGCCTATTGGTTATTAAAATGACTAAACATGTACATTACTTACTTCCAAAATCACATCTTGTATTCCTTGTTGTTGTTAGGAAATCATTTTAAAAATGATTTAGGTATTTACTAAAAGAGGTTCTATGAGAAAGTGGGAAAATTCATTACCTTGCATTTTTCTTTATTTCTTCATCCACCTCATTAAAATATTCTTAAACTATAATGATATAATAAAAATATTAACGTAAATAATATTTTATTTTATTATTCAAATTTTATAATATATTTACATTTATTATTTGTTCAAATAGATAAAGAAAACGTTAAATGTGGGAATGGAGGACGACGACCTCAAACTCGTATATTTCGTTTTCCATCATCAACTCTTAGAGATTGTTATAATGATGCATTTATTGTTTTTATATGATATTTATAACATTATTTTCTTTATTTGGTTATAATATCACATATATATTCTTACCTTAAAATACTTTGGAAAATGCTAATGTTGCATGTGTGTGTGTGGACTACCACCTACATGAAGAGATGTGAGGGTTTTTTCATTTTATTTTAACATGGATGGTAATAAATATTTATTTGATAAATATAAATGATATATATGAAATAACATTAATTATATAAGGGTTAGTTAATAGTTACTTTTCTTTCATTCCATCCATCAAGAAAATGGAATCAACATTCTTGCATACATATGGCTTACCATCTATATAAAAGTTGTAATTATATTAAAATCAATAACATATATGGGTTAATCTAAATTAACATAAAATGAATTTATATTATTTTTATATTATTTTTTAAATATTTGAGATGATAGAACCATGATAGATTAAAAGGATAAATAATACAAAACAAAAACATACATGAAAAACAAAGTGGGTATTAACCAAAACATAATTTTAACAAATGAGTTGTTAATAATAAGGCAATAAAAGATCATAATTAAATTATATATAGTATGATATATATGAATATGTTAATTTAATATATTTAAAATAAACCAATATTTATTATACATGAGTTTATAATGTTTATTAAGGAAGTAAAGACATAAGGTAAGAGATTTATATCAAACTCTTATTTTTTCGGAAACATGATTAATTTTCCAATTGATTATTTTTTGTGTTTATTATACATAACATGAATGTATTTTAATACCCTTACCATGATATTTAATTTATATACATATCGATATAATATTCCAACTTTCACTGGGATTACAATTCATAAGTTGCTAAAGTGATAAATGTTTCTTGTCACAATTTCACTTTTCTGGATTAAATTTATCATAGTGAAATGATAAGATCTAACTCTAAATCAACTGACGATTTTTCTCATGATATTGTTATTTCTTTCATTTTCCACTCTTTAAGTAATCATGATACCATGATAATGTGTTTTTAAAAGCATCCACTTTGTTTATCTCTTTAATCAAAAATCTGTTTTCATTAATATAAATGTTTTCAATAAAAATAATGAAATATTTTTCATTTATATAATGATTATATAAATTAGTTTTAAACATTTTATATTTTTTAAAAAAAATTATTTCAGTGAAATCTTCATGCAATTTTAAAAAAATGTACTTTTTAACTTTTTACAAATGTTTGAAAGGAATGTATTGTTTTAACTTCTACGAGGTTAAAAGAGTGTTCTACCATCATGAACATTATTTTATTTAAAAATTAAATTAAAATATTATAGGTTTATTTTAACATAAAATTATTTATATATTATTTTAGAAATTTATAGTTTCAAAAAATTATTTTCTTTGATATATTATTTTCCTCGTGAAATGTTTCAAGTGATCATTCAAAATCACTTTCCATATAAGATTACATATTCTGGTGTTAATTATTGTTTATGTGAGATATTATTTGATGATTACATTCTTAATATTTATATGTATTTTTAATGATTATTTTTCTGATATTTTTAAGAATCCTATTTATCATCCATTGTTTATTCTATGATGAATTGATAAAATGTCTATAAACCCATTTTATTTATTGGGATTATTATGTGATAATATGATAAGTGTTTTATGATCTTTTGGTATACATATGCATATGTTTTAATATTTCAATGGTAGTTACATTATAAATCACGTATGGTGGTTATGTTATATCCAATTAGGGTGGTAATTTTATAACAAATGATGGTGTTTACATTGTAACAAGTGAGATGGTCAAGTTTTAATAGAATATGGCTCAGACTAGAATTATACAGCCCTCTAATTTATTGGGTAATTATTGACATCCCTTGAGATAAATATGACTATAATGGGTAGTGAACCTAGTTAAATAATGGACTCTATCCACTATGATATTATTTTGTGTGATCCTTTACTGCTATGATGGTTTATAGAGAGAACCAAATCCAATATGATAGCTATGGAAATGAACCTTGACTTTTATGGAAATGATGATCTATGTTTAGATATATGGCAGGAATATAATTCTTATACCAATGTTATGTTCACATCGATCATGTTCTTTGATTCCATTATGATTCATGTATTAGGAACTACCAAGAATTATACCATGACTCTAGTTAATGATTTTTAATATGTTTGGTATGGTATTCAAATGATAAACTCATATTCACATACCCTTATACTCATGTTATGATTATTTGATAATTGATATCTCATTTTTTTACAATTACAGAGTATCTTAGAACACTATTTCTTATTTTTCCATTCCCCATAGTATCAATAATTGTCTTCTTTAACATATGTTCAATAATTTTAGTATTTATGAATTAATTATTGGGATAAGAAATAGTTCACTTATGAAACATTTATTTATGTATTTTTATTTCCAAAGTCTCCAGAGCAACATGATAATGTAATGGGTTGTAATTTTAGGTAATGAATAATCATTTATTATGTTGTAATATCTATTATTGAAAAAAAATCACTATAGTTTATATTAAATAACTGTCTATTTAAACTATTGAAACTATGAAGAGAAAACCTATGTGATAACCCTTAGGATAATCCTATGTATCAGATATTGTCCTTAGTTATGGTAAATAAATGGGTGTTTTTTTCCAAGAAACCATCCGTTTCTGGATACTACAAGTGGATATCAATCTAGAAAATTTGTACTTATGGGTAATAACTTCGAAAACAGAACATCATGTTTCACCTGATCATCTCCTGGCGAATGAATGTTGGATTTGATACACGCATGGTTTTACACTTCCTTATAATGTGCTTTTGAAATTTACAAACTCTTTATAAAAAATGATGAAGGATTTGTATAGATTATGACCCTGAATAACCTTTGTTAAACCTAAGGTTCCATGGATTCAAAATAAAGGGTCATGATTTAGACACACTATAAATTATTTTTCCTGATTATTTAGTTTCCCGCTATGAATATTAATGCTTACAATATACAATTTTTTACTCAAATGTTGGAACCCCAAATAACCATGTTAATGCTGAATGTTATATAAAATGAAATGATTGTCCTCTTGAAAACCCAAATTTTATTCGTTTTGGAATGAAAAACTCCATTCCTATGATCACACAACATTCTAAATATATGAATCATAATGAACATATAAAGGAGAAAAGGAAGGGAAAAAATTATTTTGAGTCCTTCCTGAGTAAATGTCCACCTTCTACTAGTGGTTCTGTTGATCTTTTATTTTCAATTAGTGGATTAGTACCGTTAAAATGATATTTTACATTCTCTAGTGTAAAAAACATGAATAATTAATTTTAGATGATGATCATTTAGAAGGAAATGTGGGTCAATTGTGGACTCTTAATGAGAATATGAGGAAACCATAGGAAATTGACTCCATGTAGTGGGTTGAGATTAATACTATATTTATTAGTAACTAATTACAACATATTATATGCAGTGGGATGGAGAATAAATTTATTGAGCTCAAGTATAAGGAAAATGAATCTATTTGTATTTATGAGGCTATATTTAAATACATGTGTTGTATGCTTAAGGTTTAATCAGCACCGCTAAAAGAAAAATTGAACCATTATTTTATGGCTTAAAACTAAGTCACTGAAAGATGATAGTTATAAGATATTTTAGAAACAATTAATTAATATTTCGATCTGTGATCACGTTAGAAATGGAAATTTTATATTCCCATCATTCTCATGGGTTTTATAAGAAAACGATGATTAAGAATCATGAGAACATGAAAATATCACATAGTGCAACAAAAGACCAATCCTGTCCACTAAACATGGGTTGAAACATCATGGGAATTTATTAAGTGGCATAATGATTTATTTAAATTTTGAAAAAGTTTACAAAAATCTAATGAATGTCTACAGGTGGTGAAAAGACAAGTTGTTACAATAGATGAAATAAATGTTCCAACCCATGCACCACCCATGATCTAATGTTTCAAATTAAAGGATTATAGAAATTATACTAACAGGTATATGTATATTAATGTTTCTTATGATCATAATCATATAAATCCTAATCCTAAAGAAAAAGTGTTATCACATGAGATCACAACTACTGATGTGTCATACAAGAATGACTTCGTGAAAATTATACATATCATTCACTCCAAAAAAGATAATGTATTATTTGATTCCTTGTTAATCCAATCATTTATATATAAATAATTTTCCAAGGGTTTCAAAATTACATCCGAACAATTATATTATTAATGAGTTGTCAAAAAAACATAATGGTAATATTATCACCTCACTAATCTATCATTCCTCTCCATTTGGATTTTATGGGAATGTTCTTCTAAAAAACATGTTATTCTCCCTCAGGTTGAATTTATAGTAATCATTGAAATGGATTGTTTTTCACTATATTAATCCCACATTAATTTATAAGGAATGTAAATCAATTTTTACATTCCAAACTATCCTATGATTTTCTATATGTGTGTCAATACATAAGAAATTATTCTAGAAATCACATCCATTGTATGGGTCTTAATTCTAATTTAAATTTGGAATTTAACACAAATAGTTAGGGAGACACTAAATACCAATGATACTCTAATTGTGCGAGATTTTGTTATGAATTGTTACATTATTTTCCTATTCTTACTTCAAATCATGAATTTTAGTTTTCAATTGAACTCATACCATGTTTGACACCCATTTCCAGTACTCCCTATAGGAGGTCCCAGATTGTAACACCCCATGCTTCCATTGTACGCTTCTCTTGCAATAATGCAATTTCTTGCGCTGTACGCAACATTGAGTTCTATCACACCACGAACAATCAAACTAGCTGTTATGAATAGTAATACCCACTTTTTGAAATTTTATAAATTTTATTTTTCAAAATTGACTTCATTTTTTAATTCATAATATCAAAATTATCTTAGCCAGAATTTTTTGTAATTTTCTAAAAACATTCATTTTTTTATGAATAGGAAAAAACACTGAGTTATTTTTTTAAAACAGAATTTTTATTCAAATAATTATTTATTTTATTTAAAATTTTTAGGTCAATATAGATACACAATACCTATATAAGTTCAATGTAATTCATTTTATTCAATTTATAATAATTTAGATATAGATAATTTTAATAATCTTTTTACTGCCTTTTACCCACCTCCTTAGAGCATTTACAAATTTGAATAAAACTTAATTTTACCACTTCTGTGTGTTGAATTTAGAAAATACAAGAGACACTAATGAATAAATTAGGTAAAATTACGTTATATAAGATGAAAATAATTCTAGGTGAATAGTAACTGTTGACTTTTATTTACCATGGTTAAAAGTAAATAAGGTAATTAAATGTACAAATAAAATTATAATTAACCTAACACATGTCCTTATTATATTTGATAAAGGTAATTAGCCCAAAAACAACCTTAGGAATATAATATGATCCCCTTTGGTCCATTGGGATTCGATTAGGACATTTATTATTATTTAATTTAAAGAAGTGTTAAAAGTGTTAAATTCATGTTTTTTAACTAAAACATTTTGAATATAGGGTTATACATAATATAAATTCAACTATAAATATTCATAGGAAATATTAAAATATTTCCTAGATAATAATATTTTATTTAATACTTTTAGAAATTAAATAATTATAATTATTTATTACATAATGATGATGTAGTAATTACCTTATGAATGAAAAATTAAAATAATTGATATTAAAAATATCAAAATAAATGTAGTTTAAAACTTTTGATAAATTCCACTAATTTTATATATTAACACAAAATGTTATGGTTGATGAAATAAATTTTTTTCTAAGTAATCATGTTTTTATGACTTTATGAAAAACAAAATACCAAATAGTGTCAAAATTGACAAAAAACAATTTTAAAACAAGTATAATATTATTAGTTGATATAGTATTCTTAAAAATCTAATATTCAGTCAAATGACTTATATAATTATAGTTATATGATTATTTAATCACTTTAGGTTCTATTGTATTTATATTGTATGTTTATTAACAAATTATTATAATAATACAAGAATACATGGTAAAAGTTAAATGATTTAACAAAGTGTTAAATCTAAATGGTAAGGTTAATATAGTGACTAAAACCTCCCTAAAACCTGTTGGTTGAGAATTTTTAGACCCATATCTACCTTATCCACTAAATAAATCATTTTGGAGTCATTAAAAAACGAAAATTATTTTATTATAAAATAATATTTCAATCTTTCCCTAAGGTGCCCCTCACATATCTTATAAAAGGTCACTTCCCCTTCCCTCAAATTCACACCTCCAAATGCATTTGGCTTGGCCAACCCCTGACCAAATATACTCCCAACATCCCTCAATTCATGCTATTGGCCTTATTTTGATCATAAATCCAACCTATGTATCCCTTTTGACCAACTCAAAAGGAATCACCCGATGAAGAGGAAAATATTTTATCACCTCTTTCCTGATCATTTCTTCTTCCACTTCCTCTTTAATTTATTATCCATTGTAAAATAATACCTAAAGTATCTTATATATAATTTTATGTAATTATAAAAAATTAACAACCAAATTACTTATTATATCCATCCTATGAATGACAAGTCACCATACGTGCGTACGTACGGCTTACCATCTCCACGTCCTGGTGTAGTTGTTATTCAATACATTATTTTTTGTATGGGTATAATGATGATGTATAATTATTTTAAATAATAAATATAAAATTTTAATTATTATTTATATATTATGTTCCATCCCTTTACATATGATCTTATCATCAAAAGAATGATATTGTCGTTCTTGTCTACATACGGATTACCATCTCCACGAACGGGATGAGATTCATTCCCCATCGTAATCATTGAAGAATAATTTTCATTCGATGATTAAAAATAATATTTAAAGAACTTAATATCATCATGGATATGAATCAAATACATCCTATCAATAACAAACATGACTTACATAACAAAACATATAATGTAAAATTAATCAGTTAACAACTGAAATGGTGATAATAATAAAATATTATTATCAATGCAATATTAGATGATCATATATGATATCATATTTATGTATGTGGTTCTTATATAATTTAATAAAAATTATTTAACTATTATGCAGGAGGTTAACATACCCTTGACCAAGGAAAATTACAAGGTAAGAGTTAATTCTATAATCTCATCATTATCTGAGATTGTTTATATGAAATTAAATATTGGGACCTCTTTATCATCCACATCCGTGTTTTCGTAAAAAGTTATTTTAAAACATTATTACAATTTACTAGAGTACAGGTTAATGATATTTATACCCTTATTTGACCTTATACGTTTGGAAAGGAATCTTTCTGTCATTTTCCAAATAAGATACTTTATGACCTTTTCGACAAAATTAAGGTAAAAATGTTTTTTGAGTTATACGGTTGGTGTAGATATATTAATCCATTATAAAATCGTAAAAGAGTCTATTACAAGCAAATAATATTTTTTCCAAATTACTGTTTTCAATTATAAATACATTATTTCTAAATATAATGAGATATTTTTCTGAAATAGTTTTGATTTCATCTATGTCAACATCCTTTAACGGATTTTATACTTGTTTGAAGATGATTTATTATGATACCAATATTCCATATTGTATTGATGGGTTTGTGTTATGTTTGACTATGGATGTGTTATTTTTATACCATTCATGGTTTATGGATAAATTATTGACACTTCATATTCTAGTTTTAAAATGAATTTTTATGTTATGTTTAAACCTTTTCATACGAGGAATGCATTGGACCTAGTAATTGTCGGGTGTAGCCTGCAATTTCTCATTAATGCATCGGTAGGTCTCATGAGACAAACTAGTGTCTTTTCAAAAGGCCTTAACAAAATTTTATTTTTTTTCTTGGCAAAAGGCCTTCACTATGTGGTTATGAAGTCTGACATTATGAATTTCATCATAAAGAATTTTCATATTTATATTATATGTGATTATTCTACAAGTATAATATACATGTGAATAAGTAAATGGAATTATTCTGATTTATATTTCCCATATTATAATGAACTTTAAGTTTAAAAGGATTTTTTAGTATTATACATAGCATTAAATGATTAGGATTATTTATGAAAGTTTCTGGTATATTATTATCCTTACTGGGAATCTGAGATCACCCCTTTATATGTTTTATTTTTCCAAGGATGCGAAGAAGTATATTATGACGGATCTTCCAGGATAGTCTACAAGATATAAGTGTGGAAAATAGAGATGATGTTATTGTTTTTTTCTCATTTGATAATGTAATGTAACAATTCTAAATGTATCTAGTACTTCCAAGGCTACTAAACTAATAGATCATTCAAGAGTTGACCTTTTGTGATCTTGCCAATGTTAAGTCATAATGCACCGACTCTAGGTAACTTGGGTCAGGGTGTTACAGTTGGTATTAGAGGATTTTTGGAACATAACCTGGAAACTATAATTAAAAAAACTTTGATTATAGAACATTACCCTATGATAGACTTTGAGGATTAGTATAGAAGAACTTCCTAGAATTTTTGTTATGTAGAGATTTTTTTATTTTCTAAGAAATACATTCATGTCTGGATATGAGCAGGTAGATGTGGCTCTGGTACAAATGTACCTAAGATTGAAAACTCCAACAAGGAGTTTTGGGCTTGACCCGAGGTATCCTGGTACACAACAATGGGCCTTTCTACTCTCTTGGTTATGACAGTCCTGGGGGATATGCTTAAGATAATCCAAATTTTCTATACAAACTGTTATGAAGAATTTATGAGTATATACCTCCTCAAAGAAAACATTTTTTTATGATTATGGATTATATCCATAAACAGTTCTATTTATGTTAAGTGTTTTACAATATTGTAATTATGTATTTCAATTCACAAACTAATCTATTGTGTGCCATTATTTAGAAATGTCCCCTAGTTGTAGGAATGGAAACCGTATAAACACACATAATCCATGTAGGGATTTCCCTCCTACTCAAGATAATTATAGAGGATTTGGTGATGCAACATGTTCTGATCAGCTTATCACCATACTAGGGCAACTCACTCAGGATATGAATAATAACCTAGCCCATATGGAGCAACCTGATCCCCAACGTGGAGGATCAATGTTAGACCACTTTATGAGGAAAAATCCACCAAAATTAAATTGGAATACCAAACCATTTTTAGCTGAGAAGTGGATAAGTTTCTTGTAATATCCCAAGATTTTATGAGAAATATTATTTTTAATTACCTTGAATTCTTGTGTTGTACGCTACGCAAATATTAGTTTGTACTATACGCAACACTGTATTAGCTTGTAGTATACGCAACACTATTCTTAGCTAGTGTTACACAATATTTCAAGTTTGTTTTGTGGAAATTATTCTATGCAACATTAAGTATAGATTTTGTTTAATGTATAAATGAAATAAGTTTTGATTATGTTATACGCAACAACAAACAGATATTTCACTACACGCAGCCCTGACTTGGCTTACATTACACGCAATCAAGACTTTCTTCGATAGCGTGTGTAGTACGCAATACCAAGTTTCACTAAACGAGATATTATTATAATTTTATTATTAACTAGCCGTTATGAATAATAATACCCACATTTTGAAATTTTATATTTCAAAATGGACTTAATTTTTGGATTCGGAATATCGAAATTTTCCTAGGGTGAAATTTTGGTATTTTTCTGAAAACTTTCAATTTCTGATGAATAGTGAAAACACTGAGTTACTTTTCAAAAAATTGACTTTTTTTTAAATAATTATTTATTTTATTTAACTTTATTTTTGGTAAAAATTGATACATAATACCAATATAAGTTCAATGTAATTTATTTGATTAATTTTAATATAATTTTAGATATATAAAAATTTTATTGTACTTTTCACCGTCTTTTACCCACCTCCTAGGAGAATTTGAAAATTTACATAAAACATAATTTTACCACTTCTGTGAATGGAATTTCAAAAATCTGAGAGACACAGCTGATTTTAGTAAGTAAAATGTGGTTCAATTTGATAAAAATAATTTTTGGTGAATAGTAACTTTTACTTTTATTTACCATGGTAAAAAATAAATAGGGTAATTAAGGGTAAAACTGATTTTATTATTACCCCAACACATGTCCTAATTCTATTGGATAAGTTTAATTCGACCAAAAACAACTTTAGGAATAAAATATGACCATTCAGGTCCACTTGGTTAAGATTAAGACACTTATTATTATTTTATTTAAAAAAGAGTTAAAATTGTTAAAATCAATGTTTACTAACTAAAACATTTTTAATATAGGGTTATAAATAAGATAAATTTGACTATAAATATTCATTAGAAAGCTAAAACGATTTCCCACATAATGGTATTTTATTTATAATATTTGGATTTTAAATAAGTTAATTTATATCTGACACAATGATGCTGTACTAATTACCTTTTCAAGGAAATATTAACATAATTGATATTATAAATAGTAAAATAAATTTAATTTGAGACTTTTTATAAATTCCGCTAATTTTATAGGTTAATATTACATGTTAGTATTAATTTAATAAACTTTTTTTTAAATAATCAGGTTGTTATGATTTTCAAAAAAAATCAATTACCAAATAGTGTCAAAATTGACATAAAATAGTTTTTTAAGAAATTATTATATTATTAACTGTTATTGTATTCCTAACAATATAATGTTTAGTTAAATAACTTAGATAACGATATATATATTAATAATGAACCACTTGGGGTTATTTTGACTTGTTATAGTATGTTTATTGACCATATAGCGTAAGAAAACAAGAAGAAACGGTAAAAGTTAAATTATTTAACTTAGAGTTAAATCTAAATGATAAGGTTATAATAGTAACCTAAACATGTCCAAATTATATTGGATTAGAGTATTTCGACCCATCCACACCTTATATTATAATTAAATCAATTTGGAGCTATTTAAAACCGAATATAAATTTATAATAAAATAATATTTGGAGTTTTTGCAAAGGTTCCTCTCTCCTCACTTATAAAAGGGCACCTCCTACCTCTCATATTTACACAACTTTGAGCATTAAAGATCGGCCAGACCCTGAAAATTTCTTTTCTCCACATCCCTAAAAACATCTTAGAGGTCCTGGTCTTCTTCAAATACCAACCCTAGTTCCCTAAGAGGATGTTAAGAAGAGGTGCGTCAAAGAAGAGGTCATATCCATTATCGATCCCTTCCCATTTATTTCTTCTTCAACTTATTCTTCTTTAGATGTTTCATTATAAAGTAATAAAATATGTATTAATAATATACTGATATGTTATTATAAATATGAAACAACCCCATTTCACCTTCTATCCATCCTACAGAAAATGAAATCACTGCGTGTGCGTACGTACAGAATATAGTCTCCACGCCATGGTGTAATCTGTTTTCCACAACCACCTTACTTGGATGGGTATAATGGTGTAAATAAATAACTATATATTATTCTTTTAAAGTTATAATGATTCTGAAATACTATACAAACACTTCAATATAATTCCATGATCATGAGAATGATATCATCGTTTGTGCGTACGTACGGACTACCGTCTCCACGACGCAATGGGATTCATTTCCCATGTTAACAATTAAAGAATGATTATAAAGTATATATAATAAGTAATTATGAAATATATGACATAATATTTCTACTGGATTTATGTATATATATATGTATGTCATCTACTTAATTCCATTCAATTCAATAAGGAAACAAAAACATCGTTCCTGCGTACGTACGACCTACCGTCTCCATGAACGGTGTATTTCGTTCCCTTTATAGATCTACCATATATATGTATATTCTGAATATATACTATATATAAATAATTTTTTATATTATGGAATTATGTAATAATGATCTAAGTAATCATATTAATGATTACAAGTTAGAACATGGACGGAAAATGAAATAATTTTACCCAAAACGCTATTTAACATGGAATTTACAAAAGAACAGGTAATATAAAGTCATATGTGAACTATATATGATATCATAACAATGAATATGATTATTTAATAAGTCAATTACATTATTTAAATCATTATACCGGAGGTTCAGATACGTACGAAGCATATTGGACCTAAGGTAAGGGATACATTTTCAATCTCATTGTTTATCCGAGATTGCTTATACGTAAGTATTTACTGGGGTTACGTTTATCATCCATGAATATGTGTTCTAAAAAATTCATAAAATGTTTACTATTCTTCCATGAATGTTTAAAGTCATTTTTACCCTTTATTTACTTTTTACCACATTGTATGAATGGAATCTTTTCTTTAGTTACCATATAAGGTACTTTTTGACTTTTCTGAACAACGTTGGAGGAGAATGTTATTTTTAACATATACGGCCTGAACGGATTTTTTCTTTTTCATATCACCTAATTTTCAAGAAGCTTCCTCTACATGATTTCATGGTTATTTTCAATAAAATCCTTTTCTTTTAAAATTTTGTGGAATTTTGTGAAAATAAAATGATTTTTAAGGAGAAAGGATATTTTCCTCAAGAATTTATTTCAAGTGTTTTATCAAAACCATTTTCCATCTAAGATGAAATTATTTCATATATGTATGTTTCAAGTATAATGTCTCTATGATATACATGGTTTCACTTTTCTTATGATGAAATATCCAGTTGTTTTATATGGATTATGTTATGATGGGATGATGTTTATGAAACCCATTTTATTCTTTGGGTTATGATGAATGTTTTAAGTTTATTTTGTGGCACAAGTAAAAATGATTTCATTATGAGATGGGTGGGACCTATATATCCCTCAAATGCATTGGGTAAAGATTTATATCTCATGAGATAGACATGGCTGGAACGGTAAGTTAATTTGGTTCAGTAATACATGACTGGAATGAGGAGTGAACTCGATTCAGAAAGGGACTTTTTCCACTAAGATGGTCTTGGTAGCAATGCCTTGGCTACTATGGAAATCACATCATGTTATTAATGTTTTCCACAATAAAATGTTTTATTCCCATGCTATTTTAGTAGGACTAATGTTTCTTTATGATTTATTCCTTACGTATTGCCATGTTTTATGTCATTGCTCAAGATCTTGATGTTTAAACATTGTGTTCATGTTTTTAAGTTCAAATGTATATGGTTTGTTTTATTTTATCCACGCTTACCCTTACTGAGAAATTGAGCTCACCGTTTATATGTTTTCTTTTCCCCGTGATATAAAGAAAGGTTTTTAGGTAATAAAACAAAAAGGGGAAGATCTTTATTGGAGATGTTGACGATCTTTCACCGTGAATAGAAGATTATGTTCTGAGTTTCCAAAGACACTAAACTATTACGGTCCTTTGGTGTTTGTTTTTGTTATGTATTAAGTATTCTGAAAAATTAATGTAATGTCCATGTATGTAAAGCTTTGGGTCTCTACAGTTGGTATCAGAGGAAAGGTTTAGTTAACCTTTGAAAACTAGGATGTGAAAAATTTAGTGAGATCCCTATAGATATTTCTATGTTATGTCTAGAGATGTCCCTAAGGATAAGTATATGTATAGGTTATAGTCCTAGAATTATGGTAATGATATTATAATTAAACCTAAGATGTTATATATTGAAGGTACTCCCCCTTGATTATGATTTTTTCCTCTCACACTATTCTTTTTGGGTTTTACATGATGGCTGGAACCCGAAGGAACAGTGTTGATCAATGTAATGGACAATGCAACAATTGTCCTCCTAAAAAACCAATGTTATGGGATATGGAGTGCACAATCTTATTTATATACTTACACAAGCTATGAATCATTCCGGACTTCCCAATGAGCAGATAAAGGAGCAACATTTTGTTGAATCCTTCATGAGGAAGCATCCATCTTCATTCAGTGGGTCTTCTGATCCATTAGTGTCTAAAAATAGATCAGTACAACTGAAAGGATATTTTTCAGTTATACAATGTTCTGAGCATGATAAAGTCATCTTAGCAGTATATCGTTTGGAAGGTGTTGCTGATCAATGGTGGAATCTTATCAAGAATACGAGGCAAAGAGATGAAATTGAGTCCATGGAATGGGATGAGTTCAAGAACATATTTTTCTATAAGTACTTCCCTCGTATTCATTGAACAAAGATGGATAAAGAGTTTCTTGAACATAAGAAAAAGGATGATGAATCTATTGGTATATACAAGGGGAATTTTACAAAGCTTTCAAGGTATGCATCTGGATTTATCATTCAACCAGAAAGCAAAGTTGATCGATTCTTCCTGTGGCTTAAAGCCAAGTCTTAGAATGGAATTAGCGATAAGAGACTTCAGTAGATATGAAGAAAGTGTGTGTTGTGCTATCAAGGTAGAACTGGAAGTTGGTTTTACACATCCATCTCTTGTTTTTTACAAGAATCAAAAGATGGTGTTCAAGGAAAAATCTCAGAACAACGGTGAAAAGAATATGAATGTTACTTTATGCTCAAAATGTGGAATGAAGCATGGTGGAGATTGTCTATACGCTACTAGAACATGTTTCAAGTGTGGAAAAGAAGGTCATCAAGTAGCTGAGTGCTGAATTAATGGGAAAAAGATTTCAAATGACATGAATAGAGAAAAGACATCAAAGAACTATCCACCAACACTTCAATGCTTCAAGTGCAAGGAAATGGGGCATTATTCTAATTAATTCCCTAATTCAAGGATTAATGATTATCAATGTGAGCAACCTCTTAAGGAAAAGGAAAAAGGGAAGTCACATGCGATCAGTATTTGCGATGTTGAATATGAAAATGATGTTGTGGAATTATTAAGTGTTTATGTAATGATATTTCAAAATAGTATCATTGAATCTCATTTATAGTACAACGGAATTTTTGAATATCTATGTACTGGTTTTCAATAATTGTATGTTACCGGTATCCATGAAAAGTGATTGAAATATTTTTTGGAAAGTAGTTGATATGCACATAATGAAGGGATAATTAGAATATAATATGTTTGATAGTATTCATGATCTCATAACTAAAATCAGGACAAAGTGATATCATGGTTTGAGTATATAGAAATTTTGGAATTTTGGGATGTGGAAAGAGTTAACTTTTGACAGCATTCATGTTTTTACTAAGGTTCAATGGATATTTATTTTTCAAGAGAATACATGATTAAGGAATTCACATGTTTGGAATGTGACCAACAAGATATATCATATGATAAATAATGTTATTCACATTCTTATTATGCGACCTTTCCAGTAATCATTTTCTGTATACTATGAGATTGGACAAATGTATTTTGGATAAGCCTAATGGATGGGATGAATTAAGTTAGACATAAGATAGTGTTGTTTAAGGCTATAACTTTTTTTGATATTATTTCATGGATGTTATAATAGGTTAGTTTTTGAAAAAGGAAAACCCATAGGATGGGCGACAACCCATCACGTCGGACAAGGCTGTGGGAATCGAACCCACAACCGATGTGCGACAGGACTTTATCGCCTACCCCTGGCCTACAGGAAGTCCCTGGTTAGTAGAAACAAGTTTTATATTAATAAGAGGTATGATAGATGAAGTATAAGTCCATTTTTGGAACCATATAAGAATAATATCACCATGGATGGAGTTATG
Source organism: Viscum album (assembly GCA_963277665.1). Taxonomy (NCBI): domain Eukaryota; kingdom Viridiplantae; phylum Streptophyta; class Magnoliopsida; order Santalales; family Viscaceae; genus Viscum; species Viscum album. The sequence goes on along the minus strand of CAUJRU010000026.1, from coordinate 627,159 downwards.
TATATAACTTTTGCTAACCATATGTTTGAGATAGATGAAATGACATAACATTCTATCGCATGATCCGCTAACACTTCATGGAAAACAAATTCAACTTCATTTCTTTAAGAGATGAAGTTGAAATTATTCAAGACATGAACAATAATGAGATTTTACCAAAATCAAGTAAGAATTTGTTTAAATTCAAAAGAATTTCAACATTAGGGAAATTATCTTGAAAGCCAAAAATGTTTTCCTAGTACTCTTATATCTGATGAATCAGATGGTACCTTAGATCATCACAAATCTATGGCTTTGTGATTGTTTTCTTTTTCATAGCCATGTTCTCTACCACTCTCCATCAGAACATGATGGTTAGATTTTTCTTCCATATCCATATTTTCAACTATGTTCTCCTATGTGGAATCCCAGTGATGAGTTAATCTGGGTAACCGTTACATTTCTAACTTTCCTTTTTTAAAATGAAGTTTTAGTATTCCTTTTTAAGATGCGGGGTTCTACGAATGAAACATTCAAGTAGTAAACCATTTAAAACCCCGACGAATTTCGAGGGCGAAATTCATTTTAAGGTGGGTAGAATGTTACAGCCTGAGATTTTATGAGAAATATTATTTTTAATTACTTTGATGTCTTGTGTTGTACGCTACACCAAGATTAGCTTGTACTATACACAACACCATATTAGCTTGGTGTATACGTAACACTATTCATTGATAGTGTTACACACTATTTCAAGTTCGTTTTGTGGAAATTATTCAATGCAACATTAAGTGTAGATTTTTTTTAATGTATAAATGAAATAAGTTTTGATTATGCTATACACAACACCAAACAGAGATTTCACTACACACAGCCCTGACATGGCTTGCACTACACGCATTCAAGACCTCTTCGATAGTGTGTGTAGTACGCAATACCATGTTTCACTAAACGAGATATTATTATAATATTATTATGAACTAGCCATTATGAATAGTAATACCCACTTTTTGAAATTTTATCTTTCAAAATGGACTTCATACTTTTTTGGAATATCGAAATTAGCTTAGGGTGAAATTTTGGTATTTTTCTGAGAACTTTCATTTTTTAAAGAATAGTGAAAACACTGAGTTACATTTTAAAAAACTGACTTTTTATTTAAATAATTATTTATTTTATTTAACTTTATTTTATGTAAAAATTGATACATAATAACAATATAAGTTCAATGTAATTAATTGGAGTCAATTTAAAATAATTTTAGATAAATAAAAGTTTTATTGAACTTTTCACCGTCTTTTACCCACCTCCTATGAGAATTTGCAAATTTACATAAAACATAATCTTACCACTTCTATAAATTGAATTTCAAAAACTCGAGAGACAAGGTTGATGCTAGTATGTAAAATGTGATTCAATGTGATAAAAATAATTTTTGGTGAATAGTAACTTTTCACTTTTATTTAGCACGGTAAAAATTAAATAGGGCAATTAAGGGTAAAAATGATATTATTATTACCCTAACACATGTACTAATTCTATTAGATAAGTTTAATTCGACCACAAACAACCTTAGGAATAAAATATGACCATTTAGGTCCACTTGGATAATATTAGGACACTTATTATTATTTTATTTAAAAAAGAGTTAAAATTGTTAAAATCAATGTTTAATAACTAAAACATTTTTAATATTAGGATATAAATAAGTTAAATTATAATATAAATATTCAATAGATATATAAAAATATTTCCTACATAATGGTATTTTATTTATAATTTTTTGACTTTAAATAATTTAATTTATATATGGCACAATGATGATGCAATAATTACCTTTTTAAGGAAATATTAACATAATTGATATTATAAATACCCAAATAAATGTAATTTGAGACTTTTATAAATTCCAATAATTTTATAGGTTATTATGACTTGTTATTATTTATTTAATTAACTTTTTTTGAACTAATCCGGTTATTATGATTTTCAAAAAAATCAATTACAAAATAGTGTGAAAATTGACATAAAATAGAATTTAAAAAAAATTATTATATTATTAATTGTTATTATATTTATAAAAATATAAGGTTAGTCCAAATGTCATAGATAAGGATATATATATTAATTATGAACCATTTGGGGTTCTTTTGGATTGTTATAGTTAGTTTATTAACCATATAGTGTAAGAAAACAAGAAGATACGGTAAAAGTTAAATTATTTAACTTAGAGTTAAATCTAAATGATAAGGTTAAAATAGTAACCTAAAATTGTCCAAATTCTATTATATGAGATTATTTCGACCCATACCCACCTTATTTTCTATACAAATCAATTTTGAGCTATTAAAATCCGAATATGACTTTATAATAAAATAATAGTTTGAGTTTTTCTAAAGGTGCCCCTCTCCTCCCTTATAAAAGGGAACCTCCTCCCTCTCATCTTTACACAATGTTGAGCCTTCAAGATCGGACAAACCCTTCCAATTTCTCTTCTCCACTTCCCTAGAAACATCCTAGAGGTCCTGGTATTCTTCAATGACCAACCCTAGTTCCCTAAGAGGAGGTTAAGAAGAGGCGCGTCAAAGTAGATGAAATATCCATTACCGATCCTTTCCAATTTCTTTCTTCTTAAACTTCTTCTTCTTTAGTTGTTTCATTATAAAGTAATAACATAAGTATTAATTATATACTGATATGTTATTATAAATATGAAACAACCCCATTTCACCTTATATCCATCTTATGGAAAACAAAATCAATGCGCGTGCGTAAGTACGGAATACCGTCTCCACGCCGTGGTGTAATATGTTTTGCACCACCACCTTACATGGATGGGTATAATGGTGTAAATAAATAAATATATATGATTCTTGTAAATTGATAATTATTCTGAAATATTATACAAACACTTCAATACAATTCCATGATCATGGGGATGATATCATCATCTGTGCGTACGTACGGACTACCGTCTCCACGACGCGATGAGATTCAGTTTCCATGTTAACAATTAAAGAATGATTATAAAGTATATATAATAAGTAATCATGAAATATTTGACGTAATAATGCTACTGGATTTATTTATATATATATGTATGTCATCTACTTAATTCCATTCAATTCAATAAGGAAATGAAAACATCATTAATGCATACGTACGACATACCGTCTCCATGAATGGTGTATTTATTTTCATTTATCGATCTACTATATATATGTATATTCTGAATATATACTATATATAAATCATGTTTTATATAATGTAATTATGTAATAATGATCTAAGTAATCATATTAATGATTACAAGTCAAAACACGGAAGATAAACGAAATGATTTTACCCAAAACGCTATTTAACATTTAATTTACAAAAGAACTGGTAATATAAAGTCATAAGTGAACCATATATGATATCATAAAAATGAATATGATTCTGTAATATGTCAATGACATTATTTAAATCACTATAAAGGAGGTTCAGATATGTATGAAGAATATCATACCTAAGGTAAGGGATAAACTTTCAATCTCATTTTTTATCCGAGATTGCTTATACGTAAGTGTTTACTGGGGTTACATTTATCATCTATGACCATGTTTTCTAAAAAAAATTCATAAAATGTTTATTATTCTTCCATGAATGTTTGAAGTCATTTTTACCCTTTATTGACTTTTTACCACATTGTATGAATGTAATCATTCCTTTAGTTACCATATAAGGTTCTTCTTGACTTTTCTGACAAAAGTACGAGGAGAATGTTATTTTTAACTTATACGGATTGAACGGATTTTTACAGTTTCAAATCGCCTAATTTTCAAGAAGCTTCCTCTTCTAGTTTTCATGGTTATTTTAAATAAAATCCCTTTCTTTTAAAATTGTATGGCATTTTGTGAAAAGAAAATTATTTTTAAGGAGAAAGGATATTTTCCTCAAGAATTTATTTCAAGTGTTTTATCAAAACTATTTTCCATCTAAGATGACATTATTTTATATGTGTATGTTTCAAGTATAATTTCATTATGATTTAAATGGTTTAACTTTTATTATGATGAAAAATCCATTTGGTTTATATGGATTATCTGATGATGGGATGATGTTTATGAAACCCATTTTATTCTTTGGTTTATGATGAATATTTTAAGTTTATTTTGTGGCACAAGTAAGAATGATTTCATTATGATGTGGGTGGGACCAATATCTCCTTTTAAGGCATTGGGTAATGATTTATATCTCATTAGATAGACATGGCTGGAACGGTAAGTTAATCTGGTTCAGTAATACAGGACTGGAACGTGGAGTGAACTCAATTCAGAAAGGGACTTTTTCCACTAAGATGGTCTTGGAAGCAATGACTTGGCTACTATGGAAATCATATCATGTGCTTAATGGTTTCCACAATCACATGTTTTATTCACATTCTATTTTATCAGGACTAATGTTTCTTTATGGTCTATTCCTTACGTATTTCAATTTTTTATGTCATTGCTCAAGATCTTGATGTTTAAACATTGTGATCATGTTTTTAAGTTCAAATGTATATGGTTTGTGTTATTTTATCCATGCATACCTTTACTGAGCATTTGATCTCACCCTTTATATGTTTTCTTTTCCCCAGGATATAAATAAAAGTTTTTAGGTAAGAAAACAAAAAGGGGAAGATCTTTATGGGAGATGTTGATGATCTTTCCCCATGATTAGAATATTATCTTCCGAGTTTCCAAATACACTAAAATATTATGGTCCTTTGGTGTTTGTTTTTGTTATGTATTACGTATTCCTCAAAAGTAATGTAATGTACATGTACGACATGATTTGGGTCTCTACATTTCTTAGAGAAGATATTTCATGCTCTTGGGAGTAGGGAAAGGGAAAAGGTTGTCATTGTTGTTTATCGTCTCACAGGAGATGCAGATCAATGGTGGTCATTGATTAGAAACACAAAGGAAGATGAAGAAGTAGAAAATATGGAATGGAGTGCGTTTAAAGATCTCTTCGTAGAAAAATATGTTCCTCATGACCATCTAGTTGATATGGAATTAAAATTTCTGAGTCCTAGGAAAAAGGTGGATGAGAATGTCACAAAGTATGAGGCTAACTTTACAAGGTAAGAAAGGCATGTTAATGATTATATGAAACATCCCATGTTTTTATAAAAATAAATAGAAATTAGTGGAAACTTTTTTTAAGTAGATATTTTTAATTATCCTTTAAAACATAAGTTTTCTACTTCTATGTTCTGAATTTCAAGAAACTGTCCTCTATAATTGTATTTAATATGTTATTTGGAGTCTATTGAAACCAACTTTTCTTTTTGGTGAAAAGTAGAAAACCCTTATGAATACTAATATGAATAGTAATATGACCCTAATGAATAGTAATTTTATTATTATTTTTATTTTATTTAGGCATTATGATCATAGCATCTAAGTTAATTTTTCATTGTGATATAGAAGTAGTTACAAAATTAGAATTGTTAATTTTAGAATTAAGTGTGATTTAATTTTGAAATTAAATAAATAATATTTAGAAAATTATTTTCAAAAATGGAATTCATTTTTGAAATCTACACATCGATAAATGTTTAGGGTCAATTTTGCGAATTTTTCTGAAACAGTTGATTTTTCGGTGAATAGTAAAAAATACAGTTTTAGTTTTGGTGTGTTAATTACATCATTAATGATATAATAATGATGTCATAAATCTGGTCGACTTATGTATAGTTAAATACAATATGAGGTGTCCTAAGTGGCTTATACCAAGAGCAAATAACATGGGCAATCCCATTCTTTTTCAAATACCACTCATGAGGAGTCCTTCGAAAAATATTAAAATAATCCACCACTTTTCCTATAAATACCAACTCTTAACTTCATTTAATTCATTACCAAATATCTCTCAATGAGTCTCTGGCCCTCTTACCTTCATAGCATCCCTCCCAATGTTTCTTTACTCCCAAAAGGTCCCAACCTTCATGTTCTAATGGTTACTCTACAAGGTAAGAAAATTTTCAATTTCTTTCATTTTCCATTCATGTTGTCTTTTATGTGGTATACATTTCATGTTTCAATACCATGTAATTATTTACTTCTTATTAATGATATATTCAGAATTATTATTAATTTATGAATGTGTGACCCTTGTCCCCTCTCTTCATAATGCTTTTTAAAACCCTATCGCATAACCTTTAGGCTATCGAATATTTGTACAAAATTTCTCACTTATTATTTTATTTTGAGTTCCTTCCTTATTCTTTCTTAATATCCCCGGACCCAAGAGGGATGGAATCTCCAGAAATAATTTATATTTTGGATTTTATCATGTTTGGGGAAAATTTATCATCATTATTCTTATCCTCTCCCACTTATTTAAAGAATAATGACATTGTCAGTTTGTGTCGAATTATCAACATCGTGCATGATGTGATTTCAATTACCATTAATTTTTTCAAGTATGGTCATGAAACCATTTATATGGTTGAACTAGGTTATAATATATTTTCATTGACTCACCCATGGTTCTGGAATTTTTATTACTCATGGTTCTAATTTATAAGACAAAACAAGGTTGTTATTATCAAACAACCACTAAAATGATCTAAACGGACATCATTAATGTTCTAAATTATGAATCATCCTCATGTAAGAATAAAAATTATGAATGGAATAATTCATGTTACTAGATATATGTAAATACTTCTCCAGTCCAATTCTGAAGTTTCACTTCCAATCGACAAGAATGTCCACCGTGAACCATCATAGAAATCATGTAAAGAATTCACCCAAAAAACAGTGCAAGGAGAAAAATACTAACAATTAAAGGTTGAAATGATTTTATGGAATGATAATATAAGATGTTTAAAACAAGAAAATGTTTCTTTAAAAAATTAATAACATTATTTTAACCATTATAAATAAGTTTTAAACAAGTTGGAAGTAAGACAAAACCCAATGTAAGGGAATTCTTAACTCGATTTCCATTCTTTGGGTTGACCATCTACTTTATTATTTATGTGATATATAAATTATTTGTGTGAGAATTTCTATTTATATTATGTTTTATTATGTGTATTTACAGTATATATAGATACTCCATCCCTTATATTAAGACTCTCTTAAATTGTATGATATTTATAAGGGGCTTTTCTTTAAAACTCGTCTTTTTAAATTCGGTTTTACGAAATTCCAAAGCAATGTTTTTATGGAATTATTAAAATTTTATTATTATGTTTTGGTTCTTTGGAATTACATATGATTAAGCTTGGGACCTATATTTCCCTCCAACTCATTAGGTATGAGTAGGATTGGGGTCGGCCATATGGTTACTCCAACTGTAACAACGATGGTTAACCAATGTAAGGTAGCCGTGAGGGTTACAAATTATAAGGTAACCAAGAATAGTTACAAGATTATGTAACTAATTCCCCAAGATAACATTATGTTTATATTTATGTTCTAATGTTTTGGGTGGATAATATGTAAATATCATGTTACACGAAGTATGTATATATGGGTGACAATGATCTCTTTTGAAAAAGTTTTCATACGTTACGAGTATTCATGGACTAATGTGCTCTTTCCTTCTTTTCCATCCCTTACTTAGATTGTGTTAACATACAATGTTTTTAAATGATTTTCACAGGTTAATTGATGTGTAATACAAGGAATTAAGTCATGTTAAATGTTGAAGAATTGTCATGGAGTCTTGTTTTATGTTTTAATGTTTTTATATTTTGAAAAAAATGGAAACTGTTTTTATGTTATCCAAATTGTAAAATGTGTAATGTTCTGAATATATTGTCCTAATTATAAAAATCTCTAAACATGAAAATATCATCAATGAAAAAGGAAGTGTTTTCATGAATAAATTCACGATTATGTATGTAATAAGGCCGGGTCATTATAGTTGATATTAGAGGATGGTTTAGATAACTTTAGGGGTTAGGGTAATGTTAATAGAATAAAAAAATGATTCTTACTCTATGTTTAATTTGAAATGTTTTACCATTTAAATATTACCATGTTGCTTCATCTATTACATGTTTTTTTAGAGTGGTTGTCCTCAAAAGGAACAGGGACTCTGAAGAGGAGAAGCATGAAAGAATGACATCCTTCTGGAACTACAGCCCGGAATGGTAGGGATTGGAACCGAGCAGTTTGTGACAGTAATGGCTAAGCTAACGCGGGCAATAAATGGTGGTGGAATCCATGCCAAATAACCAATAGAAGTACCATAACAGAACATGAATGTAGTGGAACATTTTATGAGACAAAACCCACCTGGATTTAATGGATCTTCTGACCCAGTAGCAGATAAAGGATGGATCAAAGCGCTTGATAAGATATTTGATGTTATGGGATGTTCAGACAATCAAAAGCCAAGTCTTTCCATTTGTCATTTTGAAGGGGTAGCTAATCAATGGTGGTCAATTTTAAGGAATATCATCTGTAGATAGGATTTTTATTCCTTAGAGTGGGATGAATTTATAGTCTTTTCCTTGAAAAATATTTTCCTAAGGTGGTGCCACATAGAATGGAGAAAAAATTACTTGAATTGAAATAGAATGAGGAAGATTCAGTGGCTGTTTATGAAGCGAACCTCACCCGACTGGTGAGGTATGCTCCAAATCTTATTCTGGATCATGATAGAAAAATCAACCACTTTTACTCAGGACTTATGCCAAGGAATCCGAGGGCGTTGGCCTCCCGTGGATTCAAAATTTATGAGAAACATTCCCGATGTGCTAAGAGGGTAGAGATGGAGTTTTCTGATGATCACATGCATTTAGTAAACAAATAGAAGAATAGGTCCATTTGGAAAGAAATGGTTAAGAATCAACCAATGAAATCTGATGGTAAGAAAATACAATTTCCATTTTGTGAAAAGTGTGGCAAGAAGCACCCTGGGGAATGTCTTATCAAAACTGGAGAGTGTTTTAAATGTAGTAAGTTTGGACATATGGCCTGAGATGGTAATTAAAATGGTCCTAAGACTAATCTTGATAAACAGGCCTTAAAGTGTATTAAATGTGGTGAGAAGGGTAATTATAAAAATTACTACCCAAAGAGAGATTCGAATGATGAAAAGAAGCCAGAATACAAGCAGAAAGGTGCAGTGAGATCCTTTACGACTATGTTAGAAGATGTCGGGCCATCCAATGAAGTTGTCTCAGGTACATCGTTTGTTGACTCGGATTTTGCTAATGTTTTTTTTTGATACAAGGTCTACACATTCCTTCATATCTAAGAAATTTTATGTTAAATTGGAAATATCACCTCAACAAATGAGACCAAAACTTGTTGTTAAAACACAAGGGGGAAATGTTATAGAAAGGTGGAATTATAATAATCATTCTATTGTGTTATGTGGAAAGACTTTACCTAAAAACCTCATTGTTTTACCCTTAGTCGAGTTTGATGTTATTTTGGGGACGGACTGGCTTTCTGATAATCAGGAAAAGGTTGACTGTAGAGCTAAATAAGTTTTTTTTCAAAAGGAATCTCAGTTTGTATACAATAATAAACCCATACAAATGATAACATATCAGAAAGCTTAGAAACTATTGAAGGATGGAAATGAAAGTTATCATGCTCATATTGTTCAAAACAAGGGAACTATTCAAATTAATGATGTGCTAGTGGTAAATGAATACCTTGATGTGTTTCTTGATTAGTTACTCGGTGTCATACCTGATCGGGAAGTTGAATTCTCAATTGACTTAGTTCTTAATGCTAAGATAATTTCAAAACCCCCATATCGTATGGATCTAATAGAACTTCATGAATTGAAAAATCAGTTGCAGGATTTGCTTGAAAAAGGCTCCATTCGTCCTAGCACTTCACCATGGGGAGCCCCTATTTTGTTTGTTAAAAAGAAAGATGGTTCCATGAGACTTTGCATCGATTATAGAGCCTTGAATAACATCATTGTTAAAAACATGTATCTGTTGCCTCATATCGATGACTTGTTTCATCAGCTTTAGGGATCTCAGTACTTTTCCATGATTGACATGAGATCCAGATACCATCAGCTAAAGTTGAAGGAGGATGACATCCCGAAAATAGCCATTCCTACTAGATATGGGAATTATGAATTTTTTGTTATGACGTTTGAATTAACTAATGCACCTGCTATATTCATGAATATTATGAATATAGTATTTCATGAGTTCTTCGATATGTTTGTGGTTGTATTTATTGATTACATTCTGGTTTTTTCTAAAAATATCGAGGAGCATGAAAAACATCTAAGGGTTTTTTTGAAAACATTAAAAGAAAATAAACAATATTGAAAACTAAGAAATTGCTATTTTTGGTTCCAACAGCTTTATTTTATTGGGAAAATTGTAAATAAAGATGGAATAACAGTTGATCCTACCAAAACCAAAGTAGTTGATGAATGGAAAAGACCCAAAAATGTTACAGAGATTTGTAGAATTCTGGAGTTAGTAGGTTATTACAAACGGTTTGGTAATAACTTTGCACAGTTATCTAGCCCGATAACTATGTTTACACGGAAAGGGGATAAATTTGTTTGGACATAAGAATGTGATGTTTGTTTTCAAGAACTGAAGAAGATATTGGTGAATGCTCCAGTTTTGGCCTGACCTTACCAAAATGGTGAGTTTTTCATATACAGTTATTCTTCTTTGAAGGGACTTGGTTGTGTTTTGATGAAGAATGATCAGTTAATTGCATACGCTTCGAGAAAAATTAAACCTCAACAGCTAAATTATCCCACACATGATTTGGAATTGGCAGCTATGGGTTTTTCTTTGAAAATTTGGAGGCATCATCTATACGGAACCAAATTCTAAATATATACTGACCATAAAATCCTAAAGTATATATTCACTCAGAAGGAATTAAACATGAGGTGTAGAAGAGAGATATAACTGATAAAGTATTATGACTGCACAATCAATTACTATCCTGGGAAAGCAAATAATGAAGAGGATTCCATAAGTCGGAAACAACAGGAATCATTAACCATGACACATTTGGAACATGATCCCTTGATTAATGATTTGATGAATTTTTTCTTAGATGATGTTGGTGTAGGGAATACCTCTATTTTGTTTCAGGTTTTAGTGCAGTATTTGTTGTCAGACAGAATTATGCAATCATAGAAGGAAGACCGTGAGCTACATAAAAAGGTAGAATTGGTTAAAATGGGTAAGTTTCCTTAATTTAATCATGACAAAGATTGTGTTTTAAGATTTGGAAAAAGGTTTTGTGTGCCTAGTGATTCTCAGTTGAAGAAAGATTTTTTGTGTGAAGCTCAAAGTTCTCCAATATCTGTTCATCCTGGCTATACTAAGATGTACAGAGACCTTAGGGAGTATTATTGGTGGGATGGAATGAAAAGGGACATCGCTGATTTTACCATGAAATGTTTGATGTGTCAACAGGTTAAAGCAGAGAGGATGTATAAGGCCTTGTGCCTTAAACCTTACTTAATATTGAATTAAATGAATAATTCACGTTGAGGATCTTTTCAGGTTTAGATTTTTAGAGAATTAGAACATAACTATTATATATCAAAAGATTACAAAATAGTCACTTATACTAAGTTTCCATAATAAAAAAAACTCTTGAAAGAAACATGTCTAGTTCTATGTTTTATATAGCATGACATTCCCTTGATCCCATCCTTGACCTTATTCCACATTAAGTCCTGTGAAAAACATTTCAAAAAAACTTGGGGTGAGCATAAAAAGCTCAGTAAGGGATACACAAAGAATTAAAATTGTTAGTTTATCAAAACAACAAGTAAACCATGTATACTTTATCAAAGTAATACTTTTCACCTTTATGAAGTAATAAAAACTCTTCACTGAATAAAGTATCATTACTTACCTTTTTGTAACCAAAGGATTACCATAAAACCCATATAAAGAACACATAGAATATATAAAGTTAACTTGGGACACAAACATACATAAGTGGAATAACCATACGGTTGACTTCCACACATATCACTTAATGGAATAGCCAGACGGCCAATTTCCATACATACTTAATGGAATAGCCATACGGACGACTTACATACCCAATGCATTGGAGGTTATAACGTAACCACCCGTCCTGGTATTCACGGCACCACCCGTCATATGGTTTATAATGTAACCACCCGTTAAAATGTCCAAGTACCAATATAAAATCATAAAACATAAAACCAATATAAAGGAATGAAAACATTTCCACATTTCAATCACAATATATAATAAATATAATGACATAATAGAATCCTTTATCAAAACCATTTTCAATACCAAAATACATAAAAGAGTATATGATATTTATTTTATTTTAAAAACATTACGGCTTGTTGAGGAAGCCAAAGACCAAATAATACTCGCGGCGGCTTAAAAGGTCGTTGTCACCGCGTACGTTAAAAAAAACATTCCTTTTTGTCGTTTAGTAAAACTCTTCATAGAAAAATATTCCTTTTGTATAAAAGTAAAAGTCAAAGGAGTTTATACACTGTATAAAATAATGTTGTGTATAAAATGAAATATGCCTCAATGAAAGGAGATTGAGACGAAGTCCCTTACCTCGGGTCCGACTTGACTCGATCGTTCTTTAATGTCCTGAATAATAAACTTGAGTTAATTTCTACTTGATTAAGAACCTTTTTAAATTTCATTATTCTTTTTATATCACTTATTGCCATGTTATAAACATTATTTAACCATTTAAGTTAATAATTTTTGTTTTGTCAATATTTGGTTCTTAAGTCGAAAGTGGACTTCTTACAATTACATGTTGTTCGTGTGGTCAAAGGTTCTTTATATCCAGAATGAAATTCCTGATTTAGATATATATCATATATATCCAGCATATACATGTATTTATAATATTACATAATCATTTAGAGGTAAGAAATGAAATGCACCGTTCATGGAGACGGTAAGCCGTACGTACGCATGAACGCTACTTTCATTTATTTGTCATATTAATGGAATTAAAATTAAATGAGAGGTATGTATATTTTAATTCCAGAATTATATTCATCATTTAGATATATCATTAATTACATATATCCATTATATACATGTACTTTTAATAGTACATTACATTTGGGGATAAGAAATGAAATGCACCGTTCATGGAGACGGTAAGCCGTACGTACGCATGAACGCTACTTTCATTTCTATCTCATACTTTAATGGAAAGAAATAATAATGATATAGAGGTATATTATAATTCCAGTATAACATCATATATAATAACTTTAAATCCATCCTTTACACGTCCCACATATGGCATTAACGAATCACATCACTTTGAGGGGGCGGTAGTCCACACTTCCTTAAATGAAGATATCGTGTTTACCCATAATGGAAACCATAAAGGTATGCCCAAAAATGAAAAATACGGAAGCTTAAAGAAAACATAAACATATTATATATCATATATAAAAATAGTGACATCATAATGGCCACCTTTGAAGGTGTTAGATGAGTATTGAACAATCATCGTTTCGGGAGGCAGAATTTCGCCATCCACGGAAACTGTATGTTCTTTAACCATTTGATGTAGTTGTGTGAGAGTGTAGCTCAAATAAATATTATAACAACATACTAGTATATTTAAGATACTGGTGTTGTCACAAAAGAAGTAAATAAAAAGAGTTTAGAGGGTTGGAGAAGAAAAATAAAACAAATGAACAAGAGAGAATTAATTACATTTATAAGTGTAACTCCCTTTTGATTTGAGCCTAAAGGCTTCCTTTGAAAGGATTCTGCCCAAAGGGAATCCTCTAGGATGAGGAGAGGGATGTGTAGAGAGTAATTGGGCAGGGGTTGGCCGAGAAAAAGGCTTCAGAAGTGTGTGAAATGAGGTAGAGGTGGGGGCCTTTTATAAGAGGGGAGGAGGGGCACTTTTGGAAAGTAAAGAATTATTACTTTATTTGAAAATGTGTTTCGGTTTTAAAAGGTCCCACATTGGTATACTTCGTGGATAAGGTGATAAGTCTTCGAAATCCACTCATCCAATAAGTTTTGGACATGTGTAGTTTATAGATTTTGCATTATCTTTCTATTTTATTTAAATCGTCAAATAATGATGTCATCGCTGCATCATTATTATGTCATATATAATTTAATTTATTTAATGTCTAAATATTATAAAAAAATACTATGATGTAGTAAATCATTTCCTCTTTCCAATGACTATTTATAATCAAAATTTGGACTTGTGTAACCCTACTTAAAAATTGTTTTAGTAAAACAACTCATGTTTGTGTCAATTTAATTTTAACATTAAATAAAAATATATTATTGTCATTTTCCAACTAAAGTGGCTCCATGGGGTCCCAAAGTTGGCCCATGGCTTGTATTGGTCGTCCATGACTCACCCAATAGGTGTAGGACAAGTGTCATGGTGTTTTCACATTCTTATAATATCATTTTTACCTTAAACTACACTAATTACCACTAATCGCGATTAATGAAAAAAAGTTACTATTCACCAAAAAATTATTATAATCTCATTGAACCACATTTTACTTCTTAATGACAACAATGTATGTCGGATTTTCAAAATTCAATACACATTAGTGGTAAACTTTCATTTAACTGAAAAATCAGTTTGCTTGATTACCACTTAGTGGTTTCACTATTCATCAAAAATTGAAGTTTTTCAGAAAATTACCAAAACATCACCCTAAGCTATATTTGATATTCCGAATTCAAAAATGAAGTCTGTTTTACAAAATTCAAAACATATCAGTCACATTATTTAATTTAATAATTAATTCCCGCTGTCAGAGCAAATAGCGTGTTTTTATGAAACGATAAGTATCAAAAGATTGACACTAGTTTAAGTCCAATTTCAAAGTGAAATTGATTCCAATGACCACCATTGGATTAAATGGTAAAAATATATTCTAACTTCACTTTAAAACCAATTCAAAATATAATCTAATCATATTAATAAATTAGAATAAAAAAATGTTTTGAATTAAAATACAACATTTTACACTATTCATTAAAAAAAAGAACTTTATCAGAAAGGTACCAAAAATTTACACAAATTAAATTTTGATGTCCCGATTCTAAAGAAGAGTTATATTTGGTCCAAAATAAAGTATAAGAGTGATCAAAACTATATTTAATGACAGTTCTCCATCAAAAGGTGATAAGTGGACCTTTCGTGAAAAATAGAGTATAAATGCCTAAAATTGAACTCTTTCCGTATTTTAAGCCTTTATCTTTTATTGGGTAAATGTATAAACATTTAAAAACATATATAATCATATTTTAGTTATTTTTATCCATTCCCGCCAGTACAACGGCTACTTGTTAACTAAAATTTAAAATAATATTATTTTATTACTTGTGTGCAACGTAAGTTTTCAAAGAAACTCATCATTGCGTATCGAGTACGCTAGCGAACGTAGAAACCCATTTTAATTAAAATTTATATTTAATTTGTAAATATTAATAAATATGAAAATTATTTATTCTTTAATTACCTGGGATGTTACATCCTTCCCCCCTTTTGGAAATTGCGTCCTCACAATTTTATTCACTTATCAAAATAAGTGGGGGTATTTATCCCTCATAGCATTTTCAGATTCCCACGTTGCCTCTTCAATCACATGGTTTTTCCACAAAACCTTTACCTGATGAATCACCTTATTCCGTAACACCTGCTCCCTGTGGTCAAGAATCTGGACCGGTTGTTCCTCATAAGATAGATTCTCTTCCAGCTGAACTACGTCTGGACTCAAAACATGAGATGGATATGGCATATACTTTCTCAACATTGAAACATGAAAAACATTTTGTACCTGAGATAAACTCGGAGGTAAAGCCACCCGGTATGCAACTGATCCAACTTTCTCCAGAATTCATATGGTCCAATAAACCTTGGACTCATCTTTCCTTTCTTACCAAATCTCATCACACTTTTCCATTGAGAAATCTTGAGAAAAACATGATCACCTACCTCGAAAGATAGATCCTTCCTCCGGTTATCCACATAACTCTTCTGCCTGCTCTGAGCTATTCTCATGTGTTTCTGAATCAGCTGAACTTTTTCTGTCATCTCTTCTACCAATTCTGGTCCCATCAACTTCCTTTCACCCACTTCATCCCAAAAAGCTGGAGTTCGACACCGCTTCCCATATAATGCCTCAAATGGTGCCATCTGTATACTGGAATGAAAACTGTTATTATAAGAAAACTCAACCAAAGAAAGATGTTGGTCCCAACTTCCCTGATAATCCATAGAACAAGCTCGTAGCATGTCCTCCAATGTCTGGATTGTTCGTTCTGACTCCCATCTAATTGAGAATGAAAAGTTGTACTAAAATTTAATTCAGTACCCAACGACTTTTGAAGGCCTTTCCAAAAGTTAGATGTGAACCTGGGATTACGGTCCGATACAATGGAGAGAGGAACTCCATGTAACCTGACTATCTCTTTAAGATACAAACGGGAAAGTTGATCTAGAGAGAAAGTATCTCGTATAGCAAGGAAAAGAGCAGATTTAGTCAAGTGATCAACAATAACACAGATTGCATTATTACCTCGAGATGTATTCGGTAATCCAACAACAAAGTCCATGGATATATTCTCCCATTTCCAGTCTGGCACTGGTAAAGGCTGAAGCATCCCTTTCGGTAACTGCCGCTCTGCTTTAACCTGTTGACATGTCAAACACTTCACAGTAAAATCAGTAATATCTCTTTTCATTCCATCCCACCAATAATACTCCCGCAGATCTCTGTACATCTTAGTACTGCCAGGATGAACTGAAAACGGGGAACTATGAGACTTACATAACAACTCATTCTTCAACTGTGAATCACAAAGCACACATAACCTCTTCCCAAACCTCAAAACACAAACACAAACTTATCCAAGAACTCATGGAAAATTTTATTCATAAGGTCCATGAATACAGCAGGTGCATTGGTTAACCCAAAAGGCATAACTACAAATTCATAATGGCCATATCTAGTATGGAACACAGTCTTCAGAACGTCTGCTTCTTTTACTTTCAACTGATGGTACCCCGACCTCAAGTCAATCTTCGAAAAATACTGAGCTCCCTGGAGCAGATACCACTTCATTCGATGGCCCAACATCTACTGAAGTTGTTGCAAAGGATTTCACCACCCCTTTCTGCTTGTAGTCTAACTGCTTCCCATCACTCAAGCTCTTTGTCGGACACTCATTTGCATAGTGACCCGTCTCATTGCACTTATAACATCTTACCGTTGGCTTTTCATTTCCTGCTTGATCATCTTTCTTACAGTTACGAGAAATATGACCAGACTTACCACACCGAAAGCACTTACCAGACTTGGATAAACATTCTCCAAGATGCATTTTAGCACACTTCTCACAGGATGTATATTTGGTTTTCTTACCTCCTTGCTTCTTTGATGAATTCTTCCCCATTGCCTGCCAACTTGACCTCTTATTCTGTTGTTTGTCATAGAACACCTGATCATCGGCAAACTCCATTTCCACCTTCTCCGCACATCGAACAAGTTTTTCATAACTTTTGAACTCACGAGAAGCTAAAGACCTTCGATACTTTGGCTTTAACCCTGAGTAAAACGGTTTATTTTACTATCAAGATCTCGTATGAAGTTTGGAGCATACCTTGCCAATCGAGTGAACTTTTCTTCATAAGCATCCACTGAATCATCCTCCTGCCTCAATTCTAGGAACTGTTTTTCCATCCTAAGATGAACCACCTTAGGAAAATATTTCTCAAGAAACATACCTTTGAATTCGTCCTAGTGAAGATCCTCAATATCATCACTATCCCTTATATTTTTCACCATCGACCACCACTGATCAGCTTCACCTTCAAAACGTTAAACAGAAAAAATAACCTTTTGATGTTCTGAACACCCCATGACATCAAAAATTTTCTCCAGTGCTTTAATCCACCCTTCAGCTTGCACAGGGTCAGATGATCCTCTGAATGATGGGGGATGTTGCCTCATGAAATGTTCCACCACTGACATGTTCCTCTGCGGTTGATCTGGCTGATCTCGTGCATGGATACCACCACCATTTATAGCCTGAGTCAACTGTGCCATCACTGCAACAAACTGTTCAGTTCCGATTCCGACCATCTCAGGTTGCTGATTTGGAAGGTTATCTTCCTCCTGATGTCGTCCCAACATAGCTGCTTTGTTTCCTCTGCGGAAAACCATTCTGAACATGGAAATATCTTAGGCGAAGCAACATGGTAATCCGTAAATGCTATATCATTTCAATCATATTATAATTTAACACTTTTCTAACTCCTAAAGTTGTCTAAACCGACCTTTGATACCAACTATAAGGCCTCGTGCCTTAAACCTTACTTAATATTGAATTAAATGAATAATTCACGTTGAGGATCTTTTCAGGTTTAGAGTTTTAGAGAATTAGAACATAACTATTACATCTCAAAAGATTAAAAAATAATCATTTATAATAAGTTTCCATAATAAAAAAACTCTTGAGAGAAACATGTCTAGTTCCATGTTTTATATAGCATGACATTCCCTTGATCCCATCCTTGACCTTATTCCACATTAATTCCTGTGAAAAACATTTCAAAAAAACTTAGGGTGAGCATAAAAAGCTCAGTAAGGGATACACAAAGAATGAAAATTGTTATTTTATCAAAACAACAAGTAAACCATGTATACTTTATCAAAGTAATACTTTTCACCTTTATGAAGTAATAAAAACTCTTCACTGAATAAAGTATCATTACTTACCTTTTTGTAACCAAATGATTACCATAAAACCCATATAAAGAACACATAGAATATATAATGGTAACTTGGGACATAAACATACTTAAGTGGAATAACCATACGGTTGACTTCCACACATATCACTTAATGGAATAGCCATACGGCCAATTTCCATACATACTTAATGGAATAGCCATACGGCTGACTTCCATACCCAATGCATTGGAGGTTATAACGTAACCACCCGTCCTGGTATTCATGGCACTACCCGTCATATGGTTTATAATGTAACCACCCGTTAAAATGTCCAAGTACCAATATAAAATCATAAAACATAAAACCAATATAAAGGAATGAAAACATTTCCACATTTCAATCACAATATATCATAAATATAATGACATAATAGAATCCTTTATCAAAACCATTTTCAATACCAAAATACATAAAAGAGTATATGGTATTTATTTTATTTTAAAAACATTACGGCTTGTTGAGGAAGCCAAAGACCAAATAATACTCGCGGCGGCGGAAAAGGTCGTTGTCACCGCGTACGTTAAAAAAAACATTCCTTTTTGTCGTTTAGTAAAACGCTTCGTAGAAAAATATTCCTTTTGTATAAAAGTAAAAGTCAAAGGAGTTTATACACCGTATAAAATAAAGTTGTGTATAAAACGAAATATGCCTCAATGAAAGGAGATTGAGATGAAGTCCCTTACCTCGGGTCCGACTTGACTCGATCGTTCTTTAACATCCTGAATAATAAACTTGAGTTAATTTCTACTTGATTAAGAACCTTTTTAAATTTCATTATTCCTTTTATATCACTTATTGTCATGTTATAAACATTATGTAACCATTTAAGTTAATAATGTTTGTTTTGTCAATATTTGGTTCTTAAGTCGAAAGTGGACTTCTTACAATTACATGTTGTTCGTGTGGTCAAAGGTTCTTTATATCCAGAATGAAATTCCTGATTTAGATATATATCATATATATCCAGCATATACATGTATTTATAATATTACATAGTCATTTAGAGGTAAGAAATGAAATGCACCGTTCATGGAGACAGTAAGTCGTACGTACGCATGAACGCTACTTTCATTTCTTTGTCATATTAATGGAATTAAAACTAATGAGAGGTATGTATATTTTAATTCAAGAGTTATATTCATCATATAGATATATCATTAATTACATATATCCATTATATACATGTACTTTTAATAGTACATTACATTTGGGGATAAGAAATGAAATGCACCGTTCACGGAGACGGTAAGCCGTACGTATGCATGAATGCTACTTTCATTTCTATCTCATACTTTAATGGAAAGAAATAATAATGATATAGAGGTATATTATAATTCCAGTATAAAATCTTATATAATAACTTTAAATCCATTCTTTACACGTCCCACATATGGCATTAACGAATCACATCACTTTGAGGGGGCGGTAGTCCAAACTTCCTTAAATGAAGATATCGTGTTTACCCATAATGGAAACCATAAAGGTATGCCCAAAAATGAAAAATACAGAAGCTTAAAGAAAACATAAACATATTATATATCATACATAAAAATAGTGACATCATAATGGCCACCTTTGAAGGTGTTAGATGAGTATTGAACAATCATCGTTTCGGGAGGCAGAATTTCGTCATCCACGGAAACCGTATGTTCTTTAACCATTTGATGTAGTTGTGTGAGAGTGTAGCTAAAATAAATATTATAAAAACATCCTAGTATATTGAAGATACTGGTTTTGTTACAAAAGAAGTAAATAAAAAGAGTTTAGAGGGTTGGAGAAGCAAAATAAAACAAATGAACAAGAGAAAATGAATTACCTTTAAAAGTGTAACTCCCTTTTGATTTGAGCCTAAAGGCTTCCTTTGAAAGGATTATGCCCAAAGGGAATCCTCTAGGATTAGTAGAGGGATGTGGAGAGAGTAATTTGGCAGGGGTTGGCCGAGCCAAAGGCTTGAGAAGTGTGTGAAATGAGGTAGAGGTGGGGGCCTTTTATAAGAGGGGAGGAGGGGCACTTTTGGAAAGTAAAGAATTATTACTTTATTTGAAAATGTTTTTCGATTTTAAAAGGTCCCACATTGATATAAATCGTGGATAAGGTGGTAAGGCTTCGAAATCCACTCATCCAATAAGTTTTGGACATGTGTAGTTTATAGATTTTGCATTATCTTTCTATTTTATTTAAATCGTCAAATAATGATGTCATCGCTGCATCATTATTATGTCATATATAATTTAATTTATTTAATGTCTAAAAATTATAAAAAAAATACTATGATGTAGGAAATCGTTTTCTCTTTCCAATGACTATTTATAATCAAAATTTGGACTTGTGTAACCCTACTTAAAATTTTGTTTTAGTAAAACAACTCATGTTTGTGTCAATTTAATTTTAACATTAAATAAAAATATATTATTGTCATTTTCCAACTAAAGTGGCTCCATGGGGTCCCAAAGTTGGCCCATGGCTTGTCATGGTCGGCCATGACTCACCCAATATGTGTAGGACAAGTGTCATGGTGTTTTCACATTCTTATAATATCATTTTTACCTTCAACTACACTAATTACCACTAATCGCGATTAATGAAAAAAAGTTACTATTCACCAAAAAATTATTATAATCTCATTGAACCACATTTTACTTCTTAATGACAACCATGTATGTCGGATTTTCAAAATTCAATACACATTAGTGGTAAACTTTCATTTAACTGAAAAATCAGTTTGCTTGATTACCACTTAGTGGTTTCACTATTCATCAAAAATTGAAGTTTTTCAGAAAATTACCAAAAATTCACCCTAAGCTATATTTGATATTCCGAATTCAAAAATGAAGTCCGTTTTACAAAATTCAAAACATATTAGTCACATTATTTAATTTAATAATTAATTCCCACTGTCAGAGCAAATAGCGTGTTTTTATGAAACGATAAGTATCAAAAGATTGACACTAGTTTAAGTCCAATTTCAAAGTGAAATTGATTCCAATGACCACCATTGGATTAAATGGTAAAAATATATTCTAACTTCACTTTAAAACCAATTCAAAATATAATCTAATCATATTAATAAATTAGAATAAAAAGAGGTTTTGAATTAAAATACAACATTTTACACTATTCATTAAAAAAAGAACTTTATCAGAAAGGTACCAAAAATTTACACAAAGTAAATTTTGATGTCCCGATTCTAAAGAAGAGTTATATTTGGTCCAAAATAAAGTATAAGAGTGATCAAAACTATATTTAATGACGGTTCTCCATCAAAAGGTCATAAGTGGACCTTTCGTGAAAATTAGAGTATAAATGCCTAAAATTGAACTCTTTCCGTATTTTAAGCCTTTATCTTTTATTGGGTAAATGTATAAACATTTAAAAACATATATAATCATATTTTAGTTATTTCTATCCATTCCCGCCAGTACAACGACTACTTGTTAACTAACATTTAAAATAATATTATTTTATTACTTGTGTGCAACGTAAGTTTTCAAAGAAACTCATCGTTGCGTATCGAGTACTCTAGCGAACGTAGAAACCCCTTTTAATTAAAATTTATATTTAATTCATAAATATTAATAAATATGAAAATTATTTATTCTTTAATTACCTGGGATGTTACAGGATGTAACCAAAGGGGATGCTTCAGCCTTTTCCAGTGCCAGAGTGGAAATGGGAGAATATATCCATGGACTTCATGGTGGGACTACCATGGACTTCTCGAGGTAACAATGTGATTTGGGTTATTTTTGATCGGCTAACAAAGTATGCACATTTTATTTCCATTCTAGATACAATGACATTGGATCATAATTCTTTATTGTACCTCGAGGAGATTGTTAGGTTACATGGTGTTCTTATTTCCATTGTATTTGACCGAGATCCCAGATTCACTTCAACCTTTTGAAAAGGACTTCAGAAGTCGTTGGTCACAGAGTTAAATTTCAGCACATCTTTTCATCCTCAATCTAATGGGCAGTCAGAACGAACGATTAAAACATTCAAGGATATGATTCAATCTTGTTAAATAGACTATCAAGGAATTTGGGATCATCATTGTTCTTTAGTTGAGTTTTCTTATAATAACAGTTTTCATTCCAGTATTCATATGGCGCCTTTTGAGGCCTTATATTGGAAGCATTGATGGACTCCATCGTTTTGGAATGAAGTTGGTGAAAGAATGTTTATGGGGCCAGAATTAGTTGATGTAGTGGCTTTGAATGTGAGGATGATCCAGCAACACATGAGGGTAGCTCAAAGTAGGTAGAAACATTATGCAGATAACAGAAGGAAGGACTTCTTTTTTGAGGTATGTGACCATTTTTTCCTTGATGCCTCTCATTGGAAAAGTGTGATGTGTTTTGGTAAGGACGGAAAACTAAGTACATGGTTCATCGGTTCATTTGAAATATTGTAGAAAGTAGGAATAGTTGTATACCATGTAGCTTTGCCTCCGAGCTTGTTTCAGGTACACAATTTTTTTCATGTTTCGATGTTGAAAAAGAATTTTCCAGATTCATGACATGTCTTGAGCCCAGAAGCACATCACCTGGAAGAGAACCTTTCTAATAAAGAGAAACCAGTTCAGATTCTTGATCGAAGGGAATATGAATTGCGGAATAAGGTAATCCACCAGGTAACGGTTTTTTGGAGAAACCACATTGTTTAATAAGAAACATGGGATTCTGAAAATGCTAAGAGGGAAAAATACCCTCAGTAGTTTAATAAGTAATTAAAATTGAGAGGACGAAATTTCCAAAAGGTGGCGATAATGTAACACCCCAAGTTTTTCTAAAAATCATTAGAAATGTTTGGAGACTTTTTTTAGGTAGATATTTTTAATTATCCTTTAAAACATAACTTTTATACTTCTATGTTCTGAATTTCAAGAAACTGTCATCTCAATTTGTGTTTAGTATGTTATTTTGACACTATTGGAACCAACATGTTTTTTTTGGTAAATAGTAACATACCCTTATGAATAGTATTATGAATAGTAATATGACCCAAATGAATAGTAAATTTTATTATTATTTTATATTATCAAGGATTTAAGATAATAGCATCTAGGTTAATTATTGATTGTGATATAGAAGTAGGTACAGAATTAGAATTGTTAATTTTTAAATTAAGTGTGATTTTATTTAAAAATTAAATTAATAATATTTAGAAAATTATTTTCAAAAAATGGACTTCATTTTTGAAATGTACACATTGTTAAATTGTTTGGGTGATATTTGGGAATTTTTCTGAAACAGATGATTTTTTCATGAATAGTAAAAAATACAGTTTATAGTTTCAGTGTGTTGATGACATCATTAATGATATAATAATGATGACATAAATCTGGTAGACTTATGTATAGTTAAATAATATGTGAGGTGTCCTAAGTGTCTTATACCATGAGCAAATACCATGGTCAAGCCCATGGTTTTGCATTACCACTCATGAGGTGTCCTTTGAAAATTGTTAAAATAATCCATCACTTTTCCTATAAATAGAAACTTTTCCCTTCATTGAATTCATTCCCAAATCTCCCTAAAATAAGATCTAGACCTCTTACCATCATATTTTTCCTCCCATGGTTTCAATAATCCCCCAAGGTCCCAACCTTCATTTTTTAAGGGTTACTCTACAAGGTATGAAAATTTTCAATTTCATTCTTTTTCCATTCAAGTTCTCTTTTATGTGGTATATCTTTAAAGTTTCTATACCATGCTATTATTTCCTTCTTATTTATGATTTATTATTTATTATGATTTATTTTTGGATGGTTTACCCTTGTCCTCAATATTCTTAATGTTTTCTAAAACCAATTCGCCTAGCTGTTAGGCTGCCGAATTTTTGTACGAAATTTCTAACTTATTCTTTTATTTTGAGTTCCTTCCTTAATCTTTCTTCCTATATCCTTACCCAAGAGGCATGGAATCTCCATAAATCATTTATATTATTGATATTATCATGTTTATAGAAAATTAATCATCATTATTTTTCTCCTCTCGCACATATTTAATGAATAAAAACATTGTACGTTTGTGTCAAATTATCGACATCGTGGATGGTGTGATTTCAATTTCCATTAATTCTTTCAAGTATAGTCATGAAACCATTTATATTGTTGAACCAGGTTATAATATATGTTCTATGACTCACACATGGTTCTATAATTCTTTTTTACTCATGGTTCTAATTTATAAGATAAAACGTGGTTGTTATTATCAAAGAACCACTAAAATGATCCAAACGAACATCATTAATGTTCTAACTTATGAATCATCCTCATGTAAGAATTAAAAATGATGAATGGAATAATTAATGTTACTATATATATTTATATACTACTTCATTCCAATTCTGGTGTTTCACTTTCAATCGACAAGAATGTCCACCATGATCCAATTATAGAAATCATGTAAAGAATTCACCCAAAAACGGTGCAAGGGGAAAAATACTAACAACTAAAGGTTAAAATGATGTTATGAAATGATCATGTAAGATTTTATAGTCATGAAAATTTTTCTTTAAAATATTAATAACACTCTTTTTACCATTATACCGAAGGATTAAACAAGTTGTAAATACGACAAATCCTGAGGTAAGGTAAGTCTTATCCTGATTTTCATTCTTTGGGTTTACCTTCTACTTCATTATTTATGTGCTATATGAATTGATTGTTTGATAATTTCTATTTATATTTTTCTTCATTATGTGTATTTAATGTATATATACGTACTCCATCCACTCTATTAAGTCTCTCTTCAATTTTATGATATTTATAAGGGGATTTTCTTTAAAAACACTCTTTTTAAATTTGGTTTTACGAAATTCCAAAGAAATATTTTTATGGAATTATTCATGTTTTATGATTATGTTTTGGTTCTTTGAAATTATTTAGGATGTATTTTGGGACCTATATTTCCCTCTAATGTATTGGGTATGATTATGTTGGAGGTATGCTGTATGGTTACTCCATGTGTACCTGCGATGGTTACACAAAGTATGGTAGCCGTGAGGGTTACAAATAATAAGGCAACCAAGAATTGTTATAAGATTATATAAGTAATTCCCCAGGATACCGTTATGATTATATTTATGTTCTCATGTTTTTTGGGGATATTATTTAAATCTCATGTTACACGAAGTATGTATATATGGGTGACAAGCATGAATTTTTAAAATGTTTTCATACGTTACGAGTATTCATGGACTAGTGTGATATTTCCTTCTTTTCCATCCCTTACTAAGATTTTTTGCTCGTCCCAAGTTTTTAAATGATTTCCACAGGTTAATGGATGTGTAGGATAAGGAAGGAAGACAAGTTAAATGTTGAATAATTTTCAAGGAGTCTTGTTTTAAGTTTTACTGTTTTCCTATTTTGAAAAAAATGGAAACTGTTTTTATGGTATCCACTCTGTAAAATGTGTAGTGTTATGAATGTACTATCCTAATTCAATAAAGCTATAAATTTTAAAAGATCCTAAATAAAAAAGGAATTATTTTATTAACTAAATTCAGTATTATGTATGTCATAAGGTCGTGCCCTTATATTATATACGTAACCTAAGGATTAATATTGATCTATTATTTGATGGGTAAAAATTATTTCTTCATTAAGAATTAGTCTCACATTCCTTCTCATCATATGAAGATATTTTATCATGTGCTATTAAGACATAAAATAAATTCTCTTGGTCTTATTTCTTTAAAGCAAAAAAAATAGAAGAAGAGATCATCTAAACACTCTAGAAATGGAAATAAGGGGGAAGAAGGGAAAAGTTGAATATCCATCCTGTAGTAAATGTGGGAAGAAACACCCTTTTACTTGTCTTAAGGGAATGGGAGTCTATTACACATGTGGTGAAAATGGCCACCAATCTCGTGATTGCAATGCAAAGAAAGAGGCTGTCAATGTAGAATTATACAACTGTAGAGAATGGGGAATTATGAAAATGAATGTCCTAAGCGCCAAGGAAACATATATAAGAAATGGCTAAGGGACCAAGTCCAATCTTATGTGATCACTACTCCTAAGGTGGAAGCTCCGAAAGATGTCGTGGAATGTAATTTAATGATTTCATCATGTTTATCCAATTCATTATTTGATTCTAGATCATCGTATTGTTCCATATATTCCCAGTTTTCTAAGAAAATTAGATATTTCAAATTTGATTTAATAAGGGAGTTGTCAGTCCAAACTTCTAAGGGATGTATCATCGCAAATAAGATTTGTGAATTTGTACAAATTAATGCATATAAATTTATTTATATGTTGTTATCATCATCATACCCATGATTGAATTTGATATAATCCTCGGTAAGGATTTCCTTTCAGACAATGATGC
Organism: Viscum album; assembly: GCA_963277665.1. Classification (NCBI taxonomy): domain Eukaryota; kingdom Viridiplantae; phylum Streptophyta; class Magnoliopsida; order Santalales; family Viscaceae; genus Viscum; species Viscum album. The sequence goes on along the minus strand of CAUJRU010000026.1, from coordinate 600,082 downwards.
AAAAATTTATTATAAGAAGGAGGTTAAAATTTTCGATGATGATAATTAGTACCTTATTTTTAGAGAAGAAATGTCACTATCTAATTCTTATCTAGATCCACCCCCAGTAGCTCTACTAAAATCAATTATTAAGGAGGAATAAAATTAAATAACTATGGGCGAGGAAAGGAATGTTCAAATAGAGGATGTACATATTGTGGAATAATATATTGATGTGGTTAGATAATAATTACATGGAGATCCTCCAGAATGAGAAATTGAGTTTTCTATTGACTTAATTCTAGGCTCAAGGCCCATATCAAATACCAATTATAGAATGGCCACTGTGGAATTAGTGGAGATAAAGAAAAAACTAGAAGATTTGAGTGATTATGGATTTATTCTCCCTAGTGTTTCTCAATGGGGAGCCCATGTTCTTTTTGATAAGAAGAAATATGGATCTATGAGGTTGTGCATTAGCTACAGGGAGATCAATGCTATAAAAATAAGGAACAAGTATCACATTCCTCATATTGATGATTTATTAAACTAACTTCATAGAACTAAATATTTTTCAATGATTGAACTTCGATATAGATATCATCAGTTGTGTGTGAAGAAGGAATACATTCTAAAGATGGAATTTCCTACCAGGTATGGGCATTACGAGTTTCCAGTAATGCATTTTAGGTGGACTAATACACCCTCTATTTTCATTGATCTATTGAAAAAAAATTTCAAATAATATCTGGATGAATTTTTAGTGGTATTTATTGATGATATCTTGGTATACTCAAAAATCTATAAAGATCATGAAAATCACTTGTTCATTATCCTAAAGACTCTTAGAAGAAATTATTTATATGGGATTTTTAGCAAGTGTGAATTATGGATTCATGAGATTTCTTTTCTTAGCCATATTATCTCTAAGAATGGAATCTCTGTTCATCCTTCTAAGACAAAGGAAATCCATGAATGGCCAGAACAAATGAATATAATTGAGGTACATAGTTTTATTGGTTTATCAGGTTATTATTGTTGTTTCTTCCATAATTTTTCCCGATTTGATAACAAATTAAATAAGATCACGCGTAAAGGGGATATAATTATTTTTGGGCAAAAGAGTGTGCAGAATGTTTTGAAGAACTGAATAGAAGAGTTTTCAATGATCCTATCTTGACTCTGCCATCTGGGAAGGATGGGTTTGTTATTTATAGTGATTCTTCAATGAAAGTACTTGGTTGTGTACTTATGTAGAATGATAGAGTTATTGCCTATGTATTATCAGCATCTAAAAATTCCTGAACAAAACTATCCCACTCATGATCTTTAGTTTTCAGCTGAAATATTTTCTCTGAAGATATGGATTAATTATCTATATGGTGAAAAATGTGAGATTTATACTGATCACAATAGTTTGAAGTATATTTTCTCACAAAAAAGAACTCAACATGAGGTAAAGGTGGTGGTTTGAACTACTCAGTGATTATTATTGCACTATACACTACCACTTGGGGAAGGAAAATAAGGTGGAAGATGCTTTGAGAATAAAGTATCATGGAGTTTTGAACAATATGAGAGTTGAAAGGGACCCTATTTTCATGGATCTAGTAATGATGGATATGGGAATAACCATGGATGCTGAAACATCAATACTTTTTCAAATGGTTACCAAACCATCTTTATTATAAAGGATAATGAGTTCTCATAACAATGAAGAAGAGTTTGAAAAGAATATTAAAGCTGTGAGTGACGGTAGATTGAGTTAATTTCTATATAAAGATGGAATTTTAAAATTTGGGAAGATACAATGTATTCCCAATATACCTGATCTAAAAAGGGAATTTTTGGATGATTCTCATAGCTCCAATTTCTTTATACAGCCCGGTAGCACTAAAATGTATAGATATTTGATAGAACATTTTTGGTGGGACAATATGAAGGGAGAGATTGTGGATTTTTTGTCGAGATGTATGGTTTTTCAATAAGTGAAAGCAAGAAGACAACATCCTATAAGAGTCATGAAACCACTTCCCAAACCTGAGTTGAAATGGGATGATATTATAATGGACTTTCTCATGGGACCACTAAATACTCCTAGAAGGAATGATGCAATATGTGTTATTGTTGATCGTCTTACCATGTCTGCACATTTTCTTGGTATAAGAGAAGATTTAACACTTGAACATTTAGCAAGACTATAAATTAATATGGTTGTAAGACTTCATGGAGTACCCCTATCAATTGTTTCTGATCATTAGCCCCATTTTACATCAAGATTCTGAAAATTTCTTTAGATGGCCTTGGATACTGAACTTTGTTTGAGCACTTCCTACCACCCTCAAACTGAGGGAAAATCTGAATGAACTATTCAAACCATATAAGGTATGTTCATATCTTGATCACGTGACTTTCAAGGTATGTGGGATCGATATTTACATCTTGTACAAATTTCCTATAACAATAGAATCAATTCAAGTATTCAAATGGTGCCATATGAAGCATTATATAGAAAGATATGTCGCGGACCAACTTTTTGGGATGATGTTGGTGAAAGAAAACTCGTAGGCCCATAACATGCTGAGGAAATAATATAAAAGGTTAAGGTTATCCAATCCCACATCAAAGCAGCTCAAAGTAGGCAAAAGCTCTATGCCGAAAACTGAAGAAAGGATTTGGAATTTCAGGTTAGAGATCATTTTTTCTTGAAGGTATCACCATGGAAGGGTGTCATACATTTCATTAAGAAGGGTTAATTATGTCCTAGGTATATCAGACCTTTCAAAATTCTAGAATGAATTGGGGTTATAGATTACCATTTGGAAATACTGCAATGTGTCTCAAAAGTTCATGATGTGTTCTACGTATCACTGTTGAGAAAATACATTCCCAACCCAACGCATGAACACACCTACAATGAAATTGAACTTGAAACTGATATGTCTTATTGTGAAGAGCCGGTCATTATTCTGGATACCAGAGAACAAGTGTTTAGAAACTATACAACGAGTATGGTAAAAGTTCAATGGAGAAACCATAAGATAGAAGAGGTGATGTGGGAACCCGTGGAACATATGATAAAGAACCACCCAAGTCGTTTTATGCAGTGACATTCTAGAAAATTTGAGGATGAAATTATTTGAAGGAGGGAAGAATATAACACACCAAGCCTCCACGGTACATTTCTCTTTGAATAATACAATAGCTTGCGTTGTACCCAACTTCGAGTTCTAACACACCACAACCAATCAAACTAGCCATTATGAATAGTAATACCAACTTTTTAAAAATATATAAAATTTATTTTTCAAAATGGACTTCATTTTTGAATCCGTAATATCGAAATTATCTTAGAGTGAATTTGTGGTATTTTTCTAAAAACATTCAATTTTTGATACATAGTGAAAAAACACTGAGTTATTGGTTTAAAACCAAATTTTTACTTAAATAATTATTTATTTTATTTAAATTTATTTTAGATAAAAATAGATACAGTATACCTATATATGTTCAATGTAATTCATTGGAGTCATTTTATAATAAGTATAGATATATAAAATTTTATTGAACGTTTTACCATCTTTTACCCACCTCGTATGAGCATTTGCAAATTTGCATAAAACATTCTTTTAACACTTATATAAGTTGAATTTCAAAAATAAGAGAAACTTAGTTGATATCAGTATGTAAAATGGGGTTCAATAAAATTAAAATAACTTTTGATGAAAAGTAACTTTTGACTTTTATATACCGCGGTTAAACATAAATAGGGTAATTAAAGTTAAAAATGAAATTATAATTAACCTAACACATGTACTAATTCTATTGGACATGTGTAATTCAACCATAAAAACCCCAGGAATAAAATATTATCTTCTTTGGTCAACTTATATTATATTAGGACATTTATTATTATTTATTTTAAAGAAGTGTTAAAATTGTTAAATACAATTTTTCCTAACTAAAATTTTTTTAATACAGGGTCATACATAATTTAAATTTGACTATAAATATTGATTAGAAATATAAAAAAGTTTAATACATAATGTTTTTTTATTTATAATTTATAGACATTAAATAATTAAAATTATTGATGACACAATGATGATGAAGTAATTACCTTATTAATGATCAATTAAAATAATTGATATTATAATTATCCAAATTAATGTAGTTTGAAACTTTTTATGATTTATACTAATTTTCTAGGTTAATATGACATGTTAGGGTTGATGAAATGAATTTTTTTCCAAGTAATCATGCTGTTATGACTTTAACAAAAACAAAATGCCAAATACTATCAAAATTGACCTAAAAGAGTTTTTAAAACAAATATTATATAATTAATTATATAGTATTTCTAAAAATATATTGTTAATCCAAATGACATATATGATGATATTTATATCATTATTGAACCACTTGAGGTTCTCGTGTCATTTTATAGTAATTTTATTGAACAATTATAATAATAATATGAGAACACAAGGTAAATGTTAAACTATTTAACTAAGAGTTAAATCTAAAGGATAAAGTTAATATAGTGACCCAGACCTATATAAACCCTATTGGATGAGGCCTTTTCGACCCATCCCCACCATATACTAGAATTAAATCATTTTGGATCCATTAATAACTGAAAATGATTTTATTATAAAATAGTATTTCAGTCTTTCCCTAAGGTGCCCCTCACCTCTCTTATAAAAGGGAACTTTCTGTTCCCTCAAATTCACACCTCCAATTCCATTTCAATAGGAGAAAACCTTCCCAAATATCCTCAAAACTTCCCTCACTTCATCCTAGAGGCCATGGTTTGATCAGAAATCCAACATAATGAGCCCTTTTGATCAACTCAAAAGGAATCACCCGAAGCAGAGATGAATAATTCGTCAACCCTTTCATGTTATTTCTTCATCCACTTCCTATTAATTTGTTGTTTACATTCAAAAATAATAAATCTAGTATCTTATGTATAATATGATGTTATTATAAAATTGCTATAACCATATTCATTCTTCTATCAATCCTATGAATGAAATGTCAACATACGTGTGTATATAGGGCTTACCATCTCCACGTTGTGGTATAGTTGTTATTCAATACATTATTATTTGGATGGGTATAATAATGATGTATAATTAATTAAATATTAAATATAACATGTTAATGATTCTTTATATATTATGTACCATCCATTTACATACGATTTTAATATCAAAAGATTGATATTGTCGCTGGTGCGTACATACAGATTACCGTCTCCATTAACGGGACGAGATTAAGTCCCCATCGTAATCATTCAGGAATAATTTTTATTGGATGATTAAAAATAATATTTAAAGAACATAATATCATTATGGATATGAATCAGATACATCTTATCCATAACAAACATGACTTATGTAACAAACCATATAAAGGAAAGTGAATCAGTTAACATCTGGAATGATGATAATATAAAAATATTATTAACAAATAAATATTAGAAGATCATATATGATATCATATTTATGTATGTGGTTATTTTATAATCTAATAACCATGATTTAACAATTATACAAGATGTTAATGTACCCTCAACAAATGATAAGTACAAGGTAAGGGTTAATTCCACAACCTCTTCATTATTTGAGGTTTTTTATACGATATTATCTATTGGGACCTCTTTATCATCAACATCCGTGTTTTCATAAAAATGTAATTCAAAACATTTTTACTACTTAATAGACTATGGGTTAATTTCATTTATACAATTATTTTATCTTATACGTTTTTAAAGGACTCTTTCTCTCGTTTTCCAAACAAGTTACTTTATGTCCTTTTTGACAAAAATTAAGGTAAGAATGTTTTTAAATTATACGGCGGGTACGAAAATATTCCTCCGTTATAACATCGTCGAAACTTATCTTACAATATTATAAGAATATTTTCAAAATAAATTTTTTCTATTATAATTACATGATTGATAAATAGAAAGATATTTTTCTCTCAAACAGTTTTGATTGCATCTATTTCAACAACGTTTAATGGATTTTAAAATTTTTTGAAGTGTATTTATAATGATATAAATATTCCATATTGTATTGATGGTTTTGTGATATGTATGATTGGGGATGTGTTAATTGTGTACAATTCATGGTTTATGGATACAGTATTGACATTTATTATTCTTGTTTTAATATGAATGTTTATGTTATGTTTAAAACCTTTTATATGGGGAATGCATTGGACTTAGTAAGTGAAGGGTGGAGCCCGATATAGCCCCTTGATTCAATGGTAGGTCTCATGGGACAAAATAGTGTCTTGGCACAAGCCCTTGAAAATTTATTATTTGTGGTCTTAGAAGAAGGCCTTGATTATTTGGTTATGAAGTCTGGAATTATTCATTCCATCATTATGAATTTTCTTATTGATATTGCATGTGATTATTTGACTAGTAGAATATCGATGTGAATATGTAAATAGAATTATTTTGATTTATATTTGTCATATTATGATGAATTTTAAGTTTAAAAGGATTTTGTTTTAGTCTTATACATTTCCTCAAATGTTTATGATTATTTATGAATGTTTTGCTATATTGTTACCCTTACTGAGCATCTAAGCTCACCCCTTTCTATGTTTTATTTTTCCCAGGATTCAAAAAGTATATTATGACTGATCTGTGGGGATATTCTAAGATATTTGAGTGTGGACAATGGAGATAATACTTTTTTTTCATTTTAAAATTTAATTTAAATCTTAAGAATGTATCTAGTACATCAATGGCTACTAAACTAATTTTTCTTTTAAGACTTTATCTTTTGTGATCAAATCAATGATAAGTAATAATGCACCAACTTTGGGTAACATCAATTGAGGCATTACACTGATCGATTTGTATGAATTAAATAATCAAACCTAGGAGAACCTTGAAAAATAATTCATTCGATAAAATGTGTCAATTTGTGTTGAATTTGTTATATTTTGTAAAAAGAATACAACATAACTATGACATTACGTTTATTATCATGAACTGAACAACATCATAATCAAGAACAATTATCCTCAACCCCATATTGATGACTTTTTTGATCAACTAATGGAGCTCAATACTTTTCCAATATTTACCTTCATTCTAGATATCATTAACTAAGGCACAAGAAAGAGGATAAACATAATAAATAATTTTGTACAATGTATAGTGATTCCATTTGATATTTATAATTTCCCTACTATCTTCATTGATTTAATGAATACGTTCCTTAGAGATTAATGTGATAATTTTTGGCAGTATTTATAGAAAATTTTTTATATATTCATAGAGAAAAGAATTGATGGAATATCACTGGTGAATTGTACTAATTTCCCCTGCAGAAGGAGAAATTATATAAAAAATTTAAAATCAATGAATCTTGGAAAAAAGGATTCATTTTTAGGTTATATAATCATGAGTGAGGGAATATCGGTGGGTCCATTAAAAACTGATGCTATTGAATGTTGGCCCTAACCAATAACTATGAATGATATCCAATGTTTTATTGTTTTCTTTTGGATATTATCGATGGTTTGTGGATAATTTCTCAGGAATATCTAATCTACTTACATTGTTATCTCAAAAGGGATAAAAGTTATTCTATACATTAAAATGATATGAAAATTTTAGGGAACTGAAGTGAATATTATTCAGTGAAACATTTCATTCATTTTTGTATAATGTAGAAGGGTTGGTAATCATTAGTGATGTATCTATGAATGGATTGGAATGCATTCTAACACATAATTATATGGTTATAACTTATACCTCATCAAAATTTATAGTTCATCAAAAAAGATACCAAATATAAGAATTCTAGTCGGGTGTGGTGAACATTTCATTAAATATATGGAGGAATTATCCTTATGGTTGTAAGTGTGAAAAATATACAAAAATGTATAATGTATAGATTCACATTGAAGAGTTTAACATGTGGTAGAAAAGATTGTTAGAGATGACTAATTATTTGAATACTCATTACATTACTTCCATGGGAAAGTGAATAAGGTGGTTGATTATTTTTTTGAAAAGATTATGCAAGATTATTTATAATGTGGATCATGAAATAACTAATATCTAATTATTTACAAAGGATAGATTTGAAAAAAATGAAGGAACAGGGTAAATATTTTATTTCTAAAATGATTGTTCGACCATCTATACAATTAGACATCAAGAGGTAATGATATATGTTGAAAATATATTGAATAATGTGATAAATTTTCAAGATTTTAAACTTGATGGTGATAAAATAGTGAAGTTAATGAACAATCTATGTGTTCTATTAATATCAGAAAAGAACAAGGGTCTGCTTGAGGAGGATCATAATTTATTATTTTCTATTAGTCATAAAAGTACACATATGTATATAGATTTGAAAGATTTTTTATATTGTAAATAAATGAAGATAATTATTACTATGATTGTATCTTGGTGCTTGGTAGGTTAGCATGATAATGCTGGGAGATAAAAGTCTATAGTTAATTTATAACCATTACCCATTCAATAATCGAAATGGAAAAACATCACTGGGGATTTTTTTATCGAACTCACCAAAACGTTTAATGGGAACAAAACAATATGGGATTTACTTGATCACATTATAAATTCAAAACAATTCATAGCTATCATATAATTTTACTCTTTAGATCATATTTCCAATATATACATTAAAAGTATACTATGGATGAGTGGAATTACTCATTCCATTTAATATGATCAGGATCTAAGGATTAACTTGATATTATAATGATGTTTTTATAATTCTCTTGATAAAATGTTTTGATTCAACATTTATTATCATAATTAAATAGATGGACACTTTAATGTAATGATTCAACCCCTAAATGAAAATTTGAGATCTTGTTCTGTGGATTTCAAAGGTGGTTGGGATAAAAACCTTCCTCAAGTTGGCCTTACATTAAATAATAGATCTCAATTGAGTATTCATATGAATTCTTATAGATATATTTATGGGTGGAATTCTAGATATTCACTTTTTAGGGTGAATTGGGAGAATGAAATCTCTTGGGACTAGACTTGGTTGATGAAATAGTGGAAAATGGTATATCCAATCAGCAACAAATAAGGGTGGAACAAATTTTATATAATATTAATACTGAAAATATTCAATGTCTTTTGGATTTTGATGTTGATGATAATTTATTTCAATGTATTTATCCTTGAAATAATGTTTTTATATTGGTAAATAAGGGAAAAATAATCACTAGATATATCTTTCCAATTGAAATTTGTGATCGTATAGGGACCGTAGCTTATCTCTTGGTGCAAACACCAAACTTCTCTCAGGTGCACGATGGGTTCTATGTATCTCCTTGAAGTGACTAAATTCTAGATTCATAACATGATATAAACTTATAGGCTATAATAATGGAGTATGATCATTGTTATGAGAAAAAAACGGTGGTGATTTTGGATCATATAGATAACTTTCTATGATACAAGACCACTCACCCAGTCAATGTTTATATGTGAAAACCACCATCTTGAGTAAGATATATAAGAACCTAAGGATGTAATGAGGCATCATTATCATGAGTTTGTTATACCAATGTTAAAACTTTTGAGATAATTTTTTATGGGGGTATAATGTATCAACCTAAAATTTTACAAAATATTATTTTAAAATAGATTTAATTTTTCGATAACTTCCATAGAAACATAGGATTTTAAGAAACCAAAATATACTATTAATATTATTTTTTAAACATGGATACTATAACCATGTCATCAATATGGTTGTTATGAAAAGTATTGAAAACATTTTCAAAATAAATTGAATATGTTTTATAAAAATAAAATATATTTATATGTAAGAAAGTATTTATTTAGTATAGTCTTTCAAATCATTCCAAAACATGTTTTTGTTTAATATTATTTATTATTTTTTTTTTTAAAGTTATAAAGTTAATTTTTTCCACTTTTATAGAATTTATTCTAAAAAATAAACATCATTTTGAAATCTACCTGTAGAAATTATCTTAGGGATAATAATTTGGATTTTTTGGAAATTCATTATTTTTTTATGAATTGTGAAAAATACAGATTTTTTTAAATATATTTTTTTAATAATTTATAATGTTAAATCATAATTTAAATTTGTTTAAAATTAACATTACTTAAATTATATTTCATATTTAAATTTTTCTAAAACATTATATTCAGAATAAAACCTTTTCATTGGAAACACATTTTTTCATCATGTCTAGATGTTTAATTTTAAATAGAATTTTATCACTTATTTGAATTATATTATCAAAAATAGATTACATACTTAGATAGAACATAATTAAAATTATATAAAAGGGTCAACATTATTTTTAGTAATTCATTACAGTAAAATGAAAAAATAATTAATTTTTGTTTTTAATGTTAAAATATATTTACCCAGGTTTAAACTAAATATGTAAGGATTAACATAACATTAAAACTTGTATAATTCCTATTGTATGGACATATTTTGACATTATAAAGTATAATTGTTTATTATGATACATTTTAAATAATTTTCTCATGTGAAAATTGTGGGTAGAATGATTTATTTTTAAACATTACAAGTCTTTCCTCTCCCCCATTTATAAAAGACCTCACGATGTCCTCTCCTCAAAAAACATCCAAATCCTTTTTATTTATCCAAAAACATACCAAATAAATTTACTAATTTCTTCCCCACATCATATATTCTATATTTTTATTAGGAAACCCTCATATTAAGCCTTTAGGTATTAAATTATGGAGGATCTTTAAATAAGAGGTAAAATAATTAACCATTCATTTTTTATGTATTGTCTTCTTCCAACTCCTCCAAATATTCTTCAACTATGCTTATAAGGAAACACCGGTGCCTCTCATATAATGAGTTGTAATTCTATTAATTGAATAACCAATATCAATCTTCTCTTCCATCAAATGGAAATCAAAACCATCAATCTTGAGGATGGAATTTTATTACCCTGTGAATTGATTTAATTTGTTTTCCATCACCACTCCATTAACCTAGAGAGAATGATGTATTTAATGACTATATATGATATTTATAATATTATTATAATTATATAATTATAGAATTTCATATTAATTATAATGGATCAACCCTAGATATCCTAGATTCAGTGAATTACATTATTACATTGTCATATATACAATGTTCAAATCTAAAGGGATCAAAAAGATTAGAAATTTTAAATTAAACCTCACTATTTTTTGATATTGATCAAAAAATTTAAATCTCAGAGAAATATACCAGAATATGAACCAACCTAATTTGTACATTTATCATTCCCAAACGATGTTGATTTTGTCATATTAAATTTATAAAAGTGTCAAAATTTTAATTTAATGTAGGTGTTCTATTAAAAAGCGGTAGAATATCATTTATTAAAATATAGGACTATAAGCATAATATTTGAGTTTTTATATTAAGCTTATAAAATCTATTATATGAATGTTGAAATTAATTGATTGAATATATAATATATATATATTTATATATTTATTTATATATTTCATTAATAAAATTAAATAATTGTAAATTATTTAATTTATTATGATAAAATTCCTTTAGAAGCATAAAAATTGTAAATTATAAAAACATTTCTAAATATATTCAATTGGTTTTGATATTCATTTTTATTAAGTTTCTTACCATTGATTTAAGAAATATATTTCCATAATTTTTGTAATTTTACTCATGAACAGAAATTAAATCTATGTTATAACATATTTTACTTAATTAATAATATCTTACTAATATATTATTCTTCGGCAAAACTGGATCTTGTGTGAAACTCAAACTACCAAACACAGTCATTCTTGCACAAGTCAACATAATGTTGTGTAAATTGCAAGAATATATGTATTTGAAATATTAATCATTTCATAATGTCTCTAGATGTTATATTCCATTCCATATTGGGGTTTTCCAATTAAAAATATATTCTAAATGTTGTAAGATGTGAAAGTTTAACTTGGTGTTACGGTTTAAGAAAGCTTGAAAAAAATTAAAATTTTTATAAAAGAAATATAATGCAATGTAGTGGGGTGCTACATTCTGACCACCTTAAATAAATTGTGTCCTTGTAATTCAAACATGATCCCGCTAATCAAGGGATTGATATTTGGAAATAATCATATTGAAAACCCCACATTTTTTATAGGTTTAATAATACAGATAATTAATAAGAGGGAAAAGAAAATGAGAAGGTCAACAACAAAATATGATTTCAAAGGGGAGATCATTATTGGAAACCAGGAAATTGAAGTAAAATAATACCACAAAATTCTGATGTAGACAGATATATAATATGTTCATAACAAAGTTGTTTACTGGAAAACCATAAACGAGAGGTGTGAATAATGGTAATTGATATCTGAAAAAATAATGACAATAGAAAAAAAATTAAAACATTTTTACCTATAGATGAGGATTTCATCTACTCTATATGAATACAAGTAAATATATTTTTCTATTTCATAAACTAAGTACTATACTATGGTTATAACATGAATTATTTCTACTTCATTTCATAGCACATGATGCATCATATAGTGAAGTAATAAATTATCCTATAAATACTCATCTAAAGATCAACATAAATCATTTCATACAATTATATAATTGATAAAATATAACGATACAAAACATTAGAAGTATGTTCACCAAATTTCTATAATTTTAATTTTCATTATCCTTTAATCAATATAAAGTATCCCATTATTCGTCACATACCAAATATGTGAGCACATTCATTATGTATTCTCTTTAAATATGCTAATAACTTTAATTACCATAGAAATTTATTGGAAACATGCATTCATCCCTATTCTATAAGTTAGAAACATGTTATTGGATATATTATTTAAATCCAAAAGTGTTTTGAAATCAATCAATGATGGAATAAAACACTTTTTCAACAAACCAATAATTTGATCAAAGTTATTCGGTACTATCCAATTTACATTATCTAAATTAGTCAACTCTTTATCCCAACAGCATTATCTCAGTTTCAAGAACATATTAAGTTCTATCTTACACTTAACCATGTGTTTTAAAATATGTTTATCTTGCAATAGATTCACTATTCTTCATACCATTCTACATGTGATATCAAATACATACTGAAAAATTATTATAATAAAATCATCATACATTCCATAATAATTATAATTTTTATATCATTGATAAAATAAAAAAATGAAATAATTCATGAATCCAAACATAATCACTTCAATCATTCTACCACCACCCATCCTCGAGGCCCGTGTCTTGACTACCCTATGCCCGACATCTGTAGGCCAGGGGTTGGGGACTATCACCAAAGACGTAATCCCAACAAAAGGGAAGGAATTTCATTTTAACATGTAACACACAGAGTCTAAACACAAGGAGTAGAGGCACGAACTGAAAATAAACACTATGTAAAACTGAATACAATAGAAAATGCTAAAAAATAAAGGGGTAGTAAATACATGCCCAATAGTAATGTACAACTGCAGAAAAGTTAACAGCAACTACTGAGTGGTCCTCTGGGAATCCCACATGAAGGGTGGGTATAGATGGCCTCCTCAGCACCTCAGGTCCATCCGTTTGCTCCGTGTACGTCTTGCCAAGTGGTCCACCTCTGGGCACCATCCACCTCTACAAGTCTCTACCTTAATCAGTGCTTCCCATCATCTACAACCATCATAATGAAGTGAAGGCGTGGCCCGTGCAGGGTGAGTATAAAAATAATTACTAGGGACCCCGAGACCCCCGAAGGTCTCTTAGAATGAACGAAGGATAAACCACAGAATAATGATACAATCATGAAGCATCAAAAAACCCTACTAATGCATATTCCCATATATATACCAAAGTAATCAATCACAGTTCGGATCCAACTCTCGAGCTCAAGAACCACCTAGTCCACAAAGGATTTCAATTCATTCACCATGATGATAATGGTTGAAAGACATGACTCATCTCACATAGGTACACAAATTTTGTATAGCGATAGAGATGATCAGATGTAGTCACTGATTCATAAAAGCTGTCAGACCCACACAGAATACTAGACCAGCTAAGCTGTCGAACCCACACAGGATACAAGACCAGATACTCTGTCAGACCCACACATGATACAAAAGAGAAGTCAAAATTGTCGCTCCCACACAGGATACAAGAACAGAAGTCATCGCTGTCGAAACCACGGAGGATTCTGGTACAATAGCAATCATCATCGAACCCACAGAGGATCCCAGTATATTAGTTGTCACTACCAAACCCATGTAGGATTCTAGTATAGTAGTCGTCGCAGCCAGCTCTAGGGTTCCCGCACATAGTATGCTCAATCTTGGGAGCGTCTACTCCTTGATCCATGTGTCGATACATCAACTATATCGAATTCCAGAGTTTATGTATCCTAAAGTTATTCCTCATCATAAGGAACCCAACACGACAAACGGTACATCAAATGGATCCCCGGTCTGAGAGTTATTAGCATTTCTGTTCTAGGGGCCTTGTTGGACTTACGCTCATTCCAAACCGGGATGTGTTCCATAGTTTTTCAAAACTCACTTAGAGTATCGCAAAAGGACCACCTTGTCTTGAGGTTCCCAGTTCCGTAGAAGACACGTCAATCGGACGCGCAGTCTATAAGATATTCGCATTTAAGTGAAACGGGCCTGGCCCATCAAGCCCAGTGGGCTGGTGGGTCGGCCCGACCCGATTTAACAGGTCCGACCCAACTGGGGGTCGGCTTGGCCCAGTGGAGCACGACCCACCTAGGGACCCGGCCTGGAGGGTCTGTCTCATTTGGGGGGTTGACCCGGCCCGGTTGTGCGCGACCCACCCGCGGACCCCCGCCCGTGGTTACGGGCCGATTCGGCTTTCCTGGCGGCACCGAGCGGCACTGACCCTCCATGCTACCCAGCCAGCTAAATCCGATCTGTTTTTTCCAGCGCAAGTGGCCCGCTGTTCTTCCCACGCGACGCCAAGCGACACCGTGGTTCCCTTTGGCCCGGTCGGCAGGCAGCCAACCGGTTCGTCCGCCGGGTGGCCCGCGGTTACGGGCCACGTCTCCTCCGCAGCGTAGTGCCAAGAGGGCACCGTGACCCTCCAGCTCGGTCGGCAATAGCCGTCCAGTTCGGTTCATCCGAGCGGCCCGCTGTTGCAGGCCATGGTTTTCATCCTGCGGCCGGAGCGACGATGTCGGTCCTCCACCACATTGGCCCGACCTAGCCGCGGCCTCAAGTTGCAGCCACCTCATGGCCTTGGTGTCTTTCCTCCGTCATGGTGCGATGGCACCGCACCCTTCCGGTTCCGTCTCCATTTTTTTAACAAAATCAAGAATCAATGGAGAGGCATTGGGTCGTGTTTGTTCGGCCCACTCCCTCCACATTTGATGAGATCAAATGGACAAAGATGAACAAGGACATTCATCGATGAACGTGGTATAAATTAAATTCATTTAATAATAAATAAATTCCCCTTCCTTGATTCAAGGTATGTTGTAGTAGTCACAGAAAACGGCATTGAAGAATACAGTGTCACGGATGACGGTGCCGCGGAAGATGGTGTTGTTCCATCAATATAAGAGGGAGAGTCATTGTCGTTGGTGACGACGACATCTTCTCCCTTGACGCGGAGAAAGAGGAAGGTAGATGGCGTTCTTTGTGGTGTTGCCTTCATTCGTTCCCTGGATGAAGAAGTGGAAGGAGATTCTTTACGTTCTTCGATACATGGAGCGTTCTTTGAGTACTTCATCGAGAGAAAGGTGTTCTTCAGGGAAGAACACTTTCTTCCTAATCCTCCCAAAGTCTCCCAACAGAATATATACCAAGGAAAATAAATTAAAAGTCTCCCCAATACTAATATTTCCATTCTTTTCAAAACAAATAAAATTAATCAATTAATTGAGGGAGCTTAATTGATTAATTCGATAGTGTTGGAACATTAAAGAGAGAAGGTTGGAGGTAGAGAGATAAAGGGGAGTTTCAAGAGAGTTTAAAGGGGAGGTGAAGAGTTTGGTGTTTGTGTGGGCCCCACCCCCAACTTCTTTTTGAAGATAATAACCACCACCTAAAATAAAAATTATTTAACACATAATTTTTATTTGGTTTAATAAGAATACCAAAAATTAACTTCTCCTCCCGACCAAATACAACTGTGGTAAAGGTCCCCTTAGGCGAATACCGGCACTGCGTGTTCATTGGTGCCCTTAGATTTCAATTCCATGCAATGGTTCAAAGGATATAAAATCCTGCTCGTACGTCTACTGAATGTATCCGAACAAATCTTCAAAAAATTATTCCGGGCACACCGTGCCTCGGAACGGGTTCCCTTAGAAACTGCAGACACTTAAAATTCCAAAAAAATTAAGATAACAAATTTCTTGAAATTTCAGGTTCTTTACATTACCCCCACATCGGAGCCTTACATACCCATAAAGCTACAACACTCACTATAGAAAAAAATGAGGGTACTGAGCATGCATCTAAGCCTCCCACTCCCCTGTGCTCTCCTGGATGCTCTCGTGCTACCAGTGAATTCACACCAGAGGAATCAACCATCCACATAGGACCGGCTTCAATCAATCCCCAATCTCCACTGGGACCTCCGTGAAAGGAACCCCATCATAGATATCCAACTCCCCATGGTCTATGATGAGGGACGGGTCATGCACATATCTCCATAGATGAGATACGTGGAAGAAGTCGTGCAGCAGGTGCAACTGAGGTGGAAGGGAAAGGCGGTAAGCCACCTCCCCTACACTACTGAGGACCTGGAACGACCTGATGAATCATGGAAAAAACCTTCCGCATTAGCCAAATCATCGTAGAACATGTCGAGGTGAGACATATGAAAAGACATGGTTTCCATCCTCGAACTCCAGTGGTCTCAACATCCTATCAACATAGGACTTATGTCTGATCTGTGCAGTCTTCATCGACTCCTGGATGATCGAACCTTCTCCATCGTAGCCTGAACCATCTCCAGTCCTACTAGTACGGACTCCCCTGGGTCAGTTCAGCACATAGGTTATCTACAAGGTCGGCCATACAATGCCTTATAAGGTTCCATCCCAATGGTGGAGTGGTAGCTGTTGTTGTACACAAACTTCACCAATGGTAAGTTATCCTCCCAGCTATGACCAAAGTCGAGGACACATGCATGGAGTATTTCCTCGAGAGTCTGAATGGTCTCCTTAGTCTGATCGTTCGTCTGAGGATGGAAGGTGGTGCTCGAGAGACTATGTGTTCAAAAGTCTCATGTAACCCCTTCCATAGCTGGGAAGAGAAACGATCATCTCGATTAGAGACAAAAGTCAATGGAACGCCATGAAGACGTATGATCTCCTAAACATAGAGGCGTCCCAAGATCACTACTGAGCCCTACTCTATGATAGATAGGAAGTGGGACAAATTGGTGAGTCGGTTGACAATCACCCAGATAGAGTCGTGTGCTGTGGATGTACATGGAAGCCCTGTCACGAAATCCATGGATATCCCTTCCCATTTCCATTAGGGGACCTCTAAGGGTTGTACCAAGCCTGTTGGAACCTGGTGCTCCGCCTTCAATTGTTGAAAAGTGAGGCACCGTGATACAAACTCTACTACAACCTTCTTTATACCTGGCCACCAGTGTTGTCGTTTGAGATCCTGATAAATCTTCACCACTACTGGATGTACCACTAGAGGGGAAGTGTCAAACTCCCTCATCACTTCCTCCTATAATGATATTGGTACCATGGTACATCCTATGAAGAGGATAACATGCTACCCACCTTCAGAAAACTCATCAGGTGTATGCCCTGAGGATATCTGACCATGTCGCACCTCACAGTCAACATCCCAATGTTGTGCCTCTCTGAATCGCTGTAGAAGTGGAGGAGTGACTATGAAAGACTGTAGAAAGGTGGCTCCATCTCTGTACATAAATGATATCTACAACGCAGCCAGTTGCTCTGTCACCTCTCCTAGAAGCTGAATTCCGGATCTCTTACTGAGAGCATCTACTACAATGTTTCCATTCCTAGGAGTATAGAATATCGTGAAGTCACAGTCCTGGAGGAACTCGAGCCATCGCCATTGTCTCAGATTCAGGTCCTTCTGTGAGAAGTTATACCTAAGACTCTGATGGTCAGAATACCCTGGAAAATTCTCTCCCGTAAGATAGTGTCGCCACATCTTCAGGGCGAATACCACTACTACTAACTCCAGGTCATGGGTAGCATAATTCTGCTCGTGTTGTCTCAACTGGTGTGAACCTTATGCGATCACTGCTCACTCCTACATCAGTACAAACCTGAGATCAGTCGAAGTTGTGTCATAGTAAACTACGTACCCTACTCCCTCCTCTTGTATCCTCAAGATGGGCGCACTGGTCAACCTCTACCTAATCTCTTGAAAGCACTACAGGCATCTATCTTACAATATGCAAGGATGCCCCTTCTTCATCAATGTTGAAGGTTGTGCTGCAACTCTGGAGAAGTATGGCACAAATCTCCGATATTATCCATCCAGACCCTAGAGACTTTGTACCTCTACCACACTCCTGGGTGGCTCCCAAGAATGTACTACCTCGATCTTTGCTTGATCCACTACAACTCCATCCTCCGAGATGATGTGTCCCAAGAAGTGAACCTCTAAAATCCAAAACTGGCCCTTCGAGAACTTACCATAATGCTGGTGCTCTTGGAGTGCATTCAGTACTACTCGCAAATGATAGGCATGCTCCTCCTTAGTAGTTGAGTAAATCAGTATATCGTTGATGAATTCTATGACAAAGTGATCGAGGTAAGGCTGAAATATCCTATTCATGAGACTCATGAACACTGTTGGAGCGTTGGTTACACCATAGGGCATATCCAAAAACTCGTAGTGTTCATACCGACACCTGAAGGCTGTCTTCTGCACATCCTTGTCTCGAACTCTGATCTTGTGGTAGCCTGACCTGAGGTATATCTTTGAGAACCATCGTGCTCCCTTGATCTGATCATAGAGTTCTTCAATCCTCAGGAGTGGGTACTTGTCCTTCGTGGTCACCTGATTCAGGCGATGGTATTCGCCACATAGTTTCAAGATCCCATCCGACTTCATAGAGAACAAAATCGGTGATGCCCAGGGTGAAACACTGGGTCAGATAAATCACATACCCTACAAGTCATCTAGATGTTCCCGTAGCTCACGAAGCTCAGCGGGAGCCATCCGATATGCCGGAGTAGATATCGGTGTTGTCCCGGGGTACAGGTCAATGTAAAAGTCTACCTCTCTATGAGTGGGTAGTCTTGGAACATCATCAGGAAAAAAATCCGCATACTTATCCACCACAATAGGAAAACTAAGACTCCGCAAATCAACCAATCCGAGGATGAGACTAGGAAACTAGTGTGTGATGGGTTTCCCCCTCCTCTACGTAAGTCCGTCATGCGCTGTAAAATCTCCCTTATTTCTAGTGAAGGTTAACCATGTCCAATCCATGTAGATACACCGCAATTTGTGCCTAATACAATTAATCTGAGCATGAAATAAGGATAACCAGTCCATACCAAAGATGATGTCGTAAGACCTCGAAGCTGCTACAAGAAGATCCCAGCCGAAGCTCTTGGCTCCTAGAGTAAGCTCACACTGCCAGCACCAAAGCGTAATCGTCGAGTCTACTCTCGTATGAGTCTCTAGCTATAAGGATCGAGTCAACTTCTCCATCAGAATCTCCGAGCTCCAAACGAGGGTAGTGGAAATAAAATAATGACTCGCACCTATGTCTATAAGTACTGCAGTAAGGATGGAGTAGTCACAGATAGTACCTCGAATCATCTCAGGTGCACCATGGTCGTAGTCCTCGACTACCTAGAGCTGAGCCTACCTCTGTCTTCCAGCTCCCTGTTGTTGGGGTGGACATCCCGGTGGTGGTAGTGGTAGAGCCTTGAAACATCGTCCACCACCCGTTTCTCAGCCAGCTCCTCTTCCGCATCCGCCTCCTCCCGGTGGACCACCACGATCAAACCTCTACCTCTGTCTGGGAGGTCCATCTAATGTTTTCTACTCATCTGCATGGATGGTTGGGAAGTATCGAGCCATGTGACCATGCATGTTGCATGCATAGAACTGCCTTCTCCTTGTATGGCTGGCTCTGTTTCGTGTTCCCCACACAACCGAACCAATATCCTGAGTTCGCCCACCTAATGGCCTGGTCCGCTTGGACCTCTCCGTCAACTGTCTACTGCAGGATGCAGAATAATTTGATACGTGTCATCATGTGGAGGGTCTCTCTACTGTTGACTACTCAGCAATAACACTCTCCCCTAGAAGGGCTCTCTCCATCACCCCCGCCAGCGTCGGGATGTTGTGGGGAATCGTCGAATCCCTGATCTCATGCTTGAGTCCCTGCTCGATGTTCCGGGCCCTAAAGAACGAGTCTCATACCATATCCGTGGAGTATGGTGAGAGTTCGGTAAACCTTGATGAGTAATGAGCTACTATCATGCTTCCCTGCTACAGACTAAGTAACTCCTGAATCCACACCACTCGAAGGGTGGATGGAAAAAACACCGAGCGGAAGAGACTCTCGAAGTCTTTCCAGAGTAATGATGCATCGTAATGCACCTAGAGCATTAGGCTCCACCATCTGCTTGTTTTCGCATGTAGGAGACTTGCAGAAAGTATCACCATGAGGTTGACTGTTGTCCCTAAAAATTTGAAAACTCTCACGATAGCCTCCAGCCAATCCTCAACTGCCTTTGGGTCCATCTCTCCCAAGAACCTGGGCGGCCTCTAGTGCTGGAACTCTTGCAATGCACTCAGGCGGCGTACACTCTCTATTCCTGGGGCTGGTGGTATCAGTGGTCCTGAGGGTAGTGGTACCACTGGTACCTCCGCTGTAATGGGGCCCTACACCAAGGCCTCGTCGCTCTGTGGGCTACCATATCGTATGTAACTCAGAACCCTAGCTGGCTTCCTTCGTGGTGCCATCTTGAAAGAAACAGGTGTTCCACAGTTAGAACAGTATACCTGGTGAGCTAACACAAAGTAATTAGGAAGAAAACATTTCAAAGGAAACACACGCACAATCAGTGTTTTCGTGCACGAAGTCAGAAATCAGAAGACATAATCCTAGTGTATGGATACGTCGGTCGTCGCACCAACACCGGTTTCCCTAATCTGATAAACACAACCAAAACACTTAACACTAATGTTGTTAAAAAAATACATGTCCAAGATCTGCGGTAGAACCGCCTCCTCTGATACCAATTTTTCACTACCCGTCCTCGGGGCCCGTGTTGTGACTACCCCATTCCCACCTTTCATAGGGCAGGGGTTGGTGACTAGCACCAAATGCATAATCCTGATAAAATGGAAGACATTTCTTTTTAACCTATAACACACACACAGTCTGAACACAAGCAGTAGAGGGAAAAACTGAAAAATAAAAACTAATTAAAACTAAATACAAGATAATTTTCTGAAAAGAAAGAGGAAAAAATACAATCCCAACAGTAATGTAAAACTACAGAAAAGTGAACAACAACTATTGAGTCGTCCTCTAGGAATCCTTCTTGAATGTTGGGTACAGATGGCCTCCTCAGCACCTCAGGTCTATCTGTTCGCTCTGTGTACGTCTCACCAAGTGGTCCACCTCCGGGTACCATCCAGCTCTACATGTATCTACCTTGATCAGTGCTGCCCTTCTTCTCCAACCAACACAATGAAGTGCAGGCATAGCCCATTCAAAGGTGAGTATAACGATACTCAGTAGGGACCCTGAGACCCGCGAAGGTCTCCTAGAATCTACAAAGGATAAACCACAGAAGAAAGATACAATTCAAAATCATTAACCAATCCTACTTAGGTAGATTCAAATATATATACCTAAGTTATCAATCATAGTTCGTCTCCAACTCTCGAGCACAAGCACAACCCGGTCCAAACAGGATGTAAAGTCATTCACCACGATGATAATGGTTGAAATACATAAATCAGCTCACACAGGTATACATCATTCGTATAGAGATATAGATGATCAGATGTAGTCACTGATTCATCTAAGCTGTCGGACCCGCACAGGATACTAGACCAGCTATGTTGTCGGACCCACACAAGATACAAGACGAGCTACTCTATCGGACCCAAACAGGATGCAAGAACAGAAGTCAAAACTGTCGGACCCATACAGGATACAAGAATAGTATTCGTCTTTGTCAAAACCATGTTGGATTCTGGTACAATAGCAATCGTTGTCAAACCCACAGACGATCCCAGTACAGTAGTCGTCACATCCAAACCCACGTAGGATTCCGCACACTGGACGCTCGATTCCGGGAGGGTCCACTCCTCAAGCCCTATTTCGATACAACAACTATCTCAATGTCCTGATTTGATGTATCCCGAAGATCCGTCTCATCATAAGGTGCCCAATTCGACAGAGGCGTGTCAATTGGACGCCAGATCTGAGAGTTATAAGCATTTCTGTTCCAGGTGCCTGGTTGGATTTATGCACATTCCAAACCTGGACGTTTTACAAAGCCTTCCAAAACACACTTAGAGTATCACAAAAGTACCCCCTCATTGCGAGGTTCCCAGTGCCACAGACGACATGTCAATCAGACGGGCGGTTTAGAAGATATTCACATTTAAGCGAAACGGGCCTGACCCGTCAAGCCCAATAGGTTGGTGGGGCGGCCCGACCTGATTTGGTGGGTCCGACCTAGCTAGGGGTTGTCCTGGCCCGGTAGAGGGCAGCACACTCAGGGACCCAGCCCGGTGGGTATGACCAATTTGGGGGGTCGGCCCGGCCCGGTGGGGCGCGGCCCACCCGCAGACCCGACCCGTGGTTGCTGGCCGGTTCGGCTCACCCAGCATCACAGAGCGGCGCCGCCCCTCCTTGCTACATGGCCAGCTGGATCCATCTTGTTTTGTCCGGAGCGAGCGTCCAACAAAGTGGGACACTGTTCATCCCACATTGCGCCAAGTGGCGCCGTGGTTCCCTTCAGCCCGGCCGGCAGGCGGCTAGCCGGTTCGTCCGACGGGGGGCCTGTGGTTGTGGGACGTGTCTTCTCTATAGTGTAGAACCAAGAGGGCGCCGCAGTCATCCAGCACGTCTGGCTACGGCTGTCTGGTTTGGTTCGTCCGAGTGGCCAGCACTTGCGGGTCACGGTTTCCTTCATGCGGCCGGCACGACGGCGCTGGTCCTCCACCACCATGGCCCGGCCTGGCCGCAGCCTCCGGTTGCCACCACATCATGGACGTGGTATCTTTCCTCCAGAATGGTGCGACGACACCGTGACCTTCTGGTTTCGTCTCCATTTTTCTAACACAATCAAGAATCAACAGAAAGGCATCAGGATGTGTTTGTTCGGCACGTGCCCCCCGTATTTGAGTATATCAAATGGCCAAAGAAGAACTAGAACATTCATATAATGACCATTTAAAAATTTTATTCATTTAAAAATAAATAAATTCCACTACCTTGATTCAAGGTACATTGTCGTAGTGGCGAAAAAACAGGGTCGTGGAAGATGGTGTCGCGGAAGACCGTGGAGTTCCGTCAACATCGGAGGGAGAGTCATTGTCATTGGTGATGGAGGCGTCTTCTCCCTTGATGTGATGGAAGATGAAGGTAGTTGTCGTTCTTTGTGGTGTCACCTTCTTTCTTTCCCCGGTTGAAGAAGTGGAAGGAGTTGCTTCACATTCATCAAGATGTGGTGCGTTCTTTGCGTTCTTCGTCGAGAGAAAGGTGTTCTTTGTGGAAGAACCCTATCTTCCTAATCCTTCCAAAGTATCCCAACATAATATTTCCCAAGGAGAATAAAATAAAAGGCTCTGCAATACTAATATTTCCATGCTTTTCAAAATAATTCAAATTAATCAATTAATTAAGGGAGCTTAATTAATTAATTTGATGGTGTTGGCACCTTAAATATAGAAGGTGGGAGGAAGAGAGTTAAAGGGGGTTTCAAGGGAGTTTAAAGGGGATTAGAAGCTTTTGGGGTACTTTGGTCCCCACCACACATTATCCTCTCTGGGAAGGTTATGTGGGGGTGGGCCCCACCTCCAACATCCTTTTCGAGATAATAACCACCACATAAAATAAAAATTATGTAACACATAATATTTATTTAGTTTAATAAGAATCCAAAAAATTAACTTCTCCTCCCGAACAAACAAAACTACGGTAAAGGCCCCTTTAGGAAAATATTTGCATTGCGAGTTCATCGGGGCCTTCAGATTTCAATTACAAGCACCGGTTCAAAGGATATAAAATCCCACTCGTATGAATACTGAACGTACCCGAAAAAAACTGCAGAAAATTATTCCCGGCACATTGGGCCTCGAAATCAGGTGCTGTGAGAAACTGGGGACTCGTAAAATTCCAAAGAATTTATGAAAAAAATTTCCATGAAATTTCCATGTCTCTACACATTCCTCTTATTCTATGGTAGTATCATAATCTCAACCATGATCCATTAGCCTCCTTTGGGGTATATTCTATTGATTTATAAGGCACTGGTATGCATAGTGTCCCAACTCATTGTAGTGGAATCCTTTTTCATTGGAATTATATTTCATTCCCTTACAATCACAAACATGGTGGAATTTTTATCCACACTTATAAAAAACTCTCATTCCCTTCAAAAAAGTATCTGGGAATTTTATTCCACAATTATAACATGTGGGAAAATAATTCTTTCCCTTCTTCCCTTTATAGAACTATAGATGTTCCATCCACAAATTTTTATTCATTCCTTTAAATCCATAGGACATGTATAATTTTTTACCTGTCTCGTTATCACATGATACTGCATCCTCATATGATTATAATTCATCGGGGGCTATTTCTCTTTGAAATTATGTTGCAAAGACATAGAAGATATTATTATTCTTACTCTTTGGAGAAAGTGAATTGGTTAAATTCACATTCCTTCTTCTAAGATCCATTTCTAAATGGTTACAAACACTAAATGATATCATTATATTATGAAACATAATTCATAATCTCAAAACTAATTAATACTATACATATATTGAAAATTTTTTTATTGTTAATCTAATAATCATAAACATATAATCTTTGGGGAAATTTTTACTTTTAAATCCAAAATATTGGTTAAAAATAAAATTTTTTTATCCAATGAATATATTCTAGGAGTTTCAAATGAGGTGTGCAGTATGTCCCGTTGTCGTGTACGAGGTTACGTCGAGTCAAGTTGGACGCACATTATCAGTGTTGTTATCCCTAGGTACATTTAATCCAAAACCATGTCAACAGAAAGTATCAAGATAGGTATGCATTTCTAGGAATACCCACATTATATAAACCTTACCAATATTCTTGTATCTACTTTTATACTTGTACTCAATGCCTATATTATGGTTATGTTACATAATCTATGTTATCTAGATCTATTTTCTATGGAAGATGTTAAACCTAACCTGATACCAACTATAACACCCCAACCAAGAAATTCCAGAGCTTATACATTAATTAATTACATTTTAATATATACAAGCTTCAAATCCCATTGGACCAAATAGTTTAGCAGTTTTGAATTAGAATTTAGTATTTTCACTATTCATAAAAAAATAAAATATCAAAAAAAATACAAAATGTACATCCTAACATTATTTTGACATTTAGATTTCAAAAATTATTTCTATTTATTCATATTAAATTCATATAATTTTCAAAATTCATATTTAATGTTGGTGGGCCATTAAAAGGATGAAATATTTCCTTTATAAAAATATATATCTCTATGTCATATTGGGTGTTTTTTATATTATTCTTATCAAATATATTTGATGAATTTTATAATAATTTGGTTCAATAATACTTATATATATATATATGTATCATTAATATAATTCAAGAAATGTAATTAATTTAATTTATTATAATAAAACACGTTTGGATGCAAAAAAAAGTTCTGTATAAAAACATTTCATATATATTCGACTAATTTTGATATTCATTTCTATTTTTTATTAACCAATTAATTCAATAATATATCTCCATAGGTTAGTTATTCCTATTCATAACCATAAACATAATGTCTAGGTTATATCTTATTATGTTAATTAATTAATATATTAATAATATATTATTTTTAGGTAAAAATCAGTATTTTGTGTAATGTAAACTATCAAAAAAATCCATTCTTATAAAAGATAAAATAGTGTTGTGTGAATTAAAATAAAAAATTAATTTAAAATATTAAGCATAACATAATGTTTTTGGATTCTATATTCTGTTCAAGGTTAAGTGTTGTGTGTCGAACAACCTATTATTGTAGTTTCATATAGAAAATGTTTAACTCGGTGTTTTATATAAAATAAGATAGAAACAAAATTAAATTTCTTCTAAAATAAAACTAATGAAATTTCATTGGTGTCACATAAATTCAAACCTTCTAATATGTTGTAAAACGGTCACTCGTGTGTGAGAGTGGACTTCTACCTCTACAAAAAATGTGAAATTTTTTTCATTTTATTTTTATATAGTTAGTAATAAGGATGGATTTTATTAATATAAATGATATCTATGATATAATAAATATTTTTTAAATTTTAATTAATATTTAATTTTATTTCATTAAATCCAATTAGAAAATGGAATCAACTACCATGAGTATTTACAACATACAGTCTCCATGAATGGTGTAATTCATATTCTATCTATAACTTATATTAATTAATTAATATATATATATAACTAATATATTTGATATTTATATTATTTTTATCATTTTGGATATGAATTATCCCTGATAAAACTAAAAGGGCCAAAAATACCCCCACCAAAAAATACATCGAAAGCACAGGATTTATTACTTATAACATGATTTTAATAAGAAATTGTTAAGTAACTTGTAATGAAATGTCATAAGTATATAATATGTGGTATTATATTTATGATTATTGTTATTTAATAGATGTATAATAAACCTATATTTATTATATAGTATATTTGAATGGGTATTAAGGAATATGAGACTTATGGTAAGGTATGTTCATCTCACATTTATTTATCTACGACACATACATTATACAACACTATTTTATATTGTGTGGTGTATATATGTCCCATGAATGTATTTTATGATATTTATTATTGATAATTATTATATATACATATTCATATAATTTTATCACTTTCATGGGGCCTATAAGTAAAAATTTACCAAAGTGGAAAATGTTTTATGTTACAATCTCATTGTTTATCAGTACAATTTATGATTATGTTTCGGATTGTGAAATATTATAATATACCTATATATAAAGTAATAAATTTTATTATAACATGGTAATTTATATATAATATATTATTTCCTTTCATTTTTATCTCTTTAAGTATCAATAGACTGAAATAATTTCTATTTTAAAAAATCTTCGTTATTTCTCTCTTCACAGGGAAACCCTTTTCATCCAAATACATTATTTCAAAAGAAATTTTTTAAATAATATTTTTACTATTATATATATAATTTTTAAAATAATTTTTCACCTTTTATTAATTTCCACAACAATGGTCTAAAATCAATCTTTTTGTAGTTTTCAGGATGAGGTTCTTTTTTCCTCCTTACCAAAGTGTAAATATATTGTTTACTTTTAACATATATGGATTTAATAGAACATACCTTCATAATGACAATTATTTTGGTTGAATATTAAGTTATATATTTCAAATTTTATTTTCAAATAAAATTATTGCCTCAATATTTAATGAATTTTTAGTTTTTAAAAAGATTATTTTCATATTAATGTTATATTTCCCAAAAAAATGTTCCAAATGATCTTTTAAAATTATTATCCATCTAAGATTAAATCCATTGATATTAATTATGATTTATTAGGTATATGATCAAATGATTCCATTATTAATCATTATTTTTATGGTAAATTAGTTTATTGATGAGATGTTTTTGAAACTCAATTAATTTCAATGGTTTATGCTATAATGAATTGTTGAACTATTTATGAAACTCATTTTCATTACATGGGATGTTATGTGACAATGTGATGAATTTTTTATGATCTTATTGTACACATATGTATTGTTATTATTATGGAACATGTTTTTATATTATAAACTAGGGATGGTGGTTATGTTATAACTGGGGATGGTGGTTATAACAATGTTAGCTGATACGTTATAAAAAATGATGGTGATCTTGTTATAACCAATGATGGGTGGGCCTAGAATTATACATCCCTCCAATGGATTGGGAAATGGATTATATTTCATGACATAAAAAGAAATGGGATTGAGAGTGAAGCCAATTTGGTAGGGTACATTGTCCACTATGATATTCTTTGTAGTGAATATTGAGTACAATAATGGTTTAGAAAGTAAACGAAATCTAAAATGATAGCCTAATAAATGAGACTTCGATATTATTCAAATGATGTTATATGTTTTGTTTTAAGTGTCACAACCCCCTACCCACAACATGTACCCCTCATGGGCCTGCAATGTGAGAAGAGAGATAATGACCCCCGAATCCTACCTCTAGTAGGCCCTAAGTTGGTGATTAGCTCTGAGGGTATAATAAACACACAAAGGGGAGCCATTACCCTCTAAGAGAACACATGTAGAAGAGAGAGATAAGACAAACACCAAAAAAATAAAGCTCACACAAAAATATAAAATAAATACCAAGTACACATATGTAATGTCATGAAAAACTACTACAATAGAAAGGGGAAAACTGTAAGTTCCCAAAAGAAAGTAAAAACATCAGTGACCACGAAGCCTGAACAGCACATGAAACCCAAAGATAGTAGTAACCAGCCTGATCTCTAACATTCTCTAGGTGACCAAAAAATAAATTTATATATACATAGGGTTAGTATAATATTATACTAAGTAGTATCCTCCCCAGATCCTCTCGTAAAAATGTAATGAAAGCATGATAAAGCACAGTAAAAAACATGTGAAACTAACTCGTCACCTAATCAGGTATACTATGTTCCTAACCTCACCATGGCTAATCTCACTATGTATCTCATACAAGAGTATATAATATAATAAATAATATCAATGGAAAATTGCTACTACATCCCCACTAGTTTTCCTCTTTTCCCCAACATCTCATGTCCTATGTATCTCTCTCCAAAAGGCTTACCCGCAGATACCTGTGCAAAGCACAAATACATGCACCTCATGCAGCAAGACCACCACGTATACATAAGCAGGTAACTTGGTAGTTTTCGGGAGCCACCACATCTCGTATAACATGTATCATACGTGAGGTATTATACCTCAATCCATTTCATCTCATACACCAAGTAAGGATCCTTAATCCATCACAACCTATACACATTACACCTATAGCAATCCATAGGAAACTATATACTGATTATATGTGTGTGAATAACCAGAAGCCATTATAACCCTCTACATACATATTTGGGTACAACTAACCATTTTGACAACCATCACAAGTAACTACCAAGAGAAGATAGTGGTTTCAAAGGGCGTTGTCATCCATCCATCCTCCAACAGAAATGTTAAGGACAACCCCCCCCCCCCCCCAAGGATCAAAATCCCCAGGGTGTTAGTTTCCCTAACTTATGGGGTGTATTAGAATATAGAAACACAAAAATTACAGAATATAGTATAGCTCACAACCACAATATGGGAATAACCTAGTCTTAGACTCAATGGAACTAACATATCTCAGACTCCCAGATCCCACTTCTAAGACTACGTAACCTATAAGCACACAACCATTTAAACAGCTTTAATACATTACTTCATTCACTTTTTAAATTTCACATTAATTCATTCATTAAAAGTAAAATAAACAATAATAATTACCAAATTGTATTTCATTATCATCACACCCAATGTTAATCATTCCTTCAAATTACAACCTCATCTTTGCTCCCCATCAAGCTCCAACCCCATGGGTTATCATCATTTATTCAATCATTTTTTTACAGCATTACTTTTCTATATTCAGACACATTCTACAAAAACATTCTAAGCTACAAAACACAAGGGGTGTTCAACATGGTGTGTAGATGAACTACCCATTGAGTCTTTATCTCCAATACTAAGCACATAGACCCATCCTCCATCCAGAAGCTAAACATGGAAAGCACGTGGCATACCTCGCGCATCTTCTCCCCTTTAGGAAAGAGGGTATGAAAAAACAGCTGCCATGAGCAGTTGGGAATGTAAAGCTAATAAACAATCAATAAAAATTATCAAGCATCCAAACATTCACATCCAACCTGTTTCATCATCCCATGTGTCATCCCCAACACCCACATGCATAAACTGATGCATCTTGCCACTCTAGGCATCAACTGTTGCCACAACCAATAGGCCTCCCTGCCCCCACATATCACAGCAGCCATCCAGGCTCAAATCACCACACATGCAGCAGGAAAATAAACATCATATCAATTGGTCTCTATGCCCTTAAATAAGGAATAGGGTAACTATGAACCCAACAAGGAATTATATTTTATCAAACAACTAGTTCTTTAATCCATCAATAATTAACCGATTTATTATTCATAGGTTCCAAATTTTGGAAACATAAACCGTAAGTTATCAAATATTGATTACATGGGAGTACTATATCAGCTTGATAAACATCAAATTACAGCAACAACAATCTGATTCATTAAAATACCTCTTTATCTTTAGCCAAACAATTATCAATTAATTTTGAATTTATATTCTCTTCCAATTTCCATCAAGAACTAAAGGCTAAAGAATGTAAGAATAGATATCATACTATCTAGAAAAAAAAGAGGAAATAACATACGATCGGTATTAATTTATTTATCCTTTTCAAATATTTATTATGCCAATTCAATTTTGATATAGTGGGATAAAACATGCTAACTCTATAGTTGCACGTAAAATAAAAGAGAAGAAATGAATCCCCTACCTCAAATGGTTCTTGAAAATATTTATACGAGAACGAGCCACACAACAGGTTATGATATCCTCCCCTATGAAAACTATATCCACCTGAGGATGGAGATACACCTCCACATTGGCCAACACCCAAGAAAAGTCCATCAGGAACAGGGAGATATCATTCAATAAAAAGGGTGAGGAGAAAGAGAAGGAGATGGACCGAAAAGAATAATGATATATTAAACCTTATATTGAATAGTGATTAATACTACTTGGTTGCATCAAAAATAGAAGAGAACCAATCCAAGGAGGAATGTTTAATTGGAAAATCCTATGGTATGGAATGAATGGATTGAGTGTCTCACAATTGAGAAAAAGGAAAAATAATTAGGGAGGAATATATCTCATCCCTATAGATGATTTAAAGGACCAGCAGTTTAAGATAAGCTTAATTTTCCATTAAAAGTGGATCACATTAAACCACACAGTTTGACCATGAAACAATCATCTCAAGTCGTAGGAAAATTTAATATATGAGTTATAGCCTATGAATCAGCCTTAGAGTCCTTAAAAAGAGGCTTTAAATACATTTTACGTCAATGGAAACGTCAAAGGGGTGAAACTGTAGGATAATGGAAACACTGTTCATGAACACAAAATTTTTTATTGGAAAGTGGCTACCATTGGAACCTCACTGTTATGGAAACATTTTTCATGATCACAAAATTTGGAAAGGGAATGATGCTACCATTGGAACCTCACCTTTCTGGAAACACTGTTTATGTACTCAAAATTTGGCAATGGAAAAACGCTACCGTTGGAACGTCACCATTCTAGAATCACTGTTAATGAACCTCACCATTCTGGAAATATTGTTCATGAACCTCACCATTCTGGAAGCACTATTGATGAACTTCACCTTTCTGGAAACATTGTCCATGAATCTCACTGTTCTGGAAACACTATTCATAGAACTGGAAATTCGGAAAGGTGCTGGGGATATGTCCATAGGACCTCCCAGAGCACCTCAGAAACAAGATTTTAGTAAAGGAATGGACCTGAGAGGTTCAGGACCTTAAAACAGATACGTCTCGAAACATTATCGTCCTCAATAATTAAAAACCAACATAAAAGGGAAAACAAAATATGTCTGATCAACCACCCATCGAGATACCTCTCAAAAGAGATAAAGCCACAAGAAACAACCAACTAAAGTCATCTTATAAACAAAAAAGGTCTACAACCACAATGATATTTTCATTACATGAAAAGAGGTAAACATAAAACAACACTGGGTACCGATAACATATATACGACTCACGTTCCCATGTACTCTCATCCATGCCAATGTGTTGCCACATGACACACACCAAGGTGATAAAACGCCCAAGAAACACCTTATCTTTGTGATATTGGATATCCACAGTCCACTACTCGACAGATGCTTCATCATAAACATCGATCTCGCCCTAATCGATGTCATGCGAGTCATTTGGAAGATAAGGACAAAGTTGTGATTCATGGAAAACATAATGTATCTGGATCATCTTTGGGGGATGTGCTACTTCATAGTCCACATCTCCAACATGAGTAATTCCTTGAAATTCCCAACAAACTGGGGAGAAAGCATACAACCACGACCAATCCTTCACTTCCCATGATGGAGATTCACCTTAAGAAACATGTGATCCCCAGCATCAAATTACAAAGGTATCCTCCATTGATCGGAATATGATTTAAGAAGATCATGCGATGTCTTTATCCTCTCATGAATCACCTGACCATCTCTGTTGTATTCTATTCTAGTTCCGATCTGATATTTTCTGACTCTCCAACCCCAGTCTAGCACAACGGAGAATGGAATGGCTAGCCATATAAGGAATCAAATGGAACCATACCGATTGTGGAGTGATAACTATTGTTTTGAAATAACTCCCCCAAGTGTAAGTATCACATCCATGAACCTCAAAAATTTAGTACATAGGAGCATAACATGCCATCAAATGTCTGGATGGTCCGCTCAACCTGACCATCCGTCTGAGGATGAAAAGCATTGCTAAGGCATAGTTTAGAACCAAAATCATGCTGGAGACCTCTCCACACCCTTGAAGTGAAACGAGGATCTCGATCAGAAATAATCATCCATGGGAATTCATGATGTCCCACCACCTCCTCCAAATACCTCCTCAAAAAAACTTCCACTGATCTCGACTCCTTGATCGCTATGATATGGGATGATTTTGTTAAATGATCCCTTACAACCCAAATGGAATCATTTTCTCATGCATATCAAGATAAACTAGTAACAATTTCTATTGAGATGTCCTCTCACTTCTACTGAGGAACATATAATGGATGGAGCAGACCACTGGGAACACTATGTTCATCATTCACCATCTGGCAGACCAAACATCAAGACACCAACTCCACAACTGCACGCGTTATCCCAGGCCACCAAAACTGGCTCCTAATGGATTGGTACAAATTTTTCATGCTATGATTTAGTGATAATGGAGAACTATGGAACTCTATTAGAACCTTCTTGTGCTTGGACAAAGGAAAAAAATCCTTACATGAAACAAAACTCGGGGTTGTTCATCCTTAGTTCAACCATTAGGGGCCTTGCCACAAACAACTATGTCTCTATAAAGCCCCACCTAAATGTCCCAGAACATGGAATATTACACCTGCTAATCATCTGAAAAAGAAATCCTCTTCCCCTAACTTCTCCCTTCTCATGATGTAATTCTAAAACTTCTTCCATTACTCTCCAGGAGTTACCAGATTCACGCAATGCAACACTACATGAATTCAGACTCGGTGAATTACCTACAACATTCCCCTTTCCTGGTTTATACGATATTTCAAAGTCCTATTCCTATAAGAACACCATCCACTGATGATGTAATATGTTCAAGTCACGATGGGAGAAAACATACCTCAATGACTTATGATTGGTGAAGACCACAAAGCGCTCTCCAATTAGGTATTGTCTCCACAACTTCAGATCAAACATCATGCCTGACAACACAAGATCATGGGTGGAATAGTTATGTTCATGGGGATGCAACTATTGATACCCATAAGATACAACTGATCTCTGCTCCATCAGAACACATCATAACCTCAGATGCAAAGACTCACATTAAACATCATGCTGAACTCCCTTTCCAGGAAGACAAAGAACCGAAGCACTTACTAACTTGTCCTTTAGATACTCGAAAGCAACCTGACACTGATCAGTCCATATAAACATCTGATCCTTCCTGGTCAAAATATTCAGAGGAGGTGCAACTCAAGATAAATCGACTACGAACCTACTGTAGTATCCTACGAGACCAAGGAAACATTGCACCTCTGACACAGCCTTTGGGGATTCCCAAGACAAAACTACTTCTACCTTCGATGGATACACAACTAATACCTACTTGGAAACAACATTCCCTATAAAACAGACACATTGGGCCTAAAACACAAACTTATTCAACTTCCCAAATAGCTGATGTTGACGAAGAACTCCTAAAAATCTATATAGATGCTCTGCATGCTCCTTCTCAGATGTGGAGTACACAAGGATGTCATCGATGAATACCACCATGAACTTGTCTAGTAACTCACAGAACACATCGTTCAACAATACCAAGAACAAAACTGAAGCATTTTTCATGACCAATGGAATTACAACGAACTCATAATACCCATGATGAAAATAGAAATAAATCTTCGGGATATCCTCATCCTTCACATGCATATGATGATATCCTAACCACAAGTCGATATTTTAGAACCAACTTGAACACTTCAGTTGATTGAATAAATCATTAATATGCAGAAGAAGATAGTGATTCTTCACTGTCACTTTGTTTAAGTGACGATAATCAACACACAACTGCAAAATGATGTCAACCTTCTTCATGAACAAATCTTGTCCACCCCGCGGCGACACACTCGTCTGAACAAAACCGCACTGTAAATGAAAATAAAGGTTTATATGTAGCTCCCATAACTAAAAGGGTCCATCATATATAGATACATGGATATAAGAGATTCTTTTGGTTGTATCTCGACTCCAAACTCGATCTCTTGTCGACGAGGTAATGCTACAACCTCTTCTAGAAAGACATCAGGGTACTATTTGTTGAGGATCCCTAATATAATCTTGCATCATAAAATATAAAAATTATAATGGGGATACCTTAAATCATTAATATATAGATTCATATTATATTATTCTAATGATTCAAAAAAAATTGAATCATTGGGTAAAGGAATTTTCCCAACTGATGAGGTGGATACAGTTCGATATATTGTTTGAATCTTTTTACTTTTTCAATCTACACATATAAAGAAAATTATGACTAGTGTGTGAAGAGATTAAATTTTTTATTTAATTTTTTAAAAATATATTTAAATATTTTAATTTGTTTATATATTTGTATATTAAGAATACCTAAAATTTAATTTCTTAATGTTGTATAGATGACTATAGTTGTCTACTCCACCTTTCAATAACAATTTTCATATATCAAAATCGATTTATAGATGGACAATGTCCATATTATTTTTTTTGGGTAACTATTAGTTATTGATGACTTCTAGAATTTTTAGATATTATTATATACTAAAAAAATTAATATAAATAAATCATTGATCGTGTAGGTGAATATATGATGGGAATTGGATTGATTTTAGTATTTTCCTTGTAAGTATTGACTGTTATATTTCTATAAACTTCAAAAATTAATTCTAACTGATATTTTTTTTATTTTTTATTAAATAAGTGAATCATAACACATTTCATTTAATTAGACACCATTTGATGATACATGGACCCAAAATTCACTTCGTTAGTAGTGTGAAAATTGAGTTATTATGAGCAAATAAAATAAATTTATTGAATATTTCATAATTAATGGATGCATATATATATATATATATATATATTTAGTGGTATGAAATCATATTTTTCTACATTGTCATATTTCATTACACAATTAGTTATATAATAACTAACATTGGAATAATTTGTATATCATGACACATTTTATGTTGTGTGTTTTCTATCCTGATGAAAACAATGCTCACTACTTATTCTCCATATTTAACAACAAAAAATATAATAGTAGAAAATTATTATAGCTGTAAGTTCTAGTAATTTAATTGTTATATATTAACTATTTTTTTATTTTATTAATTTTATCATTTTTAAATAGTTCATTGAAGGACTATTACATTTCACTAAAATAATGGAATAGAAAAATGAATTCTTTTTATGAAAAGATAACATTTATTTTATAATTATTTATTTTTAGTAATTATTATACTTTAATTTTAAATTTTAGATCATTATTTGCAATATCAATGACATCATCATTGAAAAAATATCGATTATTGGTATTATGTCAAATGTTTTATCTGTGGAATAATTAAAAATGAATAGTTATAGATTTTAACAATTATTTTTATAAAAAAATTAAATCATTTGATTAATATTAATTGTAAAGTAGTTTTTTAATATATATTTTAGATCATTTTTATGAAGCTAGCTCTTATTGTCCAAATGATCTGAAATATTTTTTTATATTATGGGAAGATTATTTTATATGTTTCACAAAATTTAAGTTCATTTGTATATATTTTTTGAAAATTGAGTTTTTTCATTTCAAAATTATAATGTTTTTTAGTTATAAAAAACCAACAATAAAAATTTATGTTATTGATTTTTTGTAAATTTTACTAGGTTTCTATATCTAGTTTTGATTATGTTGTGTTTGTTTCATAAAAATTAAGGGTAGATTAAGATTTTTTATAACATTTAAAAAAATAAAATTTTTATATTTATTATAAATAAATTTGATTCAAAAAAAATTTAATCCATTATTATTTTGGTTATATTAAAAGAAAGGAGAAAAATTAACTTCAACATTGGTTAGGATAAAAAACTAACATTGAAAATATTATATAAGATTGAATTTTTGAAAACATACGTTAAAAATAATTTTATTTTTAATAAAGGAACATATTAAACATTGATTATATATAAATAGTTTTTAACATTGTTTATTTTTACATTTTTATAGAAAAAACAAATCTCATAATGTAAATTAGTTAACAATAGCTTGTCAGGATATTGTATCAAAAATCATTTTAAAAAATATATATCTTAAATGTACTCTATAATTTTGGTTATATTAATTGGCATGAAAAATTTATTTAGTACATCACGCTCAATAATAGTGCTTAATAAACAATGTTCAAAAGAAAAAACTAACATGAAGAATCATTCATGCACTAGTGGGTGACCCAACCACTAGAAGAAAATAAATAAATAGAAGTTTTTATATAGTATTAGTTTCTATTACCTTATAAAAATGGATTAATATTTGATTTATAGAGAATATTTATATAATAATCATTAAATTATGTATTTATTAGGGTATTTCATTAAAACAACCTCTATTCATTGTTTGAAAAAAACCCCACACTCCCTCTTCCATACCACCTTGGATTCAAACTCGATCACTTAACCAATCCAAATCTACACGCTCCTCCTCCATGGATGACGTATCATCTTACACTATAATGTATCTACCCTCACCTTGTTGGCCTCCGTGTCACCAATGTCCACCACATCAATCACTTGGCTACCTGAAAAATCCATATATTTGTATTCCTTCACTATATCCAACCTACCCACCACAACTATGACATCATATCCCTCACCTCATGGGACTCCATGTTATCTATGTCCACCACTCTATTCACTTGGTCCCAATACTGATTCCTATATATTCATTCAGGTCTTATTTGTCACTGACCTCTCATCCTCTTCTTGGGTGTAGCATCTTGGATAATGTTTGACTTGATTTATTGATACTTCCTTGTTTTCTACTTTTATTTGACTATGGTAGATAATTCTATTATTTTTTGTTATTTTTTTAAATTATGTTGTTGTAGAAGTGTTGGAATTTTGAGAATTATCAATCATTCCCATGTATTTCATCAATACATAGCATATAATAATTTCCAAAATAAAATTATTGACTTTTTGAAATAATTTTCCTTAACATAAAATCAATTATATTATATAATCTAATTTTCGACATCTAATTTCTACATATTTTATATTTTCATCCATAAAATGGGAATAAATTGTTTTATACTATTATCAAAATCCTAATAATTTTGAACCTCATATCCTAATAATAACGTAAAAAATCTATCAAATATTTTCACATAATTTTTCTATAAAATATAATTTCATATTTATCTTTACAACTTGGTAAAATACCAAGGACTCCATTCCTTGCCATACATAGTTCCTAATTTCCATAACAAAATTACAATTCTTTTAAATTCATCACATTTAATCATTATGTATTCTCCAATTGGGTTTTATCAAAACTATTACACCACTTCTTGGGAAATATCCAATTATGATTGTTTTCATGTTGTGTTTATTGATATGGTTGGTGAAGGAATTTCAAAAACAACTTAAAAATACATGTGAAACATTCTCTGGATGGTTGTAAATATTTTGGTTGAATTCAGGAGTCCACTATTTGAATTCTTATTTAGTGAAGGATTATGAATCTTGGATAAGTTTAGTTCCTAAGGTTAATTATGGATCTCATAAAGTTTCCCTATGGTCATAAGGTTTACTCTACAACAATGTCAAGGAGTCACTCCATGAATGTAAGGTTCAAATTTTTTCAAATCCATGGATAAGGAACCAAGTGATCAAAAGGTACAATTTCTAAATAAAAACAATGTTATAATGTTAATTCCAAATTTCATAAGGTTGAGGGAAGGCTTACTAAGGATAAAATAAACTTTATAATGTTTTTCATATGGTTCAATATTTACTCATAAGGTTTATAAAAAATATAAATGAACTTTTTAAGGGCCATCATAAGGTTTAAAATTCATTGTTAATGTTCATTATAGGGTTCAGAAAACTATATGTAATTAATTTTTGGACATTTTAAGGTATAAACCATTATAAAAATTGGAAGTATTATTGTATTTCAGGTGCGATTTTTAGGGTTCATTGTTATATATAATTAATAATCAATTCGTTTATATCAAATAAATTATATTAAACCTAAAATATGATTAATAATGTGTTCTAATGAATGATGATAAAATAATTCCATTATTGAGGGGGGTTATGTTGTAATGTTACATTTAAATTAATTATGGATTTTTTTGATCTAAAATATCACTAAAACCCATTTGATCACACCACAAATATCAAAATCCATTGTGATATTATAAATAATATATTACTATTAATAATTATATAAAGTATGAAAGATGATCCTCTGTATTTTGTGGAAGAATGAATGATTGAAAATCATGGAATCTTAATTAAAAAAACTTCTTATTAAAATTAAAGTAATGACTCCATATTTTAAATAGGGAGTAACATTTAAACAATTATTTGATGAAGATAAAAAAATAAAATATTTCTAGAAGATGAATAACTGGATTATAAATAATATATAATGGGATAACGATTTCAAAAACATCGCATGGAAAAGAAGGAAAATTTCCATCACACAAGAATGTCATAATTAATGATAAAGGTGTTCCTAGAGAATTATCAAGTGATATTATGTAAATATATTTAAGTATAATAATTTCAATTAAATCAGTACAGTAGCATTGGTGTGACATTATTTTTTTCCATGTAGGTTGAAGAAAAAATTTCATGGAGGGGAAGTGAGTTCACTAAGTGTTTAGAAGAAATGAGTTTCTATTAATTGGATATTGTAAACTAGTAGGGCCATTGTGGCCACACAAAAAAACTGTAATTAATGAATTTATCTAATGTTATTAGGTTTCTAGATATATGTCTAGGAATTATCCGTATATTATATATTTTAGTTATCCATGTAATAAAATAAAAATGTCCCCCATTTAATAATTTTATTACTTCAATTGTTCCATGAGAGACAGTGAATAATCACTATTTAAAATGGGATATTCTCATCAGGATAGAGTAATTTATAATTTACATACTTCGATACCCCCCATAAGGTTATTATCCTTTTTGGGACTGAAATATGGTATCATAGCAATTTTTATTA
Source organism: Viscum album (assembly GCA_963277665.1). Taxonomy (NCBI): domain Eukaryota; kingdom Viridiplantae; phylum Streptophyta; class Magnoliopsida; order Santalales; family Viscaceae; genus Viscum; species Viscum album. Next base: position 560,121 of record CAUJRU010000026.1, on the reverse strand, counting down.
GTGGTTTTCCTTTATTTCAGATGAAATGGAACTTTTTTTCAATAATTAATGGATTATAGTTATCATGAAGACAATATCTAGTCATGGAAAACCTAAAATAAAAACTACTTACGATAATGGGGAATTGATGTGTACATGAATTATAAGAATATAAAATTGTATGTCCCAATAAAACATATGTCAGAAGGAGTTGGATGTCTAAATCAAGGAAATTAATTCATTAAGGGGAGCCTTAGAAAACCCAATTTGCATGATTGTGTTATCATGGAAAATAATACATGACATGTGAGAAAATATTCAAAACATCTGTGATGGAAATTCAATGGTTCTAGAGTCTTTGGTTCTTGTGGAAATGTTGCAGGTATTATGGAATATGTATGAATACATAGGGACGAGCCTAAATAAGACAGTTGATGCATTCATGGATTATAACGACCCATACTTTACATACATTGTTAATACTTCAAAATTGAAGCACACTTATTACAACATATGACAAAACCACAAAGGACCGTATAGGTATAGTGTCATTAGAAACTGGGAAACATAAACAACTGGTTCATAAATCTTCTACAATGTCTCCCATTTATTTCATCATATCTAGGGTCCCTTTTAGCATATTCTACTTAATATCCATCTCCCTGACCTGGGGAAAAGAAAACATAAAAGGGTGAGCTCAAATGCTCAGCAAGGGAAAATAAAGGAAATAAAAATCATATCATATCTTTTTGAAAATCATAACCTGCAAAAGAGATCATAAAATCTTAACATGGAATAAATCATAGAAGTTAAAAATGAGATCCCCATAATCATAACATGAAACTTGAAACTTTGTGGCATGCACACATAATCATGGAAAATCATTTCTTATTAGTCATGACTCATTGCCAAGACTATCTTAGTGGACAAAGTCCCTTTCTGAACCGAGTCACCCTCGTTCCAGTCCTGTTTCACTGAACCGGAATAACCTACCGTTCTAGCCATGTCTATCTCATGAGATATAAAACCTTTACCCAATGCATTGGAGGGAGATATAGGTCCCACCCATCTTATAATGAATCCTTTCTTATGTGTGCCACATAATCATAAACCATACATCATAGCGTAATCCACGTAATAAAAATGGGATTCTTAAACAACATGACATCATAAAACAATTCATATAAGATAAAGGAATTCATAAAAATGTTTCCATCACAACATAATCAAATCCATGTAATAATACGAATAAAAACAGAACCCTTTTATTGTCTTAGATGGAAAATAATTTTGATAAAATACTTGAACTCCATTCTTGAGGAAAATATCCTTTCTATTCAAAAAAATTTTTCCTTTCATAACATGTCATACGACTTTAAAATAAAAGAAGTTGATTAAAAATAAACTTGAGAACTTGTAAAGGAAGCTTCTTGGAAATAATGTTTTAAAAATCCATTCATGCCGTATAAGTTAAAAAAACATTCTTCGTACTTTTGTCGGAAAAGTCAAAAAGTACCTCGTACGAAAAACGACAAAAGATTCCTTTCATTTCTTTTACTAAAAACTCACCGAAGGGTAAAAATGGATTTAAACAATTGTATGTGGATGGAAATAATATTACATATTTATGAAAAATGGATGTGGATGATAAAATACACCCCAGTAAATACTTACAAATAAACAATCTCGGATAAAAATGAGATTGTGATATTTCCCTTACCATTGGTCCGATTTGCTTTGTACGTGTCCGAAGCTCCTGTATAATGGTTTAAATAATGTTATTGACTTATTCCAGAATCATACATATTGATATGATATCATATATGGTCATATTCTTAGCTTCTTGTTAGTAATATTTCATTGTTACTTGTTACTCGGGTCCTTATTGCCTTTTGTTCTTATGCGTGTTTTGCCGAATACATTCTTATTCTTCTTTTAAGGTTATAGATAACTTATATCCAGAATGGTATTAGTGTAACATATATCATATTTATTCATTCAATTCATTTATATAATTACTATGTAATGATGATCATGTAGAACGAGTCGCATCACATCGTGGAGACGATATTCCGTACGTACGCACGAGTGATGATATCATTCCTATGATCGTGGAACTGTATTGGAGTATATATATATATTATTTAAGTATCAATATTACTTTATAATAATCATAAATAGTTACTCATTAAACCATTATACCCATCCTTGTAAAGTGATGGTGGAAAAATAGATTACACCACGGCGTGGAGACGGTATTCCGTACGTACGCACGCACGGTGATTTAATTTTTCCGTGGGATGGATAGAAGGTGAATTAGGGTTATTTCATATTTATAATAACATATCAGTATGTAAGTAATACTGATGTTATTACTTTATCATGAAACAACTAAAGAAGAAGAAGTTGAAGAAGAAAGAAATTGAAAAGATCGGTAATGGATATTACCTCTTCTTTGGAACGCCTCTTTGAATCCTCCACTTAGGGAACTAAGATTGGTATTTGAAGAAGACCAGGACCTCTAGGATTATTCTAGGGAAGTGGATAGGAGAAAATTTCAGGGGTTGGCCGAGCATGAGTGCTCAAATTGGTGTGAGGAGGAGGGGGAGGGGGTGCCCTTTTATAAGGGAGGAGAGGGGCACCTTAGGAATATCTCAAAATATTATTTTATATTAAAGTCAAAATCGGTTTATAATGGTTCTAAAGGTTCTTATTTCGAAGCTAAAGTGGGGATGGGTCGAAATCCTATCAACCAATAGGATTTAGACAAGTTTAGGGTATTATTTTAACCTTATCAATTAGATTTAACTCTATGTTAAATAATTTAACTTTTACCGTGTCTTTTTGTTTTCTTTCACTATATGGTTAATAAACTTACTATAAAATGCCAAAAGAACCCCAAATTGTTTATTATTAATATATATATCCTTATATAAGTCATTTGGACGAACCTTAGATTTTTAGGAATAAAATAACAATTAATAATATAATATTTGATTTAAAAACTATTTTGTATCAATTTTGAGACTATTTGATATATGATTTTTTTGAAAGTCATAACAGAATTATATGTTCGAACCAAGTTGATTAAATCAACATTAATATATCATAGTAACATATAAAATTAGTGTAATTCATAAAAAGTATCAAATTACATTTATTTTGGTGTTTATAACATCAATTATGTCAATATTTCATTAATAAGATAATTACTGCATCATCATTGTGTCATAAATAAATTAAATTATTTAATGTCTAAATATTACAAATAAAATACCATTATGTAGTAAATCTCTTTAGATTTCTAATGAATATTTATAGTCTAATTTATCTTATGTATAACCCCATATTAAAAATGATTTACTTATTATACTTTGATTTTAACTATTTTAAACCTTCTTTAAATAAATTAATAATAAATGTCCTAATCTACTCCATGTGGGTCTAAATGGTCATATTTTTATTCCTAAGTTTGTTTCTGGTCGAATTACACTTGTCCAATAGAATTAGGACATGTGTTAGGGTAATATTAATATCATATTTACCCTTAGTTACCCTATTTACTATTAACCGCGGTAAAAAAAGTAAAAAGTTACTATTCACCAAAAAATTATTTTTATCTCATTGAACTACATTTTACTTACTGATATCAACCGTGTCTGTCGGATTTTTGAAATTCCATTCACAGAAGCGGTAAAATTAAGTTTTATGCAAAATTCAGTTTTTAACCTACCACTTAGTGGTTTCACTATTCATCAAAAATTGAAAGTTTTCAGAAAAATACCAAAATTTCACCCTAGGCTAATTTCGATATTCTGAGTCCAACAATGAAGTCCATTTTGAAAAATAAAATTTATAAAATTTCAAAAAGTGGTTATTACTATTCATAACGGCTAGTTTTAATAGCATATTGTTGTTTAGTGAAACTCGATATTGCGTACGACGCAAGCTATCGAGGAAGGTCGCGATTGCATGTAAAGTAAGCCAAGCAAGTGTGTAGTGAAAGATTCCTTTGATGATATATAAAAAAAATATTACTCATAAAAATCTTGGGTGTTACATTCTACCTCCCTTAAAATGAATTTCGCCCTCAAAATTCGTCACTTTGTAACAAACAGATGAGGATACTTCTCCATCATAATATCCTCAAGCTCCCATGTAGCTTCTTCTAATTGGTGGTTCCACCATAAAACTTTCACCAAGCGAGTGGTCTTGTTTCGTAGGACTTTTTTGCTACGATCCAGAATCTCTATCGGCTATTCTTCATAAGAAAGATCTTGCTCCAGCGGTACAACTTCTGAGCTGAGTACATGTGAAGGATCTGGTATGTACTTTCTCAGGAGAGATACATGGAACACATCGTGAACTTGAGAGAGATTCGGTGGAAGCGCCAATCGGTAAGCTACCTTTCCAACATGATCCAGTATTTCGAAAGGACCGATATATCTAGGGCTCAACTTCCCCTTCTTTCCAAATCTCATAACCCTCTTCCAGGGAGATATTCGTAAGAACACTTTATCGCCCACTTCAAACTCTTGGTCTTTTCTTCGGTTTTCGGCATAACTTTTCTGTCGACTCTGAGCTGCTCTTATGTGTTGCTGAATAGATCTGACCTTTTCTGCCATTTCATCAATGAGATCAGGTCCTAATAGCTTTCTTTCCCCAACTTCATCCCAGCAAGTTGGAGTCCTGCATTTCTTTCCATAGAGAGCTTCATAAGGAGCCATCTGAATACTGGAGTGAAAGCTATTATTATAAGAAAATTCCACCAAAGGTGGGTGTTGATCCCAACCTCCTTTGGAATCCATAGAGCAAGATCTCAACATATCTTCTAGGGTTTGAATTGTTCTTTCAGACTGACCGTCTGTCTGGGGATGATAAGCAGTGCTGAAACTCAACTCTGTATCCAGAGTATGCTGAAGACTTCGCCAGAACTTCGAGGTAAATCTCGGATCCCGATCAGATATAATAGAAAGTGGTACTCCATGTAATCTTACCACTTCCTTTACATATATCCTGGAAAGCTGATCTAGAGAGAAATCCTCTCTAATAGCAAGAAGTGTGCAGACTTTGTAAGACGATCAACTATGACCCAAATAGCATTATTGCCTTTGGATGTTTTAGGAAGTCCTGTGACAAAGTCCATAGTGATGTTTTCCCATTTCCATTCGGGTATGGGTAATGGTTGTAACATCCCCTTAGACTTTTGTCTCTCAGCTTTAACTTGTTGACAAACCAAGCATCGAGAGACATATTCAGCAACATCTCTTTTCATGCCATCCCACCATAAGTACTCTTTCAGGTCTCTATACATCTTCGTGCTTCAAGGATGAATAGAGAATGATGAACTATGAGCCTCATCCAGCAGCTCCTTCTTTAATTCGGGGATGGGAGGAACAAATAGCTGATTCCTGAACTTTATTATCCCATCCCAATCAAGGTTGAATTCAGGAACATTTCTCACCATCTTTTGTAACTCGTCATCTTCTTTCTGTGCCTCTTTAATCTTCACATGTATAGATGGTTGAACATTCATTTGAGAAAGATAAGATTTTTCCCCTTCCATTATAATTCCAAGATCCATCCTTTGTAAATCCATAAATATTGGATCTTTTGTGATCCTCATCATGGATAAACTAGCATGGTCTTGTCGACTTAATGCATCTGCCACCTTGTTTGCTTTCCCAGGGTGGTAATGGATTGAGCAGTCATAATCCTTTATCAGCTCCAACCATCTTCTTTGGCTCATATTCAGATCCTTTTGTGTGAAAATATACTTTAAACTTTTATGATCAGTATAAATATCACACCTTTCACCATAAAGGTAATGCCTCCAAATCTTTAATGCAAAGATTACCGCAACCAACTCCAAATCATGTGTTGGGTAATTTTTCTCATGGATTTTCAACTGTCGTGAGGCATAAGCTATCACCATATCATTTTGCATAAGAACACACCCCAATCCCTTCTTGGATGCATCACTGTAGATCACAAACCTTTCTCCACTACAAGGAAGTGTGAGCACAGGTGCACTGGATAACCTTCTTTTCAACTCCTTGAAATTCTCTTCACATTCCTCTGTCCAGAAAAACTTAACTCCTTTCCGAGTCAACTTGGTCAGTGGATTAGATAATCGTGAAAAATCTTTTACAAAACGTCGATAATATCCATCCAAACCAAGAAAACTTCGAATCTCAGTTACTGTTATTGGTCTCGACCATCTTTCGATAACCTCTGTTTTTGCTGGATCCACAGATATCCCCTCTTTTGAGATTATGTGACCCAAAAATGCAACTTTTTGAAGCCAAAATTCACACTTGGTAAATTTGGCATAAAGCTTCTCCTTTCTCAGGGACTTCAATATAATTCTCAAGTGATCTTCATGCTCTTCCTTGTTCTTTGAATAGACAAGAATATCGTCTATAAAGACTACCACAAATTGATCAAGATAGTCTCTAAAGACTCTATTCATTAGATCCATGAAGATAGCAGGGGCATTAGTAAGACCAAATGTCATCACTATAAATTCATAGTGTCCATACCTTGTACGGAAAGCCGTCTTTGGTATATCCTCCCTTTTGACCCTTAATTGATGATACCCTGAACGAAGATCAATCTTGGAAAAGTATTGAGCTCCGCGTAGTTGGTCAAATAAGTCATCAATGCGTGGGAGAGGATATTTGTTCTTGATAGTGATCTTGTTAAGTTCTCGATAATCAATGAAGAGTCTCATTCATCCATCTTTCTTCTTAACAAATAGAACAGGTGCTCCCCAAGGTGACGCACTAGGGCGTATGAATCCCTTATCAAGATTCTATTGGAGTTGCTTCTTCAATTCCTGCAACTCAATTGGGGCCATTCGATAATGTGTCTTTGAAATAGGCAATGCACCCGGTATGAGTTCTATTGAAAACTCAACTTCACGATTTGGTGGAAGACCCGGTAATTCCTCCAGAAAGACATCATCAAACTCCCGTACAATGGGCATATTCTTAATCGTGAGTTTCTCACCAACCATTTGAGATAAATAACCTTCATTTAGTGGAATCAAGACCCATAAGATGGAAGGAATTTCCACTGGAAGGTTATGTTCATCCTTGCATTGATAGACGATCGTAGATTGATCTGGAATATGAAATGTGACTTCCCTTCTTTGGCAATTGATATGATCCCCATGTAGAGAAAGCCAATCCATGCCAAGAATCACATCAAATTCCACTAAAGGAAGGATCACAAGATTTTCAGGAAGCACTTTCCCACAAACTTCGATCGGAGAAGAATTATAAACTTTTGATGCGACTGTTGTGCCATTAGGTGTTGTCACAACTAACTCAACATCTAATTGTTGAGGTAATACGGTGATACCCTTAGAAAATTCTTTAGAAATAAAAGAGTCGGTGGATCCAGAATCAAATAAAACATTTGCTACTTTAGAGTGGATGGTAAGTGTACCTTTCACCACTTCGTTATCGTACTCCACATCGCTGATAGAAATTGCATGTGACTTTCCTTTGACTTTAGCCTTAAGATTTTGTTGACGTCGACCATCATCATCAACCCTTGGATTTGGTCATTGATTGGCATAATGCCCCATCTCCTTGCACTTGAAACATTGAAGTGTAGTAGGTTCATTCTGTGTATCCCTTCCTTTGTTTGCATCATTCACTAGTGCAGAAAACGTTTTTTATGTCACCATTTTTTACGTCGGTTATATAAAACCGACGTCATAAAATGTAAAACGAGGTTTTTTACGTCGGTTATTTCTTAACCGACGTAAAAACCTGTGTTCGGTAAACATTTAACATCGGTTATTTTTATAACCGACGTTATTAATCGCGCGGCTTTGTTTTTTACGTCGGTTATTTTTATAACCGACGTAAAAAACGCGGTTTTCGAAGGCCCTTTGACGTCGGTTATTGAATAACCGACGTAACAAACGCGGTTTTTGAAGTATTTTTTACGTCGGTTATAAAATAACCGACGTAAAAAAAGAATCCGCAGATGTTTTTGACGTCGGTTATGGAATAACCGACGTAAAAAAACGCGGATTTTGAGCCCTTTATAACGTCGGTTATAAAATAACCGACGTAAAAAATGAATCGGAGGAAGGTTTTTACGTCGGTTATTGAAATAACCGACATTATAAATGTTTTTAAAACAATTATCACGTCGGTTATTGAATAACCGACGTGATAACTCATTTAAAAATTTACCCAGACCCGTGGATTGTCATTCGCGAGTTTACCTTCGACAGTCGCGACTCGTCTCCCTCGCGCGTAAACCCGAATCGGCTCGTCCATTTCGTTGGTTTAGATTCGTTTTGCGATCATCGTTTCTCATATTTAATCTCCTCGGATCAATCATCTAAACTCGCAGCACTCAGGTAATCCTCCCAGTCGTTCGTTTTTTTTTTTCGCGGATAGTAAATATATATGTGTTGTGATTATTTTGTTGAAACTAGCTAAGATTCTTCGATTGCGAACCCTTTTAACTCGTTTTGGCACCATAATCTTATTTATCATCCCTAGATCTATTTGTTCGACTTGCAATATTGAGTAATTTTATGATTTCACTAATTTTTCATCGTTTTCTATAAATCCCCGAGAGGGTTGGGGCGTGTCCATTTGGATGGGTTGCCCTTTTACAGTTGTTACTACTTTATTCACACACAACCATGGCATAGGTGCATGGATTTGGGGTCGGGGGGTGTCTAGGGGGGTTTACAAGGGGGTGGGTGGGTGTGGGGGGCTGTCCAAGGGTGTGGGTGGGTGTTGGGGGGTGTCCAGTGGGGTGTCCAAGGTGGTAGGGGGTGGGGGTGGTGTTTAGGAGGGGTGGGGGGCTGTCCAGAGGGTTGGGGGGTGTCCAAGCAGGTCGGGGGTGGGGGTTGTGTCCAGGAGGGGTGGGGGTGCTTTCTAGAGGGGTCGGGGGCTGTCCAGAGGGGTCGGGGGGTGTCCAGGGTGGTGTCCAAGGGGATGGGTGGGTGTGGGGGGCTGTCCAAGGGGGTGGCGGCCTGTCCAGAGGGGTCGGTGGGGGTGTCCAGGGGGGTGTCCAAGGGGGTGGATGGGTGTGGGGGGCTGTCCAAGTGGGTGGCGGCCTCTCCAGAGGGTATTTGGGGTTGTCCGGGTGGGTGGGGGGGCTGTCCAGAGGGTTGGGGGATGTCTAGGGGGGTGTCCAAGGGGGTAGGGGGTGGGGGGTGGTGTCCAGGAGGGGCGGGGGGCTGTCCAGAGGGTTCGGGGGTGTCCAGGGGGGTTTACAAGGGGGTGGGTGGGTGTGGGGGGCTGTCCAAGGGCGTGGGTGGGTGTTGGGGGGTGTCCAGGGGGGTGTCCAAGGGGGTAGGGGGTGGGTGGTGGTGTTTAGGAGGGGTGGGGGGGCTGTCCAGAGGGTTGGGGGGTGTCCAGGGGGGTGTCCAAGCAGGTCGGGGGTGGGGGGTTGTGTCCAGGAGGGGTGGGGGTGCTTTCTAGAGGGGTCGGGGGCTGTCCAGAGGGGTCGGGGGTGTCCAGGGTGGTGTCCAAGGGGATGGGTGGGTGTGGGGGGCTATCCAAGGGGGTGGCGGCCTGTCCAGAGGGGTCGGTGGGGTGTCCAGGGGGGTGTCCAAGGGGGTGGATGGGTGTGGGGGGCTATCCAGGTGGGTGGCGGCCTCTCCAGAGGGTATTTGGGGTTGTCCGGGTGGGTGGGGGGGCTGTCCAGAGGGTTGGGGGATGTCAAGGGGGGTGTCCAAGGGGGTAGGGGGTGGGGGGTGGTGTCCAGGAGGGGCGGGGGGCTGTCCAGAGGGGTCGGGGGGTGTTCAGGGGGGTTTACAAGGGGGTGGGTGGGTGTGGGGGGCTGTCCAAGGGTGTGGGTGAGTGTTGGGGGGTGTCCAGGGGGGTGTCCAAGGGGGTAGGGGGTGGGGGTGGTGTTTAGGAGGGGTGGGGGGGCTGTCCAGAGGGTTGGGGGGTGTCCAAGCAGGTCGGGGGTGGGGGGTTGTGTCCAGGAGGGGTGGGGGTGCTTTCTAGAGGGGTCGGGGGGTGTCCAGGGTGGTGTCCAAGGGGATGGGTGGGTGTGGGGGCTGTCCAAGGGGGTGGCGGCCTGTCCAGAGGGGTCGGTGGGGTTTCCAGGGGGGTGTCCAAGGGGGTGGATGGGTGTGAGGGGCTGTCCAAGGGGGTGGATGGGTGTGGGGGGCTGTCCAAGTGGGTGGCGGCCTCTCCAGAGGGTATTTGGGGTTGTCCGGGTCGGTGGGGGGGCTGCCCAGAGGGTTGGGGGATGTCTAGGGGGTGTCCAAGGGGGTAGGGGGTGGGGGGTGGTGTCCAGGAGGGGTGGGGGGCTGTCCAGAGGGGTCAGGGGGTGTCCAGGGGGGTTTACAAGGGGGTGGGTGGGTGTGGGGGGCTGTCCAAGGGTGTGGGTGGGCGTTGGGGGTGTCCAGGGGGGTGTCCAAGGGGGTAGGGGGTGGGGGTGGTGTTTAGGAGGGGTGGGGGGCTGTCCAGAGGGTTGGGGGGTGTCCAGGGGGGTGTCCAAGCAGGTCGGGGGTGGGGGGTTGTGTCCAGGAGGGGTGGGGGGCTGTCCAGAGGGGTCGGGGGGTGTCCAGGGGGGTTTACACATCGATTTGTTTTATATTTCAAAATTGTTATATTCAAATTATGATTTTTTTCATATAAACATATATTTGTCTTATCTAAAAAATATATATATTTTTGCTATTTGTTATAGGTAATAATGAGTCGAAGTTGGATTACGGCACATCGAATGAGCAATGAATATGAGGAAGGTGTTGATGCCTTTTTGGAATTTGCTAAACGAAATGTTCCAAGTAGTGACATTTTTTTCTGTCCATGCCTGAAATGTCTGAATATGAAGAAGTTGAAAAGTAGAGAGATAAAAGATCATCTGATTGGTCATGGTTTCAATCCGAGTTACAACCCTTGGATTTGGCATGGCGAAACTGGACAGAATGTCACTGATGATAATGAATCGCAAGATGGTAACTCCGATGGAATTGAAGAAATGATTCGCGATATTGTAGCAGAACAAATTGAGATAGAACCGAGAGTTTCACGTCTATATGGTGATGCCGAAAAACCATTATATCCTGGTTGTACAGATTTTACGGTTTTGTCGGCGGTGTTAAGATTGATTAACCTGAAGGCGAAACATGGATGGAGTGACAGAAGTTTTACAGAGCTGCTACAATTGATGAAAGACATTCTTCCAAAAGATAACGATCTTCCAGATTCACATTATAAGGCCAAAAAAATATTATGCCCGATGGGATTGGGATACAGGAAAATACATGCATGTCCGAATGACTGCATTATATATAGGAAGGAATATGAATTTCTGAAAGAGTGTCCTAAATGTGGGACATCACGGTATAAGGTGAAAGAAAAATCACAAGCTGATGTAGAGATTACAAAGCTCCCTTCAAAGGTATTTTGGTATCTTTCTATAATTCCTCGTTTCAAACATTTATTTGCTAATTCACATGATGCAAAAAGGTTAAGATGGCATGCTGATGAGCGGGTATGTGATGGAAAAATACGTCATCCAGCTGATTGTCCACAATGGAAGAAAATTGATGCCCAGTACCCTACATTTGGAAATGAAATTAGAAATCTGAGACAAGGCTTGTGCACAGATGGAATGAATCCATACCAAACCCTCAGTAGCACACATAGTTCATGGCCTGTTTTATTGGTAATTTACAACCTCTCTCTTGAAGTTTGTATGAAGCGCAAATATGTCATGTTGAGTATCATGATCTCTGGTCCAAAGCAACCCGGCAATGATATTGATGTATACTTGTCACCGCTGATTGATGATTTGAAACTGTTATGGGCTGATGGTATTAGGGTGTATGATTCTTATAAAATGGAATATTTTCAACTGCATGCAGTGCTTCTATTCACTATAAATGACTTCCCAGCATATGGAAATTTGTCTGGATACAGTGTTAAAGGGCATAAAGCATGTCCAATTTGCGAACAACAGACGTCATATTGTCAATTGCATCATGGGAGGAAAACAGTGTACATGGGTCATCGAAAGTTTTTGCCTATGGATCACCCTTATAGAAGACTAAAAAAGGCATTCAATGGCTCACAAGAATTTGATACTGCTCCTCAACCATTATCCCCAGAATTGTATTTTGAGAGGGTGAAAAACCTTGATGTGACATTGGGAAAGACACAGAAATCTGGTAATGATAGACATATTTGGAAGAAAAGGTCAATATTTTTTGAGCTACCATATTGGAGGTATCATGAAGTCAAACATAATATTGATGTCATGCACGTGGAGAAGAATATCTGTGATTCTTTGATCGGAACATTGCTAGATATTAAAGGAAAGAAAAAAGATGGGTTGAATGCAAGGTTAGACCTACTGTCAATGGGAATACATTTGGAGTTAGCTCCCACTCCTAAAGGAAGACGAACATTTCTTCCCCCGGCTTGTCATACATTATCGAAGAGGGAGAAAAGTAGCTTCTGTCAGTGTCTTCATGATATCAAAGTGACTCAAGGTTATTATTCAAATGTAAAAAATTTTGTCTCATTGAAAGACTTGAAGTTGATAGGTATGAAATCACATGATTGTCATGTCATGATGCAACAAATTCTACCAGTTGCACTGCGTGGAATATTGCCCATCCGTGTCAGAAAGACTATAATGAGGTTGTGTTATTTTTTCAATTCAATTTGCAACAAGGCGATTGATGTGAATGCTTTGAACATTTTGGAAAAGGATGCAATTTTTATACTTTGTCATTTGGAAATGTATTTTCCTCCAACTTTTTTTGATATGATGGTGCATTTACTGATTCATCTGGTTCGAGAAATAAGGCTTTGTGGACCTGTATATCTTCGTTGGATGTATCCTTTTGAAAGGTATATGAAAATATTAAAGGGATATGTTAAAAATCCATATCGACCTGAAGCCTCCATTATTGAAAAGTATATTTCTGAGGAGGTAGCAGAGTTTTGTACGAGTTACTTGGCTACGGCGCAACACATAGGTTTGCCTCCATATCGCCATGAATGGGTTAATAATGAGGGAAAGGGGATTCGTGGCTTGAAAGTCAAATCACTGTCAGCTGAACATATGAAGAAGTTAGAATCATACATCTTGAATAACATAGCTGATGTTCAACCGTATATCACATTGCATATAAATGAGTTGAAACAATGTCATCCAAAGAAGAAAGAAATGTGGATTTTGAATGAGCACAACAAAACTTTTTTTCCATGGTTTAAAAAGACCTTGCTTGGTAGATCAGATGTATCAGAGACATTAAAATGGATAGTGGGTGGTCCATCTTTAAATGTGATAACATGGTCCGCTTATGACATTAATGGCTATACATTTCATACGAAAGCTCAGGACAACAGAAGTGTAGTTCAGAATAGTGGTGTATTGGTGTTTGCAGAAGCAATGCATTTTTCGAGTGCTAAGGACAGAAACCCAATTTCGGCATCAAGTGCATATTATGGAGTGATTGAAGACATATGGGAGGCTGATTACTTTAAAATTAAAGTTCCCGTTTTTAACTGTAAATGGTTTATCGGTAACAACAGTGTCAGACACGATGAATTTGGAATGACACTTGTTAATCTGAATAGATTGGAAGACACAGCTGATTCTTTTATAATGGCAACACATGCCAAACAAATTTTCTATGTAGTAGATCAATCAGATATGCAGTGGGCTGTTGTTTTACAAGGGAAAAACCAATATGTTGGTGAGGATGAATTTGATGAAGATGCTGATTTATGTGAGATCCCTACTTCCATGGAATGATTAACAGAACATAATGATGAGTATGTTGAAGACATGGTTTGTGCCATAAGGAACGATCACGACGAAGGAATTTGGGAAAATAATCCAACTGTACATTCCTAAAATTACAGGTAACACAAGTTTATTACTTGTTTACATTTAGTTTTTTCATATAATGTTAGATACTGTAAATTTTTTACTTATTAAAATATGTATCAAACCAAAATGATAAAACAATAAAAACCGTAAAGAGGAGAAGTCCTGGGCGCACCGGCAACCGGTCCTCTCTGTCTGAACCACCGGCCGGCCGCTGGCTCACCACCGGCCGGCCGGTGGACCAGACAGAGCCTTCCTCTCTGTCTGGATCACCTGTGGGCGGCCGGTGTTGAGCCAGCGGCCGGCCGGTGGTTCAGACAGAGAGGAAGGCTCTCTGTCTGGTCCACCGGCCGGCCGGTGCTGAGCCAGCGGCTGGCCGGTGGTCCAGACAGAGAGCCTTCCTCTCTGTCTGAACCACCGGCCGGCCGGTGGACCAGACAGAGAGCCTTCCTCTCTGTCTGGATCACCGGCGGCCGGCCGGTGTTGAGCCAGCGGCCGGCCGGTGGTTCAGACAGAGAGGAAGGCTCTCTGTCTGGTCCACCGGCCGGCCGGTGGTGATCCAGCGGCCGGCCGGTGGTCCAGGCAGAGGAAGGCTGTCTGGTCCACCGGCCGGCCGGTGGTGAGCCAGCGGCCGGCCGGTGGCATCAGTGAGTCCACTTTTCAGCTTTCTTATGCCAACTCCTTGGAAACATTTTGCCTGTGTTTACCATGTTTATCATTGTTTAACATGCTTACCATATTACTGATGTTTACTATTATGTAATTTAGTACACTTTTCTATTTGTGAACTAATGTTTGTTTTTTTGATTTGAAGGAAAATGAAAGATCAATTAGTTGATCAGCCACATGATTCTGGAGATGAGCATATTGGTCATACATCTGGGGAGGAACATTCACATGCTCCTATTACGAAAAAGAGTTCAAAGGTTGGTAAGCGTGGGTGCACACGTTTACCAAAATTATCACTTGCCCGTATGAAGGAGGAGAGGATAGTCGTGGAGTTTGATGAGGATGATCTTCCTAGAGGTCCAAATGCTAAAGATTTTAAGGGTTTTGTAGCAACTTAGGCTAAGAGCAAAGTAAGCATTCTCTATGATGATTGGAGAAGTGTGGATAAGGCGATAATTTCTCAGCTGTGGGAGACCATTTTGGTAAGATCTTTTGCTATTGTTTGACTGTTCTTTAAATGTTTCTAGTATATATAATATTTTTAACCTCTTTTTTATCAGATGACATTTGATATTCCTGACACTGGAGGAGTCAGGAAGAAATGCTTATCGTTGGCTGCTAGGAGATGGAGGGATTTCAAATCAACCCTCTCATCTGATTTCATTTATGGTCATAGGAGTCGTGAGAATCCATGTCGTATATATCCTTTTATAGATGAAGACACATGGAGAAGATTTTTTGAAAGTAGAAGAAAAGAATCATTTTTGGTAAGGGCAATGTAAACTTTTATAAGCTTTCTTATATAAATGATCTTATTATTGTTTTGTTAATGATTACTTATTCTTAATTTACAGCAAACAAGGAAAGCTCATCAAGAGATCCAATCTAAAAATGTATACCCTCATAGTTTATCTCGGGGAGGGTATGCATTATTGGAAGAACAAATGATGGAAGAAAAATTTCAACAACTAAGAGCTGAGTCTTCAAGCTCTGGAGAGGTGGCCCCTCCATCCCCTCCATCTAGACATGAGAAATGGAAAAGAGCTCGGAAGGGAAAAAAAGGACAATATCTTTCGGAAGAATCGAGACTCGTAGTTGAGAGGATTGTAAGATATCTATTTTATTTATTTAAGTTTACTATTTTCGTCATATATTTCCAATCATTATAGAAATGTTCAATTAATTATTACAGGACTCTCTTGAGGAGCAGAGTTCAAAGGGGACATTTACACCATCTGGGAGGGAAGATATTTTATCTGTGGCATTGGGAAAGCCCGAACATCCTGGCCGTGTAAGAGGATATCCGGCAGGTGTATCGGTAAGAAAAGTGTTGCCACGTTCCTCAACTTCTAACGTTGAGGGAGTTTATAAAAAAAAATAGAATCCTTGGAGGCTGAAGTCCATAATATTAATGCGACAATGGAGGACAAGATTAGAGCATCGGTGCAGTTAATGTTTGCAGACTTGCAAAGACAATTTCAGGGTGCAGCTCCCACTCCACCTCTCCCAGTAGCTCCCACTCCCCCACCTCAGCCTGCGGACCCCATTTTTGATCCTCCTCCTCCGCCGCAGCTACCTACTTATTGTGAGTTGTATGTTGATGATCCTCAACATCATATAGTTGCATATGGGATGGTATATTGTATAGGAGATACAGTTCATCATCAACAGTTAGAGGTAGAGAATCAGAGGGTCACTGTACAGGATATTATAGATAGATCAGCTCGGATACCATTACCTACAGATGAGGTGACGACAGTTGGACATAGTATCGGCCATTTTTTACTTTGGCCATCCAGACTTCTTCGACTCATTACCATAGAGGTATGGATGTTATATCTTTTATTTTATATTTTTATTAATGTTTTATCATTTGAAAACTAATATATTTTTCAATTTATTTTTACAGGAATACTTCAAAGGTAAAGAAATACTGTATAGACAACAACAAAGATAGATAGCTATGACATCAGATGCAGATACTAGCAGTCTTGACAAATTGCCAAGATATTCAAATTTGTTGGCGGATCATTATGACTTTACAATGGAAGCTCATGTCTGTGGACGTGAACTATGTGTGGGGATTATGAAAACTGATATCATGGAGTTTGTCACTGGAGATAAGTTGGGCATCAACATGGTGCAAATTTTTATCATGTAAGTCTTAACACCTTTTCCTTGCGTTACATTTTATTAAAAATGTATACTTATGTCTGCTTTGTATTAGGTATATGTATAAAATTTGTGAGAGGAATGAGCTGACAGATGTATATGGATTCGTGGACCCACAATTGATTTCCCCTGAAGCATGTGCATTGGATGAGGAACAAAGAATGCTTTATATTGCTGATAGATTTGAAAAGAATGTAATCACACAGTGTTGGATGATGCCTTTTTGTGAGAGGTATGAAACACATCCCTCTCAAAGAGTTAATTATCTTTTAACATAAAAAACCACTAACGTTAAATTTCCTTTTCTCAGGGATCATTGGATGTTAGGGGTTTTTTGCCCTAGGGAGAAAACACTTTATTGGATATGCTCTCTCCATGATGATGTGCGAGAAAGTTTTAAGAATATATTGGAAACGTAAGTTTCAATTTCACAATAGTTTTATATATTATAATGAATTTTAAATTTACCCCATTCGTATTATTTTCTAACAGGGCATGGGTCCACTTTCGAAAAAGCGCAAAGAAAAGGAATTACAAGATCAAATATGTACATGCGAAGGTAAATATCCATTTATAATTTGTACATTTTGATTTATTACATAAAAATAATATATTGAATTTACACTCATTCAAACAGAAATTTCATGAGCAACAAGGCATCATCGAATGCGGATATTACATGTTAAGATTTATGTATGAAATAATAACAACTGGGACAGTTCTGAGTTTTGACCTGGTAAGATTTCCTCTTTCTAATAATATTTCAATTTGATTTATTCATTATACACGTTGACTAATATCCTTTTCCTTTGTAGCTTTTTGATGACCCTCAACCGTTTACTGCTGAAGATATCAAACACTTACAAGTGGAGTGGTCAAATTATTTTACAGGTTTGATTGACTTTTAGTTGTTTGTAATGTAAAATGTAATTTTGAATATTGTCAATGTAATTGTGTATTTCGTAGTCGTATAGGTTGGATTTAGTTTTTTTTGAAGTTGACATTGTAAGTTTTGAATGTTATATAAGTGAATGTTTAATTTTTCTCTACTTCTTGTTTTGGTCTACTGTTGATGGTTTTTATCGTCTGGATTTTGGTATGGGGGGAGAGGTTCCAAGGGGGTGGGTGGGTGTTTGGGGGGTGTCCAAGGGATATGGGAGGGGTGTCCAAGGTGTGTTTGGGGCTGTCCTAGGGGTCGGGGGGGTGTAAATGAGGGTGGGGGGTGTCCAAGGGGTGGGGGGTGTCCAAGGGATATGGGAGGGGTGTCCAAGGTGTGTTTGGGGCTGTCCAAGGAGTCGGTTGGGTGTAAATGAGGGTGGGGGGGGGCTGTCCAAGGGGTGGGGGGTGTCCAAGTGGTGGGGGGGTGTCCAAGGGATATAGGAGGGGTGTCCAAGGGGTGTTTGGGGTTGTCCAAGGGGATGGGGGGGTTTCCAAGGGGTAGGGGGGGTTTCCAAGGGGTCGGGGGGGTGTCCAGGGGGTGGGGGCTGTCCAAGGGGTGGGGGGTGTCCAAGGGGTGGGGGGTGTCCAAGGGATATTGGAGGGGTGTCCAAGGGGTGTTTGGGGCTGTCCTAGTGTTCGGGGGTGTAAATGAGGGTGGGGGGTTGTCGAAGGGGTGGGGGGTGTCCAAGGTGTCTGGGAGTTCTGTCCAAGGGGCCGGTTGGGTGTAAATGAGGGGGGGGGTGTCCAAGGGGTCTGGGAGGGCTGTCAAGGTGTGGGGGGGTGTCCAATGGGTGTTTGAGGCTTTACTAGGGGTCTTGGGGGTGTAAATGATGGTGGGGGGGGGGGGCTGTCCAAGGGGTGGGGGGTGTCCAAGGGGTGGAGGGTGTCCAAGGGATATGGGAGGGGTGTCCAAGGGTTGTGGTGGGGCTCCAATGTGGTGGGGGAGGGCTGGCCAGGTTGTTAGGTGGGTATAGATGAGGGTGGGGTTCAGTTGGGGCTTGGGGGAGGGCTGGCATGGTTATATTTGTTTGGTTTCTGGTTGCTTTTTGGTGAGAGCAGTGCAATTATTTAAAAAAAAAATTTCTTTCACGTCGGTTATTTTATAACCGACGTGGTAAATAAATCGGTAGGGGTTTATCACGTCGGGTTTTTCTAGAACCGACGTGATAAACTGTTCCCTGGGATTTTATCACGTCGGCTCTTAATATAACCAAGTGATAAAAGGCCTGGGAATCGATTTACCACGTCGGTTATTGGATAACCGACGTGCTAAAACGTTTCCCAGGCCTTTTTATCACGTCGGTTTCCTAAATAACCGACGTGATAATAGGCCAGGGGAAGGGTTTATCACGTCGGTTATGACATAACCGACGTGATAAACGATATCCCAGGCGTTTTATCACGTCGGTTTAGGGAATAACCGACGTGATAAAGCCCCCCGCGCATATTTATCACGTCAGTTATTATATGAACCGACGTGATAACCACCGTGATGTTAGGGATATTACGTCAGTTTTAAATAACCGACGTAAAAAACTTTATTTATAACGTCGTCCGTATTAACGTCGCCTAAAAACCGACGTAAATAATAAAAAATAACCGACGTAAAGAACGTTTTCTGCACTAGTGATTAGACATCTTCTTCCCATTATCGCGGCATTCAAATGCCCGATGACCTTCCTTTCCACATTTAAAACATTTACTTGTCCCTTTAAGACAACTCCCTCCATGTTTCTTTCCACACTTTGAGAATAAGGGAAAGTTCATCTTCTTTTCAGTGTGCTCTTTAAATTTTCCTTTGAATTCCATCTTCCTCTTCTTATCAAACCCATGTGACTGATGGGTTACTCCAATCTCCATATCAACTTTGAGAGCACATCGAACGATTTCCTCGTAGCTATTGAAGTCCCTTATGGATAACGCCCTTCGAAGACTTGGTTTTAAGCCACTAAAGAATTGATCGATCTTACTCTCAGGTTGGATAATAATACCAGAAGCGTACCTTGCAAGTCTTGTAAAATTTTCTTCATAGGTACCAACAGATTCATCATCCCTTTGCTTCAGTTCAAGGAACTCTTTCTCCATCTTTTTTCGGAGAATACGAGGGAAGTACTTATTGAAAAATAAGTTCTTGAACTCGTCCCATTCCATAGACTCAATTTCATCCCTTTGCCTCGTATTCTTAATAAGATTCCACAATTGATCAGCATCTCCTTCCAAACGATACACTGCGAGGATGACTTTATCATGCTCAGAACATTGAAGAACTGAAAATATCTTTTCAGTAGTACTAATCCATTGTTCAGAAACTAATGGATCAGTAGACCCACTGAAAGAAGGTAGACGCTGCCTCATGAAGGATTCAACAGAATGTTGCTCCTTCCTTTGCTCGTTTGGAAGTCCTGCATGATTCATAGCTTGAGAAAGTTGTGTTAGCATGGCTACAAGATTTTGCATTCCAGCTCCCATATCGTTTGGTTGCTCAGGGGGACAATCATTGCATTTCCCATCTTATTCCGCATTAACATGGTTCCTTCGGGTTCCAGCCATTGACTAAAACCAAGAAGAATAGTGTGAGCAACACTAATTATAATAGGAAAACCACATAATTCAAGAATAAAATTTTCATGCTTAAGGTCTTATCCTAGGTTATTCAAGGCCATTTATAAAACACTAAGATTGTGTTCTATGCTTAGACTTATCCTTAGGGTTCTTAATAAGGCTTTCACATCCTAGTTTCCAAAGGTTGACTATACCTTTCCTCTGATACCAACTATAATGACCCATACTTTACATACATTGTTAATACTTCAAAATTGAAGCACACTTATTACAACATATGACAAAACCACAAAGGACCGTATAGGTATAGTGTCTTTAGAAACTGGGAAACATAAACAACTGGTTCATAAATCTTCTACAGTGTCTCCCATTTATTTCATCATATCTAGGGTCCCTTTTAGCATATTCTACTTAATATCCATCTTCCTGGCCTGGGGAAAAGAAAACATAAAAGGGTGAGCTCAAATGCTTAGCAAAGGCAAATAAAGGAAATAAAAATCATATCATATCTTTTTGAAAATCATAACCTGCAAAAGAGATCATAAAATCTTAACATGGAATAAATCATAGAAGTGAAAATGAGATCCCCATAATCATAACATGAAACTTGAAACATTGTGGCATGCACACATAATCATGGAAAATCATTTCTTGTTAGTCATGACTCATTGCCAAGACTATCTTAGTGGACAAAGTCCCTTTCTGAACCGAGTCACCCTCGTTCCAGTCCTGTTTCACTGAACCGGTATAACCTACCGTTCTAGTCATGTCTATCTCATGAGATATAAAACCTTTACCCAATGCATTGGAGGGAGATATAGGTCCCACCCATCTTATAATGAATCCTTTCTTATGTGTGCCACATAATCATAAACCATACATCATAGCGTAATCCACGTAATAAAAATGGGATTCTTAAACAACATGACATCATAAAACAATTCATATAAGATAAAGGAATTCATAAAAATGTTTCCATCACAACATAATCAAATCCATGTAATAATAGGGATAAAAACAGAACCCTTTTATTGTCTTAGATGGAAAATAATTTTGATAAAATACTTGAACTCCATTCTTGAGGAAATTATCATTTCTACTTCAAAAACATTTTTCCTTTCATAACATGTCATACGACTTTAAAATAAAAGAAGTTGATTAAAAATAAACTTGAAAACTTGTAAAGGAAGCTTCTTGGAAATAATTTTTTTAAAATCCATTCATGACGTATAAGTTAAAAAAAACATTCTTCGTACTTTTTTCGGAAAAGTCAAAAAGTACCTCGTACGAAAAACGACAAAAGATTCCTTTCATTTCATTTACTAAAAACTCACCGAAGGGTAAAAATGGATTTAAACAATTGTATGTGGATGGAAATAATATTACATATTTATGAAACATGGATGTGGATGATAAAATACACCCCAGTAAATACTTACGAATAAACAATCTCGGATAAAAATGAGATTGTGATATTTCCCTTACCTTAGGTCCGATTTGCTTTGTACGTGTCCGAAGCTCCTGTATAATGGTTTAAATAATGTTATTAACTTATTCCAGAATCATAAATATTGATATGATATCATATATGGTCATATTCATAGCTTCTTGTTAGTAATATTTCATTGTTACTTGTTACTCGGGTCTTTATTGCCTTTTGTTCTTATGCGTGTTTTGCCGAATACATTCTTATTCTTCTTTTAAGGTTATAGATACCTTATATCCATAATGGTATTAGTGTAACATATATCATATTTATTCATTCAATTCATTTATATAATTACTATGTAATGATGATCATGTAGAACGAGTCGCATCACATTGTGGAGACGGTATTCCGTACGTACGCACGAGTGATGATATCGTTCCTATGATCGTGGAACTGTATTGGAGTATATATATATATATTATTTAAGTATCAATATTACTTTATAATAATCATAAATAGTTACTCATTATACCATTATACCCATCCTTGTAAAGTGATGGTGGAAAAATAGATTACACCACGGCGTGGAGACGGTATTCTGTACGTACGCACGCGCGGCGATTTCATTTTTCCGTGGGATGGATAGAAGGTGAATTAGGGTTGTTTCATATTTATAATAACATATCAGTATGTAAGTAATACTGATGTTATTACTTTATCATGAAACAACTAAAGAAGAAGAAGTTGAAGAAGAAAGAAATTGAAAAGATCGGTAATGGATATTACCTCTTCTTTGGAACGCCTCTTTGAATCCTCTACTTAGGGAACTAAGATTGGTCTTTGAAGAAGACCAGGACCTCTAGGATTATTATAGGGAAGTGGAGAAAAGAAAATGGCATGGGTTGGCCGAGCTTGAGTGCTCAAATTGTTGTGAGGAGGAGGGGGAGGAGGTGCCCTTTTATAAGGGAGGAGAGGGGCACCTTAGGAATATCTCAAAATATTATTTTATATTAAAGTCAAAATCGGTTTATAATGGTTCCAAAGGGTCTTATTTCGAAGCTAAAGTGGGATGGGTCTAAATCCTATCAACCAATAGGATTTAGACAAGTTTAGGGTATTATTTTAACCTTATCAATTAGATTTAACTCTAAGTTAAATAATTTAACTTTTACCGTGTCTTTTTGTTTTCTTTCACTATATGGTTAATACACTTACTATAACATGCCAAACGAACCCCAAATTGTTTATTATTAATATATATATCCTTATATAAGTCATTTGGCCTAGCCTTATATTTTTATGAATAAAATAACAATTAATAATATAATATTTGATTTAAAAACTATTTTGTGTCAATTTTGAGACTATTTGATATATGATTTTTGTGAAAGTCATAACAGAATTATATGTTCGAACCAAGTTGCTTAAATCAACATTAATATATCATAGTAACCTAGAAAATTAGTGGAATTCATAAAAAGTCTCAAATTACATTTATTTTGGTGTTTATAACATCAATTATGTCAATATTTCATTAATAAGATAATTACTGCATCATCATTGTGTCATAAATAAATTAAATTATTTAATGTCTAAAAATTAAAAATAAAATACCATTATGTAGGACATCGGTTTAGCTTTATAATGAATATTTATAGTCGAATTTATCTTATGTATAACCCCATATTAAAAATGATTTACTTATTAAACTTTGATTTTAACTATTTTAACCCTTCTTTAAATAAATTAATAATAAATGTCCTAATCTACTCCAAGTGGGCCTAAATGGTCATATTTTTATTCCTAAGTTTGTTTTTGGTCGAATTACACTTGTCCAATAGAATTAGGACATGTGTTAGGGTAATATTAATATCATATTTACCCTTAGTTACCCTATTTACTATTAACCGCGGTAAAAAAAGTAAAAAGTTACTATTCACCAAAAAATTATTTTTATCTCATTGAACTACATTTTACTTACTGATATCAACCTTGTCTGTCGGATTTTTGAAATTCCATTCACAGAAGCGGTAAAATTAAGCTTTATGCAAAATTCAGTTTTTAACCTACCACTTAGTGGTTTCACTATTCATCAAAAATTGAAAGTTTTCAGAAAAATACCAAAATTTCACCCTAGGCTAATTTCGATATTCTGAGTCCAAAAATGAAGTCCATTTTGAAAAATAAAATTTATAAAATTTCAAAAAGTGGTTATTACTATTCATAACGGCTAGTTTTAATAGCATATTGTTGTTTAGTGAAACTCGATATTGCGTACGACGCAAGCTATCGAGGAAGGTCGCGATTGCGTGTAAAGTAAGCCAAGCAAGTGTGTAGTGAAAGATTCCTTTGATGATATATAAAAACAAATTTTACTCATAAAAATCTCGGGTGTTACATGGATTGGGTTCCACAAGTATAAAAATATATTTAAACGTTGGGTTTTTACCATTAATCACTATTTTATATCCAAAATAAATTCAATCAACATTTTAAGTGATATTTTTGAAGTCAGTTAAATAAAATTATTTAAGAACATTTATTTTCATGGATTTTTTGGTTTCCTAATCTAATAACTAATGTCAAAAGTGAAATTTTTTTACATTAAATATATTTTATAGAAAAAAATAGAAATTTACTTTCAAAAAAAATTATTTTCATAACCAATATGGAATGTGTGAAAATTTTTTTATAAAAATATCAATGTAGACTACAGTAATGTAATAAAAAAGGAAAAATTTTAACTAAAAAATGTAGAAAAAAATGAAAACAAAAACACAATATAACTAAAAATAATGCATAGAATAAATGTACTTGCTTGAGGTGTTTTCAAATAAATCATTATGCTCTTTGTTTATTTTTATCTTCTTTTTAGGAAATAAATTTTGAGGAACCCCCAACGGTTGTTAGGTAAATCCTATGCAGAATATTTATCTTCTCAACTAATCAGAATAAATCTACTTCATCGTAAAACAATAAATCAACAATTTAAAGACTTGTAATTTCCATGTAATTGTTTTTAAAATAAATTGGAATTTTACGGGTCCACGAAAATTGACGGTGCGTGATTCCGAGTCCCGGAGAGCATGGAATTAATTTTTAAACATTGATTTGGGTACATTCAGTAAACATGCAAGCGAGATTCTATAACTCTTGAACCAGTGATTAGAATTAAAATCCAAGGACACCGTTGAAATAACAATGTCAGAATTCCCTTAAGAATACTTTCACCTCTATGACATTTGGTCATGGTTGAATGTTAGTTTTTGGGGTTTTTGTGGAAATTATAAAATAAAAAAACACACTATTTACTTTATTTTGTTATAACCACCCACCATATGGATGTTCAGGCATGGGGTCCACCAGAACTAAACCTCCATGTGGAAGTTGGTAGTGGGGACCACCACCCTTAACATCCCATGAGAGGTTATGATTGTGGGGACCACCCGAACCATAACCACCCATGAGAGGTTATAGTGGTGGGGGCCACCCAGAATTAAACCCCTTGAAAACCTCTTTCAATTTAGAGGAAGTGGTGGTGGGGACCACCCGAGGCATAAACCTCTAAACACCAACAATAAACAAGGGAGATCGTATTTACCTCCTCCACCTTAATTGTGAAAATGCACATAACATTAATCATGCAAACACACCACTTAATTGAGCCAATTTAATTTAATCCAATTTGAATTGTGCCAACTATTAAATTGGGGAATCAAATTTATTATTGTCTATCTCTTTTATTTGGTGTAATTGGGGAGAGGAGGATCTCTTGGGAGAAATCTTCTCCAACAAATAATACTTCCTCCACGAAGAACGCTTCCTCCACGAAGAATGTCAAAGACTTCGACCTTCTTCCTTGAGAATTCCTCCGACGTAGGATGTCATTGACTACAACTAACGGATGAAAAAAACGACAAATGAGGAAAAATTCCAATGACACTAACACCCGTATTTTCCCAACTAATCATCTTCTTCCTCGCGACTCTGTTAACCCATCAACCCGAGGTAGGGATTTTATTTAAGTACAATTTTATTCCCTAGATTCATTCCTTTAAAAAAATATAATGTGAATCATCTTATTATCATATTGATCTGCAGATGGTTTCCTTGTGGGTTGGGGATATTTTTTTATGGAAGTTGTAGGAGTTTAATGTTGTTTGATTATCACTTCACAACTACACCCCATATTTTCTTTTGTAGGTTTGGAAGATTTTTTTGCGGAAGAGTTTGATTTTCTTTGTTCTTGTGAACCTCTTGATACCGCTCTAATGTGGAAAGTGCGGGCCAAATTAACATGTCCCATCCTCTCCGTAACCCTTGTGTTTTTTTGTGGTGTTAATCGAAAAGGAGGAAGGCGACGAAGGAAACGACACCGCACCCGCGGCCTCCGTGACCCGTGCCACCCCTGCGGTGCTCCGGCCTCCCATCCAATCCGGCCTCGCGTCGCTGTTGGCCCAACCGGCCCCGAGAGGTGCCGCGCCCCCACCACCATGGCATCCCGGCCGAATGGGCCCCCGGCCACCCCTGCCTTCCGGCCGAGCCACCATGGCCACACCATCTGCTGGCTGAGCCACCCCGGCTGAACCGGCCCTGGTCGCGTCACCCGCTGGCTGAACCGGCCCCGACCGCACCACCCTGGCCCCAGGGCATAGCCACCCTGACCTGCCCCCTGGAGCCCTCTGATCCAAACTGGCCCTGCGCCCTAGGGCGAGCCACCCCCGCGGCGCCCTCCGTGCTGATCTGCCCACGCAGCGTTCTCCGGGCTGAACCACCCTCGCGCCGACCCACGGCCGGTCCGCGCCCTCACGACTCTCCGCGACCAGCTAGTCTGGGCCTTGCGGGTCAGGCCGAACCCAACGGGCTGGCCCTCACAAAGTTCTAGGCTAGACCCAACAGGTCATGGCAGGTCTACCCAAACCGGTTCATCCCAGACTGTGTCAGTTCGGGTCTGTCCGATCGGGTCGGACTACACCCGGGCCCACTACAACCCATTTACACTCTTTCAGCCATATCTTGGGCACCAGATGTTTGTTTGATGAACCGTTAGTGGCGCTGGAAATTTGGAGTGTGACGGTCCCTTTGAGTATACCTCACTAGAGTTTGGGGTATAGTTGAGATTCAGTTAGGTTGGATCGTGCATGAATCCAACCGGGCCCCCATGACTAAAAGGCTAATCACTCACAGACCGTGTGTCCGATTGATGCATCATATGTTGCGTTGAGACCCCTATGATGTGCAGGTCATTTGAGATACTTCATTGTGGGAATTCGTGACAGTTGGAGTATCTACTATTAGCTCGTGGAGTGGGTCCTTCCAAAGATAATAGATCATAGTGTAGAGACCTAGTAGCTGGCTGAGACCTGGCGACAGCTGACCATAATGACTCGGAGTAACTCTACTAGCCCAGTGGGGAGCACCTTGGTGTTTTGTCAGAACCACAGTGGGGAGCGCCTTGGTATCGCAGAAGACCCACACTAATCTATAGGAGGAGTACATCATAAAGTAATTAGATGGAGCGTGCTTAGTGACGCGGCAGACCCACGGTGGGTAGCACGCTTGGTGACGCGGCAGATCTACATTACTCGACAGGAGGAGTACCTCAGCAGTCCAAGGTTATTGGGAAGCACACTTTCTGTCGCGGAAGGCCCACTGTGCTCGATAGAGGAGAAGTTCTCCAGAAGCAGAGGTTTCGATAATTTGACAGGGGGTGTTACTTGATACCACCCCAGAATAAAAATCCTGGTTGAGCTGAGTCAGTTTTTATGTGTTTTCCTCATGATTGAGATGGATCACTTGATAACATAGTTATATGTATGATAATATAACTAATTAGGGTTATCTGTTTAGATTATTTCTTTGTGGTTTATCCTTGGTAGATTTTGTGAGACCTTGAGGGTCCTTGGGTCCCTACTGAGTATCGTTATACTCACCCCTACATGGGTTATGCCCGCAACATGTTTTACTGAATGCAGATGACAGACAAAGCTGACTGAGGATGAGAGTACAAGGACTAGATAGTACCCAGAGGTGGACCTTATGACGAGACGATACACAAAGGCGATAGATGGATGAGGAGTGCTCAAGAGGTGATCTGTATCTACCCTTCAAGTAGGAACCACGAAGGACAACCTAGTAGTTGTTTTCTTTTTCTCTATTTGTACTTATACTTTCAATTTCTTGTACTTTAGTGTTGGGCTTGTATTCCGGAAAAATTTACATTCTGCACTCTTTTGTTATATAGTTTTATTTAGTGTTTTTTATCTGGCAGTGTTCTTCCTTGTGTGTGTGTTTACAGGTTATAAAGCCAATGCCTTCCCAGTTATATGTAATTACGCCTTTTGTGCTAGTCGCCATCCCCTAGCCTATGGAAGGAGAGTTTCAGGTAGTCACATCACAGGCCCCGGGGGACGGGTCGTGAAAATCAAAAACATTATTGATAAAGAAAACCAAAAATAAAAAAGCAAAATGATGAGAATAAAAACCCTGTTGAAATCATCAAATGAAGATGTGATGGAACTGATATGTGGTTTAAAGAGGACTAGATCAAAAATATTTATAGAGAGTGTATGAGACATTATTTAATATATGTTAAAATATGGTTGGAGGTGACATAATAAAAATGCATTTCCCATTGAAAAATATGAAATGTTAATTCCGCACTGTTTGAATTTTACATTTACCATTAGTTATATATATAACTAACATTAAAACCCAAATAACATTAGGGATATAAAATTCATTTTCTCAAAAATAGGAATTTAATTTTTTTACATTGGTTTTATTTAAAAATAATGAGAAACCCTTTAACAGGGTTTTACAGATATGTTTGCAAAATAATTTAACATGAAATCCCCCATCATAATGGTTTTTACATCTATTTTTTACAAATCAAATTTGAAATATTTTTTAACATCAGTTTTAAGAAAACCGAGGATAAAATCCCCACAAATTCCTTTTTTTATGATAGTGTAAAGATTATTATAGAAGATATTCAGGTAAATATAGATATATTTGATTAAATAAAAATAAATAAAATAATCCTATAAATATTTCCATTGAATTTTAATACAAATGTATTATTTTTTGATGAAAAAGATCCAAAGTTGGAAACACTGGAAATATTTTATAATAATTTTATTATATAAAAAATTAGAAACAAAGATAATGACACTGTAAGAAAACATAATTCTCCAGATATTTCAATTAGGGAAATAAAAAAAATCTGTTGGCCTTATTATATTGAGGATGAAGATGGTGATGATGTTATTCATTTCCTTACTCGATTCAAAGAATAAGAAAAATTAAATTCAATGGAAATCTTCCACTTGCCTTTTCATAGTATGGATGAGTTGGTAATCTCACTAAAATTTTCCCAATGATGTTCTATGATTATAAAAAAGTGTAAGAACAAAAAGATAAATCCTTCAAAGGTATGAAAGGAATGTGCAAATCAGTCAATAAATATTTATCATTAAGAACTTATTATCTTGTGAAGATCCGAGGTCAAGGAAGAAGATGGAGGAGGAGGTCAATGATTATAGAGACCACCATGAATAAGTCCTTTTGTTTTTTTAAAGTCACTAGTAGTGGATAATAATCAGAAAGGATCTAGAATATATGGAATTTTTTACATCAAAGATGAAAATGAGGTTTTTGCTAAAGAAATTGACATTTGGAGGTCCAAAAAAATAATTTGATTGGAGTAGTTCTGATTAAAAACATTATCTGTAATAACATGAAGAGGAGAATCCTTAGATGAAATATAAAATTGAGAAAATCAAATATTAATTTTCTAGAATTTTAGGAAAGAAAATGTACGCAATCTCAAAACTAAATAGTAGTTCCAAATTATTTATTTCCTAGAAAAATCACCGAAATATCAGGTTAGGATAATTGAATTACTTGAAGGTGAGTTCATGACGTTGTGATGAGAGATTTAGGATCATGAAATTCTCTTGACCATTAGCATGGTATTAGGGATTTCATGTATAGAACCTACTAAATTGGGTTAGAATGTCCTTAAGGATTATTTTGAAAAAGTTTATACATCCCCATAACTATAGTGGTTTTGAGTCAGAGGTTTGTTTATTGTGGGGTAAAATCATAATACGAAATTGGAGGTTATAATAGAACTTCAACAACCCACACCCCTTAAGAAGGTTGAATTTCATGAATCATAAAATACTTAGGAATATATTGTGGGTGAATAGAAGAAACACAATAATGTACGACATATCAAATGTTGTTATTTTAGAAATATACATCATGAAAAATAATTGTTCTCCATAGAAAAAAAGTGAATTTTCAATTTAATGATTAGTAAAATCATATGAGAATAATTTTATATAATTAAATTTTTACAGTTTACTTTTTTGTCATGGTTATGATCACAAATGGGTGAAATTTTCATAAATGGTATAAAGTAAAATGCCAATTCTGACCAAGAAGGGTATTACAGTTGCAGGATGCATCATTATGTAGGATGATTCCTAAAATAAATTTTTCCCATGTAATATGATGTTCATATGATGAATTCAATGGTCGAATCATAAAATTTACCACTAAAGAAATCAAATCCATGGATGTCAATCAATGAAAAACTATGAAGGCAGATGTAAATGAAATTACTTTGAGGGAAACTAATTGATTTGTAACATGGATTTTAGATAGTGTGTGTACCACCCATATGATGAGAATGAATGAACTTGGCATTATAGTAAGGTACATAAAAGGTGTTTTTGTTTCAACAATAAATGAATATTGGTTAATTATTATTGGATTTTCGATGTCATGGTTAAGATGAAGACACATGTAGTGAATGGATTCCTGATTGGCTGATGTCCTTACACAAAAACATACTATTGTGAGTTAGTTATGTGACTATGGTATGTGGTGAAGTTCAACCAAAAATTCCTATATTATTAAATTAACATATTACACAATTATTTTCTAAGGAAGGTGCACAAATAAAATCCCTTCCTCATCTAGGAATAAGAGGATATATATTAGTTATCTAACAAGTAATAAAATAATATTTGTAATAAATGTATTGGTCACTTGAGAAAAATTATTTGGTGGATTATGTAAAGACTGATTGATATCAATATTTTCCTAAAATCTCGTATGATTTCACTCAACTATATAGTACTTGTAAAATGGGATTTTTTCCTTTTAAACAATCTAAATGGGAAACAATTAACATGGTTTTTTGAGTTCATTCCTGTTGATATATTCAAGCATGATACATCCAAAATCATCGAATGAATGAATTATTGTGATTTTTTATTTATGAATATAGTTGGATGGTTTGGATGATGATCATTACTCACAAATCCATGTTGTTTAAATGCATTACCCACTATCCAAGGTTATCATAGAAGATTCTTGGAATGAAAATTTCATATTTTGAGATAGATATTGTTTAAAATTTAAAAAATAATAAAGTGGATGAGTATATTAACAATAATTGGATAAGATATCAAGTGGTAATAGTGAGGACACATCAAAAAAATGGATTACATAAGAGGTTGAATTGGATTATCCATAATATATCCATGAAAATGATCAACAAAAAGAATATTATTGATAATTATTGGAAGACACATGTTCTTACATTAGTACACATCTAAAAGAAATATTTTTTATGAATAAAAGAAAAGAGTAATACTTACTATTTTTTGTGATAAAAAGACAACACAAAATTACATTATTAATGTATGTAACTTATTCTCAATAAAATAAAGAACTGGGAATAAAGAGATCACCGTGATGAAGGAATTTTCCATTAAAATCCATCTAATTTACAGTTATTGAAATTATAAAATGAAATTATTGTAAAATTTATTAAAATCCTAGATGTAATTGTTATGGATAATGGGAATATATTGAATACTATTGAACTGATTTTGAAGAAAAATAGAAAGGTTTTGGATAAATTAAGTTACATTGATGTGTGTAACTCTAGATTAGGTCATTAGGAGAAACTATTATCAGAATAATACCATAATAATTAGTAACATATATTAGGTTGAGTATAATCAATGAAAATATCATATATAACTAGAATTTGTGATAATAGTATATTTGGAGACCGGATAACTTTGCTTCATACTCAGAGGATGAAGGATTCAGAATAGAAAAAATTATATATCATTTTTCCCATATATTTTTGTTGGATTTAAATAATTATTATAATTTTATCAATTCATAATCATAAACAACATGAAAAAATAGAAAAGAACCAATCACAACAAGTAGTTTCATGAACAGATGAAAAGATAACCATTAGTTACAAGTGGGTTTTCCATTATCACCATAATGATTATGGAAAGGTGACATTAAAAAATGAATACCTAGTGTATAAAGGGTATTCCAAATTTAGATTCATATATATCGATGGGATATGTTCACCCATGTTATGGTTGAAAACTATAAGATTTTGTTTTTCATGGTGGTACAAAGAGGCCTGAAGGTGTATCAAATGGATTTGAAATCATCAATATTGAATACATTCCTTAAATAAGAATTTGGTATTAGAAAATTATATGGATTTATTATACAATATGAGGAATGTAGGGTGTTATGGTTGAGAAAATATAATGTATGTCCTAAATCATGCTCCAAGGTCTTATTACTGTCATCATGAAAAATATTTGATGATTCTTTGGTTCCAAACACGAGGATTTGATCACAAACTACACATAGAGAACGAAAATTATAAAGGAATTTTTGGTTCTAATCTATGTGGATGAGAAAATTTGGAATTATTAAATAATTAAAAATGTAAGTTATTTTCATATTATATTAGGTGTTAATTTTAATATCCATGGTTATGGAGTTATTATTTTAAATGTACTTAGGTGACTGAATCTAAAATTTCAATTTTGTTTCTAAAAAACGAAAAAAAATGATCTTGTAGTTCAACATAGGTAGTTCTTGGACTATGGAAATTATGAAGGATACTAAGATGAAATTTTATAATGTTGATAATGGAAAAGAGGGCATTATCACGAATTATCATCAAAAAATTGAAATATATTTTTCATGATAGTAACTCATCTTGATATTTTGTTTGAAACATGCCAATCTATAGAGTAAAAAATCAATCATAAGGAGATCCACATGATCTATATGAAGAGGATACGTCTATATGTTTACCAAATGGTGTAAATTGGGAATTTTTTTATCACAAATCATATTAATAAGTGTGGTTTGGGTACAAAAATTAGACTCTCTTGGTTTTTTTGATGTCTACAAACCAATATCAAGTCGGTGTTATTATGGAATTTCATGTATTTTATAGAATACTAATAGAGAGTACATTTTATTGAGAATAATGTAGTCTAAATACATAGTTAGGAATCATTTACTACATTGATATGGATAAATAAACAACTTGGGGATATTGGAGTGGATGTGAAATATTATATTACAATCTTGTGTTATAGCTCAAGATCCATAAATCATAAAACAAATATTATCTACAATTCATGGAAAAGACACATTGAAATAAATATAACTAAATATAGTAGATGGTTGATCAAAGGATAGTGATTTCAAAGTATGTGTAAATACAAATTCATGTTATAAATTATTTTATTAATACACTACTCCTAGAATATTTTCCAATGGAATAAATTTTTTATTAAATTCCAATTAACTCTCTCATGCTAGATGTATGGAAGAGGGGCCCCCATTTCCCCATTGGAGGGTAAATTTATTTAACTATTGAATTTTATGAATAGTTTTGAAAAAATATTATTGTAGTGGTAAATGATAAATAAGATCAAAAAGTGTTTACATGATGATATTTTCAATTCATATTTTTTTCTCATAGTTTTCTTGACATAAATGGGATTATAGTTGGTGATTAGTGAATCATTTAAGCACTATTTGAAAGATATAGTATTATTTTTGGGTTTTTACTAGGTCTAGTTACATATAATGTTTTTGAATAAAGAGATGTTAAATTTGTGTTGAATTCTGTAACAAATAACAATGGAAGATTGTTGGAAAATATCCTTTTATGATTATTTTCTTGTTTCCTTTTTTGACATGGTTAGTAAAGATATTCTTAAATGTTATTATAATGTCCAGCAGAAATCATATATTGAAGGATTAAGTATTTTGGATGAATTTTGGAGTGCGAATGTCAAATTAAATTTTATTATAGTTTAATAAATCATGGATGTCTCTTATTCATATGTTTTATCACAGGTCTTATAAGGTTTTTATTTGATCATAAGGTTGATTCTACCGTAATTGTTTTGAGTCACCATGAAAACATATGGTTAATATTTTGGGAAATGCATGGAGAGTAAAAAATATGATTTTAAGGTAAGTTTTTCAGATAAGTATAATATCAAAAAGTTAATTCCATGTTTTATATGTTTGAGGTATGAACTCATAAGACTGAACTAATTTGGATAAGGTTCAATTTAAGGTTCAATATGCTTTTATAAGGTTCCAAATAGGGTTGAAAAAACATCATGAATGTCATGGTATGGTTTAGTATAAATTATTTACGTTTATCATATTTTTCATCAAAAACATTTCATGTTTAGTTTGTAACACCCAAAGCTTCCACGGTACGTTTCCCTTTGAATAATATAGTATCATGTCTTGTATGCAACTTCGAGTTCTAACACACCACGACTAATCAAACTAGCCGTTATGAATAGTAATACCCACTTTTTGAAATTTTGTAAATTTTATTTTTCAAAATGTACTTCATTTTTGGATTCGGAATATCAAAATGATCCTATGGTGATTTTTTGGTATTTTTCCAAAAAAACATAAATTTTTTATGATTAGTGAAACCACTTAGTAATAGTTAAGAAAATTGACTTTTTCATTTAAATGATGTTTTACTGCTTCTGTGAAATGAATTTTGAAAATCATACATACATGGTTGTTATTTATAAGTAAAATGTGGTTCAATGAGATGAAAATAATTTTTGGTGAATAGTAACTTTTTACTTTTTTACCATGGTTAATAGTACATAGTGTAATTAAGGGTAAAAATGAAATTATTATTACCCTAAGACATGCCCTAATTCTATTGGCTATGTATAATTAGACCAAAAAAACCTTAGTAATATAATTTGAACCTCTTAGATCTACTTGGATTACATTAGGACATTTATAATTATTTAATTCAAAGTAGAGTTAAAAGAGTTAATACCAATGTTTAATAACTAAAACATTTTTAATATAGGGTTATACATAAGATAAATTCGAATATAAATATTCATTAGAAATATAAAAATATTCAATACATATTAATATTTTATTTATATTTATTAGACATTAAATAATTCAATTTATTTATGACACAATGATGATGCAGTAATCACATTAATAATGAAATATTAAAATAATTGATAATCTAAATGCCCAAATAAATATAATTTGATACTTTTTATAAATTACACTAATTATATAGGTTAATATGACATGTTAGGATTGATTAAATTAATTGTTTTTGATGTAATGATGCTTTTATGATTTTTACAAAAATCAATTTCCAAATAGTGTCAAAATTGACATAAAGAGTTTTTTAAAAAAATATTATATTATTAATTGATATTCTATTCCTAAAAATCTAAGTATCAGCCAAAATACTTATATGATGATATTTTTATCATTAATTAACCACTTGGGGTTCTATTGGAGGTATATAGTATGTTTATTAAATATATAATATAAAATAAAAAGTGACATGGTAAATGTCAAACTATTTAACTAAGAGTTAAATATAAATGATATGGTTAATATAGTGACCCAAACCTATCTAAAATATATTGGATGAAATTATTTGGACCGATACCCACCTTTTACTATGAATAATCCACTTTGGAGCCATTAAAAACCCGAATATTAATTTATTATAAATTAATACATTATTGTTTTTTCTAAAGAGCCCCTCCTCCCCCTTATAAAAGGACACCACTTCTAACCAATTATCCGCACCTTCAAAGTCATTTGGCTGGGCCAAACCCTTCCAAAATACTCTCTGAACTTCCCTCACTAAAACATAGAAGCCTTATTTGAACAAAAAGCCTACCTAAGTAGCCCTTTTGATCAAATCAAAAGGAAGAACCCGAAGAAGAGGTAATGTTTTCACCACCCTCTTTCAAGTTCCTTTCTTCATCAACTTATTCTTACATTTTTATTTACTTTCTAAAATAATTACTCCAGTATCTTCTATATATATTGATGTTATTATAAATATGTTACAACCATATTCAATATTCTATCCATCATTTCAATGACATGTCACCATACGTGCGTACGTACGACTTACCGTCTCCACGTCGTGGTGTAATTGTTATTCAAAACATTAATATTTGGATGGGTATGATAATGATGTGTAATTCATGTAGATAATAAATATAACATGGTAATGATTCTTTATATATGATATACCATCCACTTATATAATATTTTAATATCAAAAGAATGATATTGTCTCTTGTGCGTACGTACGGACTACTGTCTCCACGAACGTGATGAGACTCATTCCCCATCGTATCTATTCAAGTATAATACTCATGTGATGATTAAAAATAACGTTTGAGGACTTAATATCATTCTGAATATGAATGAGATACATCCTATCCATAACAATCATGGCTTACGTAACAAAACATAAAAAGGAAAATGAGTAAGTTAACACCCGAAACGACGATAATACTGAAATATTATTAACAAAGCAATATTAAAATATCATATATGATATCATATTTATGAATATGATTATGGTATAATATAATAACAATGATTTAACTATTATAAAAGAGTTTAAACTACCCTCAACCAAGGAAAATTACAAGGTAAGAGTTAATTTTACAATCTCTTCATTATTCGAGGTTGTTTATATGTAATTATCTACTAGGACATCTTTATCATCCACATCCATGATTATAAAAAATGTCTTTCAAAATATATTTAATATTAAATGAAAATGGGTTAATTTAATTTATACCCTTATACATTTTCTAAAGGAATCTTTTCACCAATTTCCAAACAAGATACGTTTAACCTTTTCGACAAATTTAAGGTAAGAATATTTTTTAGCTTATACGAAGAGTGAGGCTATATTCCGCTGTTATAATATCGTCGATGCTTCCCTTACAAACCTTTAAGAATATTATCAAAATGAAGGTTTTCATTATAATTATGTGGCTCTTAAATGATTTCAAAATAGAAAGATATTTTTCCCTAAAAAATGATTTTATTTCATCTATGTCAACATCCTTTGATGGATTTTATGTTTATTTGAAGTTGATTTATTATGATAAAAAACATCCATATTTTATTGAATTTTTTGAGATATGTTTGAATATGGATGTGTTGTTTTTATACCATTCATGGTTTATGGATAATGTATTGACATTTCATATGGTAGTTTTAATATTAATCTTTGGGTTATGTTTAAAACTGTTCGTATGAGGAGTGCATTGGACTTAGTAGGTGATGGGTGGAGCCCGCTATAGCTCCTCGATGCATTGGTAGGTCTCATGAGACAAAATAGTATCTTGGCACAAGGCCTTGATAAAATATTATTTGTAGACTTGGCACAAGGCCTTGACTATGTGGTTATGATAGTCTGGAATTATGCATTCCATTATTATAAAAGTGGTTATTGATATTGCATGTGATTATTAGACTAGTAGAATATCCATCTGAATAATTAAATGGAATTTATAATTTTATATTTTCCATATTATTTTGAAGTTCATTTTTAAAAGGCTTTTGTTTTATTTATACATTGACTTATATGTTTATTTTTATTTGTGAAATTTTCTGCTATATTGTTATCCTTACTGAGCATCTTAGCTCACCCCATTCAATGTTTTATTTTTCCTAAGATGGAAAGAGGTATTTTATCAATGACCTGCAGGGATATTATGAGGGGATATGGAGACAATATGTTGTTGTAGTTTATCGTTTTATGATGATGTTTTCACTTTATGATGTAATGTAAAAATTATGAATCTATCTGGTGATTTCAAGGCTACTAAACAAAATCGGTCTTTCGAGACTTGATCATTTGTGATCAGGACAATGTTACGTAATAATTAACCGACTCTGGTAAACTGGGGTCGGGGTGTTACAGTTGGTATCAGAGATGGTTTTGTACTGACCTTGGAAACTAGATTTAGGTAAACTCTTATTAGAGCACATAGCCCTAAGATATTCTTTAAGTATTAGTATATAAGAACATCCTATAATTTTGGTAAAGTATATATTTTGTGTATTTTCAGAGAAATAAATCGATGTCTCGAAAAAATCAGGTAGAGGCGGCTCTGGAACAGATATACCTAGGAGTGAAAACTTCGACAAGGAGTTTTGGGCTTGACTCGGGGTATCCTGGTACAGAACAACGGGCCTTGTTGCACTCTTGGTTACGACACTCTCAGGGGATATGCTTAGCATAATTCATGATTTCTTTACAAACCATTATGAAGTATTTATGAGTATATACCTCCACAAGGAAAACCATTTTATGATTATGGATTATATCTATAAACTGTTCAATTTATGATAAGTGTTTTTCATGTTTGGAATTATGTATTTCTATTCGTAAACTAATCTAGTTTATGACATTTTTAGAAATGGAACCTAGTGGTAGAAATGGAAAC
Organism: Viscum album; assembly: GCA_963277665.1. Lineage (NCBI taxonomy): Eukaryota > Viridiplantae > Streptophyta > Magnoliopsida > Santalales > Viscaceae > Viscum > Viscum album. The sequence continues at coordinate 521,880 of CAUJRU010000026.1, read as the reverse complement.
GAAATCAATGCATGCACTACATGAAGGGATTTCCCTCCTGGTCAAGATAATTATAGTGGAGTTTGTGATACAACTTGTGCTGATCAGCTTATCACCATACTCGGACAACTCAATCAGGTTATGAATAATAACCTTACTTGTATGGAGCAACCCGATCCGCATTGTGGAGGATCAATTTTAGATCATTTCATGAGGAAACAACCACCGACATTCAATGGTAGTATAAATACATTAGTGGATGAGCAGTGGATAAATTCCTTAGAGAAAATATTCCATGCTTTGGGGAGTAGCGAAAGGTAAAAAAATTGTCATGGCAGTTTACCGCCTTACTGGAGATGCTGATCATATAGTGGTCATTGATTCAAAAAACAAAGGATGACGAGGAAGTATAAATTATGGAATTGAGGGAATTTAAAGAGTTTTTCTTAGAAAAATACTTTCTTTGTGACCATCGAGCAGATATGGAAAGGTAATTTTTGAGTCTGAGGAAAAAGGAGGATGAGAATGTCGCAATGTATGAGGCTAACTTTACAAGGTTAGCGAGGCATGCATCAGATTATATACATAACCCAAGGAGTAATATTGATCATTTATTTAATGGGTTAAAACCGTTTCTTCATCGAGAATTAGTCTCACAATCCTTCTCGTCATATGAAGATATTGTCTCGTGTGCTATCAAGACAGAACATGAATTCTCTATGTCTTATGACTTTAAAGAATAGTAAGAGAAGAATAGATCTACTGATCACTTTGGAAGTGTAAATAAGGGGAAGGAGGGAAAAGATGAATATTTATATTTAGTAAATGTGGGAAGAAACACCCTGGTACATGTCTGAACGGAATGGGAGTCTGTTACAATTGTGGTGAAAAAGGTCATCAAGCTCATTATTACAAGGGGAAGAAGGTAGCTACAGATGTTCGATGCTAAAATTTCATGGAGATGATAAATTATACAAATCAATGTACTATGCGTCATGGGAACTTACCTCAGAAGAGGCCAAGGGATCATGTCCAGGCTTATGCTATCACTACTGCTGAGGATGAAGCTCATAAAGACGTGGTGGCAGGTAGTTTAATGGTTTCATCAAGTTTAGCCAATGCTTTATTTGATTTAGGATCATTTCATTGTTACATATGATCCCAGTTTTCTAAGAAAATTAGATATTTCTAATTTGATTTAACAAGGGATTTCTTAGTCAAAAACCCAAAGGGAAGTATCGTTGCTACAATGTTTTTTCAATCAGTTCCCATTAAGACATATAAATGTTCTTTATCTTTTGATCTCATCATCATACCCATGATTGAATTTGATATAATCCTCGGTATGGATTGGCTTTCGAACCATGATGTGAATATTTATTGTAAGAATCAGGAGGTTACTATTTTTGAGGACGATGATAAATAACACCTTATCTTTAGAGCAGAATCATCACCACCTAATTCTTATCTATATCAACACCAAGTAGATTAACTAAATTCAATTATTGGGGAGGAAGATAATGAAATAACTCTGGGTGAGGAAATGAGTGTTCAAATAGAGGATGTACCTATTATGATAGAATATTTTGATGTTTTTCCAGAGGATTTACCTAGACATCCTCCAGAATGGGAAATTGAGTTCTCCATTGACCTAATTCTTGGTTCAAGGTCCATATCGAAGACCCCTTATAGAATGGCCACTGTGGAATTAGTGGAACTAAATAAAAAACAAGAGGAATTCAGTAATAAGGGATTTATTCTCCCTAGTGTTTCTCCATGGGGAGCCCCTGTTCTTTTTGATAAGAAGAAAGATGTATCTATGAGGTTTTTCATTGACTAGAGGGAGATATATGCTATAACAATAAAGAACAAGTATCCCCTACCTCTCATTGATTATTTATTCGACCAAATGCATGGAGATCAGTACTTTTCAAATATTGAACTTAGATCTGGATATCATCAGTTGTGTGTGAAGAAGGATGACATTCCGAAGACGGCATTCCGAACCAGGTATGGGAATTACGAGTGTACATTAATGCCTTTTGGATTAGCTAATGCACCCTCTGTCTTCATGGATCTAATGAATAGAGTTTTCAAGGAATATCTTGATGACTTCATAGAGGTATTTATTGATTATATCTTGGTATATTTCAAAATCTACTAAGATCATTAAAATCACTTACGCATTATTCGTAAGTCTCTTAGAAGACACGAATTATGTGGGAAGTTTAGCAAGTGAGAATTCTAGCTTCAAGAGATTTCTATTCTTGGCAATATTTTTTGTAAAGATGGAATCATTATTGATCCTTTGAAGACAAGAGCGATCTAAGAATGGCCAGCACCAACGAGTATAACCGAGGTATGAAGTTTTATTGTTTTAGTAGGTTATTATCGACGTTTCGTCCAGTATTTTGCCTGATTCCCTAACCCATTAACAAAGCTCACATGTATAGGGGTCAAATTTGTTTATACAAAAGAGTGTGAAGAATTTTTTGAAGAATTTAATAGAATATTAGTCAATTATCCTATATTGACTCTACCATTAGGGAGTGATGGGTTTTTTATGTATAGTGATTCCTCAAAGAAAGGAGTTGGTTGTGTCCTTATGCAGAATGATAGGGTTATTGCCTATGGATCATGATAGGTAATGATTTAGGAGAAAAACTATCCTACTGATGATATTGAATTAGCAATTGTAATATTTTCTTTTAAGATTTGGAGACATTATCTCTATGGTGAAAAAAGTGAGATATATACCGATCAGAAGAGTTGGAAGTATATTTTCTCGCAAAAAGAACTCAACATGAGACAAAGGAGATGGCTAGAAATACTCAAGGATTATGAATGCACTATACACTACCACCCTGGGAAGGCAAATAAGTTAGCATATGCATTGATTAGAAAGTATCATGGAGTTTTTAGCAAGATGAGAGTTGAAACAGATCATCATCTCATGGATCTAATAAAGACAGATATGGGAATAACCATGGAAGGTGGATCATCAATAATTTTTCGAATGGTTTCCAAACCATCTTTATTATAAAGGATAAAAAGTTCCCTAGCCGGTGATGAAGAGTTTCAAAAGACGATTAAAGCTGTGAATGATGGGAGATTGAGTGACTTTGTGTATGAAGATGGAATTTTGAAATTTGGGAAGAGACTTTGTGTTCCCGATGTACCTGATCTAAAAAGGGAATTTTGGATGATGCTCATAGTTTCCATTTCTCTATAAACCATGGTAGCACTAGGATGTAAATATATTTGAATGAACATTTTTGGTGGGGAAACATGAAGGGGGAGATTGTGGATTTTGTGTCAAGATGTAAGGTTTGTCAACAAGTGAAGGCTGGAAGGAAACAGCCTAGAGGAGTCATGCAACCACTTCCCATACCTGAGTGGAAATAGGATAATATTACGATGGACTTTTTCATGGGACTACCAAAGACTCCGAGAAGGAACGCAACAATTTGGGTCATTGTTGATCATCTGACATAATCAGCACATTTTCTTGCTATAAGAGAGGATCTACCACTTGAACGTCTAGCAAGACTATATATTAATGAAGTTGTGAGACTTCATGGAGTAACCCTATCGATTGTTTCTGAATGTGATCCCCATTTCACATCAAGATTCTAGAGAATTATTTTGAAAGCCCTAGATACAAAACATCGTTTGAGTACTGCTTACCACCCTCAAATAGATGGACAATCAGAAAGAACTATTCAAACATTAGATGACATGTTGAGATCCTAATCACAGGAATTTCAGGGTATGTGGGATCAATATTTACAACCGGTAGAATTTTCCTATAACAATATCTTCCATTCAAGTATTCAGCTGGCACCATATGAAGCATTATATGAAAAGCATTGCCGCACACCAACCTGTTGGGATGATGTTGGTGAAGGAAAACAGGTAGGCCCGAAACTTATAGAGAAAACGATGGAAAAGGTGATGGTAATCCGGACCTACATCAAAGCAGCTCAAAGTAGGTAGAAGATTTATGCTGATAACCGACAGATGGACTTGGAATTTAAAGATGGTGATCATGTTTTCCTGAAGTTATCTCCATGGAAGGGAGTTATATGTTTTGGTAAGAAAGGTAAATTGAGTCCCATATACATCAGACCTTTCAAAATCCTAGAACGATTTGGGGATGTAGCTTACCATTTGGAAATGCCGCAAAGTCTCTCCAGATTTCACGATGTGTTCCACGTATCATTGTTGAAAAATACGTGCCTGACCCAACACATGTACTCACCTATGAGAAATTAGAACTGGAACCCGATCTGTATTATTGCAAAGAGCCCGTCAAGATTCTGGATACAAGAGAACAAGTGTTGAGAAACCGGATGACTCTTCTGGTAAAAGTTCTATGGACAAACTATAATATGGAAGAGGCAACGTGGGAACTGAGGAACTTATGATGAAGAACCACCCGAGTCATTTTATGCAGTAATATTCTAGAAATTTCTAGGATGAAATTATTTGAAGGAGGGGATAATGTAACACCCCAAGCTTCCATGGTATGTTTCCCATTGAATAATACATTAGCGTGTGTTGTATGCAACTTCGAGTTCTAACACGCCACAACTAATCAAATTAGCCGTTATGAATAGAAATTACAATTTTTTGAAATTTTATAATTTTTATTTTTCAAAATGGACTTCATTTTTTGATTCAGAATATCGAAATAAGCCTAGGGTGAATTTTGGGTATTTTTTGAAAAACATCAATGTTTGATAAATAGTGAAACCACATAGTAGTAGTTAAAAAAATGAATTTTTCATTTAAATAAAATTTTCTGCTTCTGTGAATTGAATTTCGAAAATCCAACATACATGGTTGTTATTTTTAAGTAAAATGTGGTTCAATGAGATAAAAATAATTTTTAGTGAATAGTATCTTTTTACTTTCTTACCACATTTAAAAATATATAGGGTAATTAAGGGTAAAAATGACATTATTATTACCCTAACACATGCCCTAATTCTAATGGATAAGTATAATTTGACCAAAAAAACTGAGGAATATAACATGAACCTCTTAGGTCCACTTGGATTAGATTATGACATTTATTATTATTTAATTCAAAGAAGAGTTAAAATAGTTAAAATCAATGTTGAATAACTAAAAAAAATTAATATAGGGTTATACTTAAGATATATTTGACTATAAATATTCATTAAAAAGATAAAAATATTTCCTACATAATTATATTTTATTTATATTTTTTAGACATTAAATAATTTATTTTATTTATGACACAATGATGATACGGTAATTATTTTAATATTGAAATATTAAAATAATTGATATTATAAATGCCCAAATAAATATAATTTGATACTTTTATGAATTCCACTAATTTTATAGGTTAATATTACATGTTATAATTTATTTAATTACCTATTTTTGAATTAATCATGATGTTATGATTTTCCGAAAAATCAATTTCCAAATAGTGTCAAAATTGACATAAAAGAGTTTTTAAAACAAATATTATATTATTAATTAATATTATATTCCTAAAAATCAAACATTCAGGTAAAAAGACTTATATGATGATAGTTGTATAATTAATGAACCACTTGGTGTTCCCTTTGGATGTATATAGTATGTTTAATAGCTATATAATATAAAATAAAACGTGACATGGTAAATGTCAAACTATTTAACTAAGAGTTAAATATAAATGATAATGTTAATATAGTAACCCAAACCGGTCAAAAATATATTGGATGAAAGGCTTTCGACCCATCCCCTCCTTAGACTTTTAATAATCCACTTTGGAGCCATTAGAAACCGAATTTGAATTTATTATAAATTAATACTTTATGTTTTTTCCTAAAGAGCCCCTCCTCCCCCTTATAAAAGGACACCACTTCTAACACATTCTTCACACCATAAAAGCCATTTTTCTCAGCCAAACCCTTCTCAAATACTCTCTCAAGTTCCCTCACTGAATCCTAGAGGCCTTAGTTGATCATAAATTCAACCTATGGAGACCTTTCTATCAAATCAAAAGGAAGAACCCAAAGAAGAGGTAATGTTTTCACCACCCTCTTTCAAATTACTTTCTTATTCAACTTCTACTTTTGTTGTTATTACCATTATAAAATAATAACTCCATTATCTTCTAAATAATTTTATGTTATTATAAATATGTTACAACCATATTCAGTATTCTATCCATCCTTTGAATGACATGTCACTATATGTGCGTACGTACGGCTTACCGTCTCCACGTCGTGGTGTAATTGTTATTCGAAACATTATTATTTTGATGGGTATGATAATGATGTTTAATTCATTTAAATACTGAACACAACATGATAATAATTCTTTATATATGATATACCATCTAATTATATATTATTTTAATATCAAAAGAATGATATTGTCGCTCGTGCGTACGTACGGACTACCGTCTCCACGAACGCAATGAGATTCTTTCCCCATCATATCAATTCAAGTATAATTATCATTTGATGATTAAAATTAATGTTCAAGGACTTAATATCATTCTTAATATGAATATGATACATTATATCCATAAAAAACGTGGCTTATGTAACAAAACATACAAAGAAAAATGAGTAAGTTAACACCCGAAACGACGATAATACTAAAATATTATTAACAAAGAAATATTAAATGGTCATATATGATATCATATGTATGTATATGATTCTGGTATAATTTAATAACAATGATTTAAATATTATATATTATGTTAAACTACCCTATGCCACATAAAAGTACAAGGTAAGGGTTAATTTCACAATCTCTTCATTATCCGAGGTTGTTTATATGTAATTATCTACTAGGACATCTTTATCATCCACATACCTATTTCTAAAAAATGCCTTTCAAAACATTATAACTACTTAATATAAAATGGGTTAATGTAATATATACCCTTATATGTTTTTATAGGAATATTTCCTTCTTTTTATAAATAAGGTATGTTTAACCTTTTCGTGAAATTTAAGGTAAGAATGTTTTTTTTAACTCATACGGCGGGTGCGGTTATATTCCACGATTATAATATCATCGAAGCATCCCTTACAAGATTATAAGAATATTTTAAAAATTATGGTTTTATATATAATTATTTGGATCTTAAATGATTTCAAAATAAAAACATTTATTTATCTAAATAAGTTTTTATTTCATCTCTGTCAACATCCTTTGATGGATTTTAAGTCTATTTGAAGTTGATTTATTATGATACAAAACATCCATATTGTTTTGAATGTTTTGTGATATGTTTTAAAATGGATTTTTTATTTTTATACCATTCATGATTTATGGATAATGTATTGATATTTCATATGCTAGTTTTAATAAGAATGTTTGGGTTATGTTTAAACCTTTTCGTATGAGGAATGAATTGGACTTAGTAAGTGACTGTTGGATCCTGCTATAGCTCCACGATGCATCGCTAGGTCTAATGAGACAAAATAGTGTCTTGATACAAGGCCTTGACGAAATATTATTTTTAATCTTGGCACAAGGCCTTGACTATGTGGTTATAATAGTCTGGCATTATGCATTCCATTATTTCGAAACTGGTTATTGATATTGCATGTGATTATTCGACTAGTAGAATATCCATGTGAATAAGTAAATGGAATTATTTCATTTTAAATTTGCCATATTATTATGATGTTCAACTTTAAAAGGATTTTTTTAGTTATACATTTCCTTAAATGTTTTTTATTTGTGAATGTTTCCTTTATATTGTTATCCTTACTGAGCTTCTGTGCTCACCCCTTTCAATGTTTTATTTTTCCCAGGACGTGAAGAAATATTTTATGAATGACCTGCAGGGATAGTATGAGGGGATATGAAGACAAGATGTTTTTGTAGGTTTTCACTTTATGATGTAGTTTTCACTTTATGATGTAATGTAAACTTTATGAATGTATCTAGTAATTTCAAGGCTACTAAACTAAAGCGGACATTTGAGACTTGATCATTTGTGATCATGCCTATGTTACGTAATAATTCACTGACTATAGGTAACTGGGTTCGGGGTGTTACATAGTTTATATTTTTTATAATTTTTAGTCCTTTGTAAAAATTGGTAGTTTTGGATGAGCATATGACTCCATTTCATCCTTTGTGTTGAAATCTAAAATACAATTAATATGAAATTGTTTTCTAAAAGGAGTTTTTTTCTAGATATTTATTTTATAAATGATTAAAATATACAAAAAATTATTCTATAGGATTTATGATAATTTATAAACATATCAAACTATTAGAGAACTACTTTTTTCATGATATATTATATTTATCAGATATACGAGCTTTTTAACGGTAAAGGATGATATAATTTCAGAGTGATATACATTACCAGATTAAATGAAATATAGAGGATGATTTTTATATAAAATTATAACAGAATTAAATGTTTTCAGAATCCTACCATTGATGTTTGTGGCACAAACATATATAAAAAGATATTAAAGTGGACAACGCTGTTGAGATTCACCTTTTCCGTCCTATTGCTCTTATCAACACTCTATACAAAATTATCACTAAACTTCTTTCTAATAGACTCATCTCCATCACCAGCAAAATTGTTTCAAGGAATCAATTTTTCATTATCAAAGGAAGAACTATTCAGGATTATATCTGCCATGCCTCCGAGTGTACTAATATGTTGAACAAAGTTTCTAGAGGATGCAATGTGGCCATTAAGCTAGACATCAGGAAAGATTTTGACACCATGGACTGGAACATTATTTTAAAGTTCCATAGAAGCTTTGGGTTTAATGACTTTTTTAATACCATGATCTGTACCTTACTCGACTTTTCTTCAATATCTGTGCTGGTCAATGGGTCTCCTAAAGGATATGTCAAATGCTCTAAGGGGGTTAGTCAAGGTGGACCTCAATCTACAATTCTTTTTTCTAGTGGTGATGAATACATAAGTAGACTCCTTACGATCCTTGTGAATCAAACCAAAATTAATCCCATTCAGGCTTCTAGAAATTTAAATGTTCCTACCCATCTTTTATATGCTGATTATATAATTTTATTCTTAAAGGGTGATAAAAGGAACATTCAAAACCTAAAAAGTTCCCTCACCCATTATGAAGATATTTCAGGACAAGCGATCAGTTGGAATAAATCCTTTGTTTTCATTGGAAAAAACTTTGCCCCCAAGAGAAAAAGTCACATCATTGATTTCATAGGAATCAAAAAAGTCTCTTTCCCATTCACTTACTTGGGTGTTCCTATCTTTTGGGGGAAACCATAATCTAGCTATTTTCACAGCATCGTTGATTAAATTATCAATCAACTACCATATTGCAAGGGTAAATCTATTTCTATGGCTGGTAGAGTTTGTCTTTTTATGTCCAGAATCGTTTCCAAGATGGTTTACTCAATGATAGTTTATAATTATCCTGGAAGCCTTCTAAAAAAATCAATGTTTGCATCAAAAATTTTGTTTAGACTGGTAGTACGATTGAAAGAAATTTTGTCACCGTATCTTGGGCCACTTGTTGTAAACCCCTGGATAAGGGTGGACTTTGTATTAAGAATCATAAGCTTTTTAATGACTCTCTTCAAGATACAATTACTTGGAATCTCATTCACAGCAACTATGACTCCTTGGACTTTCTTAAGAAAAGATTTGTTACCAAGATTCATAATGGTAACCTGGGTTACATCACTTATTCCATCTGGCCATCCATTAGACATTATTTTCTTAAAATCATGAACAACTCTAGATGGATGGTTAGTGCTGATTCCTCTATGAATTTCTGGTTGGACAACTGGACTGGTGTCCCCCTAATCTCAATGCTAACATCCACCACTAGTCTTGAGAACACCAACTCCACTATAAGAGAGGTTTTCAACTCTCATGACATCACTCTTCAGGACCTCATCAGTCGCATCATTGACAATTATTCTTTTTCTGAGACTGATGATTTCCGTATATGGGAGCATGCTTTTAATGGTGTCCTTGATTCTAAAAGTTTCCACAAAAACAATTTTACTGATTCTGTTTCTAATTTTTATTGGTTGAAAACATTTAGCAAACCTTGGATCAAGCCCTCTCTCTTCACTCTCATTTGGTGAATTGCGCATAATAGGGTCCCCACAGATGTGTGCCTTCAATCATTGAGGATTTCTCTTTTCTCTAGATGTAATTTGTGCAACCAACACCATGAGGATATTAATCATCTGTTATTTTCTTGTGATAGAGTAGCAGTACTTTGGAATTAAATTTCTAACATTTTTGGTTGCAGATGGTCTTTTCTTGCTACTATCAGATCTCAACTTCTACATTGTGTGATTTGGGACTTCTCCGAACAAATCAAGAATCTTTTCTTGGCTGCGGTGGCAGAGCTCCTGCATGTGATCTGGTATGATAGAAATACTTTTTATTCATAATAATTTCCCTTTCAATTTCAATGCAGGTAAAATGCGTATTCTCATTGCCATCAAGGATGCCGCCTCACTTCAGAAAGATCATTGTGACAACCATGTTGGTGACTTTGAGATCCTTCATCGTCTTCAAATTGCGGGATCTTATAGGAATACTTGACGTACCTTTGAGGTCTTTTGGTGAGCCCCACTTCCAGGATGGATCAAAGTGAATGTAGACGACGCTTCTAGAGGAAACCCGTTTCCGGAAGGTTGTGGTGCCATCTTCAGAGACTCTCTTGGAAGATGCCTTGGCTGCTTCATCAGTGGATGTGGTATGGCCTCGGCTTTGGAAGTGGAAATGTTGGGAGTCATTCATGCAGTGGATTTTTCCAAGAAAAAGGGTTGGAATAAGCTGTGGATTGAATGTGAGTCAACCACTATTGTCTAAGCTATCTGGAAGGGGGTGGTGCACCTTGCATGGACGCTTACCTATCGATGGATGAAATGTCTTACTTTTCTCATGGATATCAACTACATTTCTACACACGTTTTCCGTGAGGTGAACATGGTTGCTGATTATCTATCCAACATGGTGGTCAACCAGGTCACTACCTAGTTAGATGATTTGCCCAATGATTCACTCCATCTTTTCAATAATTATTGTAATAAGATTAAATCTTTCAGACTTTTGAAGCTCTCGTTCCTTTTTTTAATAAATTGTGCCATGGATTTTGACTGAGGCACCACCTTTTAAATATATTTATATATATATTAATAGATTGATACCTTGGAGTTCTAAAGTGGGTTTTTATCACAAGCATTTGAAATGGAAAATGTTTTGAAGTGTCCAATAGATTGTTTTCAAAAACCATGGTAATTAAAATAATAAATAAACTACACATCTTATTAATATTCATGATTAAATTTTATGCATTCACATTCATTATAATTATTTTATATGATTTTTTATATTGAAAAAGATATATATTTATTCTCTCTAATGGGATTTTCATGAATTTATTAGTCTTAATTAAAAATTATAGTTATAAATTTTTGAAACTGAATATAATAAAATTGAATTATTAGTTAATATTATCATATAAAATCTAAATTTTGACATATTTTATTCATGTTTAAGATAAAATTTAGTTTTTTGAATAAATAAAAAATACCAATTTCTTTTAAAAAATCTATCATTTATTTTCATGTTTTGAAAAAGTCCCATTCTATTTTGGATTTGTTTTAAGTAAAATTTGTACCATATTAATAAATATAATTAAATTAATGATGTATTAATGATCCTTAATATTTATTTTGGCCTAAATTTCTATTTATACATAAAAACACATTTTTTAGTACAAACTATTTTTGTTTCATTTTGTTCAATTATATTAAAAGTATTTTCATCATCTTATACAAGTTCAGTCCTGAAAAATGGATTTTTTTTTGGATTCATGAAGTTAGAATTTATTAATGAGTCAAATTTCACTGTTTTTCATAATGAATATTAACCATGGTATAAATATTTCAACATAATAAAATATAAAATGGGATAATTATTTTAAGACTGTGTACTAAGGTCACAAAATATAATCTTAAATATTATTTGATTATATTAATTTTATCAATATAATATTTTCCTAAATATTATATATATTTACTACCACATACCCTTCCTAATAATTTTTTTACTGTAAAATATTGAAAACATTTCAATAGTGCCACTCCCCAACTTATACAAAGGTAACCCCTTATCCTCTGTTATTTATATACATTGATCCATTTATCACAACTAATACCTAACCAAATTCCTTCCAAACATCCCTCTGAACGAACATGAGGTCCTAGTTTTTCTAAAAGGTCAACATATAAGGATTAAGGTATAATCCAATTGAGGTCGTCCAAAGATGTGGTATAACTATAAACCGATGTGTTTTCATGTTAATTTTTTCTTCCACCTCATTAAAATAATATCTAAATTGGATGATATTATAAAATAACAATATTTCATATACTAAAATGTTATTATTTTGACATAACATCCCCTTTTCATCTACTTTTCCATTATATGGGAAATACAAATGTCGCTCATGTGTACATGTGGACTACTACAACAACAAATCTATGTGTTTTATTTTTGATCACACCCTCATATGGAGGGTTATTATGATGGATTTCATGAATATATATGATATTATGGAAAAAAATTATTATTCCATAAAAAAATATTACTTCACAACTTACCCTATAGAACGTAGGAAAATAATAATGTCTCTCATGTGTACGTGTAGACTAGAACATACACCAAGCTATGTGATTAATTTTTAATGTCCCCCATTCATGAATGGATTAAAAATTGAATTTAAGGTATAAAAATATTTGTATTTACTAAATAATATTCTGTAGATGAAGGAATAATGACCCATTTGTCCATGTTCAACCAATGAAAGTTTATTTTGGATTGTGAACCAAACATCCACTAAAACTATGGCACAAACTTACCTAATTTAGTAATTATATAAAAAATTGTAATAAATAAAATAAAAGGGATAATAATTATGGAAAAACAACAAATACTTTCTTAATAAACTAAAAAATTAATATAAGTTTATTTTTCATGATTTGAAATATGTACATGGAATGTTAGACATGCGGTAATAGAATTTTCTTCAAAACCTTATATTAAAATATAAAAAGTTTTGGTATTTTTCATCTTTATTTATATTCTTTAATATGTTTTAAATATGTTATTGATATAAAATATGATTTTCATGAAAATGTTTCCATGAGTGCCCATTTTTAATTAGGGACCCTAATGATTAAGATTTTTTATTTATTCTTTCTTATGATACATTTTATTGAAATATTTAAAAAGTGACGTTTATTTCATGTGTTAGTAAATGATTATTTTTTATCGAGATTAATTATATAAATGGAGAAATTTCTATGGGATATTTTGAATTTGAAAAGAACTTATTAATTTCTTTATTTTTTGTCCCTTGTTGATTTTTTTGAACACATTCCACTTTTTCATATGTTTTTTGCTGCGTGTAAGGATGAATATCTAGTAGTTTCTATCATTCTCTTATAGGGATTCATCTTTAAATAATTGAATGTGTTTTGAAATAATTTCTATTTCATATTTCAACAATCCTGTTCTTATGTAAAAATGCATATTGATTGGAAGTGTCCACTTTATTTTGTATGAGATTAAAATGTAATATTTTTTCCAATTTCTCTAAAATTATATCATGGGAATATATTAAAAATCTATCTTTTTATTAAACTTATAATTATTGGTTGATTAAGGTATAAATTATTATAGTTGGTCTCAATTAATGGTTTAAATAACATTAGAGGTTAGGATGTTTTTAATAAAATAAATTTACTGGTTATCTAACTATGTATTATATTATCATTAAAAATATTGAGCTTTTACATGTTTCTTAATTTAATGTATTCCAATTTTATTATGATTCTCTATAAATAAAATATCATGAATAATGTGGAAATTAATTATTAGGATAAAAAAAATTTTAAAACATAGAATGGTTAAAATTTTAACATTGTAATTTTTAGTAGTGTTAACTCAGTAGATCATGACTATTAATGGTTGTACCCATGCTAGAATGAAACTGAACTTCCTATAGAGTAATATATCTATAGTGCATCATTTCATGAATCATCAGCCTACAAATTTTTGTGTATCATCATATACAATGGTCGTAGAGAGATATATCAACGATACAACAAATATATTTTTGGTTTTTGGTTTTTCTAAACATTATGAGGTAATTATTTCATTTGTAATTTTGAATCTGAAGTTGATTAGTCATGTACTCTGATTTAGAATACAATGTAAAATACTGATATTGATATCTTATAGTTAAAAATATTTAAGGGACTTTTCCTTTGGAATTATTTTTCCTATGGTTGTTTGACATAGTATAGAATGGTAATTTTTGGAATAAAAAAAACGAGGACACTATTTCAACCTATAAAGAAAATTTTACTAGATTATCCAGGTATGCACCAAAATTCATTCTAGACCATGATTTTAAAATTTTAATTTCTTACACAGTATTCATTCAATCATTGATAATATCATTGGCCAATAGTGAACTTAAAATCAATGATAATGTTCTATGTAGTTTTGAGTAGTAAAATAAAGAGTTTTTGAACTTCTGTAATAACAAATATAAGAAGTGTTCAATTTGGAAATAAATGGGAAAGAATCCATCTATAAAATATGTAGTTAAGAGTTAAAATTTTACCTCTTATGATAGTTTTGGTAATAATTTTCATCCGTATTATCTTAAAAAACGTAGGAGGTACTATAGATTTGGTATGTTGAGATATTTTGCTTATTATTTCAAATAAAATAATCTTGGTATTAGAAAGACTAAATATGATAAATAATATGTGAGATGTTTTAAATTAAATTATATGGGATATTATGTTGATGTTTTTTCAAGTCGTATCATGAATTATAGGAATAATCAAGACCATCCGAATAAGGGTGCGTAAAATTCATTCATAACTACCTCATAAAATGCAAGACTGTCAAATAATGTGGTCATAGGTACATTATTTATTTACCTAGATTATACCAATCTATTGCCTGATCCCATGTCTATTTATTTTTTTATTTATGGGGATTTTTTTGTTAAATGAAAATATTACCTCAAGAAATGAAAAAAACTTTATTAAAATCTCATGGTGGAATTATTTTTGAATTTTAAAATTATAAGAATCTTTCTATGATTATTTGGGGATTTGTTTTCTAAAAAATCATGTTTTCCTCACCATTAATTAGTTTTATGTATTTTTGTTATGAATTAGTTGTCATTCCATCATTCTACGACATTTTTATGATCTAAGGTAGTTATGTTCAATTTTCAAATTTACTTTTAATTTTAAAATAATAATTATTTCAAACAATTGAAAACATACTAACAAGCTAAGAAACACATTATAGATAGTACTGAAAGTTATTTCTGTCATATTTTAAAAATGATTTATGATTCTTATATTTATTATGTACGTACAGAAATAAAATATATGGATGTGTTTATTACTTATTTTCTATGTTTTTTGTAACACCCTAATACATTATAATATATTTCATTTAGAATAAAATTCATTTCATTAATGGCTTGTGAAGCACACAACACATTGTTTAATCGAAAACACTATATTATAAAATTATTTAAATTTGAAAATTATAACCAATACATTAAGATGGTGGGTATGATTAGTACTAAAAAATTAATAATTTTAAAATTACCCGTTTATTTTTAATAAAATAAGATGAATTTATAACACAATGGAATATTTCAAGAAAGCTGTATTTTTCTAAATGATGGTATCGTGAAAATCTACAAAAATATTGTAAATTTATTATTTTTAAAATTTTAGAAAATTTATATGAAAAATATACTTAATTTGTAAAAAATTTGTTATTAAAATTATCATACATTCAAATTTGAGATTTTAATAAAAGGTTTCATTTTTTATGAATAATTAAAAATAAAGAATTCTAATTTAAATGTACCTTTCCATTTAAATAATTTTTAATGATAAATTACATTTAGAAATATATTTAATGTAAATTTATTTTAATTTTATATAAATAAATTCAATTTAGGTCATTTAACTTATTTTTATTTTTACTTTTGATATAAAAACTTTGCAAACTTTTGAACATTTTCACTTCAAAATCCTGATTTCTCATCAGGTTCAAAAGATTAATTTTAAATTATATTTTTTCCAATTATGTGAATTGAGTTTTTAAAAATCGTTTAAATATTTTAAATAAAAAATATTTATATTTTCTAAAATGTTCAACTTAAATTTTGACCAAAATAAATCGTCAAAATATGAAAAATTTATTATCACTATTACGGTAAAAATAGATTTACCGGGGGATCGAATAAATATATAGGAGTTAAAAGAATCTAAATACATGACTAAAATCAATTTAATATCCACATTTTGTAATTATTCCTTATATTCTCTAGATATTTCTACAATATGATCCTTGTTACACAAAAACAACGTGGGCATATTTCATTTTTTTAGAAATTGAAAATGTGACACTAACCAAACTTATGAAAAGGACACCCCCTCTCCTATCTTATTCAAACCGCCAAACCATTTTTCCTCATAAAATCTCAGATGCATATGATTCCCAAAATCCATAATATCATTCAAAAAGCCTTATTTTTGGAAGAACGATATCCGAGGAAGGCATTAGTGCAAACCGAGAGATAATACAGAAAAAATATGTAACATTATTTCATTAGAGTTTTTATTTAATTTATTCGTCCATCAACATAGATTATTATTAAAGAATTGTGATATAAGAAATTGAATATTTCATATACTGATACGTTTTTATATAATGTTAATGTCCTATATCCACCACCAATTTCACCAAAAGGGTAATGAAATCATTATTCATTTGTATAGGGGATAACCCCCTCGCAAACTGATGAAATATATTATTTGATTTCCATGTCTCAGGGTTGGTTATAAAGATTTACATAAAGTATATATATGATATTTATTACATAATTATACCTATTAATACATTATTTATTATATAACTTTTTTACTTCAAATTTGATATGTCATATGATATAATCGCTCTTGTGTACGGTGAACTACTACCTAGGGAAGTGATGTGATTATTCTTTAACTAAAGAATTACATCAAAGGTAATAAGGACAATTTAAATGATCATATGTGATATAAATTAAATAATTAAAATATTAATGAAATTTATTTCATTATTAAATTTTAATTTATTTCATTTTTTTTCTTACCGTTATAACATAATGAAATATGATAATATTTTTTGTGTACGAGTGGACTATGAACTTCTCAAAATGATGTGACTCTCCGTTCATCACCACACTAGATAGGTGATATATATTTAATTTTAATGAAATAATATGTTATTTAGGATATTATTATTATTTTTTAAAGTCAAAATATTACTTACCACCATTCCATAGTGATCATTGAAAAATGGAAATGTTACTCTCATATTTGTATGGCCCACCATCTCCCTGATGGTAATGTAATTCATTACCAAAACCATCATTCCTTATTAGTATTATAAGTTTAATTGAAGCATTAATATTATAATTATTTAATGATTATTATTATTCATATAATTAAAATATATTTTCTGTGAAAGAGTGGATCTTTCCTAAAAAACAGTGAATGAGAAAACAAGGCAAATAACACCTGAGTCAATGAAAATAATGAAATATTATTAACAAATGGGTGATATAATGTTTTAAAAGTATCAAATGTGATATTATAAAAATTTATATGATTATATTATAAGTTAATAGCATCTTCATAACCACTATACATGATTTTATATAACATTAATCCAAAATAAAGAGTGATGTAAGGGACATCACCTCAATTTCCCTTCTTTAACGCGTATTTTAATGTTATGCACCTAATTCCTTTCATATGGTGTATATAATCACCCTTTGACAGGAAATGTAATTATTCATTCATACTTCATGTTATTTTATGTTTGAATTTGAATTATTTTATCCAATGGGATTTGATTTTAAATTACCATGTGGTAAATGTTATTGAACAATATCACATTCTTTTGTGATTGTTAAGATTATCTTAAAAAATTCTCTTTTATATAATAATTTTTTATTGTACATTAAATTTATATTAAATATAAATATTATAATGTGACACATATGATTATTTCCAAAAACATTTTATATTTATCCATACGTTGATTACATTGAATGTTATTTGATTTACTAGGGAAATGTTGATAAATGTATATCCTTTAATCAATATGGATAGTTGATGATAATTCATATTGTTTTTGAATTAAATAGATTAGTTAGTAAAAAAAGAATTATTTAGAAATACCATACATGGTTGGGGGTTGGTAATAGATATACCCATGATGCATCGATAGTCTCATGATACAAATCAGTTATCCAAATCAAATAGGTTTAAATCCAGTAGCATTAAACTATCTTAAGGATTGGTCTTGATGGTAAAGGTATCGTGTGACTATGAAATAATATTCCCAATTATTAAGAATATATTTTATTACAAATGTGGTTATTATTTTTCATTGGATTTTATCTATGATATTACCAATGAATTAATTTTATTCATTGTTTTTTATTAAATGTCATGTGTTTTTGAGTTATTTATCATTCCATGTTGATTTATCTTTTTATTAACATGATATTAACGTAATTTAAATAGAATATATATTTAGGTATTTACATTTATATGTTGATTATTCTTATTTATTCATTATAAATTCTATTTTACTTAACCATTACTAAGAATTTTATATCACAATTATTTTGTTCTTATTCCCCATGATATTTAAGAAATCATTGAATGTGTTTTCAAGGATGTGGTTCCTCAGACATTGTTAGTAATTATATTTTATTTCTTATACCCAATGAAAAAGTGGTAACATGTGTTTATCTAGTTCTCCAAAAATACTAAATTTATCAGTCCTTCGGAATTGGATTTTTTGTATCTATACAAATTTAATAATGTAAGACATAATATTTGGGTTACTCAAGTATTGGAATTTATGCGTGGTATAAGAGGATGTTTGGTGGATATCTTGGGAACTAGATTAAAAAAAACATTAATACTATTACATAACTATATGATACCCTTTGAGGATAGTATAGAAGAACATTATAATGTTTCTGTAAAGACTATATTATGTGGGGTTTCCTCGCAATACATCAATGTCTTGATACTACAAGTATTTGTGGTTCTACTATAGAGGTACTCAGGGTAATAACTCTGAAAATGTTCCATTCGGAATGACGTGACAATCATCTAGATCATAAAAATAGGATTTATTGTACACTTAGAGGGACATTCCAAGAATATATGCTTAGGGTAATTCACATTTTCTTTACAAACCATTATGTTGTACTTAAAAGTAATGATATCCCCCAAAAAACCAGTTTTATAATTTTTAGATTAACAATGCATAAGTTTTAATATATGTTATTTTTTTAACATATTTATAATTATACATTATTATTGAAATTTCTAAATTTTATGTACTAATATAGTATATGCCATAGTTTTGAAATAGCACATAGAATAATGAAGGATATCAAAACTCAAGGACAATGTGGAGACTTCCCAACTGAGGATGCCAACATAATTGTATTAGAATTGAAAAAATTATTTCTTTATTAGGGCCACATAATCTGGTCATAATAAATAATAATTACCATATGAATCAACCTATTCCATATAGATATTCTCCTATGATGGATCGCTTTATGCAATTGAATACACCATCATTTACTAGGAATAATGATCTAATGGTAGGTATGAAATGGATTAATTCTAAGAGAAGACAGTTATGTCATTAGAATGTGGTCCAATGGAAATGGTTACACTTGTAGTGTATTTTCACAATGAAAATATTGATAAATGGTGGTTGTTGATCCAGAATACTAGGGAGGAAGTGTAAATTGTACTCATGGTATGGAAAAATTTTAATTAGATATTATTCAACAAATATTTCCCTTATGAGATACAAACATATTTGAAGATAATGTTTCTTATCATAAGGAGAAAAGTAATACGAATTTATTCTAGAGTATAAATCTATGTTTAAATGGATATCTAGGTATGATACAGAATGCATACACAAAACGGATTGTAATATTGACTATTTTTAAGGCCTTAAACCAAGTCTCTGAAGACATATTGTCTATCAATATTTTTCTATATATGGTCAAATAGTTTTATATATAATTATAAAAGAGAAGTAATTATCTAGTTCATATATATTAAATGGAATACAAGACAATAATATGTCATATGAATACCAAGAAAAATGGAATGTGTGGAAGAAGAATAAAAATATGAAGCAATTTCCATCATGTGAGAAATATAGAAAGAATCATCCAAGGAAATCTTTGAATGAAATGAGATTTTGTTATAGGTGTGGATAAATGGGTCATTAGATTATGTAATTGAAGGGGAATAATGGAAATAATTATATTCAATGTTTCAAAATATGGGTGTTGGTTCAGTATGAAATATAATTCATCATGCCTCAAGGGAATATAAAATAGAAGATATAAAGGGGGGATGAAAACTTTTTTTGATTAATACAACTGATGTGGAAGTACCAAATGATGATGTTGAATGTATATAGGGTCAATCTAAAAATTTAGAAAATGATTTATTTTAATTTATATCCTTGACCTCTTTTATATCCACCATGTTTTCGATTAAAATTGGACATTTCAATTTTAATTAAAAATATATTCATCATTAAAACCCAAATATGATGTCTCACATCAATAATGATGTTTCATTAAGTACATATTATGACACATAAACATGATTTATTTTTTGACCTTATAATCAAACCTATAGCTGACTAAGATATAATCCTTGGTATGGACTAAATATCAAAATATGATGCAAACATTTGTTGCTAGAAGAAGGAAATTATGATTTGTTAGGAATATGCTTAATTATATATCTATCAAGTATAGACTTCATATAATTCATATTTAGATCCACCCCTAATAGCTATAATGAATCTAATTCCTGGGGAATAAGGAAAGAAATCTTGGGATGGAGAAGGAAATATTTGAATTATTGATTTTACTATTATATTAGGAATACATTGATGTATTTCCTAATAAATTACATAGAAATTACACATCGCATGAAGTTGAGTTCTATATTAATTTAATACCTGGTGTAATAAAAATATTAAATACTACTTATAGAATGGACACTACAAAATTCATGATGTTTAAGAGACAACTATATGAGTAGGGTGATAATGGATTCATTCTCCCTACTGTTTCTCCATGGGGAGACCATGTTATCATTATTAATAATAAATATGGATCCATTAGTCTATCCATTTATTATAAAGTTATCAATGTAATTACCACAAAGAAAATGTATTATTTTACTCACAATGATTACTTATTTGATCAACTGCATGGAACCCAATTTTATTCAAATATTGGCCTCTATTCTGGGTATCAATATTTATGAGTAATGAATGAATACATTTTGGACACAAATTGTTAAATGTTGTATGTAAATTATGATATTATAGTAATTCTATTTGGATTGATTAATGCACCTCCAATTTTAATGAATCTAATGATTAGAGTATTCAAGGAATTTCTTGATTATTTTGTTTTGTATTCATGGATGATATTTTAGTGTATTTTAATGATATGTAGAACATTATTATCACTTTTTTATTGTTCTTGAGACCCATTGATGGAATTATTTATATGGTAAATTTAGTAAGTGTGATTTATGAATAAAATATGTTTCTTTTCATTTTCATATTATCTCCAATAATGGAATTTCAGTTGTTTATTTGAAGACAAAGTCAATTAGTTAATATCATATACCAATGAACATAATTGAGGTACATGGTTTCATTGGTTTTTTAGGTTACTGTCGGTGATTTGTTTAGAATTTTACCCTGTTAGATAACCCATTAACCAAGCTTACATGCATGGGGTAATGTTTTATCGACATAAAAATTTGACGAATTTTTTGATGAACTAATGATGAGGTTTTTAAATGCTTTTATTTTGACACTATCATATAAAAATGATGGGTTTCTAATATATAATAGTGTATCAAAGAAGGGAATTGGTTATGTGCTAATTCAAAATGATATTTTTATTCCTTAATCATCTAGGCGACTGGAGACTAAATAATAGAACTATATGACCCATGATCTTGAGTTTAATATGTAATATTTTATTGTAAGATATGAAGAAAGTATCTCTGTAGTGAAATATGTGAGATATAATAGGACTATAAGAGTATCAAATATATTGTTCCACAAAAAGATCTCAACATAAGTTAATGGTTATTGATTGAGCTACTCAAGTATTATGATTTCAAAATACACTACCACCCAGGGAAAGAAAATAAGGTAGTGGATGAATTAATTATGAAAGTATGTGGATTAATAATCCAAATGGGGATTGAGAGGGACCCTATATTCATGGATCTAGTAGAGATAGATATGGAATATATTTATAAACGGGAAAAATCACCCATTTTTCATGTTATTATGAGACCCTATTTATTATAAAAGATAAAGAGTTATCAATCTCGAGATGATAACTTTCAAAAAAAAATAAATCATTGAATGATGAAAAATTAGTAGATATCATTTATGAAGATGGTTTTATTAAATATAGAATGGTACTATATGTTTCATCTATACCTATGAAAAAAAATTAATTTTTTTATAATGATCTTTGTCCAAGTGTCTCTATACTCTCAGGTAGCATGATGATGTATATGGATTTGAGGGAATATTTAAGGGGATAACATGAAGTGGGAAATTACAAATTATGTTTATAGAATTTTATTTTTCAACAAGTGAAATATGTGAGACGGTATCCTAGAGGAGCCATGAATCATATTCCTTATTATGGAAATTCTCATTGGACTAACAAAGTCTCATTGAAATAATGATTAAATATGGGTTATTGTTGTTCTATAAACCAAATATAAAAACATATATTCTATAAGAGAATATATACCTCTTGATATTCTCTTAGGGCTCTATATTAATTATTTTATAAGACATCATGTTGTACTTATTTAAATTTTCTCTGATCAATATCTACATTTTTCTTTAAAATTCTAGAAAATTGTTTATAAGTATCAGAAGACAAAGATTATTTAGAGAACCACCTACCATCCTAAAACTGATCGATAGTTTAAAAGGATTATTCAAAAAAATTAAAAAAAGATGAGTTCATGATAACTTGACTTTCATGGAATGTGGGATCAATATTTAGCATTCATAGATTTTTCCTATAAAAATAGTTTCGATTCAAGTATTCAAATGGAATCGTATAAATAATTAAATAGAATTAAATATCCTACTATATTTTTTTGTAAGATTTAGATTAATGGAAAAATATAGTCACTGAACATGTTGAATGGACAATAAATAAAGAAAATTCTTTCTAGGTTCATATAAAATGAGCTTAAAGGAGGAAAAAGATGTTTTCTCATAATGAGAGGAAATATTTGAATTGAAAGTAGAAGATCAAGTTTACGTAAAATAAACACCATGGAATTGAGTTATAAATTTTGGTAAGAAATGTAAACTATTCACCAGTATATTTGACCCTTTGAAATTCATGAAAAAAATTAGACTTGTTTCTTATCATTTAGCAGTGCCACCAAATCACTCAAAAGTAGATGATGTGTTCCATATATAATTTTTAGGGAAGTAAATGATTGAGACCATGAATTTTATCACATATGAATAAATATAATAGGATTTTTATATATCATAATATTATGAACCAATCTAGATTCTTTATAATAGAGATCAAGTACTGAGGAATCAAACGACATTTTTTGTAAAGTAACATTGGAGAAATCACAAAATGGATGAAGAAAGATGGTTGAAATATGATATAATGAAGAAAAACTAACCTAATACATTTAGAATTAAATATCCATGAATTTTTACGTTGAACGTTTTTATGGAATAATGTAACCCTCAAAGAAATTAAAATTGATTTCTATAAATTAAATTTTATTTTGTTAATAACTTCTAATGCATGAAAAACTAGGGTTAAAAAATAGGATAATATATTATTTAAATGTGACCATTATATTCTAAATGATACATTTTTCGGTATTATTAGTACTAACTAATTATTAAAAATATGGTTACAAATTTATTATAATTAAGATAAGAATAATTTAAAATAAAAAAGTAATGTTTTTAAAAAAAATTATGACGAATTAGTTTCACTTTGAGAACAATCATTAATATTTAATTTCAATAAATTTATGATATTTCATAAAAATAATATATTTTATTTTTTTTAATAATAATATCAAAATTATCATAGAATGAATTGTTTGGATTTTTTGGAATGTTTCATTTTTAGATAAATAGTGAAAAATGCAGAATTTTAGTTGAAAACAAATATTTCATTTAAACAATTTATATCATTAATATATATTATAAATTTTTTTTAAAGATAAATTATTTCATATTTATATCAATTAATCCAATTTATTTTATATGAATAATTTTTATATTGAATTTTTATATAAAATATTTGTAAACAGTTGAGAATTTTCCCTTTGAAAATATGCTTTCTCCTTGCATATATGGAATTAATTTTAAATTAATGTTTTCAAATATGTGAGATGTATTAGGAAAAATGAACTGAATATTTTTAATAATCACAATTTATATTTTCTAATAAATTTTATTAATTTTTTATTAAACTGAATAGATAAAATTGTAATAATAAATTATCGTGATTAAGGTAAAATTGGATTTACCGAGTGTTAAACTAAAAATATACGGGTTAAAATTACATAAAACATGTCTAAAATATATTGTATGGAATGATTTTTATATTATAACTTATATTATCAATAATTTTACACTATTGGATACTTTTGAGAAGAATAAAACATGGGTGTAATTTACTCTTTTCAAAAATTACAAGTTTGTCACTCTCATCACATATAAATGGTCGCACCCTATCCAATCTAATTCACACATTAAAATCATTTTGGATCAGCCAATACCAACCCAAATAACATACCAAATTCCTTTATATCATTATAGATGAATTATTATAGGAATAAATATATCCTCTGATGGAATTTGTGCAAACCAATGGTGGATACCCCATAAAGAGGTAATGTTCTTCAACATGCGTTTTTATTTTATCTATTCCCCAACAACATCAATTATTATTAAAATTTAATGTTATGAAATCCCGAGTATATTCCATATACTAATATGTATTTATGATATTTTCATAACCTATAACCACCCCCATTTCTTCAAATTTGTTATGAAATTAGCCTTCGTGTGTATAGTGGCTACCGCCACACAGAATGATGTCCATCACTTTTCTATTACCACCTCTCACAGGTGGGTAGAATGATATATATAAAGTATATAAAGTATATATATATATATTATTTATAATATAAGTACACTAATTCAATAATTATATCATATAAAACCTTTTTACTCTCAATTTCTTAGGAGATATGATAACGGCACGCATGTATCCGGCGAGTGTCGCCTCACGAAGCGATGGGATTCGCCTTTCAATAATGATTTACATGGAATCTAATAAAGAAAACATTAATTATTATATTGATATAAATGTAATGATTATTATAATAATTCCATATTTATCATTCTGAAAAGATAATATATATTTTTTTTCTCATCATGTCAGTCAATGAAAGATGGTCATATCATTTGTGTACATGTGAACTACCACTTTCACGAAATGATGTGACTCTCTTTTCATCCCAACACCACATTGAAGAAATATAAATATGTGTATTTAATGTTGTAATGTGTTATTTATTATATCAATAACTTTCTATAAAGATTAAACATTACATATTTCCTTTCCATAATGATCATCGGAAAATGGAAACGTTACTCAAGTGTACGTATGACCTACTATCTCCATGATCGTAACATACAACATTTATCATTACCAACATTCATGATTAGTATTTGATGTATAATTGATTTAATAATATTCTAACTATTATATGATTATTATTCTATATAAATTGAAAATATATGATATGTGCAAGAACTGAATCTTTCATAACATAGCATGAATGAGAAAACAAGGAAATTAGCATACGAATCAATGAAAATAATGAAATATTGGTAAAAAACTAGTGATAATATATTTTAAAAGGATCATATATTATATTATAAAAATAATATTATTCTAGTATAATTTAATAACATATTTAAAACCACTACACTTGCAGTTAATGAACATTCGACCAAAAAGAAGTGTGAGGTGAGGGACCTCATCTAAATTTCTTATCAATGATGGATATTGTAATGCTATGCACCTAATTCTGTTTATATGGAATATATAATAATAAGTTGATATGTAATAAAAAAATCATTGATAAATTATTCTATTTTAGGTTTCATTTTTAATAATTTCATTTAAGGGGATTCGACATTGAAATTAAAAAGTGGTACACTTTACTGAATAATCTCACTTTCCTTCGTGATTGTCAGCCATCTCATGAAACAATCACATTCTTATAATAATTTTAATTAGTAATTTAATTTATCATAAATATCCATATTTTTTGTTATGGATATTATTATTTCTTAAAATATATATAATTTTTACATATGGGGTTTACCATGAATGTTCTTTGATTAACTAGGGAAATATTAATAAATTTTTTATGCATTATATTATATGGAAAACTGATGATAATGTGTATTTTTTATGATTAAATTCAATTATTTGGTAAATAAAGAATTATTAGGACATGAATGAAATGGGTGGTTCCTATTATGGATATCCCCTCAATGCATTTTTAGTCTCATGAGATGAAGCAATTACCCAAATTAGATGGGTTTATACCCAACAGTTTTAAACCATATTGAGGGTAGATCTTGATGAAAAAGGTATCATGTGCCTAGGAAACATGATGTCAAATAATTATGCATTTAACTCATTGAGAATTCAGTTATTATTATTATCGATGCTATTTTTTTGATGATTTTATCTTTGAATTCATTTCATTCTCTTGTGGTTGATTAAATGACTTGTATTTTCAGTTATATTCCATGAAAAATTGATTTGGGATTATCATACAATGATAAAAAAGTTATTTAAATGGAATGTGTGTTCAATTATATACCATTCCATGTTTATTATTTTTATCAATTCCTAATATATTCTGTTTTACTTAACCCTTACCTAGAATTTGAGCTAACCATTACATTATTTACTTTCCCCATTATATGGAGAATAAATGTTTTAATTATTTTTAATGGATGTATTTCATTTACATTTAGAATGTATTATGTTTTATTTTATATTCCTAATATAAAATGGGTACCATGTACGTGTATTATTCTCCAAAACTATATATCTAATTGGTCCTTGAGGATTTGATTCCTTATATCTATGCTGATATAATAAAGTTAGACAGTATCTCTAGGTTATTGGATTTGGGGTTGTTACAGTGTCATTCCTCATCAGGAGGTTGAATTCACAATTGACCTAGTTATAGAAGCTATGAAAATTTCAAAAATCCATTTTCAAACGGATCCATTAGTATTATTGGAATTGAAAATAAATTACAAGAGTTTCTTGAAAAAAAATTTATTCATACAAGCACATCACTTTTGGGTGATCCTATTTGGATTATTAAAAATAACGATACTAAAATGTGTCTTTTCATTGATTATAGAGAACTCAACAAACATTATAGTTAAGAAAATTTGTTTTTGACCTCATAAATATGAATTGTTTTATCAACATCAAAGTGATTAATATTTTATAATTATTAATCTCTTGTCCAAATATCATCATTGGAATGTGAATAAGGAACATATTCTAAAGATGGCATTTCATACTAGGTATAGCCATTATGAGTTTGTGGTTATACACTTAGGGTTGACTAACTATCCAACTCTATTTATGGATCATATAATTATAGTTTCTTGTGAGCAATTTGAAAAAAAAAAGTTCTGTTTATTAGTTAAAATTTTGTTTATTATGAAATTTATGAGGAACATGAATGAAATTTGAAGAATTATATATAGTATTTTTTAAAATGTTTTATGGAAAACATTAAAATCTGAATTTATTTTATAGTTATTTTCTTTAAATGTGAATATTATCTCTAATTATGGAATAATTGTTGGTCCTATTAAAACAAAGGTGGTGTATAAGTGGACAAGACCTATAAATGTCATAAAGAATCAAATTTTTTCAGTATTAGACAATTATTACTAATTATTTGTTGAAAATATTTATCAGTTTTCTATATGACAATCTATGTTGAATAAAAAAGTAGATAAATTAATCCGGATAATAAAATTTGATGAATGATTTTATGAATTGAAAAGGAAATTTGTTATTCCTCTTGTGTTATATGTCCCATATAGAAATTGTGAGTTTTTTATTTATAATGTTGTTTATCTGAGGAGAATTTTGTGGGTCCTAATGCAAGATGATCATGTAATTGCATATGGATCATTCCAATCAAATATAAATAAAAAAATTACCATATGAATGATATTTAACTATATATAGTATATTTTTAATTAAAAATTTGGATTTATATATTATTTGGGGTAAAATGTGAAACTGTTACTGACTATAAAATTTTAATGTATATATTCACTCCAAAAGAGTTGAACATGAGGTAGATAATACTCTTAGAACTGATAAAGAATTATGAATGCATGATTCACTATTATGCAAGTAATGAAATAAAAGTAGTTGATTCCTTGAGATAAAAATCTGATGCATAATTAGATATTATATTGTTATATTATGGTCATTTTATTAATAATTTAATCAATGTTTGATTGAAAATTATGAAAACAGAAACTCCCTCTCTTTTAGTTAAGGTTTCAGTGTGGTCATCCTGTTTAGACAGAATTGATCGTGTTTTTCCAAGAAACCATAGAGTATTTTATTAATGGTATGTTTCGTAATTTTCATTTTAAAATTTGTTGTGTTAAGGGATTTGGATATAGGTTGTGTGTTCCGAGTTATATGAAGTTCCAAATATCGAATAACAACTAAGAGGGGGGATTGAATCAGTTGTTTAACTTTTATAAGTTTCAAAAAATTAAGAAACTAAACCCTTGAAACCTGTTAAGATATATTTCTTTATCAAGCTTTAGAAAGAAACTTAAGCATGCAAGAATGGAATATCAAGAATTTCACACAAGAATTACAAGGTTTAGCCTCAATAAGAGAACCTACGACCTTGCCATAGCCACTCCCGTGGGTCTCTATAAATCCACTATAATGAATAAGTGAATACAACTTGTGCCAACTTCCATTGGACACCTTCTATCTTCTGATATGAAAGATTATATTGACTCCTGTCATTTTACAATGTTTACATAAAGAAAAAATGGGACAAACACAAGAATAAGAACTTTGATAAGCTGCTCCAAAAATGCTCACTCCAAATGATCACTCTGAATCTTCAATCTGATTTCGTGAATCTGATTTTCTGAATCTGACTTTCTCAGCAAGATAATGATGGTTCCACACAAATTCTCACTCCAAATTCTCAATATGGTTTCCATGAATCTGATATTCTGAAATCGGTCTTCTTAGCAAGAAAATATGACTCTGTAAAAATCCACTCTGAATGTTCAATTCGGATTCCTTGAATCTATCTATCAGAAACTAGTCTTCTCACCAAGGAAAAATGAATCCACAAAAACCCACTCCAAATGTTCAATCCGGATTCTCTTCTTCTCAAACACTCAAGAAAACTTCTTCAGGATGGTAGGAACATTTCACTCAGAATTATCAGCGCCCCACCTTTTCCACGTATGTGAAAGTTGCAAATGAGCGAATGATCTAAGCACATATTTATAGGCAACTTAGAAAACGAAGGCGGGAATCTTGAAAATATTTCTCACTTCCTCAAATCTAAAAAAAATTGCAAATATCTCACATTTAATCTTCAATATTTGACTTCTTCAAATATCTCTAAATTTCTTTGAGATTTAAGAAAAGTTGAAACTCTTGTTTTCTTTAATTTGGAATTGTCATTCTGAACTTCTCAGAATGTTACTCAGGATTTTCATTCCTAATTTCTGGCTCAGGATTGTCACTCCAGATTTTATAGCATGTTGCTCAGAAATGTCATTACGAATTTCTGGCTCATGATTGTCACTCTGGATTTCTGGCTCTAGATTTTCACCCTGGATTTCTGGATCGGGGTTGTCACTTCGAATTTCTCAGTATATTTCTCAGAATTATCATTATGAATTTTTGGCTCATGATTATCACTCCGGATTTCTGGCTCCGGATTGTCTCTCTGGATTTCTGGATTGGGATTTTCACTCCGGATTTCTCAACATGTTGCTCAGAAATTTCATTACGAATTTCTGGCACATGATTGTCACTTTAGATTTCTGGCTCGGGATTGTCGCTCTAGATTTCTCAGGATGTTGCTCAGAAATGTCATTACGAATTTCTGGCTCATGATTTTCACTCCAGATTTCTGGCTCAACAAGTAGACTCTGAACATCAGGCTTATCAAGTAGACTACGAATTTCAAGCTTAGTAGGTAGACTTCAAACATTAGGCTCAGCATGTAAACTACGAATTTTAGGCTCAAGAGGTTGACTCGGAACTTTAAGAAGTAGACTCCGAACTTCTGGTTCAAGTAGTATACTCTGAACTTCTGTCTTCAGGATGTAGACTCCGAATTTCTGGTTCAGGGAGTAGACTATGAAAATTATGTTTAGGAAGTACACTTTGAATGTTCTGGTTTAGGGAGTAGACTCCAAACATTTAGTTTAGGGAGTAGACTCCGAATTTCTGATTCATGGAGTAGACTCCAAAAATTCTTTTCAGAAAGTAGACTCTGAATTTATGGTTCATGGAGTAGACTCCGAACTTCTCAGAATTTTTCTTAGAGAAAAACCTCAATCTTCTTCACCATTTCACCAAATAGCTTTTATCATGAAATTTTCATCATTTGTGAGAACTTTAAGATCAGAAAAGCTTCGGCTGATTTTTATTAAGAATGTTTGAGACACTTTCTTATCTTCTGACTTCTTATTATTCAACATAATCTTCTTCAAGGAAAACTTCAGCAACTAGCACCTTCATATTTCCGAAATTAAAAAAATTCAACAAAAATATTTGTTGTCAAAAAATACAAAAATTTGTTAAACAAAACACCACAAAGGTTCTCCAATCTCCCCCTTTAGATTTTTTGGCAACCCTTGTTAACAAGTTTTCAGCTCTCAAGTTCTTGAATTTTACCAAAACATAACCTTTCTCAAAAAGAGTGTCCTGAAACCACACTACTGGATAAATTAATATTTTTTAAGGATTTTCATCCCTCAGTGTCAAACAAATTTTGTGACCATGTATAGAAAAACTTCACCCTACTAAAACTCCCCTTTAACTTTTATCTTTCTCTTTCATTTTTCCTCTCATTTTTTCTTACTCGCTCCCCCATTATTTGTTAACCATAGATTTAGATTCATAAAAGAAATCAAACATTTTTACATACTCTCCCCCTTTTTCAATATAATCCAATGCATGGTGGGGGTACTTCCTTATTAGTTTTAGGAAGCCATGGGAGGAGGCTGAACATGGAGTTGCAGCATCAGTTCAACAAACCTTTCCTTTGACATTGGTTTTGTGAAAATATCAGCAATCTGATACTTTGATGAAATATATTCCATCCATATTTCTCCAATAGTAGATTTCTCTTTTAAGAAGTGATACTTTATATCAATATTCTTTGATATTGAATATTGAAAATGATTCTTGGAAAGATAAATGGCACGTTGATTATCACAGATTATTTTCAAAAGTTTAGTAACTTTCACTTTCATATATTCCATTGAACATTCATCCAAATCATTTGAGTATAATCCTGAGTAGCTGCAACATATTCAGATTCAAATTTACTTAATGTTACTGAACTTTGTTTCTTGCTATTCCAACTCACACAACATTCTCCTAAGAAAAATGTTCCTCCTGATGTTGATTTTATATCATTACAATCACTAACTCAATCAGCATCAGTATAACCATTAGATTTCATCTCAATGTTTCTCTTGTATAACAACCAATGTGAAGTTGTTCCATTAACATATCTCAGAATCCTCTTAACTGCCAACATATGGGATTCTTTGGGATTAAATTGATATTGGGAATAGGGAGTCACAGTATAAGCATTGTCAGGCATTGAGG
The DNA here is from genome assembly GCA_963277665.1 of Viscum album. NCBI lineage: Eukaryota > Viridiplantae > Streptophyta > Magnoliopsida > Santalales > Viscaceae > Viscum > Viscum album. The sequence goes on along the minus strand of CAUJRU010000026.1, from coordinate 489,694 downwards.
ATGTAAGATAAAGAAGACTTCCTATTAAATTTCGAAAATCATTCTGATTCAGACTATTCCCTGACTCAACATTTCTAAACTTTGTTCCCACTGAGATAGGAGTTGAAACTTCCTGTGATTCTTCCATCCCAAACCTCTTTAATAATTCCTTGGAATACTTTTCTTGGGATAAGAAAATGTAGTTTTCTTGTTGTTAAACTTGTAATCCATGGATGAAAGTTAATTCTCTCAACATTGACATTTCAAAAAATTTCTTCAACTCTTCAGAAAACTCTTCTCAAAACATTTCTTCATCTCCAGAAAAAATTATATCATCCACATAAATGATTACAATTAAAGTTCTAGAGTCAACATCTTTAACAGAAAAGTCGCTATCAACCTTTACTTTAGAAAAGTTCATCTTTTTCAAAGACTTTTCAAGCTTCGAATACCATGCTCATGGAGCTTGTTTCATCCCATACAAGGATTTATTCAATTTACAGTCATTGTTTTCAACGTCGTCAAGTTAAAAACCACAAGGTTGTTCAATGTAAACATCTTCCTCAATCTCACCATTTAAGAAAGCTGACTTTACATCCATCTGATAATCCTTATAATTATGATGACCAGCCACTGCAAGAAGAATTAGAATAGTTTCCAACATTGCAATAAGGGAAAAGGATTTATCAAAATCTACCCCTTCCACTTGTGCATATCCTTTACACACAAGCCTTCCTTTGTTTCTTGTAACTTATCCATGCTCATTTAATTTATTTCTGTAAACCCACTTGGTTTCAATAACATTCTTATTTGCTAGCCTTGGAACAAGTTCCCATGTTTCATTCTTCTTAATCTGATCCAGTTCTCCATTCATAGCATCCATCCATTCTTTATATTGAATATATTATGAAAATTATTCTGGTTCAACTTTGGAGATAACAGAACCTATTTTTTAATCTTAATTTCCTTCTTGTCTGAACTGGATCCTTTTAATCCCCCAATAATATTTTCAGATTCAACATGTTTTTGTAAGGTAGGAAAACTCACATTTCCTTTCTGGAAAGTAATACAAACTTCTTCATCTTTTCTTTTCAGTTCGAGAAAATTTCGAACAGCATCAACTTTAGACAGCTTAGTCATGTTCTTCTACCCAAGGTGGCCAAGTCTTTGGTGCCACAACTTGTTTTCATCTTCAGCACAAAAATAACAAGAGTTATTGGATTCTCCAATTTGAAAGTCATTCCCACAGGTTCTTTCTCCTTTTGTAATCACTTTTCCATTTTTCGCACTTTTGATGATACAATAATTCTTTCTAAAGATAACTTATTTACCATTATCACAACGTTGACTTACACTAAGTATGTTATGTTTTAGTCCATCAACAAGAAAAACTTCCTTAGACTTTAGTTTCTCTGCATTAATCACTATCGTTCTGATTCCCTTAATTTTTAAGGAACTATCATTTCCAAAAGTAACCACTCCTCCATGATGACTTTCAACTTGTTCCAAGATTTTTATATCACCTATCATGTGTGAATAAAAACCACTACCAAGTATCCATGGTTTGTTCCCATTACTTTCTTTTTGGTCAGTCTCAAAAACAAAATCTCTCTCATCAAACTTCTTATTTTTCATCTTTTTTTTCATTCATATCATAAGAAATGTGTTCTGGAAGGAGTGTCATACATCGTCTGCCATGATGACCAGACTAATCACGTCTTCCTCAAACATCATCAAAACTTTCCAATTGATTATCTGTCGGGATGTTTCTAACATCTTAAGAATTCACCTTTTCAAATTTCTTCGAGTAAGGAATGTTACTCATCCTTCTTTCATTATTTCTTCCACTTTTCTCAAATCGTCTTCCGAATAGAGATAAATTATTCCAACAATTATAAGCTCTATTCCCATATATTCCAATGAACCATTAATAACCCTCATATATTGATTTTCTATTAATGAATGGTCTTTCATTACAGAAAATTTGTTCAGATTGATAACATCTTTCAGATCTACAAAACTTAGGATGTTTGACATCTCTTCTTTTGAGTGAGTCTTATTATTTTGTAGAATTGATAGGTTTCTTACATCCTTTCTCCACCCAAGATTTACTAATACTTCTTCCAAAACCTGAAATATTAGAAAAACGAGATGAAAATTTGTTTTTGATAAGAGAAGATTTCACCTGATTTTCTTAATGATCCTTCACAACCTTTTTAAGGGTCTCATATTTTACTTCTTGTAGCTTTGTTGAAGTTTTCATTCATCTTCCTCAGGGTATTTTCGGACTCAAGGAGTTTTGATTTCACCCTGTTAACTTCTTGTTCCTTAGCTTCCAACTTCTTGCTAAGATCTTCAATCATCTTTCCATGTTCAACAATTCTATGTTTGTAACATAAATTTTGTTGAATGTATTCATCTTCCTTCTTGGTGACATCTTTACTTCCATCCTAAACATCTTCATGATTCTTCTTTTTCACACAAATTTCTTTCTTGAGAGATTTTTTATGCTAAAGACATGCAAGAAGTTAGGATCTGAGCTGATATTCTCTGTAGGATTCTTCACCACCTTCTTCACTTTCTGAGGTAACATTTGTTTTCTCAATTTTTTCAATGAAGGTTTTGAATATTCCATTTCTTTCATCATCTAAGGAATCATTGTCAGAAGATTCAGATTCAACATTCTTACACAACATACTTATTTTCTTCCCATAAAACGTCTTCTTGAGTTCTTTATAAGTCTTCTCTTCTTTTTAATTCTTGTTATACTTCTTCCATCAAAGGTTCTCATTAGAACCATCATGATATTCTCCAACATTCATCTTAGGGAAATTTATAGAAAAGTGTCTGATTCCACCACACTCAAAAAATTTGAGAGAATGTTTCCCTCCATACTTTCCTCTTCCTCTTCGATAGTTCTTGGATATGAGAGACATGATTTATTAATTCAAATATTCATCTTCCTTATCATAAGATTCACAAGGATCAGCTTTATCATCATCTTGTTCTTTCATATTTCTCATAACATCAAAATCCATTCCATCTTTTATCTTCTTCTTCTTAAATATTGGAGCTTTCCTCATTTCATAAGCAAAAATAATGTTATGAATTTCATCAAGAGATAAATCATCCTTATATTTTAAAGCTCAAATTTTAGAATCAAACATATCTGGAAAATTTCTAATTAGTTTCTTCACAATTGTAGAATCTTTCACGTCTTCTCTGATTCCTCTGATGTTGCTTACAATTCCATTAAATATGGTGAAGTATTCATCAATTATTTCATCATCTTTCATCCTTATGTCTTTAAACTTACTACGACAGATTTATAGCTTGGCCTCCTTAACTTTTGTATTTCCTTCGAAAACACATTCTAGCTTATCCCATAAGATCTTTGACATTGTGAGACCCATTACCTTCTGATAAACATTTTCTGATAAGGACATAAGAATAGAATTTATTTCCTTTCCATCAACTTCTATGTTTCTCTTATCAACAAACGTTATAGGATCATTTTTTCAATAGGTGGAAATCCAATAGTAGCTGCATCAACAACTTCAAGGACAAGAGATATGAGATAAATAATCATCCTATTTTTTCCATCCATAATAATTCTTTCCATCGAACATAGGAATTCCTCTACTCTTGAAAGAATTGACATTCTCTTGATAAGGTTAAAACAAGATAACCTCCCTCTGATACCACTTGAAGTTCCAAAGATCGAATAACAACTGAGAAGGGGGGGTTGAATCAGTTGTTTAACTTTTATAAGTTTCAAAACATTAAGAAACTTAACCCTTACTACCTGTTAAGATTTATTTCCTTATCATCCTTTAGCAAGATACTCAATCATGCAAGAAAGGAATATCAAGAAAAGAAGACAAGAATTACATGGTTCGGCCTCAATAAGAGAACCTACATCCTTTCCATAGCCACTCCCATGGGTATATGGAAATCCACTATAATGAAGAAGTGAATACAACTTGTGCCAACTCCCATTGGACACCTTCTATCTCCTGATAGGAAATATTATACTGACTGCCATCAGTTTATAATGTTTCCATAAAGAAAAAATGATCCAAACTCCAGAATAAGAACTTTGATAAGCTGCTACCCAAATTATCACTCTGAATGATCACTCTGAATCATAAATCTGATTTCTTGAATCTGATTTTCTAAAAACAATACTCTCAGCAAGATAATGATTGTTCCACACAAATTCTCACTCCAAATTCTCAATCTGGTTTCCTTGAATCTGATATTCTGAAATCGGTCTTCTTAGCAAGAAAATATGACTCTGCAAAAATCCACTCTGAATGTTCAATCTGGATTCCTTGAATCTTTCTTTCAAAAACTGGGCTTCTCAGCAAGGAAATACGACTTCGCAAAAACCCACTCTGAATGTTCTATCCGGATTCTCTACTTCTCAAACACACAAGAAAAATTCTTCAATATTGTAGAAACATTTCACTCAGAATTCATCAGCACTCCAACTTTTCTGTGTATGTGAAAGTTGCAAATGAGTGAATGGTCTAACTACATATTTATAAGAAACCCTAATAACAATGGCGATAATCTTTAAAATATATCCCACTTCCTCAAATCTCAAAAACTCCACAAATATCCTGCATTTAATTTTCAATATTTGAATTATTCAAATCTCTTTAAATTTCTATGATATTTAAAAAAATTAGAAATTTTGGTTTTCTTGAACTCAGAATTGTCATTCTGAATTTCTCAGCATGTTGCTCAGGATTGTCATTCTGAATTTTTGACTCAGGATTGTCTCTCTGGATTTCTCAGCATGTTGATTAGAAATGTCATTACGAATTTCGGTCTCATGATTGTCACTCTGGATTTCTGGCTCGGGATTGTCACTCCAGATTTCTGGCTCGGGATTGTCACTACGGATTTCTCAGAAAGTTTCTCATAAATGCCATTATGAATTTCTGGTTCATGATTGTCACTATGGATTTCTGGCTTGGGATTGTCACTCCGGATTTCTCATCACGTTTCTCAGAAATGTCATTACGAATTTCTGGCTCATGATTGTCACTCTGGATTTCTGGCTCGGGATTGTCACTTCGGATTTCTCATCATGTTGCTCAGAAATGTCATAACAAATTTCTGGCTCTTGATTGTCACCCCAAATTTCAGGCTCAGCATGTAGACTCTGAATTTTAGGCTCAGAAGGTAGACTTTGAACATCACGCTCAGAAAGTAAACTACTAACTTGAAGCTCATGAGGTAGACTCCACACTTCAAGAGGTAGACTCCGCACTTCTTGTTCAGGAAGTAGACTCTGAAATTCTAGTTCAGGGATTAAACTCCAAACTTCTGTCTTCAGGAAGTAGACTCTGAATTTCTAGTTCAGGGAGTAGACTCTGAAAATTTTGTTCAAGAAGTAGACACCGAATGTTATGGATCAGGGAGTAGACTCTGAACTTTTGGTTCAGGGTGTAGACTCCGAATTTCTGATTCAGGCAGTAGACTCCGAAAATTCTGTTCAGGAAGTAGAATCTGAATTTCTGGTTCATGGAGAAGACTCTGAACTTCTTAGAATATTTCTTAGAGAAAAACCTGAAACTTCTTCACCATTTCACCAATCAGCTTTTACCATGAAATTTTCATGATTTGTGATAACTTTAATATCAGCAAAGCATCTTCTGATTTTGTTAAAGAATGTTTGAGACACTTTCTTAACTTCTGACTTCTTATTCTTCAACACAATATTCCTTAAGTAAAACATCAGCAACAAGAACCTTCAACTTTCTACAACTCAAAACCATTCTTCAAAAAAATATTAGTTGTCAACAAATATAAAAAATTGTTAAAAAAACACCACAAAGGTTCTTCGTGATCTTATGTTAAAGACATATTTGTTGAGTAAAAAAGCACAGCTCTCTGTTTTCTTTTCATCCTAGAAGAACTGAGATATATAGATAGAATCATGAATACTATTGGTGGGATGGAATATAGAACAATAATATTGATTTTACAATGGAATATTGAATATTTAAATAGGTTAAATATAAGAAATAACTACCAAAGGGGGTGATTTATACTTTTCTAGTGATTTAATGGAAATGGGAGAATATATCTAAAGTGACCAATGTGATTGAGTAAATATTTTCTCAATAAGGATGTGATGATGATGGGAAATTCAATGTTTAGTCTAGTGAATATTCTGGGATAATATTTATAGATAATAACATTGTCTAAATATGATTATTAAGATAATGTTAAATGTTCAAGGACATGATCTAATGATTCCTGGTGACAAATATATGTTTACAACATGAAGAAACCATCCAATGATTAATGAGTATGAATTATAAAATAATAAATGCATTGGGTGATTTTGTTTATGATAAGAAGATTTTTTTTAATTCATCCATGTATAGGATAAGTAAATACCGTGTAATACTTTTATATGTCATGAAAAATCATTGAGAAGTAGAGATGATTGAATTTTAAATGCAGTAAATATATATATCTGATTCATTTTTAAGATAACACCATAAAATATATTTAATATTTATTTATTAGTTAGTATTTATTTAAATAATTGGACTAAATATAATTAGGTCGCCCATGTGGTGAGTGGAGGCCATGAACATGGATGGGTTACACATGGATCAATCATAAAACATGCATATTATATTCACTGAGTGCATGTGAATGATTCTATGAGTATATTGGGAGTAGACCCTGGTTTCATGTTTGAGAGACTTAGGAAGAGCTCAACATTATTATAACATCTCGCCTTTTTATAACATAAACTATCATTACATTATACAAAACTGAGGATATTAAAGGTTTAGTTTCATGGAAACCAAGAAAATAATACATGAAAACATAAAACATTATTTTTAAACAATTGAAAGGCCTCTCCTGATGTTCATCCTACGTTCATTACTGCATCTCATAACCTGGGGGCATACATCAAAAGAAAGGGTGAGCAGAAGGCCCAGTAAGGGGAAACAAGGGGAAACATTTAACATGTGAACTTGAGATTCATCAATAAAGTCATGAAAAGAGCTTTAAGGCATGAGAAATAAATCATGAGTCATATCATAATAAAAATAATGTATTTCATAACTTGAAGATGTGGCTACAAAATTTAACTTAGACAATCATTAACATATCACCAAGGTAAACCCCCTTGTTTCATTTGAAATTACCAAGGTAAACCCCAAGGTATCGTTAAAATTGTAATCTCTAGTGGTTGCTTCATTACCCAATGCATTGGAGCGCTATCAGGGCACACCCATAATTTTTTCTTTATTATCATGTGATCCACATATATCATCATCAATCATTTCATAAACAATCCATATAGCATAAATGGAATGGGTTTCATTTCATAGTCATCCCATTTTAAAAACATCTTTTAAAGACGTGGTCTTTATGTCACTTTAACCCCACGGAAAAAGGAAAGCGGGTTTTATGGATGTAAATCCCAGAATTTAAAATAGAAAATTTTGATATATATTTGATTACACATTTAGAAGAAAGATCATTGAGTATTCACTAAATATAATAAAATAATTTGAGAAAAATAGAGATTCATTTTGAGACGAAACTTCTGCTGCATAAGGGTTATGTTACGGGGTTTTATAAAACATTGAAAAGATAGGGGACATGGGTCAACCACTCATAAATGATCCATAAAACAGTAGGGGAAAGAATATAAAGGATTTGAGAACATGGTAACGAAATTTGAAAGATATACCATATGAAATGAAGAACATGAAAGGAAGACAAAAATAAGATTCCTCTTATGAAAATTCGGCAGCCTAACGGCATTACTTAAACATAAAAAAAATGGATTGATGAGATCAAATAGGGCCTCTCATCATATGAACATAAAAGATCAGTATGATAGAAATAGATATCATACCCCAACATAATAACAAGTAACTTGAAATACTTGATAAGAAAATAGAACTTGAAAATGAGAAGGGTGAAAGAATCTCTTTAAAATTCAGTAGCCTAACAGCGCCACTTAAACTTCAAAAAAATGAATTGACGAGATCAAATAGGGTCTCTCATAATATGAACATAATAGATCAGTATGATATATATAGAGATCATACCCCAACATAATAAAAAGTAACTTGAAGGACTTGACATTAAAATAGAACTTGATAATGAGAAGGGTGAAAGAATCTCTTAAAAATTCGGTAGCCTAACGGCGCCACATAAATATCAAAAAAATGAATTGACAAGATCAAATAGTGTCTCTCATCATATGAACATAAGATATCAGTATGATAGATATAGATATCATAACCCAACATAATAAAAAGGAACTTGAAATATTTGACATGAAAATAGCACTTGAAAATGAGAAGGGTGAAAGAATCTCTTAAATATTCAGCAACCTAACAACGCCACTTAAACTTCAAAAAAATGAATTGAAGAGATAAAATAGGTTCTATCATAATATGAACATAAATTATATCTATGATAGATATCGATATAATACCCCAACATAATAAAAAGGAACTTTTAAGACTTGAGATGAAAATAGAACTTGAAAATGAGAAGGGTGAAAGAATCTCTTAAAAATTCGGCAGGCTAACGGCGCCACTTAGACATTAATCAAATGAATTGATTATAGAAAGAGGGGGACTCTCAATATATGAACATGAAAAGTTCAGTAGGATGAATATAAAATAACATCCCCAACATAAGAACATGGAGAATACAAGAAATGACATAAAAGTGAGTACTTGGAAAGGAAGAGAGTGGTAGGATCCCTTACCTTAAAACGTAACTCTAAAAACTCGAAGGTCGGGACCTTGAGGACTTTGGGGAACAATAGGAGGACTCCTTGGGAGGTAATGAGACCATATAATTGTTGGGGGAGAGTTGGGAGTGAAAACTAAAATAGGAAAGGGTGGGTATTTATAGGGAAAGTGAGGGGACAAGGCATTAATGGCCAAGGGACACCTCATTGGTGGTTTTGTTAAAATAGTGGGCTTGCCTGTGGAATCTTCCCATGGTTTTAGCCACAGGGGACCCCTCATACAATAATTCATCCCCTTTAGTCTTTCATCCATTAAAATATCTCCAAACATCATCAAGATGCAGTTATGATGTCATTAAACTTTCTGAAACCCTAAAACTGTATTTTTACTATTCATCGAAAATTCAACATTCTCAAAAAAATACCAAAATTTAACCTTCACCAAATATCGATGCTCTGATTTCAAAAATGAACTCCATTTTATAAGAATATTTTTTTAAATATTTTTAATTTAATATTTATATAAAAACACTATTCACAGAAAATTCATTTTTTTCAGAAAAAACCCCAAAATTTACCTTAACATAATATAGATATTCTAAATTCAAAAAAGAGCTCTATTTTATAAAAATATTGGTCTAAATATTTTTTATGAAATTTTTAATTAAAAACACTATTCACCTAGAATGACTAATACTTGAAAAATAATTTCTAAAATAGTTATTTACCTATTATATTGAATCACATTTCTTAATCAAGGTGCCTATATTATATTTACACATTTTAAGTGAGATTACTAATCCATTTGATCACATTGCTAATCCAAAGCATTAGATCACAATTCATGAATTACTATTCATCAAAATCTAAGTTGATCTTATTAGACTCTAAATTTATTACTGAACACATTTGCAGAAGACCATTTTTTGAAAATCATTATGTATTATTAGTTATTTAAGGTTTAAATAAATATATTTAAAATATCCTTTTTCCAATATTCATCAATAATACACATCCTAAATTTATCTGGCCATTTGAAATTTTACAAACTTCACCATTACAAGAAATCACAGTTTTTATTTATCAAAGGATTACACAAAGCAGTTACGGTCTCCTTACAAATCCCCTTATAACCCCAGCGCATGACCTAAGTGTAAGGTGATCTAATGTAAGAGAATCTAAGGTCGGCTCAGCCAACATTGCACGAGTAGTAATTTCTATCAGCTTGAACTTCTCACGAAGTCAATTCTGTTCTAGCTTCACACGATGAAGTTTGGCTTGGGTTTGGTCTAGAGCAAAGCCCGGTGGTGGTACCTCTTTCCCAAGTTCTGTTAGATGGGCCTCGATCATCCTGAGACTACTGGATGAGGCCATCGAATATTATTTATATATTAATTAACAAATATCACTTGTATTTATAGACAATAATCGAATCATTAAGATTTTAGTTTCCAACGGTCATGTTGACCAACAGTTGTATTGACCAACTGCCAAATAATAGTTTAAACATAATAGTATCATTTTAATTATACTCATTTAATTAAATAGTTGAAATAGTTTTGTTGAGTATAAATAAAATAACACACAAAATTTAGGAAACAAAATTTATTCCAAATTCCAAGTCGTTACAATATTCCCCCCTTAAGAAATTGCGTCCTCAAAATTTTAAATTGGGCTTGGAAATTTCGTTGAATGTCCCACATCAGAAAAGGAGTCAATAAAACTATTACTTTAAAAGAAAGAAAGGGAAGTACAAAGGTCACCCAAGTAAAACCGTACTAGGATTCCATGTAGGAATTAATGGATATGGACGAAAAAAATAGTGTCAAGTTCTGATGGAGAGTGATAGAAAACATGTTTAGGATAAGTTAACCACCAGAAAATCACAAACATGTGATGGGTTAAATGATCTTTGATTACCCAGTAGGAAACATAATCCAACAACATTTTTTTATGTTCCTTTTAATAATTTTGAGGAATTCATTTACTACATTGAATAAGAACATAAGGAAATATACTTACGTTCAAGTATAGTATCATCCTTTAATAATTTTCTACCAAAACTAATCTTTTCTCCAAACGATGAGCATTCAAAAACACTTAGTCTCATCAAAAGCACAAGAATCATCTTCGAGAGAATCACATAATCCAAAAATGATTAACTATATATTTTTCTATCATTAAAAATTTTCCCAAAAACAAAAAGGGTAAGAAAAAATAACTCTTCAGAAAGAAAGAATCCCATAGGAAGGTAAACTTCTTTAAATCCTCAAAATTCCACGGTACTACCCAAAGTTCATCATTGACCATTCCATAAATAATTGTCCTTAAAATTCTTCAAAATAAACCAAAATAAGATTTAACCCTAATATAAGAAGGATTAGATAACATAGTCTTCCAAGATAACCTTTATCATTCGTCTCTAAACAACATCAACCACTCTTAACATCTTATAAAAAAAGTGACTAACTTAATTACATTTTCCCCAAGATAGGTTAATCATTTCTATATGTAACCTAAATTTGTATAAGTTCGCCTTAAATTCATTGATTCTTCAAAATATAAGTCAACATTTACTCCTCAATTCAAATACCATAGTAATCTATTTACCATGATCATATAGGGTTCCCAAAATAGTGAACGTATTCCAAAATAATATTCATCTATTAATTCCCTAATCATCTATTTTTTTCCAAGATAAATAGCTTCATAACATCAACATGTGATACATACCAATAGATTTTTTCCATAATGATATAAAATCATCTTAGGTAGTGACTCTATGTTCTTAGAAAACATTAAAGATATGTTCATAGATCCTGAACTAAAATTACAACATGTCATAGACAATTATATTTTTCTATAATTCGTTCATAATGATTCATAAAAAGCATGAGATTAACCAAACATATCCCCCCGAGAGTGTTGTAATCAAGAGTTCAACAAGGCCCATTGTCGTGTACCAGGATACCCTGGGTCAAGCCCGAAACTCCTTGTCGGAGTTTCACTCCTAGGTACGTCTGTGCCAGAGCTGCCTCTACCTGCGCGTATCAAGACATGGATGTACTTGCTTGATAAACCACTTACTCAGTACTCTAAGAAATACCTGGAAGATTTCGTATATTTAAACATTTCTACAGGGTTCTTTCTAAATTTTTCATATCCTAATTACCATATATAAATAAACCATCCTTTGATACCAACTATAACATCCCACCTTTTTATAATATAAACATACATTAAACAAAACTTAGGATCATTAAGGTTTAGTGTCTTGGAAACCATGAACATAATAAATGAAAACCTAAAACATTATTTTTAATCACTTGAAAATCTTCTCCTTATGTTCATCCTAGTTTCATTACTGCATCTCATAACCTGGGGACATACATCAATTTAAAGGGTGAGTAGAAGGCCCAGTAAGGGGAAACAAGGGGAAATATTTAACATGTGAACTTGAGATACATCAATAATGTCATGAAAAGAGCTTTAAGGCATGAGAAAGAAATCATGAGGCATATCATAATAAAAATAATGTATTTAATAACTTGAAGATGTGGCTACAACATTTAACTTAGACAATCATGAACATATCAACAAGGAAAACCCCAAGATGTCATTTGAAATTACCAAGGTTAACCCCAAGGTATCGTTAAAATTGTAATCTCTAGTGGTTACATCATTACCCAATGCATTGGAGCGCTATCAGGGGACACCCTTAATTTGTCTTTATTATCATGTAAGCCACATATATCATCATCAATCATTTCATAAACATCCCATATATCCTAAAATAAATAGGTTTCATTTCATAGTCATCACATTTTAAAAACTTCTTTTAAAGACCTGATCTTTATGTCACATTAAACCCACGGAAAAAGGAAAGAGGGTTTTATGTATGTAAATCCCAGAATTTAAAATAGAAAATTTAGATATATATGTGAATAACCATGTCAAAGAATGATATTTGAGTATTCACTTAATAAAATAAAATAATTTTAGAAAAAGAGAGAGACATTTTGAGACGAAAATTATGCAGCATAACGGTTATGTTACGGGGTTTCAGAAAACATTGAAAAGTGAGAGGAAATGAGTCACCCACTCATAAATGATCCATAAAATAGTAGGGGGAAAGAATATAAAGGATTTAAGAACATGTAAATGAAATTTTAATGATGTACCATATGAAATAAAGAACATGAAAGGAAGACAAAAATAAGATTTCTCTCATGAAAATTCGGCAGCCTAACGCCGTCACTTAAACATCAAAAACAAGGATTGAAGATATCAAATAAGATCTATCATCATAATAAAATAAAATATAATTATGATAGATATAGATATAATACCCCAAAATAACAAAAAGGAACATGAAATACTTGACAAGAAAATAAAACTTTAAAATGAGAAGGGTGATAGAATCTCTTAAAAATTCGGCAGCCTAACGACGCCACTTAAACATCAAAAAAATGAATTGATGAGATCAAATAGGATATCTCATCATATGAACATAAAAGATAAGTATGATAGATATAGAGATCATACCCCAACATAATAAAAGAAACTTGAAAGACTTGACATGAAAATAGAACTTGAAAATGAGATGGGTGAAAGAATCTCTTATAAATTCGGCAGCCTAACGATGACACTTAAACATCCAAAAAAATGAATTGGCGAGGTCAGATAGGGTCTCTCATAATATGAAAATAAAATATCAGTATTATAGATACAGATATCATAGCCCAACATAATAAAAAGGAACTTGAAAGACTTGACATGAAAATAGAACTTGAAAATGAGAAGGGTGAAAGGATCTCTTAAAAATTCGGCAGCCTAACGGTGCCACTTAAACATCAAAAAAATGAATTGACGAGATCAAATAGGTTCTCTCATAATATGAAAATAAAATATCAGTATGATATATATAGAGATCATACCCCAAAATAATAAATAGGAACATGAAATACTTGATATGAAAATAGAACAAGAAAATGAGAAGGGTGAAAGAATCTCTTAAAAATTCGGCAGCCTAACAACGTCACTTAAACATTCTTCAAATGAATTGATGAGAGAAAGGGGGGGTCACTAATCATATGAACATGAAAAGTACAGTATTATGAATATAAAATAACATCACCAACATAAGAACGTGGATCATACAAGAAATGACATAAAAGGGAGTACTTGGAAAGAAAGAGAGTGGTATGATCCCTTAACATAAAACATAACACTTAAAACTCGAAGGTCGGGACCTTGAAGGCTTTGGGGCTCCTTAGAAGGACTCCTTGGGGGGTAATGAGACCATAGCTTCATTGGGGGAGATTTGGGAGTGAAAAATAATGGAGGAAAGGGTGGTAATTTATAGGAAAAGTGAGGGGACAATGCATTAATGGCCAAGGGACACCTCATTGGTGGTTTTGGAAAAACCATGGGCTTGCCCATGGTATTTGCCCATTTTTTTAGCCACATGGGACCCCTTATACAATAATTCATCCCCTTTAGTCACCATCCCTTAAAATATCTCATGAAATCATCATGATGCTGTTATGATGTCATTAAACATACCAAAACCCTAAAATTGTATTTTTACTATTCAACGAAAATTCAACTTTCTCATAAAAATCCCAAATTTATACCTTAACCAAATATAGATGCTCTGATTTCAAAAATGAACTCCATTTTATAAAAATAATTTTCTAAATATTTTTTAATTTAATTTTTAAATAAAAACACTATTCACCGAAAATTCATTTTTTCATAAAAAACCCCAAAAATTACCTTAACATAATATCAATATTCTGAATTCAAAAATGAGCTCTATTTTATAAAAGTAATTCTCTAAAAAATTTTAATTCTATTTTTAATTAAAAAACACTATCCACCCAGAAAGACTAATACTTGATTAATAATTTTTGAAACAATTATTTACCTATTTTATTGAATCACATAATTACTATTCATAAAAAATTAAGTTGATCTTATTAGACTCTAAATTTATTACTGAACACATTTGTAGAATACCATTTTTTGAGAATAATTATACATTATTAGTTATTTAAGGTATACATAAATATTTTTAAAATATCCTTTTTCCAAAATTCATCAATAATATACATCCTAAATTTATCTGGACATTTGAAATTTCTCAAACTTCACCATAAGATGAAATCACAGTTTTTATTTATCAAAGGCTTACACAAAGCAGTTATGGTTTCATTATATATCCCCTTATAACCTCAGCATAGGACCTAAGTGTAAGGTGAGCTAAGGTAATAGAATCTAAGGGCGGCTCGGCCAACATTGCACGAGTAGTGATTTATATCAGCATGAACTTCTCACGGAGGTGATTCTGTTCTAACTTCACACGATAATGATCGGCTTGGGTTTGGTCCAGAGCAAATCCCAGTTGTGCTACCTCTTTCCCAAGTTCTTTTAGATGGTCCTTGATCATCCTGAGACTACTGGATGAGGCCATCAAATCTTCTTTCTATATTAATTAACCAAGATCACTTGTATTTATAGACAATAATCACAAAATTAAGATTTTAGTTTCCAACGGTCATATTGACCAACAGTTTTATTGACCAATGATAAAATAACAGTTGATACCTAATGGTGACATTTTAATTATTCTCATTTCATTAAATAATTGAAATATTTTTGTTGAGTATAAATAAAATAACACACAAAATTTAGGAAACAAAATTTATTCAAAATTTCGGGTCATTACAATTATTATGTGTTTTGAAGATGAGAAAATCTATGAAAAGGGACACATGCATACTACAAGCACTCCTTCCATGTTAAAATGTAATTTTTATATCATGAGTTATCTAATCAACTCAGTTATATAAATTCAATGTTTCTCATATTCAACCAAGGGATTAGGCCACTTGAAAATGGAATTCTGAAAATTGGTGAACTTCCATGATTTTCCCATGCACTGTGACACACTACATAAGATTGATCCTATCTTAAACAATGTCAATTTCATGGATTTATGTTATTGCAGACTATGATTTTCATGTATATACTAGATAAAACATGGGTCCTCTACTGATTGTATAATATCTTGATAAAGTATGATGTTAATTTATTCTGATCATTCCTGATTTTTAGAGGATGATGCATGCAATTTTCATCCCAAATAAGTGAAATATCTCTTTAATGAAGAAACCATTTTCATTTTTGTTAAACACCATGAAGTGTGATAAAACATGAGGAAAATTTCGGATGAACTCTTTATATAAAATATAGTATCTTCCAATAAATTCAAAATATTAAAAAATGACACAGCATGGATTTGGGATGATTTTAGATAGTGATTCCCTCGACAAAGTTAGTGGAGCAATCATCAACAAATATAGAGGATCAAAGCTAAGAGGATGATTAATGAACTGGTCCAAATTTTCAAACAAAGATCTAAAAAGGTTTTTTATTCATGTGAGGTATCCATGGAATGATCATGTTGAGCATACCAAAGCCTTCACGACCCATGTGTGATGGACTAACTGTTCCATAAACTCTTTCTTTCCCACCGATTAACATATTTTTTTATATTCATTTTTTAGTTAATAAAATAATTCCACGTTTAATTATTTTAAAACTGGGGCCTAAAGGTTTGAAGGGCCTCAGCACATTTATCCTCTTTTCATGCAGGACCAAGGTGGAAAAGACCTTACTGCGTTTTTTCAAATAAAAAATAAATAAATCTACATGTTAGTTTATTTAAAATTAAATTTTTATTTTTTTGTTTAGTTTATATATATAATAAAATATTTCAGTTGAATCTCACTATTGTTGAATATCATTCATTACTACTATTAAATCATTCTAGAATTCTAACTGAAACATCATAGAAGGGCTCACTTTTATAAGGGGGTTACCCTAGAAATCCTTCTGGATTTCTAATGTGGGATCCACGTCTTACCTTTCCTTCACAGAATTAACAATTTTTTATTATTAAAAAGAAATATTAATTATAAATAAATGATAATACAAATAAAAATACCTAAATAATAATTAACTATTACCATTTATTATTAGATATTATCAATTAAGTAATTAATTTAAATAATGTTATAAAACATGTTAATTAATAAAGAATTAATTAATAATTATTTATTAATAAATTATTAATAATATTAATATAGAACTAATTATTTACTAATTAGTAATTAAAAATTATTGTTTTTTAATTAATTAGGTTGTAAAGAATATATAACGAATAAAATATAGTATTAATACAAAAAAAATATAAAATAAAAATTAGATATTTGAAAATTATTATTATTAATAAGTAACTAAAAATAATGTTAAATACATATTAGTTATTAAAATAAATTTGAAATAATTGTTTAATTAAATAATAATAGTTTAATGATAATTACATAATCATTAGTACTTTAATAACTTAATCGTTATTAATAATATTTAGTAACTAAAGGTTATTTTTTAATATTTATTAATAATTGTATAGAAAATTAATAATGTATAATTTGTAAATTTTTAATTCATATTAATAATAAGTGACTAAATATTTTATTATTACTAAAAAATTAATCACTGACAATTATATTATTATTTTAAATAAATAGTTACTAAATATTAATTATAAATATTTATTATAAATTAATATTATAAATTTTTAAATCATTTTATTTAATTAAGATTTTTTTTCAATTAATATTAATTAGAAATAATAAATTAATTATTTTTTAAAAAATATTTTATCATAATTAAATGTATTAATTTAATCATTTGATCATTATTATTAATATTTAGTAACTAAATAAAAATTTTAATTATTTATTAGTAAATGTTTCATACATCATTATCAATATAAATTAAATATTAAATAAATAACTAGTTAATTGGTAAATTATTATTATTAATAACTAATTAATTATTTCTTAATTTATAATTAAATAATTAATAATAACTATTCATAATTTATTAATAATTAATTAGTTATTAATTTACATGGATTAAAATATTATGATCATTAATTTCATAAATATTAATATTTAATAAGAAATTTTAATAGTTAATAATTAAATACGTATTATTATTATTATTATTATTCTTTGTTAATATTAATTTTTAATTAATTATTAATTGTTGATAATAAAATATTAATAATTTTGTACTAGAAAACGAGAACCTAAATCCCATATTGGAAATCGATAATGATTTCCAGAGATATCCCCATATAAAAGGGATCCCTATGAGAGGTTTTGTGTCAAAATTCTAAACTTCATTAATGGAATTAATAATGGATATTAAATTGTAGATAAATTATGATAAAAAATATTTTATATATATATATATAAAAAAAAAACAAAAAATTAATTAATATAATATATATAAAATAATTTATCCCATTTTGGAAAAGGTGACAACGACCTTACCACCTTTTTCCCGGGTAAAAATTGTTCAAGTGGGTAAAGTCCCTCTGTACCTTTGTGTCTTAGTTTTAAAAAAATAATCCTAAACATATTTAAATATATATTTTTTTTAAATTCATATATTAAAAATTTGTATTCATGAGTTATGATAAGAAAATAAAAATAGTTCTTAATATCTAAAGTATTATGTGACGTTGTACTAACACACCATGTGAAAGATAAGGATATCTCATAGATATTGTAACATGAATAAAGTGGTTGAGGATCCATGAATCTCCCTCTTATTTTTTAAATAAAAGTTACATGAGCCATCACACACATATACTAGTGTGATATATTATAGGAACTCCCCCTCTCATCACTTATGGAAAGAAATAAAAGGCATCTTCATGATTCTAAGTTCATGATAAAGAAATCATGTGATATACATGCATGGATTAGAGTCTAAGACACCATGTACCATTTTTTTAGGATGATAGAAAAACTATGAAGGGAAAATAAGCATGAGTCATGAATTCGCAATTTCACATTGCTTTACTATATAAGATATATATTAAGAACTCAATCCAATAAGAAAAAATAATTTGGATAAATGATACATGGTATATTAAGGAGAGATAATAAATTTCCTTGATAAAAGTATATAAAATAATGAGAATCAGAAGTTATATAAAAACATTATGTTCCATACATCGTTGAATGCGTCATTTAATTAGGTTGATAATTCCTATATAACTTATTTTGAGTATTGAAATTTTACTAAAGTATTAAATAATATTATTAGAAATACAATATGTCAAAATAGGAATATATTTACAAGAGAATACATCAATGTCTATGTCTTGTGTGAGTTGATAAGACTCAAATAATACTGATATCTAACAGTTTGATCATGCTAGAAATTACTTTTTAAAGATTGATTGAATGTACAAGTCTGGAATCTGTACACAAGTGAACCAGATCATGTATTCTTATAGAGGATTATCAATATTTGTTGGTGTAAATGCAACAGGGGGAAATAAAGAGATATTTTTCTACCATCGAATCATCTTGAATTATGAGCATCTGTTTATTGAGGAATACCAATAATTTTTATTAACTTATGTAAAACTAAAGATACAGACCACTATGGGACTCATTATAGGTGTATGATTCACACCACAAGTAATTCTAAACATGGTTATTAGTGTAGGTTATTTAGGTTGGTTTTCCA
Organism: Viscum album; assembly: GCA_963277665.1. NCBI lineage: Eukaryota > Viridiplantae > Streptophyta > Magnoliopsida > Santalales > Viscaceae > Viscum > Viscum album. The sequence goes on along the minus strand of CAUJRU010000026.1, from coordinate 470,340 downwards.
AACCAATTGTGACATGAAGTAGACCTTTATGAAAAACCATTTAAATAATTGTTTGTTTTTCTATCATTAAATATGTTTACTATTGTGTGATTCTAATATGATTAAATTTGTGGGATTGGGATTTTATTTTTATATACAAGTTGAGTTAAAATTTGAGTTACTCAAAAAAATAAAACGAAATCATAGATTCGCCCCTCACTCTCTGATGATCTGGGATCTTTTAAAAAAAATAGAACATTAAACCTATTAAAAAAATATGAGTAACTAATATTTAGGGTAGGAATTATAACTATTAGATAAATAGGATACTACCCTACCTCTTTTCATTTGTCCCAAAAGTGAGATATGTTACAATAGTGGGATTATCACAAATTACTGAGAATGATGCTATATCACTTTTGATAATATATATATGGAAAAGTTTGTAATGTTTGAAAATTCCATATTGATTTATTTATTTTAAAATTTATTTAAAAAAGTATTGGCTCTGCGAAACGATAAGGAAATATAGGATAAATTGAGAATCGATTATGATGTAAATGTAAAATTCAAGGAGGGAGAGCTATAATTATAGATGTTTAGGTTTTAGGAAATTAAAATGGATGATGAGGAAAATAATAATAATTATTTTAATAGACTAAATGTGATATTGAGTATAATATGGGAGTTTGGTGAGAAATTGAAAGATTTTACAATATCTAAAAATCTTTTGAGACGATTTTTAGATAGGTTTGATCCTAATATTTTATCCCTTGAAGATAGAAATGACATGTCACTAGATGAGATGATGCAGTTAAATATTCACTACATAGTGAATATTGAATTTATGGAGTGCTTTGGAAAAATTTGTATGATGATTAATTGTAATCATTCTAAAATTGAACTTATAAATATTTTGAATTATTTTATCAAGGGGGTTTGATAATGAACAAAAAAGGATTATTTATATGTTTTCAATTGAACTTTTATATTTTTCGATCCAAATGAAGGTATTATGAATATATTTAATTATTTAACCATTTTATAATCAGCAAAACATGAGTAATATGTTATCTAATTTCGGTATCACATGAATTTTTTGTTATGGAAAGTATCATTCCACTTAGATATAAAATTTTTGTTTTACATCATGTTATCCCAATTAGTGTTATATTATTCGAACTAATGCATCTTTGATAATAAATTATGTGATATAATTCTTTTTCCATAAGTATAGAACAATATGATAAATTATTGTAATAATAAATGAAAATTCCCATAAACACACCTTTGTGTTTTTTCAATAAGGGGAATAATATGGTTAGAAACATGAAAATATTGAATTTGAATGTGTAAAATAGGTTTTGAAAACAAATCCATAAGTACATATTGAAGTTAAAAATGTAATTGAGTAGTACATTTTTCAACATTTATGTGAAGATGATACTCAAATAAAATTTTAGTTCCTTGATGATTCCTAGATAATTATTGTTGAAAATAAATTTCCCCATATATAGGTGATTATTGGTGTGCCAATCATAAATTATAAAATGCATGAACTAATAATTTTTGGAGATGGAACTATGTTTATATCATAAATAAATCATCATAGGATTAATTAAATTGAAGTATTTAAGTATAAAATAATTTTTCTAATGTTTTTTATAATGATAAAATGTGGGTGAATTATACTATGTGAAAGATATGTGAAGACTATGAATTTTGTTTTGTGAAGAATATCTATGAAGTGGATATAATGGAAGTTTCAATTGGGTAAAAATATATTTGATGAATAATTTTTGTTAAGACTATAAAATATATTACATACATTGTAATGAGTTTGAATTTATTTAAAAATATAGGATATACATAGTTAGGACATTTATGTAGTGTATAGGTAATCCTAGGAGAAAAGAGGTGGAAAGTAACACACAAGAGTTACTCATTGATCAAGCATAGTAGATGCATGTTGCACACAATACGTGATAGTAAATGAGTGTGTGAGTGTGTTGGGAGATAGAATCAGTATAAGGATGAGAGAAGGAGTTATCTCTCAAAAAATTTTAAGCACCTATAATCCAAGGAAATATTTATTTTTGGACAATCAGTTATCACAAGAACTGCTTCCAGATTTAAATGTTATGTTTATATCATTAAATTTGTGATTAATTCCTTTTTGGTCATCTAATATTCCTCATCTTAAACATTGATATTGGGTTTCTCTACTTCAGTATTTCGAAAATCATCCAACTTTGTTTATTGTATCATGCACCATACGACAAAACATGTGATTGATCCCACATATGAAATGGTTATTGTGGGGATGAATGTTCTTGAAGGGTGGGATTTTAAATAATATAACAACACAAACATGGATCCCCCATAGATCATACAATAATATGTTATGGTGTGATATTAATGTATCCATATCCTGTAATATTTAAAGAGGATTATACAAGTTAGTTTCATCATATTCAGATGATTTTTATCATTAAAGTATAAGCAAATCATGCAACCATTTGAATCTATGAGGTGTGGTGATGCGTTATTAAAATATAAGTCAAAATATTCATAGAATGTATTTTATATTATATGATCATTTTACTCTTAAATAATGATTAAATCAACATGTACTCTATACAATTTTAATTAGTGATTCCCTCAAAAAAAATTGGGGTATCAATCATCTATAGAAATATAATATCTAAGATGAAAAAATGATGGATAAACTGATTAAGAGGTCAATACAAAGATATGAGGATGATCTGTATTCATAGGAGGTATCTATGTAGTGATCATGTTATGATTTTGAAAGCCTTCACCACAAGTTCATGAAGGACTAACTATTATGTGAACTCTTTCTTTCCCCATGAGAACTCAAAATTTATGAAAAGAATAAAAAAATAATCTCACATATCTAAATCATGATGTGAGGTAGAAAAAACAGAATGGGAATATGGTTCATGAGGATCAACAAAACACTGTATTATTTTTTGAATAGAAATAATAAAAGGTATTATGATCATATGTTAGTGTGATTTATTCATGAAAAACATATGATCCACGGCTATGAAGAGAAAAAACGATCGAAGCATGCTCCTACTTTCAGGAGGAATAACTCATGTAGTATACATTCATGAAGTGAAATTTCAAACACTATATACTATATATTGTTTTTATAAATAATACATAAATAATGAAAATGAATAATATGGATAACTCATCCATTAACACTATGCATAGTTCAACTGAAAATGATATGTATTTATAACATGATAAACTTTCATAAAACAATTTGTATAAAACATACAAGATGTATTAAAGAGGCATAATAAAAAATTTACAAAAATTAGAGAAAATAATGAGATGACCATATGTTCATGTACAAATTTTATTATTTATACATCTTTACATGGATGTATGAATTGATTTTATAATTCAATGATAGATTATTTTGTGTTCTATAAGTGTAAACTTTTATGAAATAATATCAAAAGAAAGAGAAGATACTGAAGTAGTAAGATCTTTGTATGAGAATACTTTCATTACCAAATTATTAATGAGTTTAGAATATTCAAATCATGTGGAGATATGAAAGAGTGAGTAATTTAGATGTTCATATTTTGATGAAATTATAGAAGTACACTACTTGATGTTATAAATGAGTGAACAAGATCTTTCACTCTTATGGATGAATTTCAATATCAGCTGGTTCGAAAGAAACTAGGATAAATCTATAAATCTTTCAACAATCAAATCAACATGAAATAAGATCGTGTGGCGGGTGAGGATAACCAATCAATATCATGAACTCATATGAGACTCATAAAATAGGACACTATGGGACTTAGTTTAGGATTGGGATGCAGCAACACTAATAATTTCTTACAACGTTATTCGTGGAGAATATATAGTTTGATGTGTCTAAACAACTATGAAAAAGAATTGGATTTTATTCGCAACCTTATTAATACTTCTGAGTTGTTATCTATTTAAATCTATTATATATGAGGTAAGGTTAATAAAATTAAATATGAGGGATCGAGAGTTTAGTAATTCATATATGTTGATTTAAAATATATAAACTCATAAAAAGAAAAATGAAATCACTTATTCACCCCCTCCTCCTCTCAGTGATCCTAGAAGACATTGGAACTACAATATCTATGGATTTAATGGTGGGATTACCAAATAAACATTTAAACAATAATTTTATTTGGGTTATTATCAATTGATTGACTGAATGTGTACATTTTCTTCCTAATTAAAATAATATTAATTTCAGTCATCATTATGGAATCGTTAATAGATAGTCATATTACATTGTGTGACTCACTATATAGTATCTTATCATGATCCCAAATTCGCCTCTATGTTTTTTAAGGACTTCGAAAGTCATTAGAATGGAAATTAAATTTTAGTAAAATATTTCATCCTCAATTTGATGGATATATGGAGTCAGAAGTATACCATTTTTGGGAAATGATTCAGGCTTACTCCTTAGATTATTCATAAATTTGGGATCCAAAAAACTATTTTTTTTGATTTCATATTACTAATAAATTTAATTCTTGTATATAGATGGAACCTTTTGAGGCATTATATAGAAATACATTTTGGACTCTATATTGTTGGGATAAAGTCTATGAATTTATGTTATTAGGACCATAATTGGTAGAGGAAATGTTTGATAATTTAAATATGATTCCGGATTATATAAAGAAATTGTGCAGTATGTCTAATAGTTTTGAAGAAAACTCGATGAGAGATCTCTTGTTTGACGTATGAGAACATGTTTTTCATAAAATATATCCTTGGAATGGTTTTATTCATTTCATTAAGTAATGTTATTCCCCTGATTTAATTATTAAAATGATATTCTATATAATGTTAAATAAAATTCATACTAATATTCCTTGCCATTGGGCTTATATTTTCTAAAAAAAATTTGCCATGTTTCAATATTAAAGAAATATGTACCTGATGAATCTCATGTGTTGGGCCCTAAAGTTGTATAGTTTGAAGAGAATATTTCATATAAGGAAAATATTTTATAGATTATATATCACATATATCCAGTGTTAATAAATATGTTAAATCACTTGGTTGAAGTTTTTTGGAAGAAAAATATTACTAATAATGAAACGTGGGGACTTGAAATGCTATTAGGCGACAATGTCATAACATGTTTAGGCTAAGAATAAAATTGCGAGGATGAAATTTTATTAAGGATAAAAGTATATAGAAACCCATATACTGGTAATTATAAATAAATTTAATATCATAACAATATTTATGATTCTATTTTATGGATTCACATGCATTAGAATAATTTTATGTGATTCTTCAAAATTGAAAAAAAATAGTTTTACTATAAATAATTTTATTTCCATTTATTCCATGGTTTTTTAAAAAAAATTAAATTTCTAAATATTAGGAAATAAATTTGATAAATTGAACTTTATATTTTATATCATAATATAAAATATATATTTCAATTATTTTTTGGGGTTTTTTAAAATATTTTTTGGTTGAATAGTGAAAAATATCAATTATTATAAAAATAAATTTTTCCATTTTTTTAAAAAGTAATATTATATTTTGGATTCATCTTAATGGAAAACTATTAACATTTAATTATATATATTCAACTTCAATATATTTTAGTCACTGTTAATCTTTATTTTGGTATGAATTCAGTTTTAGGCTGAAAAATAATTTTTTTAAAACTGTTTTTCTTTTCTATTTTGGATAGTATATTAAAAATAATTTCTACCACCTCTATAAATTGAATAATTAAATATAAATTTAATATTCTAAATTAAGGGGTATACTTTATTATTGATATCAATTTCATTTTTTCAAAACGAATAATATCCATGGTCAAAAGGTTTTCCCTGCGATAAAGGTTAAAACACGTCAATTAATGATAGAAATAGGTTATAAAGTTAGAAAATCTCATCATAAATATTATTGTATGAGATTATTTAGATAATTATCATATTATATTCTAAATTGTATCATTTTTGTGCCAATTGTTTATGAATATTACTCTATATTATTTCAAAACATTAAAACAATTACAAGATATTCACTACTCTCACTTGTAAAAGTTCACCCAAGTCCTATTTTATTCTCATAATTTTCGCCTTTTATAACAAAAAATACATACCCAAATACCTTACCAAAATACTAATAATTAAGGCTTGACAAGTATGTTAAGTGAGATTTTCCAAAGAGTAGGTATAACTCATAACCGAGTATTTTCATGTTTATCTCTTATTCCACATCCTTCAAATATTCTATAACCATGATGATATGATAACATAAGTATCTTCAATATACATAATATTTTTATTTTTATGCAAAAAATTAGTTTCATCACCTTTTCCATCATATGAGAAATAAAATCATCGCTCATGTATATATAAGAATGACAACCTCCAAGAAGTTATGTGTTTTTTTCATCACCACCTCACAAGGCCAATTATTATGTTGAATTTAATAAATATATATAATATCCATTAAATAACTTTTATTCTAGAGATATAGCATATTTCCCACCTACAAACCCTTCCAACCTTTGGAAAATGATAATTCCACTCATCTGTACGTGTAGACTACCACCATTATCTTGTGATGTTGTACATTTTTAATGTCTAAATTTCATGAATGGTTATAAAATTTAATTTAATGTATAAAAATGTTAATTGTTTTATGATTGATATTCTGTTGACTGTGTAACAATGACCCATTCCAACATGTTCAACCCACCAACTTTTTTTGGGATTATGATCAAAGCATCCCCTAAATGTCCAATATGAACATAACTGATTTAGAATTAGTAAAATTCATCGAGTAAATGAAATAATATTGATAATAATAAGTAAATATAAATAAAAAATATTGTATTTTAATAACTAATATAAATTTAATATACATGATTTAATATATGTGTGTGTTTATTCGAACCCAGGATAAGGGAATTTTCATTAAAACATTACTTTCAAAGATTAAAAGTTAATTTTTCACTATTTTACTCTTTATGTATGTTATTTAAAAATTTTAAATTATTTTATTAATATATCAAGATTTCTGTTCAAATTCATTTTATAAAATAATGGAATTTATTTATCATTTATTTAATATAATAATTTTTAGATTTTATAAAGATGTTATTTTTTACAATTTTAAAAAAGTAAGAAAAAATCATTTTTTGATATGACTTTCCCCTCATTGTGGACATAATTTTTTAAGAATATTCCTCAATAAGTTGAAATGACATTAAAAATATTATTTTAATCAATATTCTAAAATAGATTTTTTATTTTAATATTTTTCAATGGATAATATATTTTTATCCTTATTTTTATATGGTGCTTGAAAGTGCATTCGTGTTTCTATTTAATGGAATATTTATTATATCATTAAATTTAAATGAAATTTTATATGTTTTATATGATTTTAATTAATTTAATGGTCCTTGTAAGTTATTCGTAATGATGGGTGATCCTAATATACCTCTCTAATGCATCTACTAATACTTTTTTTCTCCAGTAAATATATTTTTGAATTAACTGAGTATGTCATTCCAATTATAAGAGTTCTTGTAAGAGCATTTCAAAGAGTTATATATATATATGACATCCCATGGAATCTATATGAATATTATACAATTTGAAATGATTTTTAATGGAAGTATTTTTAATTTCATAAGGCATGATAATGGCCATCTGTGACACCCCAAGGTTTCATATTATGTTATACATCTAATGAAAATCAATAGCTTATACCACAGACAACACCGAGTTCAAGCACAAGATGACTTACCAAACTAGTCATTGAAAAGAAGTTACGAATAGTATTAACTTAATTTTGAATTTTATATATTCTATATAATTTTAACATCCAGATTTTGTGTTTCTTAGACATAATATAAGAACAAATTCATTTTTTCAGATAAAGGAAGTATTTTTCCAAAATGAAAATTTACCACCTTTTAATGGGGATCCATTTTTAAATCCAATATTTGAGACTTTTATGTATTCAATTTGATAAAATAAACATCTTATTTAGAATCAAAACATAAAAATTTAGTTTTGATAAATTTTTGGTGTTTTTCTAATAATTTTAATATTTGGGTGAATAGTAAAAAATACTAAATATTAATTGAAAACATATTTTTTAATCAAAATAGTTTGTAGTGTTAAATTATACAATTGAATGGTTTTAAAGTATAATTTGATTATATTTTTACCTTTTAATCCAATTTTGGTTATTGGAATTAATTTTACTTCAAAATTATACAAAAACAAGTGTCAATCTTTCGATAGTTATTGTTTCTTAAAAACATACTATTTGTTTGGACAACAGTAATTAATTTTAAATTAATTAATGAAACTTTTATGGTATGAATTTTGTAAAATAGACATACTTTTTGAATTCGGAATACCAAATATACCTTTGGATGAATTTTTTTTATTTTTTCTGAAAAACATCAATTTTTTAGGAATAGTAAAACCACTTAGTAGTAATTTAAAAACTAGACTTTATCATTTAAATGAAATTTTACCAAATCTATGAATTGAATGTCGCAAATCTGACATACATGGTTATTATTAGTAATTAAAATGTCATTCAATAAGATTAAAATAATTTTTGGTGAATAATAACTTTTGACATTTATTTACCGCGGTTAAAGGTAAATAAGTTAATTCAAGGTAAAAGGAATATGATAATAATAATAAAAATTACCTTAACACATGTCCTAAAATTATTTAATGAGTCATGGTTGACCATGGGAATCCTTTCATCGATATTGGGACCCCATGGATCCACTTAAGAATGATAATTACACATTAATTTAATTAATGTAATGTAATGACAAAAATGACATTAATAAATATCATTTTGTATATCAATTTGTATGTGGGGTTATATAAGTCATATATTTGACTATAAATATTAATTGGAAATATATAATGATTTCCTAAATTATGGTTATTTTTTTTATAATTTTTAGACATCAAATAAATTAAATTATTTATGACACAATAATGATGCAGTATTTACCTCATTAATAAATGATTTAGAAAAATATGATTACTAATATTAAAAGAATATCAAAAACCAGTACAATTATTGTTTGATTATTTCATTTCGAACATGATTCATCTTATCTTCTACTGTAATGAGTTTTGGACCTTTTTATGCTGATGATAAGTTTATAATAAAATAATAGTTTCAATCATTATAGAAGAGCCCCTCCTCTCCCTTATAAAAGGACACCACTTTTAACCCATTCCTCACACCCCTCCTTCCCCTTTTCTCATCCAAAACCTAACCAAATAAGTTCTCAATATCCCTCTCTTCCACCTAGAAGTCACTTCAAGAAGTCCTTTTGGTTCAAACCAAAGAGAGTTACCCAAATTAAAGGTAATAGTTTCCCTTAACTTCTTTTCTTTTATTTTACTTCTCCAACCCCTAAACTCTTTTTATACCTTTATTTTTCAACAACACCAGTATCATAAACATACTAGGATTTTGTTATGATAATAATTCGAACTACACTTACACACACCTCCTTCTAATTGGTAATTAACACAATGTTTCTGTGGATGGAAAACTAACGCCTCATGAAACGAAGATTGTTAAATTATCTCCTACCACCTCTCTTGGTGGCCATTAAGATGGAACTGAATTTATATATGATATATATTATGTTTACGTATTTTTATTCTTCAATATTTTCCATTTATATCATACCATTATGATTTTCATTATGGTTTAAAGGCAATAATTTCATTTGAGGAAGTACGGACTACCGCCCTCTCAAAGTGATATGACTCATTAATGATGTGGGATGTATAAAAGATGGATTTAATGATATTATAAATGGTATTATATTGGAACTATAATATACCTATGTATCATTATGTTTTGATTATATTAAAATGGAAAATAGAAATGATTGTAGCATTCATGCATACGAACGGCTTACCATCTCCTTGAATAGTGCATTTCATTTTTTATATCCAAATGTTTTGTACTTTTATAAATACACATATGTACTGGATATATAATATATATGTGATATATAAATCATTTATATCATGCTGTAGATAATGTAATTTTGTTCACATGGACAAATTGTAATTATTAAAAGTGCATTTTTGACTAAAGTTCCGAACATCGATAAAATATACAATATGAACTAAAATAATTAAATAACTGTAATAGAAAGGTACTAAGTGATATACAAAGAATGATAAACATTAAAAAATGTTTTTAATCAAGTATAAATTACATTATGTTTATTATTTATGAAGAACAACGAACATACAAGACAAGTCAGACTTGAGGTAAGGGGTCTCTTATATCACTTATAATTCCGTGAGATTTCCATTGTTCGCCACTTATTTTTTTCATGTGGTGTATTTTTTACTGTCATTTCATATATATTATCATGATTATATTTAAATTACTGGTATAATATTATTCATTTAGTGGTTATTAACTTATTTTCATACGGCTCAATTGATTACAATGCGGTAAGAGGTTTCCATCTCACTTTTCATTCCTCTGAGATTCATGCTATATTGGCCACTATTTATTATTTTTTGTGTATGTACTACCAATGATTTTATTATTGGTGTAATATACTATAAGTTATTTGTATTTAAATATTTATTTTATGACCCTTCATTCATGGGGTGTACATTTCGTAAGTTACCAAATCAGTAAGGGAATTTTAAATTTCAATTTCCACTCATTGGGCTTTATGCATACTTCATTGATTATTTTACTCCATGATTATATGTGGAATCAATATTTATTATATTTCTAGTAATATACACTCCCCTTTGTGTGGATATTATTTTGATAAACATAATCACTCCATTGATAAATTATCATCCCATTGATATGAACTTCTTAAGGGTAATCTTAATTCAGTTTCCATTCATTGAGTTAAACATCTAATTCATTGGTTTTGGTTTTACATGAATTTGTGTCAATGACCTCTGATTGATATACATTGAATATCCTATTATATTTAGTTTATTTATATCTTCAACACATTATTATTTCATTTATTTATCCTTAATCCAAGGATATGGTCTTTATAAGGGATTTCGTCTCAATTTATATTCCATGGAGACCTCTTTCTCATTATACACCAATTTACTTTTACATGGTGTATATACTGTCCATTGATATATTTTATCATGAATCCCTTTATTCTAATTATATTATAACTTTTTGATCAATGTTATTCTCACAATTACTTGTATTCAAGAATCTCTCATTTGGTTAGGAACTCTTTAACTAAAATATAATTTTAAAGGTTTTAAAAAAAATTTCTTCTAAATATTTCTCATTAATCTCCATGTTTTAAAAATGGTTTTATGTATTTATTTATATGAACATGAATGTTTTGAAATGAAAATTATTTTCAAATATTTCAAAGTGGTATGGGACACTTTGATTCCAAATTCTCTTTTAAACGACTTCCTTCATAAATAGTGACACTTTTAAAAGTTTTCAAGAAAAGGGGATATTTCTCTTAAATAGTATTACTATTTTTTTTCTTCTATTTAAATGTCCTTTATTTATATTTTATTATATATTGAGGTTTATTGATTATAATTCATTATTATATATTGTATTAAATGAGTTATTTTTGATTGTGGATGTGCTATTTTTATGCCATTCATGGTTTGAGGTATAAGTATTGACATTTTGTATTCTAGTTTTAATAAAAATGTTTATATTATGTTTCACCCTTTTACTATGATGAATGCATTGGACTTAGTAAGAGACGGTTGGAGCCCTCTACAGCTCCTCGATCCATCAGTAGGTCTTAGTAGGAAAAACTAGTGTCTTGACACAAGGCCTTGACAAAATCTTATTTGTAGTCTTGGAACAATGTCTTAGCTATGTGCTTATGATGTCTAGAATTATGCAATCCATCATTATGAGAATATCTATTTATATTTCGTTGGTTATTTGACAAGTAGAGTACCCCTAACTATGTTTTATTAAGGAATTATTTACTCACCTCATATTCCTTCCATAAAGTGTTTAATGTTTATTATTTGTAAAGGAATGTGTTTTCAATTATTCACCATGCCTAATGTTTATGTTATCTTCCACTGTATTCCTTAATCATACTGAGCGTTTGAGCTCACCCATTTTTATGATCCATTTTCCCAATATATGATAAAGTTATTTATGAGTGACTTTCAGGAATAATCTAGGATTCTTGGATGTTTCTAATAGAATAAATTATTGTTGTTTTTCTTTTCAAGTTGTAATGTTGAACTTATGTATGTATCTTGTTTCCAAGACTACTAAACTGATCTGTCCTTTGGGACTTCATTCCTTGTAGTTATTCCAATGTATTAAAATAATTCACCAGCTCTTATATTTTGAGGTTGGGGCGTTGCAGTTTGTATATGAGAAGTTTAATACGAACATTGGAAACTAGATTTAGATAAACTCTGATTAGTGCACATTAACCTAAGATAGAATTTGGGTATTAGTATAGAATAAATTCCTAGAATTTTGGTAAGGTACAGATTTTCTGTATTTTCCAAGAAACACATCCATGTATGTATATTACCTAGTAGAGGCGGCTCTAGAAGAGATGTACCTAGGAGTGAATTCTCGGACAAGGAGTTTCGGGCTTAACTCGTGGTGTCCTGGTACACGACAACATGCCTTGCTAAACTCTTGGTTACAACACTCTTGGGGGATATGTTTAGGACAATTTACATTTTCTTTACAAACCGATTTTATGGATATTATTAAGATATTAAAATAAATGTCCTTGGTTAATCTTAATGTGTTTCAAATTGAAAATAAGGTGTCATGATATTTTCAAAATGATTTTATGACTATTGTTACTCACACAATGATTTTTAGTTTTAGTCAATGGATAGATTCCAAGGAAGTCATAGTAACAATGATCATGATGTAAAAATTTGTAATGGTGGGGGAAATGAGAAACAAAATTGAATTTTGATAGGCGTTAAAGATATTGTGTTCATGCCGAATCGGTTTTCCAAAAATATGATCAACAAGATATATATTAACTAACTCCCGGACTCAAAAAAATAAGAGAAAGGTGATGAATGATAAGAGCTCCAATAGTGGATACCGTGGAGAAATGAAACCTCAATTTCCATCATTCAAGAAATGTGTAAGGAGATACCCTAGAATGTGTATCATTGGAACAAAGAGATGATTTATGGGTGGGAAAGAAGGATATAAGTTAATGAATTTCCGAGGAAAAATGAAGAGTTCTATGGAAGAAGATAAAAATATTCCCAATAATCCATTACAGTAATTTTCTGTAAATATAGGGGACCGGGACATTACCCGAATGACTTCCCTATTTTTAAGGATATCCTCTTGGTCAAGGAAGAATCTATGTTGAAATAAATGGATGGAGAAATGTGTAAAAGTATTAGTGCTCTTTATTGATGGGATTACTTTGGAATACATTTCTCTTGTATGTGTAACCCTATAGTTTTTCATGTGAAAAAGATATTTGAGGAAGAATTGTGTTTTATCTTTTGTATATTTCTATAAATATCCATTTGGTTTTATGTGATCCTTGAGTTTGAGGAAATTCCAAGCTAATAAATTTTGGGATGAAAATGCGAGTTATGATATAACATTTGTGGTTAAATTATCTTATGGTTATTTTGAGTAATTTATTTTATTTTGATAATATCATAAAATATAGATTTTTAAAAAGGACAACACATAGATCGTGTGACAACCCGTCGCGCCAGAAAAAGATGTGGGAATCGAACACACAACCTAAGTGTGATTAGGATTTATCACCTACCACTAGACTACGTAAATTCCCTTGATAGTGTGACTAATTATTTTTATTTAAATTATTTTATTAAGATTATTTGGGAAATTATGTATTATCAAATGGATATACTTATTATAGGAAAATTATTCCGTGATTACGTGATAAATGTTATTTTGGAATATGTTCGCTCTATTGGGAACACTATATGCCTATAGAAAATAGAATAATATGAGATTTAATTTGAGGAGTAATGTTTCATATTTTTCTATGTTTTCATTTTCTATTTATAGATATTTCGGTTATTTGTGGAAATGATTAATCTATCATAGAGAATATGTGATTAGGTTAATTACTTTTAAGTATGTGACTTTAAGAGTAGTTGATGTTATTTGGAGATATAATTTAACGTGGAAGACTACGTAATAAAATTCTTATGAGTTTTGTGTTTCAATCATAGTTAGGATTATATTGAATTATTTTAAGGACAATTGTTCATTTAAGGGTATTTATTGAACTTTTGGTATTGTTTGTTTATATTTTGGAGATTAAGAGTAGTATTTCATTCTATAAAGGATTTTCCTTTTGGGGATCATCTTATCATGTACTATCCATTTTGGAATTGGTTAATCTTTAATGAAAAGGGAAATGTATAGTTCATCCTTTGTGGATTATGTGATTCTCTATATGTTGATTATAGAACATTCGGTGTAACCAAGTCATCTGGAATACTCATCGTTTGGAAAAAAGATGAGTTTCTGATTGAAATTTATTAATGGATGAAACACTACATGTAATGTAAGTATATCTGCTTATACTATTAGTCATTCTCATAAATAAATTCTGTATAGTTATTAAAAAGAACATAAATTAAAAATGGTGTTCGTTTACTTTTCTTACTGGGTAATCAAAGACCTTTTAACTGACCGCATGTTTATGACTTTCAGATCGTTAATTTTCTCCTAATAATATTCTTGATCACTCTCCATCAGAACGTGATGATTACTTTTCTCTTCAATATCCATGTTTTCCTACATGGAAACCTAGTTTGTGTTATTTTCGTTAACCTTCACACTTACTTTTATTTATTTTAAAATAGAGGCCTCATAAATCCATTTTCGATGTGGGAATTCAACTAAGATATTATGAAATGTCAAAACCCATGTTTTCAATCCCAATCTTAAATTGTGAGGATGAAATTTATTGAAGGATGTTATAATGTAACACACCAATGTTTCATATTATGTTATCTCTCTAAAGTATTTCATTAGCTTCCGCCTCACACAACACTGAGTTTAAGCGCACAACGACTTACAAAACAAGTTGTTCAAAAGTAGTTATGAATGGTATAATCTGAAATTTGAATTTTAGATATTCCATATTATTTTAAAATCCATATTGTGTGTTTCTAAGACATAATATAAGAACAAATTAAATTTTTTCAGATAAAGGAAGTATTTTTTTAAATGATATTTTACCGCCTTTTAATGGAGAACCCTTTTTAAATCCAATATTTGAAACTTTTATATATTTCATTTGACAAAATAAAAAATATTATTTAGAATCATGACATAAAAATTTTAGTTTCGATAAATTTTTGATGTTTTTCTGATAACTTTCATATTTGGGTGAATAGTGAAAATTACTAAATTTTAATTGAAAACAACTTTTTTAATCGAAATAATTTATACTGTTCAATTATAAATTTTAATGGTTTGGAAGTATAATTATATTATATTTTTACCATTTAATCCTATTTTAGTCATTTTAATTAATTTTACATTGTAATTATACATAAACAAGTGTCAATCATTTGATAGTTATTGTTTCTTAAAAACACGCTATTTGTTTTGGCAACAAGAATTAATTTTAAAATATTTAATGCAACATAAATGTATTTTATTTGGTAAAAAAGACAAAATTTTTTAATTTAGAATATCAAATATAGATTAGGCTTAATTTTTAGTATTTTTTGAAAGACTTTAATTTTTGATGAATAGTGAAACCACTTAGTGATAGTTAAAAAACTGACTTTTTCGTTTAAATGAAATTTTACCACTTCTGTGAATTGAATTTAAAAAATCCTACATACATGGTTGTTATTAAAATGTAAATTTTGATTCAATAAGATGAATATAATTTTTCTGAATAGTAACTTTTAACTTTTATTTACCGCAGTTAAAGGTAAATAAGGTAATTCACGGTAAAAAGAATATTATAATAATAAAAAATTACAATAACACTTGTCATAATCTTATTTTATGAGGAATGGCAGACCATTTTCAACCTTGGGTTGATTTTGGGACCTTATGGATCCCCTTAATAATTATAATGACACTTTATTTTAATTAACTTAAAGTATAGATATATATGACCTTAACAAATATCTTTTTGTATATCAATTTTTACATGAGGATATATAAGTTATATTTTTTACTATAAATATTCATTGTAAATATAAAGAGGTTTCCTACATTATGGTATTTTTTAATAAGTTTTACACATCAAATAAATTAAATTATTTATGACACAATAATGATGCAGTATTTACCTCATTAATAAATGATTTAAATTAATAAGATTATTAATAATAAAAAATATCCAAAACCAGCCCAATTTATGTTGGATGATTTTATTTCGAATAGGAATCATCTTATCTTCATCTTTAATGAGTTTTGGGCCTTTTGAAACCGAAGATAGGTTTATAATAGAATATCATTTTCAAACATTCCTAAAGAGCCCCTCCTTTCTCTTATAAAAGGACGCCACTTCTAACTCATTACTAACACCTCTCAATCCCCTTGTCTCATCCATTACCTACAAAAATAATATCTCAAGATCCATATCTTACACCTAGAACACTTACCTTAGTAAGAAGTCACATCAAGAAGTCCTTTTGGTTCAAACCAAAAGGAGTTACCCAAATTAAAGGTAATGGTTTCTCTTACCATCGTTTCTTTTATTTCACTTCTCCAACCCCTAAACTCTTTCTATTCCTTTATTTGATTACAATACCAGTATCCTAAATATTCTATTATGTTTTTATGATAAGTATTAGAACTATACTTATATACACCTCTATCTAATGGGAAAAAAACATAATGTTTCTGTGTTTTGACAACTAATGCATAATGAAACAATGATTGTTCAATTATCTCCTACTGCCTCTAATGGTGGACATTAAGATGGAAAATTATTTATATGTGATATATATTATGTTTATTGTTTCTTTATTCTTCTTTATTTTCCATTTATAGCATAACTTTATGGCTTCCATTATGGTTAAATGTGATAATTTCATTTGGGGAAGTACCGACTACCGCCCCCTTAATGTGATATTTCTTGTTAATGCCTTATGTGGGATGTATAAAGGATGGCGTTAATTATATGATATATGATATTATATTTGAAATATAATATACCTATTTATCATTATGTTTTAATTCTATTAAAATAGAAAATATAAATGAAAGTAGCGTTCATGCGAACTTACGGTTTACCGTCTCCATTAACGGTGCATTTCATTTCTTATCTCCAAATGTTATGTACTGTTAAAAATAAAAATATATATATACTAGATAATATATATATATATTATATATAATCATGTATATAATTCTGGAGATAATGGACTTTTTTCCATAAGGAAAAATTGTAATTATAGAAGGATCATTTTTTACTCATGTTCCGAACATCGATAAAATATCCAATACGAAGTCAAATGATTATGTAATTGTTATAGTAAGGTAATAAGTGATATAAAAGGAATAATAAACTTGAAAATTTTCTTATTTAAGTATAAATTAACATATTTTTATTATTTATTAAGAACAAGGAACATACAAGGCAAGTCGGACATGACGTAAGGGGTTTCTTATCTCACTTTTAATTCTATGAGATTTCCATTGTACGCCAATTATTTATTGAATGTGGTGTATTGTCTCTACCATTTGATATATATTATCAGTATTATATTTATATTCATAGTATTCTATTATTCATTTGGTGGTTATTAACTTTTTTCATACGACTCGATTGATTACAATGAGGTAAGACGTTTTTATCTCACTTTTTATTCCCGTGAGATTCATGCTATAATGGCCACTATTTCCATTGTGTGGTGTATTTACTACCAATTATTGTATTCTTGGTGTAATATAATATAATTTTTGGTATTTATATTTTCATTTTATGCTCATTCTTTCATGGGTTGTATGTTTCATAAGTTACCAAATCAGTAATGGAATTTCAAATTTCAATTTCCACATTAGGCTTCACGCATACTTCATTGATTATTTTACTCCAATATTATGTGTGGAATAACTATTAATTATTTATCTATTAATTTACACTCCCCTTTGTGTGGAAATTATTTTGATTCAAAAAATAACTCCACTTATAAATTCTCCATCCATTGATATGAACTTGTTAAGGGTAATCTTAACTCAATTTCCATTCATTAAGTTAAACATCGAAGTCATTGGTTTTGGTTTTACAAGAATATGTGTGAATGACTGTTCATTTATTTAAACTGAATGGCCAATTATATTGACTTTATATATATCTTTAACTAATAATTATTTCATTTATTTATCCTTAATCTAAGGATAGAGTCTTTAAAACAGATTTCGTCTCAATTTATATTCCATTGAGACCTCTTTGTCGTAATGAAACAATTCATTTTTATATGGTGTGTCAATTGTCCATTGACATATTATATGATGAATAAATTTATTCTACTAATATTATAATGTTTTGATTAACATTATTCCCCAATTACTTGTATTCAAGCATCTCTCATTTGGATAGGAACTCTTTAACTAAAATATCATTTTAAATGTTTTAAAAATTTATTCTTCTAAATATTTTTCATTAATGTACATTAATGAAAAATGGTTTTATGTATTTATTTATATAGAAATGAATTTTTTGAAATGAAAATTCATTTCCAATATTTCAAAGTGGTATGGGACACTTTCATTCAAAAATATCTTTAAAATGACTTATTTGATAAATAGTGCGACTTTTAAATGTTTTCAAGACAAAATGGGATATTTATCCTTAATAGTTTTACTCACTAATTTCATTGATGTCAATGTCCATCATTGTATTGTATTCCATATTGATTTTGATTGATTATAATACAGTCTTCCATATTATATTGAAAGAGTTATGTTGGATTGTGGATGTGCTATTTTTATGTCATTCATAGTTTGTGGTTAAAGTATTGAAATTTCGTATGATAGTTTTAATATGAATGATTAGAGTATGTTTCACCCATTTCATATGAGTAATGAATTTGAAATAGTATCTTATGGGTTAAGCCTTCTACAGCTCCTTGATGCATTAGTAGGTCTCATGATACAAACTAGTGTCTTGGCACTAGTCGTTGATAAAATTCTATTTATAGTCTTGGCACAAGGCCTTGACTATGTGGTTATGATGTCCGGCATTATGAGTTCCATAATTATGAGATTATCTATTGATATTTCATGTGGTTATTCGAATAGTATAATACCCATGACTATGTTTTATTATGTCATTATATACTCATCTCATATTCCTTCCATAAAGAGTTTTATGCTTATTATTTGAAAAGGCTTGTGTTTTGAATTATTCACCATGCCTAATGTTTATGTTATCTTCCGATGTATTTCATACTCTTAATGAGTGTTTGAGATAACCACTTTTTATGTTTAATTTTCCCAGGATATGAATAAGTTAGTTATGAGTTATTTGTTGGCATAATCTAGGAAGCTAGGATGTTTCTAATGGAATAAATTAGTGTAGTTTTTCTTTTTAAGTTGTAATGTAGAACTTATGTATGTATCGTGATTCCAATACTACTAAAATGATCAGTCCTTGAGGAATTGATTACTTGTAATCATGCCAATGTATTAAAATAATTCACTGGATCCTATATCCTGGGATCGGGGCGTTACACTATATTCTTAAAAAGGCTTGTATATAAATCTTTTTAGGGTGAAAAGTTTTTTTCCTGAAAATAATTTAACTAGTAACCTTGTTTTCAAGGTAACCTTCATGATTATTATTATTATTTTATTTTTTCTTAGAATATGTTTTATGAAAATATTTGGGAATTAAATTTTATTTTTTGAGTAATAAAATGATTACTTATGAACAATATTAATTATACAGAAGGAAAATATTCTATGGGGCATCATAAATTTCAAAAAGGACTAATTGGATTTTCTATATTTTTAACCCTTACCATGATTTTCTTACTCATCACATGTATTCAAATATATATTACAGGGCCTAAGGAGGAGTACGAACTAGTTGATGGTCAATCTTTCCACTATGTGGATTCAACTTATATGAACTGCAATTTTTTTGAATAAAATGGGAGATTAAATTTTAAAACGGTTCTTTTCCTAGAAAAGTGGATATCAGTTGGATGTGTTTGATTTTTTAGGTATTTCATATATATGATTTTAAGATTTTTCTGTAAAAATATGAACCCAAAATTTCAGGGGAATCTAATAAAATTAAATCCTTTCTATTAAACTCATAATTATGCATATAAGAAGGTATATGTAATTATATTGTTACAATGAACGCTTCTTGTTGTATTTTATTATTGAAAATAGCTGATATAATATATTGGTGAGCTTGTATATTTTAAATGATCTATATTTTTTGGAGTTTTTTTCGATAATTTTGATCATGATATTCTATAGTGTGGGAGTGGGATACTAATGGTAAATTATAATCGGGGGCTTATAGTATAGAAGATGGATTTTTTTCTAATCAATTATGACTGAGGGATTTAGGTGATGACGATGGGGTTTTATAGATCCTTCATAATCAAGGGATTTTTATTATGGAAGACCTAGATATCTTATTACGTTTTTTAAGTTATGTGATTCCTATGATAATATGATAGGTTCCCTTGAAATATTGTTTTTGATCCTCCATACATTTTGGGTTAAAAGTGTTGTTTTCGTAATAATACCCTTTTGAAGTTTCAGGGTCATAATCCTTACTCCATAAAATGTTGTTTTTAAAAATAAATTTCATTTTATTTTTTGAGTTATTATATTTGTTAGATGTTTTTTAAAATCTGATAAACTTGATTTCATGTGATATTATATTCTATTACTCTATGTTTTTTGGTTTATAGAATTTTCATATTTCGTAACTTATTAAACATGGGGTTTTTAGGAAAATTGTTGTTAGTTTATAAACTACAATTCACCCCAACTTGTTTTTTTCTACCCATTTTATCTAGGAAAATATTATAGATGAATATTTGGAGGGTTTCATATGGATCATTCATATTGTAGTTTTCAATGATGAACAAACCAGTTCAAAAAAATGAATATTATTAATGATAAAACATTGTTGATGACATAGTTAATTTGATGAGGTAAAAATAAAACTAATATTGAATGAAGATTATACTATGTTATTTCAAGAGATTTAAATACATATTTTATGGATCTAAAATAACACTGAATGTGTGGATATCACATCATTAATATCAAAATGCATTGGAATATCATTAACCATATATAATTATTATCAATTTTTTAATATAAAGAAGGATGATATTGATTTTATCGAATAATTGAATTCCAAAAAACATATAATCTTAGATGAATAATCTCATGATCATAACTGAAGTAGGGTTTCCATATTTAATATATGGAATAATATTTCATCCTGATTTTTTTAAATATAAAAATATTTAATGAGAGATCATCATGAACACATGAAGATAAAAATATATCGAGGCACATATAATTGAAAAAATATACTGTGAAAGAGATTATATTTTTCATCTCGCACTAGAAGGTCATATGTGAATAAGAATGTTTTTATGAGATGTCTCGCTTAATGTTATGTGATGTTATTTAAGAAGAATTTGTTAAATAAAATAATTACACCACCATTAGTATGAAAAAAATTTCTATGGAGGTGGAAGACATTAGTTGTTGGAATAGATTTTTGTTCCCTGTTTTTTTGGAAGTAGTGAGATTTATTTTGTTGAAGATTCTAAACTAGAAGGATAAGTACAGCTTCTCTAAAATTACATCCAAAGTAGTGAGCTTAGTTATTTTTTTCCATATGAATATTTCTTTACATTATTATTGTGTTATTTCATATGGGTGAACATAGTAAAAAAATATATGTGTTTCTCTTTTAATTATTTTTCTATATCATATCTATTATGAGAGGGAGTGAAGGGTCCCTACTAAAAGTGGGGAATGATCCTTTGAAAGAGAAAATTTGAAATGAAAATATCCCGATCCCCCCACCCCTCACTAAAGGTATTAAACTTATTTAGGACCAAAACCACTATTCAATTATGATACATCATAATAAATAATACAAATATAGATTACACATTTTCAAATTCTTAACATATTCATCACTTATATCTTTTGACGATATATGACATAAAAAATTTATACTACTATTATATAATAATACTATTGATATAGTTTATTTATTTATTTATTTTATATTATAAAATTCACTCGTCATTTAATAATTTATAGAAACTAGTAATATTTTAAAAATACGAGTAAAATATTGATTTATATACATTGTATATATTTTATATAATTTTAAAAATTTATTAATGACATTGATTATAATGATTATATTATTCACAATATACCAATTATTTGTAGAATATATGTAATGCCCTGACCCCAGTTACCCAGAGTCGGTGCATTATTATGTAACATAGGCATGATCACAAATGATCAAGTCTCGAAATACTGATTTAGTTTAGTAGCCTTTAAATCACTGGATACATTCATAAAGTTTACATTACATCATAAAGTGAAAGAAACATCATAAAGTAAAAAACTACAACAACATCTTGTCTCCATATCCCCTCATAACATCCCTACAGGTCATTCATAATATACTTCTTCACATCCTGGGAAAAATTAAAACATTTCAAGGGGTGAGCTGAGATGCTCAGTAAATATAACAATAAAGTAGAAACATTAATAAATAAACATAAACATTTAAGGGAATGTATAACTCAAAAATCCTTTTAAACTTGAACTTCAGCATAATATGGCAAAGATAAAATGAAATAATTTCATTTACTTATTCACATGGATATTATACTAGTCGAATAATCACACGAAATATCAATAACAGCTTTCATAATAATGGAATGCATAATGCCATACTATCATAACCACATAGTCAAGGCCTTATTCCAAGACTACAAATAATATTTTTTCAAAGCCTTGTTCCAATACACTAGTTTGTCTCATGAGACCTACCGATGCATTGAGAAGCTATAGCAGGATCCACCTGTCAGTTACTAAGTCCAATGCATTCCTCATATGAAAAGGATTAAACATAACATAAACATTTGTATTAAAACTAGTATAAAAATTTTCAGTACTTTATCCATACACCATGAATGGTATAAAAATAACACATCCACAGTGAAACATATCACAAAACATTCAATACAATAAAGAAGTCTTTTAGCATAATAAATCAAAATCAAATAAAATTAAAATCCATCAAAGGACGTTTACATAGATAAAATCAAAACATTTTTAGATAAATATTTCTTTCTATTTTGAAATGTTTTAAGAGCCACATAATTATAAACAAAACAATTATTTTGAAAATATTTTTATAAGCTTGTAAGGGAATCTTAGATGATATTATAACAGCGTAATATAGTCGCACCCATCGTGTAAGTTAAAAAAACTATCTTACCTTAAATTTGTCGAAAAGGTCAAAAAGTATATTGTTAGGAAAACGATGGAAAGATTCCTTTCAAAAAGGTATAAGGGTATAAATGACTTTAACCCATTTTATATTATATAGTAAAAATGTTTTGAAGGACATTATTAAGAAACATGGATGTGGATGATAAAGAGGTCCCAGTAGATAATTACATATAAAAAACCACAGATAATGGAGAGACTGTGAAATTAACCCTTACCTTGTACATTTCCTTGGTCGATGGTAGGTTAACCTCTTGTATAATGGTGAAATAATTGTTATTAAATTATACAATAACCAAATACATTAATATGATATCATATATGATCTTTTAATATTGCTTTATTAATACAATTTTAGTATTATTGTCGTCTTGAGTGTTAACTTACTCGTTTTCCTTTATATGATTTGTTACGTAAGTAATGTTTGTTATGGATAGGATGTATCTTATTCATATTCAGAATGATATTATGTCCTTAAAAATATATTTAATCATAAAACAAGAATTATACTTGAGTGGATACGTTGGGGAATGAATCTCATCATGTTCGTGGAGACGGTAGTCCGTACGTACGCACGAGTGAGAATATCATTCTTTTGATATTAATACAATATATAATTATATGGTATATAATATATACATAATAATCACCATGTTATATTTTTTATTTACATTAATTACACATCATTATCATACCCATCCAAATAATATTTTTTTGAATAACAATTACACCACAACGTGGAGACGTTAAGCTGTACGTACGCACGTATGGTGACATGTCATTCAAAGGATGGATAGAATACTGAATATGGTTGTAACATATTTATAATAACATCACAATATATATAATATACCTAAGTTATTATTTTAGAATTTAAATAACAAAGAAAGAAGATTTTGAAGAAGAAAGGAACTTGAAAGAGGGTGCTGAGATTATTACATCTTCTTCGGGTGTTTCTTTTTGAGTTGATCAAAAGGGATCTTTAGGTTGTCTTTATTATCAAACTAAGGCCTCTAGGATGAAGTGAGGGAAGTTGAGAGAGTATTTGGGCAGGTTTTGGCTTAGCTTAATGGATTTGAAAGTGTGAAGAATTGGATAGAAGTTGTGTCCTTTTATATGGGGGAGGAGGGTCTCATTAGGAAAAACTTAAAGTATTAATTTATAATAAATTCATATTCGGTTTCTAGTGGCTCAAAAGTGTATTATTCAAATTATAATGTGTGGATGGGTCGAAATCCTTTCATCCAATAGATTTTAGACAGTTTTGGGTCACTATATTAACCTTATCATATATATTTAACTCTTAGTTAAATAGTTTGACATTTACCATGTCACATTGTATTTTATATTATATAGTTAATAAACACAGTACATACATCCATGAAAACCCCAAGTGGTTTATTAATGATACAAATATCATCATATAAGTCTTTTTTCCAATCCTTATATTTTATGGAATAGAATATAAATTAATAATATAATATTTGTTTTTACAACTCTTTTATGTCAATTTTGACAGTATATGGAAATTGATTTTTTTGAAAATCATAACTGCAAGATTACTTACAAAAATTTTAATTAAATTAATCCTAACATGTCATATTAAAAGATAAATTTAGTGAAATTCATAAAAAGTCTCACATTACATTTATTTGGATATTTATAATATCAATTATCTTAATATGTCATTAATTAGGTAATTACTGCATCCTCTTTGTGTCATAAATAAATTACATTATTTAATGTCTAATAAATATAAATAAACTATAACAATGTAGGAAATATATTTAGCTTTCTAATTCATATTTATTGTCAAATTTATCTTATGTATAACCCTATATGAAAAATGTTTTAGTTATTAAACATTGAGTTTAACTCTTTTAACTCTTCTTTGAATTAAATAATATTTAATGCCCTAATCTAATCTATGTTGACCTAAGTTGTTCATATTATATTCATGATGTTGTTTTT
This sequence comes from Viscum album, assembly GCA_963277665.1. Taxonomy (NCBI): domain Eukaryota; kingdom Viridiplantae; phylum Streptophyta; class Magnoliopsida; order Santalales; family Viscaceae; genus Viscum; species Viscum album. Next base: position 444,831 of record CAUJRU010000026.1, on the reverse strand, counting down.
AGACAAACTATACTAATCCAATAGAAATAGGACATGTGTTAGGGTGATAATAATATCATTTTTGCCCTTAATTACCCTATTTACTTTTAACCGTGTTAAATAAAAGTAAAATGTTACTATTCACCAGAAATTATTTTCATCTCAATGAACCATATTTTACTTACTAATATCAATCGTGTCTCTCATATTTTTGAAATTCAATTCACATAAGTGGTAAAATTATGTTTTATGCAAATTTGCAAACTCTCTTAGGAGGTGGGTAAATGACGGTAAAAAGTTCAATAAAATTTTATATATCTAAAATTAATATAAAATGACTCCAACGAATTACATTGAACTTATATATGTATTATGAATCTATTTTAACCTAAAACAAATTTAAATAAAATAAATAGTTATTTAAATAAAATGTTGGTTTTAACCAATAACTTAGTGTTTTTCACTATTAATCCAAAATTGATGGTTTTCAGAAAAATACCAAAAATTCATCCTCAGCTAATTTTGATATTCCTAATCCAAAAATGAAGTCCATTTTGAAAAATAAAATTTATAAAATTTCAAAAATTGGGTATTACTATTCATAATATCTAGTTTTATTAGTTGTGTTGTGTTAGAACTCACAGTTGCGTACAACACACGCTACTGTATTATTCAAAGGGAAACGTACCATGGATGCTTGGGGTGTTGCATTCTCCACACCTTCAAATAATTTCATCCTCAAAATTTTTAGAGTATTACTGCGTAAAAAGACTTGGGTGGTTTTTCATCATAAGTTCCTCATGATCCCACATTTCCTCCTCCATCTTATTGTTTCTCCATATAACTTTTACCAGACGAGTTGTCTGGTTTCTCAGCACTAGTTCTCTTGTATCAAGAATCCTGATGGGCTCTTCACAAAAAGAGAGATTGGTTTTGAGTTCTAATTCCTCATAGGTGAGTACATGTGTTGGGTCAGGTATGTATTTTCTCAACAGTGATACGTGGAACACATCATGAACTTTGGGGAGACATGCCGGCATTGCCAAACGGTAAGCTATATCCCCAATTCGTTCTAGGATTTTGAAAGGTCCAATGTATCTGGGACTCAATTTACCTTTCTTACCAAAATTTATAACTCCCTTCCATGGAGATACCTTCAGAAAAACATGATCACCAACTTGAAATTCCAAATCCTTCCTTTGGTTATCGGCATAACTCTTCTTCCTACTTTGAGCTTCTTTGATTTGGGTCTGGAATACCTTCACCTTTTCCTTCATTTCTTCCACATGTTCTGGGCCTACAAGTTTTCTCTCCCAAACATCATCCCAACAGGTTGGTGTGCGACAACGCTTTCCGTATAATGCTTCATATGGTTCCAACTGTATACTTGAATGGAACATGTTGTTACAGGAAAATTCTACCAATTGTAAATATTGATCCCACATACCATAAAAGTCATGTGAGTAGGATATCAACATGTCTTCTAATGTTTGAATAGTTCTTTCTGACTATCCATCTGTTTGAGGGTGGTAAGCTGTACACAAAAAAAGTTTAGTATCTAGTGCTTTATGAAAACTTTTCTATAATCTTGATGTGAAACGTGGATCACGATCAGAAACAATCGATAGGTGTACTCTATGAATTCTCAAAACTTCATTAATATATATTCTTGCTATACGTTCAAGTGGTAGATCTTCTATTATAGCAAGAAAATTTGCTGACTTGGTAAGATGATAAACGATAACCCATATTGCATCGTTCCTTCTAGAAGTCTTTGGTAGTCTCATGACAATTTCCATTGTAATATTATCCCATTTCCACTCAGGTATGGGAAGTGGTTGCATGACTCCTCAAGGATATTTCCTTCCAGCTTTCACTTGTTGACAAGCCATACATCTTGACACAAAATCATCAATCTCCCTTTTCATGTTGTCCCACCAAAAATGTTCCTTCAAATCCCTATACATCTTGGTACTTCCAGGGTGTATAGGGAAATTGGAACTATGAGCATCATCCAACAATTCCCTTTTTAGATCAGGTACATCGGGAATAAAAAGTCTCTTCCCAAATTTCAAAATTCCATCTTCATACACAAAGTCACTCAATCTCCCATCATTCACAGATTTAATCTTCTTTTGAAACTCTTCATCATCAGCTTTAGAACTTTTTATCCTTTCTAATAAAGATGGTTTGGAAACCATTTGAAAAATTATTGATGATCCACCTTCCATTGTTATTCCCATATCCATCTTTATTAGATCCATGAGAATAGAATCCATTTCAACTCTCATCTTGTTCAAAACTCCATGATCCTTTCTGATCAGACCATATGAAACCTTATTTTCTTTCCCCGGGTGGTAGTGTATATTGAAATAATAATCCTTGAGTATTTCAAGACATCTCCTTTGCCTCATGTTGAGTTATTTCCATGAGAAAATATACTTCAAACTCTTATGATCGGTATATATCTCACATTTTTCACCATAGAGATACTGTCTCCAAATCATCAAAGAAAATATTAAACCTTATAACTCAAGATAATGAGTGGCATACTTTTTATCATGAATTTTTAGCTGTCGTGATGAATAGGCAATAACCATATAATTCTGTATAAGGACACAACCCAGTCCTTTCATTGAGGAATCACTATAAATAACAGACCCATCACTCCCCGATTGTAGAGTCAATATTGGAGCTTTGACAAATCTTCTCTTCAATTCTTCAAAACATTTTTCACAATAATTTGTCCAAACAAATTTTAACCCTTTACGTGTGAGCTTCGTTAATGGTTTATCCAATCGGGAAAAATTCAGGACGAAACATAGATAATAACCTGCTAAGAAAATAAATCCATGTACCTCAGTTATACTCTTCGGTGCTGGGCATTCTTGGATCACTCCAATCTTAGAAGGATCAATGGAGATTCAATCCTTATAGAAAATATGGCCAAGAAAAGAAATATCCTGAACCCAGAATTCACACTTGCTAAACATCCCATATAATTCATGTCTTCTAAGAGTCTTTAGGATAATGTGTAGGTGATTTTCATGATCTTCATAACTTTTTTAATATACCATGATATCATCAATAAATTCCAATACGAAGTCATCAAGATATTCCTTGAAAACCCTATTCATTAGATCCATGAAGACAGATGGTGCATTAGTCAATCCAAAAGGCATTACTGTAAAATCGTAATGCTCGTACCTAGTTTGAAATTCCATCTTCAGAATGTCTTCCATCTTCACACACAACTCATTACATCCATATCAAAGGTCAATCTTTGAAATGTATTGAGATCCATGCAGATTGTCGAATATATCATCAATGCAAGGTAGGGGATACTTGTTCTTTAATTTTATATCATTGATCTACCTGTAGTCAATGCATAACCTCATAGTTCAATCTTTCTTCTTAACAAAAAGAATAGGGGCTCCCCATGGAGAAACACTAGGGTGAATAAATCCCTTATTAATCAATTCCTCTAGTTGTTTCTTAAGTTCCACTTGTTCCATAGTGGCAATTCTATATGGGGTCTTCGATATGGGCCTTGAACCAGGAATTAGGTCAATAGAAAACTCAATTTCTCATTCTGGATGATGTCTAGGTAAATCTTCAAGAAACACATCAACATATTCTTTCACATTAGGTACATCCTCTATTTGGACATTATTTTCCTCTCCCACAGTTATTTCATTCTCTTCCTCCCCAATAATTGAATTTAGTTGTACTACTCGGGGTGGATCTAGATAAGAATTAGGTGGTGAAGTTTCTGCTCTAAAGATGAGGCGTTCTTTATCATCATCATCAAAAACTGTAACCTCCTTATTCTTATAATAAATCTTCGCATCATGGTCTGAAATTCAATTCATACCAAGAATTATATCAAATTCCATCATAGGTATGATGATGTGATCACCAGATAAAGAACATTTATTTTCCTTAATGGGGTCTGATTGAAAAAACTTTGTTGTAATGATACTTCTCTCAGGGGTTTTGACTATCAACTCCCTTGTTAAATCAAATTGGAAATATCTAATTTTCTTATAAAACTAGGATGAAATGAAACAATTCGATGATTTATAATCAAATAAAGCATTTGTTAAACATGATGAAACCATTAAATTACCTGCCACCACGTCTTTAGGAGATTCAAGCTCAGCAGTAGTGATAGCATAAGCCTGGCCTTGATCCCTTGGCCTCTTCTAATGTAAGTTCCTCGGACGCTTAGGGAATTCATTTGCATAATTCCCCCATTCTTTACAATTGTACCATTCAACATCGACAACCTCTTTCTTCCCCTTGTAATCATGAGCTTGGTGGCCTTTTTCACCACAATTGTAATAGACTCATATTCCCTTCAGACAAGTACCAGGGTGTATCTTCCCACATATACTGGAGGATGGATATTCATCTTTTCCCATCATCACCTTATTTCCACTTCCAGAGTTATCAGTAGATCTCTTCTGCTATTGCTTTGCTTTAAAGTCATAATACTTAAAAAATTCATTTTCCGTCTTGATAGCACACGAGACAATATCCTCGTATGACGACAAGGATTGTGAGACCAATGCTCTACAGAGAAATGATTTTAACCCATCAATGAAACGAAATATCTTACTTCTTGGGGTACATATACAATCAGCAGCATGCCTTGCTAACCTTCAAAATTCACCTTCATACTTTGTGACATTTTCATCCTCCTTCTGTCTCAAACTAAGAAATTGCCTTTCCATATCTGCTCGATGGTCATGTGGAAGGTATTTTTAAATGAAAATTTCCTTAAAATCCCTCCATTCCATAATTGATACTTCTTCATCTTGATTTGTGTTTTGAATCAGCGACCACCATTGATCAGCATCTCTAGTAAGGCTGTAAACTTCCATAACAACTTTTTCCCTTTCACTACTCCCCAAAGCATGGAATATTTTCTCTAAGGATTGTATCCATTGCTCATCTACTAATGGATTTGTACTCCCATTGAATGTCAGTGGTTGTTTCCTCACGAAGCGATATATCATTGATCCTCCACGTTGCGGATCAGGGTGCTCCATACGAGTAATGTTATTATTCATAACGTTAGTGAGTTGTCCCAGTATGGTGATAAGCTGATCAGCACCAGTTGTATCACCATCTCCACTATAATTATCTTTAGTAGGAGTGTAATCCATACATGGAGTGCGTTCATCGATACAGTTTCTATTTCTTCCACTATGATCCATTTCTAAACAATGTCATTAACTATATTAGTTTTGAATAAAAATACATAATTCCAAACTTGCAAAATACTTATCAAAAATTGAACAGTTTATGGATATAACCCATAATCATAAAAAGGTTTTCTTTAAGGAGGTATATACTCATAAATCCTTCGTAATGGTTTGTAATGAAATCATGAATTATCATAATCATATCTCCCGAGAGTGTCTTAACCAAGAGTGTAGCAAGGCCTGTTGTCATGTACCGGGATACCCCGGGTCAAGCTTGAAACTCCTTGACGGAGTTTTCACCCTTAGGTACATATGTGCCAGAGCTGCCTCTACCTATTCGTATCCAGACAGGGATGATTTGCTTAGAAAATACACAAAATCTCTACTTTACCAAAATTATAGGATGTTCTTCTAAACTAATCCTCAAAGACTATCTTAGAGATATGTGTTCTAATCAGAGTTTACCTAAATCTATCTTCCATATTTAGTAATAAATTGCCTCTGATACCAACTGTAACGCCCCAACCCCAGTTACCTAGAATCAGTGCATTATTACGTAACATAGGCATGATCACAAATGATCAAGCCTCAAAAGACTGATTTAGTTTATTAGCATTGAAATCACTAGATACATTTATAAAGTTTACATTACATCATAATGTTAAAAAAACATCATAAAGTGAAAAAATATGACAACATATTGTCCCCATATCCCCTCATACTATCCCAGCAGGTCATTCCTAGTGTACTTCTTCACATCCTAGGAAAAATTAAAACATTGAAAGGGCCAAACTCAGATGCTCAGTAAGGATAACAATAAAGCAGAAACATTCATGAATAAACATAAACATTTAAAGAAATGTATAACTAAAACAAAATCCTTTTAAACTTGAACATCAGCATAATATGGAAAAGTTAAAATGAAATAATTCCATTTAATTATTCAAATGCATATTCTACCAGTCGAATAATCACATGAAATATCAATAACCACTTTCATAATAATGGAATGTATAATTCCAGAATATCATAACCACATAGTCAAGGCCTTGTGCCAAGACTACAAATAAGATTTTTTCAAGGCCTTGTTCCAAGACACTAGTTTGTCTCATGAAACCTACTGATGCATCAAGGAGCTATAGTAGGCTCCACCCATCACTTACTAAGTCCAATGCATTCCTCATATGAAAAGGATAAATCATAACATAAACATTCATATTAAAACTAGCATACAAATTGTTAATAATTTATCCATAAACCATTAATGGTGTAAAAATAACACATCCACGGTCAAACATATCACAAAACATTCAATACAATATGGAATTTTTGTATCATAATAAATAAACATCAAATTAACTTAAAATCCATCAAAGGATGTTGACATAGATGAAATCAAAACCTTTTTAGAGAAATATCTCTGTCTATTTTGAAATCATTTAAGAGCCACATAATTATAAAGAAATTCTTAATTTTGAAAATATTATTATAATCTTGTAAGGTAAGCTTCTATGATATTATGATGGTGTAATATAGCCAAACCTGTCGTATAAGTTAAATAAACATTCATACCATAAATTTTTCGAAAAGGTCAAAAAGTACCTTGTTTGGAAAATGATGGAAAAAATAAATTCTAAAATGTATAAGGGTATAAATGACTTTAACCATTTTCTATGAAATAGTAAAAAAAATTGAAGGACATTTTTATGAAACATGGATGTGGATGATAAAGAGGTCCCAGTAGATAATTAATTATAAACAACCTCAGATAATGAAAAGATTGGGAAATTAATCCTTACCTTGTACTTTTACTTGGTCGATGGTAGGTTGACCTCCTGTATAATGGTGAAATAATTGTTATTAAATTATACAAGAACCATATACATTAATATGATATCATATATGATCTTTTAATATTGCTTTGTTAATAATATTTTAGTATTATCGTCGTTTTGGGTGTTAACTTACTCGTTTTCCTTTATATGCTTTGTTACGTAAGTAATGTCTATTATGGATAGGATGTATCTTATTCATATTCAAAATTATATTAAGTCCTTAAACATTATATTTAATCATATAATGATAATTAAACATGAATTGATATGATGGGGAATGAATCTAATCGTGTTCGTGCAGATGGTAGTCCGTACGTACGCACGAGCAATAATGTCATTATTTTGATATTAAAATAATATATAATTGGATGGTATATCATATATACAGAATCATTACCATGTTATATTTATTATTTAAATGAATTACACATTATTATCATACCCATCCAAATAATAATATTTTGAATAACAATTACACCACGACGTGGAGACGGTAAGCCGTACGTACGCACGTTTGGTGACATGTCATTCAAAGGATGGAAAGAATACTGAATATGGTTGTACCATATTTATAATAACATCACATTATATAGAAGATACTGGAGTTATTATTTTAGAATGTAAATAAAAAATAAATAAGAAGTTGTAGGACAAAGGAACTTGAAAGAGGGTGGTGAGATTATTACCTCTTATTCGGGTGTTTCCTTTCGAGTTGATCAAAAGTGCTCCATAGGTTGGTTTTATGATAAAACTAAGACCACTAGGTTGAATTGAGGGATGTTTTAAGATTATTTGGGCAGGTTTTTTCTAATTCAAATGTATTTCAAGTTGTCAAAAAATGGTTAGAAGTGGTGTCCTTTTATAAGGGGGAGGTGGGGCTCTTTACGAAAAACATAAAATATTAATTTATAATAAATTCATATTCAGTTTATAATGGCTCCATAGAGTATTATTCAATGTATAAGGTGGGGATGGGTCTAAATCCTTCGATACAATAGATTTTAGACAGGTTTGGGTAACTATATTAGTCTTACCATTTATATTTAACTCTTTGTTAAATAGTTTGACATTTACCATGTCCCATTGTATTTCATATTATATTGTTAATAAACATACTATATATATCCAAGGGAACCCCAAGTGGTTCATTAATGATACACCTATCATTATATATGTCTTTTTTTCAAACCTTATATTTTTAGGAATGGAATATCAATTAATAATATAATATTCGTTTTAAAAACTCTTTTATGTCAATTTTGGCACTATTTGAAAATTAATTTTTGTGAATATTGTAACATCATGATTAATTAGAAAAAAGTTAATTAAATTAATCCTAACATGTCATATTAACCTATAAAATTAGTGAAATTCATAACAAGTCTCAAATGACATTTATTAGGATATTTATAATATCAATTATGTTAATTTTTCATTAATTATGTAATTAATGCATCATCTTTGTGTCATGAAGAAATTAAATTTTTTAATGTCTACAAAATAAATATAAACTATCACTATGTAGGAAATCTTTTTATATTTATAATTAATATTTATAGTCTAATTTATCTTAAGTATAACCCAATATTAAAAATGTTTTAGTTATTAAACTTTGATTTTAACTCTTTTAACTATTCTTTGAATTAAATTATAATAAATGCACAAATCTAAACCAAGTGGACCTAATAGGTTCATATTATATTCCTAAGGTTGTTTTTGGTCTAAATATATGTAGCCAATATAATTAGGACATGTTTTAGGGTAATAATAATATCATTTTTACCCTTAATTACCCTATTTAATTTTAACCGTGGTAAATACAATTAAAAAGTTACTATTCACTAAAAACTGATTTCATCTCATTGAACCACATTTTACTTACTGATATCAGCCGTGTCTCTTGGATTTTATAAATACAATTCAAAGAAGTGGTAAAATTATGTTTTATGCAAATTTGCATAATCTTCTTGGAGGTGGGTAAAAGAGGGTAAAAAGTTCAATAAAATTTTATATATCTAAAATTAATATAAAATGACTGCAACGAATTAAATTTAACTTAAATAGGTATTATGTATCTATTTCGACCGAAAAAAAATTTATATGAAATAAATAATTATTTAAATAAAATGTCGGTTTTACCCAATAACTCAGTGTTTTCACTATTCATCAAAAATTGAATGCTTTTAGAAAAATACCAAAAATTATCCCTAGGATAATTTCGATATTCTGAATCCAAAAATGAAGTCCATTTTGAAAAATAAAATTTATTAAATTTCAAAAAACGGTTATTACTATTCATAACGGCAAGTTTGATTAGTTGTGGTGTGTTAAAACCCGAAGTTGCATACAACACACGCTACTGTATTATTCAAATTGAAACAAACCGTGGAAGCTTGGGGTCTTACACTATATTTTTTACGATGTTGAAACTTTTCATTATCCATTATCAATGTAATGAATCTTGAATTCATATAACAAGCAGTCTGATTTGTCACTGCAATTCTATATGTATCTTAATAATCATTTTCACTATAAAAATATTTTCAATACCCTTCCCTAATAGAAGAAAATTATCACATAAATAGGAGAAATTTGACCCATTAATGACTCGTAATCTAGTCCAATATTTACTGATCACTTACATATACATCACCCTCACACAAATATCATTGTTTGGTCTATAAAAAACCCACAAAAATATTTATTTACTTCATCAAATCAATCATAAAATTTATATCTTATATAAACACAATCTTATTCTTTTACCCCATGTCATATCAAAATTATATAAATTGTGTTTTAACAAATAACCTATATTTCATTATATATTTTTAATTAATTAAATGGGTAACAATTTTTATTATTTACCCTTCTTATAGTCAACTAACGTAATAGTAAATATTAACTTATGTCAATATTAATATTAATTAATTTCTATTTGTTAATTAGAAAATATCATAACTTAATCGTCAAAATATTTTACCAATACCATTTGTGTAATCAATACTTAGCCTCTCATAATTTCTTTAATAATTAAAATAACATGTACTTCAAAATAGTGAACATTGAAAAACCTGATCATAAGTATAGATTTTTCTTTAATAATGAAATCCCTTCAACTCTAATTTATGATCTTTAAATGTTTTTTACATAGAAATTATAATTATTCATCATGATTATAAACATAAAATAATCTAAATAAGGAATTGGAGGTGAATGTTGGGGTTTTAAATCTTAAATCATTGTTTATTCATTGATGGAGTATTTTTGAAGTTTTAAGGTTTATATTATAAATTAATACCCTTTTTTTAAACTATAATTTGTATAGTCAAACATGTTTACATTTAATATGTACTTCCATCCATGGATGGATTTTTTTTGGGATTTAGATTTAGGTGTACCATGTTATATTTACTAAAATTTATTCTTTTATACTTATATATTTATATAACTATATTATTTATTTGAAATTGTTGGAAATAGGTTATATATGGATGAATTTTGGATTAAATTGTCTCATAATGCATCGCAGTATGCTATGTGGTCAGAATGTTTTTGGAAATTTATAATTGTAAATAGATTCTTGGATATAAGATCAAAATATTGATTCCCAAAATGTGTATTAAAATGATAATTGATAAGAGATATAATATTTTATCATTTTTTATTCAAATAATATCCTCCAAAATATGAGCGGTTTATTTTTAAGGTAAATAGAGCATCAAAAATTTATCATCAGTTATGTCCAACATCAAAATGAATAATCTAATGCCCCAATGGTGGATAAAGATATTCAGAAAATGATAAATGATTATTTTGGTATAATAGGGAATCATTATCTAGAATATAATACATCAATTGATCCATATATTTATTTTTATATGAGGGATGTTCCAAGTATTCTAAATATTATATTAAGATAAAAGGGGGGTGTTATTACAACACACGCAAGAAGAAAATAGTATATTCAGATAAATTTTAACACATGTAGTATCTATGTGGAATAAAAAATATTTGAATTTCTCTGGTATTGTGTTTATTTCATTTTCTATATGTTAAAGCTATGATTCGTCCTTATGTTTTTGGAATTAATAATGTTATTATCAATCATAGAATTGGTTATTTGAATATCCATGCATGTCCCAATGATTATATGATATTAAAGGGTTAATATTATGTTCAAGATGAAATAGAAATGATTTGTTACTTCAAAAAGTTTTTCAAAAAATAATTGTGCTACTATAAATCAATGGAATACCACAAGGAGATAGAAAAGTAAAACTGAAGTGAAGGATTTTCATTATGTTTCATTAAAACCATGATTTTACAGATTATTTATGTCATATAAAACCATTTAACATATTAAGTTTTAAGAATTATAAAATAATAATGATGAGTTCATGTGACATCCAAGAGAATAAAAATAATTTTAGACATTCAATTCATTATATAGTGATTTCTATTCATGACATAGAAATATGAATTTAGGATTAATAGATAAAGGTTAGGATTATACATTATAATTTACTAACCTTGATGTGTACGTAATAAGATTCCCTCATTATATGGATGATTATTCCTAGATAAAAATCCAATAGATAACATTGGTTTCTATATACATCCTCATAATAATGAATTGTAGGTGTGGTGGAAGGACGTAATAAAAAATATTATTTATTTAGCATGAAAATGTAAAAAATGCACACTTGATTAATGTGAACCATTAGTGACTTTGCAAGAATAGTAAATTCTTTTGGTTTGAACACATACACTAGTTTACCTTTCCCAATTTTTTACTTTTATTTTGATCCTCAACGAATGAATTGTGGAAAAAATTGGATTTCATGTGTCATCAATAATTACATAATACATCATATTGATTTGTATTTACCCAGACAACATTAAATGGAAAAGTATATTTAAGGATTCCACTAGAGTTATTATCTCGACAATGACCATAGAATAATTATCATATGTTTCTATAGATTTTGGAAAATAATTTTAGTTTAAGGGAGGTAGAAAAACATATAACTCTATCAGATAAATGTGGAATATAAATATGGATAAAAATGAGCATATTTTTTATCTTATATATTGTGATTTTAATTTGTTTTATCAAAAACATTATGTTATATACATTTAGAATAATGTGTGTGAAATTGTTCTGTATACCACACTTAATGATCAAGGTCAATTTTATGATTGTTAAAATTAACATAAGTACATAAAAGAATTGCATATTATGTATGATTTATGGTAAAAATATAATGGAAAGTATCGATAAGTTGTTTTTTAAATTAAAAAAAACTAAAAAATATTTTTCCATTAAGGTTAAAATATTTAATAGTGCCTATTATATATTCAAGTGAAATATCATGATCTATCAGTTTGATTCATTTATTATTATGTGGTTTTTAATACCTAGACTCACATATCCTGATGGAGAAGTTTACACATTTAAAAATGTATAATTTTCTACCATAAAAATAAATATATTTCCAATTAAAGTTTTCACATTATTTAGATAGCTTTATAAGAATTCCATAACACTATTTGAGATGGATAATAAAAACTCATGATTTTAATAATTTAATCTCTCTTATTATGATTTTTTGATATTTTATAGTGAAATATAAAGAACATTCCCCTCATGATAAAACATGTATCATTTTATTATATTAATTTAAAAATTACATTTACAGAATTATGTTGGACATAATAATTTAAAATAATACAATAGGATAAAAAAATATATACTAAGATGACTAAAATAAGAAAATTTGGATCTACTCATTCCCCCAAAATAACTGAACTCAAAAACAGCATTATAGAAATGAAGTAGAATATTAATATATCAATATTCATCTAAAAATTAAAAATATATACTACCTTAAGTAAAAATATATTTTAGGTAATAATGAATGAAATATGATATTATTGAAATCCATCCTCTTATAACATCATTAATCTAATATATTAGATGAATATTCTATAATTCCATGATAAAATCATATATGCCTAAATTGGGAAGATAAAACACTTGTTCTTGGATGAACAACATCTTATCCCTCTAAGATGATCATAACTATCACCCTTATTATAAAAATCATAGATAATACATTTCTTAAGAACATGGATAAAGGAAACATAAGAAAGGGTGATCTATGATTCTCAATAAAGGTGAACAGGGAAGATAACAATGATCACATAAACAAAACGTGAGATTAAGGGTATGTTAACATGAACTTGAATTTTGAAAAACAATATTACCATGTATATCATAGATCATAATCTTGACTCACGTAATAATGAATGGTAGTTGATAATACATAAATCATAAAAGAATCAATGAACATGATCCATGATAACATAACCTAGGAATAAGATATATTTTTTTGGTATAAACTTAATCATAGAAAATAATTTTCATAATAGCCAATTCATATTAACAAGAATATCATAGTGGAGTGGGTTCCCTCCCCAAAACTTCATAGTTGTTAATGTTCACTCCAAATAATATCATAGTGGAGAAAGTCCCTTACTGAATTGGTTTCACACTACATTCCATTCCTATTTGTCTCATGAGTAATAAATATTTACCCATTAAATTTAAGGGAGATATAGGTCCCAAACACCAAATAATGAAAATAATAATATTTATTCTAAAATATCATAAAACATTAATCATATCATAGCCCATAAAAAGAAATGGGTTTCATTAACATTACATAATAGTATAGGCTATTGGAAACTAATGGATTTCATAAAAATTTCATCGTTTCATCATATAATGACCCATGAAAATGAAATGGGTTTCATAAACATATTTGCATCCAAAAAATAAACCATCTAGATAAATAATTCAGATGGTATCCTTGGATCATATCCATAGTAATGAATAAGTAATATTAGGGGTCGTTTTCTTTAGGAACAGAATTACAATTATAAGTTCATTAAAACATTCTTGAAGAAAATACCCTTTCCCCATTGAAAATCACTTTTAAAAAACTAAAAATTCACAAAAATATTATAAAATAATATTCATTGAATATATTATTGTAAATATGGAATGAAATATTTACTGTATTGAGGGGTCATTTTGAATGAAATTATATCCATGTCATATAAAATAAAAGAAAAATCTTTGTTCAAGTTTTTATAAAAAGGGAATAAGTATATCATTTTGAAAATAACAAGAACATTTCTATTAAAAAATTATTTAAATACTGAAAATTTTATTATTATTGAATATAAAACTGATATTATAATGGTAAAACCCATATTTAAAACATTTCTAGAAAACATGGATATGAAAAAAAATGTTTCTTTGACCAAATAGAGGAATAAAATTGATTTTCATTAAAAACATATTTTCTGTCACTTGAGTACTTTAGGTGATGAAAACAAAAAACACATATTTTAAATAAATAACTAGGAGTGAAAAAAAATTAATTAGTATATTGAGATTTATATCCTAATATTTTATCATTATAAATTAATTATTAATATTGAGAAAGTAACATAAAACTCTTACCACTTTTGTAACTTTTAAATTGAAATCCAAGTGAAATAATAACTTTAAATTATTCTTAAAATGTCATTAAAATAAAGAATAATTATACAAAATTTCCAATGGGTAGTATATGCACCTTATAAAATAATATATGCTCATTACAAAACATATGCCCCAAAGAAGAAAATTTGAGATGATAAACCATTATCTTGATCCGACATCCTTCATACATATTCAAACATAAAATATAATAAATATAAGTTTATTATAAATATATTAAATAACTATAATATTATATATTAAAACATGTATTATTTTATTATAACCTTTTATGACCAGATTATTTATAAATCTCTTTTAAAATCATTATTCTGGTTGATAATTGCTTCATTTTTCATGTATGTTTTGGCTTGGTGGTTCTAGTCCTTGTACTTGGATCATGGTTAAATAATCTAAATAATGTTACTAATGAATAAAATATCATGTATATTAAATATATATATATTCATCCATAAATTATATTGATTTAAAAACATTTTTCACTGTTCAATGAGACTCTTGGTCATACGTACGCATAAATGATGTTTTAATTTTTTGATTGATATAATTAAAGATATGTAAATAATGATTCTCCTTTAGAGATTCATTATTATATAATATAAATCATATATATTCATAATATTCATCCTCAGTACAACCTCATTAAATAGAAAAAAATGTATCACATTTCTTCATAAAGGTGGTAGTCCATACATACAGATGAGTGACATTATCATTTCCCAATGAATTAAAAGTTAAGAAGTTTGATATGATATTATCATTAAAAGGTATATTTATATTATAAATATCATATATAAGAATTTTACCCATCATAAAACCAATCCATAAATGATGTTGATGAAAACTAATTTTATTTTTATGTGGAGATGGTAAGTTGTACAAACGCATGAGTTATACTTCCACTTCCCATTTAATGGGAAACATAGAGGATAATGGTGGTTTAATATTAATAATAATATTTAATAGTATTTATGACACTAAATTTATAATTTTTTTATAATTAAATTAAATTTATGATGTCAGTAGATGAATAAAAAAATGTTGTTCTGTTAAGGAAATTAACACCTCTTTGAAATAATTCCTTCGAAGGTTAGAGTACAATAAAATTACGATGTTTGATCCATGAGAGCACTTAGGGTGTGAACATCACAGAATCTAGGGTTCCATATTTATTTATAATCCCATTAATTTCCTATTAACTTCCTTCCATACTATTGTTTTTATTTTCACTAATATGTGGATTCACCCTTCGAGGAACATGTTCTAGAGGGTAAGGTGAAGGATTTGGCCCCTATCATGGTTAGTTCTCCAAATAGTTTCACCATACTAAAATGGTCGACCAGTGGAATTCTCTAGTAATGGATAATCTCCCATGTTAGGGATAACCCCATGGGAGTCTCATAACAACATAAAATTATGGAATTCTCAATTATTGAATATCGGGTTGCCAAAGGTGTTAGCATCATCGATGATCGATGATCTATCATCAAAACATTTGAACAAGTGGGTTTTCTAAGTTTCATGATTCATCTCACAAGGGATTTTTTCTTAAAATTTTTAATTCCTCCATCATATTTGAAGATGAAGGCCTAGAATTTGAATCAATCTCACTCAAACTAGGATTTATGAACACATGTGAATGGGACTTGTCATTCAATCTGATATAGGTAAGTCGTTCATCAGCTCAAGTTTGTGATAGTGTTTTTTGTATGAATTGGATCCTTTTTCACCCCATGACCCTTAAAAATACTGTGATTTCCATTGGGATTCTAATTAAACTAGATAATGAAATAGAAATTTCAATGTTTTGTCACAATTCATGATTTCTTATTAAAGTGGATTTGACATAAAATTTATTTGATTGTGGTTTTTTTGAAACGGAGGATGAGAAATTGAACTACGATTTGAATAATAAAATCTAAAAATGTTCTATTTGAACTGTATGAATATTATACATGAGGATTCAAACATTCCGAATATGGGTGTCATGGATTCCAACCCCCCAAGATATGTTAGGGAAATAAGGTCCAACTAGCTCTCAGGGAGATGTTGGAATGATCCTTTATAATAATGGATTGAATCAACAATGTAATGGGAGTAGATAGGGTTGTGGCATGGGTGGTCAAACTGAAACTTCTATTTCAACTTATAATGGACATGGGAATATTTATAATATTAATGTGATTAATCCTTTTCAAGATGCAATTGGTTAGTATTTCATAACGTGGTCAGAAATCGTGGAGGAAAGGACTGGGGGTGACCACACTATTGGGGCACCTGATGCTCTGGTAGTGGTACCCTAAAGAGAATGTCATCAGATTATTCTTTCTCATGTGGATGGGGGATCTACTGTCAAAAAAAAATTTCATGGATGGTTTACTTGAGGTAACATCAATAGACAACAATCCATTCATGTAGATTTTATTCAATAGTCGACTGATCAAGTCCTAAAACATGAACAACTGGTTGTGGAAATATGCCACAGGGGGATGAAAGGATTAGTGGATGCATTAGTTTTCAAGTTGGTATTTAATCAGAAATGAAAAAACATATGATCCTTATTGGGTCTTGCTGGCTCCTCCTCCATGGTCGCATAAACAAAACGATCCTCATATAGATCTTGTTTCCAGGATGAAGCTCCCCAATGTGGGTTCTTGTACTGATATTTCATTGAAGAATATTACATCTATGTCTAATGGTAAATAAACTCAACTAGATGAAGATGGTTTAACTCCGAGAAAATCCAATGTTCCTGATATTCTGGAGGAGATTGTTGTTCAAGAGGTATATCAAAATATGGACATGGAGGATGGTAAACATATGGAATGAAACTATCCTCCAAACATCTCTGATCTTATGAAAAATTCTTATTAATTATTTATAAAGGCCTCAGACGAGGATTTTATTATTTCAAGATTGAAAAATATGAATTTTCATCATCACAAATGGCTAGGAAAATGAACAACCTCTTTAAGGAATTTAAAAATAAGTGGTTGATTGGTTCCTCTTCTTGTTGAATGCCATTTTTCTCATGATAAAGCTGGTTGTATTTGGCTGTAGTGATTATTTAGTAGTCTATAAGTTGAATTAAATCAATTTTGAGGATGGATTCTATTTGAATTCTGAGATTAATTTTTTATACATTTATTTTAAATTTATAATTTTGGAGGAAGCTTATTATTTATCATCTGGGTCGTCATCTAATGATTATGACCATCCATTCAAGACATGGAGGAGAGGCCAACATCCGAATGGAAGGGGTAAATATCCTATGAATATGGGTTCTATGGGAATCCAGAGGTTGTGAATCGTTATATTAATGTAGGGATTTGGTTCCAGGTTTGTTCCAATTCCTCATTTATACATTTACATATTTTTAATAAATTTTGAGTCATGGAATTGGTCCACACACCCATGGATGCGCCTTTTGAGTAAAGAACTCCTTTGAATGTCCTCTTAATGATCCTAGTGTTGGTATTATGGGATAAAAAACCTCTTTAATGTTTATACTTAGGTTTATGAGGTATTTGGATGGTTATTTTCAAGCTATATGGCTCAATGTGGTGTGAAGAATATAAAGGAGGGGTTTCCTTTTATAATGCAGGGAGAGGAAACACATGTAATTTTTAAAAATATTAATTTATAATAAAGTCATTCTCAAGGAGAATGATTCCAAATTTAAATAGACTCAAATATAAGATCTTATTTGTTTTTAATATCATTAAAAAAAATTGATATGTTTAAGTGGATTTATAAACCTTCTCTTTTTGTTTATCCCTTTAGTTAACTCATGTTAACCATAACAATGATAATGACTTTTTCACTCTTAAAGGGTTATAGTTATAGTTATATAGTAACTATTGAATATTAAATGGAAAATGTATGAAATTTTAGACAATATATTATCCTAATTTTCCTTATGATATATTTTAATAATTTTATAAGTACGTTAATAAAATTTTCTTTAGATAAGATATCATTAATGTCAGTTCATACATTATTCAATTAATTTTAATTAATAGACATAAATAAAAAGATAGAACTGGAATATATTCCCTTTACACATCACTAATAGGTTATATTTATCTAAAACATTTGTGTAACACTATATCTCACCCAAATTATATTACATTTAATATTAATAAAATAATTTATTTCATTTTTATATTTATTTTAAAAAATATTTTTTCGGTATTGTATAACCATTTTAGGTAATTATATAATTAATAAAAATATTCAATAAACATGGATCAAAAAAATAATTTCATTATTCTAAAAATATATATTTCTATTTATTTGTAACTTTCTTTTGCATCTATGTCAACAAAAAAGAATAATTTAAAACAAAGAGAGGGACACTTTGAAACATTATTTATTTGAAAAATTGTATAGATCATTTTAATGAAACAATTGTCAATTAAAAAATTAAATTTTGATCCAAGGTTATAAGAGTATAATTAATTTCACCTAAAAATAACTATGATGAAAAATTATGGCCTTATCAATTAGATTCAACAAAGATTAACCTAATTTACCATTTACGGTGGTGATAAATCTAACCACAATTACTATTCATATTGAAAAAATATAAAAAAAGAAACTATTTAAAAAATTTGAACAACCAGATTCTAAATATTTAATTAATTTATTCAAATTTATCAATTATAAGTGTAATAAATTAATTTTTAATTATGTGTAAAAATGCTATGAAAAAATATTTTTAGAAAAAGTTCATTATTAAGAATAAAACCAGATTTATTATTAACTCATTCATAATAAAAGTATTATTTCCAAGATAGAAAAATTATTTAGCAGATAACATATATGTATATATTTATACATCATCATCACAAAAATTCACCAATATTGATCAATTTATTTTATTAAAATAAAAAAAATTCGTGCATAAAAATAGTTTGTTAGGAAAAAACCATTGAATTAATTAAAACATAAAATTGATTTCAATTAATTTCGATGGATTTTTTATATTATAAATGAATTAATTTTACATTGAAACTATTTTAAAATTTAATTTAACTTTGTATATGTATGGAAAAGAATACAATTTTCAATAAAAATTAGCACTTTCACTACTAATTGGAAATTCAATCTTTTTAGAAAATTCTAAAAAATAAATCTTAATATTATTTAAATATGACTAATAAAAATGATTTTAATTTTATAAAATATAATTATTAAAATTTATTTAAATTAATCATTATATTTTCTCAAAAAATAATTCAAATCATTTTTGAAGAAAATAACATTTTATGAATAAAATGAATTTACAGAAAAAATGAGGGATTATTTATTAATAATTATTCACTACTTTTATATATAGTTGGAAATTTTTATATATTTTATAAGTTATTTAATTATTTTCATACACAATAATTTAATAATTATGTTGTAATTAAAATATCTAAATAGCAATATTTCATGGATCATTTAGGTTGGGTGTTGCATCTAATGTAGACTATCAATGACATTAAATTTCATTTAAAATATTATTGCTTAAAATCTTGGGTTGTTACATTTTCACCCCAATAGATTTTTTATACACAATTTTATCATATTCTCAGTAATAGATTAATTTAAATTTGAAAATTAATTTGTGTAAACCTTTATAATAAAAAGTGTTAATAAAACATCCACTTGAAAATAGAGAAAGATAAATAAGAACATCTTCTACAAAAGTACGTATCTAGGATTACAAAAAGGATAAAATTAGTGGATAATAAAAATATGAACATGAAAAAAACCTAATTCCTAATGATTGAAAGAGATTGATTGATAACATGGTAAGTATAAAGATAACGACCTCAATACCATAAATCAGTGAGGAGTTAAATGAAAATCATTTCATTAGAATTGATCATTGCAGGAAGAAATTCTTTTCTTAATATCATTTTCCCATTGTTTAAGAATTACATTGCCATATAGAATAAAAACAAGAGGAAATATACTTACATAACAAGTATAATTTCATCCTTTAATGAATTTCAACCACAATCTAATCCGTTTCTACCAATGAGGAGTATTCAATATGACTTTCTCATGCATGGATCATTAATATCAACATCTAATAGATTAAAAAATTACATCAATATACACTTCCATGATTTATTCATTAACCAGAATCAAAAATGTTTTTCAGAAGGTATGATTATTCCCAAATTAATAATACCTTGAAATAATACATTTATATTTTAAATTTATAGAATAGATAAAATGGTTTACTTAGATAATTTCATAAAAAACCACACATCCAGAATTACATTAATAAGATTAACATTAAAGAATTTATTAACCTAAAAAGAGATCCCATACCTTTCAGTTTACAAATATAAAAATTTAATTGTATTCGTGAAAATTATTTTTCATTTTAAATCACATGTCAAACCTAAATATGACATAGACATCAACCCAATAAAAAATATCCTAAAATAATATTATTCAATATTATAAATAAATATATAATCATGTAATGTAGTTAAATTCTCAAAAATATCATGAATCTAATTCATATTCTAACCCAAAAGTTAATTTATAACATGCCTATAAATAGCTTCTAAAATATCATCTTTTCAATGAATCACTTTTAAACCATCAACAATATCTACATCTCATTTTCCAATAGAACATAATTAACTTAACATCAAATAATATACTAAACCAAAGGGTTATTTAAAAATGAATATATTATTCTTCCAATCCCCCTATAAAATATTCAAATTTCCTCAAAATCCCACCACTTATAATCATTAACAGTGGTTTTTATTCGATTAAACATATGATCAACCATAAATACATGGCGGTATAAATAAATATTATGTTAACCTCGCATGAAAACTTATATTCTTCCAAAAATTATCATAATTATTATTCCTGATATAAGTTCACATGATATTTAATATGTTCTAAAAATCAAATATATACAATAAAATTCATCAGAGATGACTTAAATCACATTGTCATCAATTTTATAACCAATTTAGTGTCCAGAAATACAATCCCATCAATATTAATCATCTATTTATCCCAACTAAAAATTATCACTATTCATGGTTATTTCTACCCTTCAAATTATGTTTTTCAACTCATTAAGGAAAAATACTATGTAGAAATCTTATGATGTTTCATGATTATTATATGAAAAATATTATTTTTTTAATCTGAAATCCAAATTAATAAAAACACTACCCATTTAACTTATACGATTTTTAAATCATGGATCATTCCTTGTCTTAGGAGATAACCCTTAGATTAGGGTATTTTCTTGAATAATTCCCATATTCACCACATATGAGACATTGAACTACAAATAGTATCTTATAATGAAATTCATTTTCTTCCATCATGAATTCAATTATCCCCACAAATTACTTTCTCTATAACCATAATTTCCACACATAAAACATCTTCTCATTATTTTGAGACATTCCCTTTAGTGATTTTTCTATCATTCTTGACATGTAAGAAGATAAATCATATTTCCTTTATGGTCATCATAAAACTCTATATTTATGGTGTTAGGTTTTTATGATTCTAACTTAGGTGTAGTCTATTAATTATATAATAGGATATATAATTAATAAAAATATGAAGGTTATACATTCCATCTCTCATTCCATTCAGTTTCTCATAAGGATATTCATTTTATTTTCCATTAGTGTTAACATGAATTCTCTTAGTTCCATCCATTGAATAAAACCAAAATTAATAGTGTGAGAAACAATAATCCTATTGAAAAACCATATAATCAATTGAAATATATTATATGTTATCAAAATCATGACATAATATTTTAAATATATGACACCATAGGTTTTACCAAGGTTATTCATGGCCATTATCTATTAAAATCCATCAATATGGTTCATAAAAACATTGTGATGGTTTAAATAATATCCCTCAAGAGTGTAAACCATATTGTCTAGAAACACCCATTGTTATGCATTGGGTGATGATAATGTCAAATCCCAATGAACAGTTATTGGAGTTATTACCCATTTGTATGGATATTAAAAAGACTCATTAAATTTTATTATCCAGATAGAGGTGTAATTTCATGGAATCCGCTCACTCGATGATTCACCAAAATTCTAGGAAATATTTGTATTCTTGGACTTGTCCTTAGGGTTCTAAATATTATTTTATCATCCTAGTTTTGAATTTTAACTAATATATACATGATAAAAACTATAGAAACCAATGTTATTATTATATAGATATAAAATCTTAATAGATGAACACTCATTACAAATCATAATGAACCCCTCTAGATTTGTATAGGTATCGTATCTTTGGAAACATTGACATATAAACAACTAGTTCATAAATAAACTACATATTCTGCCACTATATTCTATATAACTATCAACCTTATTAAAAAATCATATATAATTTCTTTCAACACAAACTAAGTAAAAGAAAAAAATAAAGTGTGATCTCTAATGTTCAGTAGTGTTAAACAAGTGATGTATCATTATTCATATAAAAATAACATAATAATAAGGGTATGAGAACATGAACATAGAATTTGAAAAAAAACCCTAAAAATAAAAAATCATAATATTGAGTCATTTCATAAATCATGGTAGTTTATAATACATTAATCATAATGGAAAAAACATGTGCTCTGAAATTATAACATAGGAACAAGACATTGTTTTGTGCATACACATAAGAATGGAAAATTATTTCCATAATAGTCAAGGCTCATTTAGATGTCTATTATCATGTAATGGGTTTCTACCAAAACATTTATAGTAATTAAGGTTCACTCCCATAAATATCATTGTGGATGAAGTCTCTTACTGAACAATGTTCACTACCTATTCCAGTCATGTTTATCTCAAAAAATATTAATCATTACCCAATTTATTAGAGGGAGATATGGGTCACTCCCACCAAAAAAATTAAAATCATAAATATGTGTACCAAATGATCATAAAACAATCATTATATAAAAAATCATGAAAAAATTGGTTTTGTAAACATTTCATAATATCACAACCCATGGAAAAGAAATAGGTTTCATAAACATTTCATCACTTCATTACAATATTACCCTGGGAAACTGAATTTGTTTTGTAAAAATATTTTCTTCAAAAACCTAAACCATCTACAGAAAAAATACATTTTTATCTTTGAATCATATTCCCAATAAATAATGAGTGAAAATAAGTGGTTTTGACTTTGATGAATATAAATACCCTTACCAAATCAATAAAACATTCCTGATAAAAATACCCTTTACACTATAAAAACTACCATTCTAAAACAATAACATCAAAAAATATTTTGAAAATAAATTTCATTGAAAATATACTTGGAAATGTAACACACCAAGATTCCACGGTACGTTTCCTATTGAATAATATAGTAGTGTGTGTTGTACGCAACTTCGAGTTCTAACACACCACAACTAATCAAACTAGCCATTAAAAATAGTAATACCCACTTTTCGAAATTTGATAAATTTTATTTTTCAAAATGGACTTCATTTTTGGATTCGGAATATCGAAATAATCCTTGGGTGAATTTTTTGTATTTTTCTGAAAAACATCAATTTTTGATGAATAGTGAAACCACTTAGTAGTAGTTAAGAAAACTGACATTTTCATTTAAATGAAATTTTATGGCTTCTGTGAATTGAATTTCAAAAATCCGACATACATGGTTGTTATTTATCGGTAAAATTTGGTTCAATGAGATGAAAATAATTTTTTTTTTGAATAGTAACTTTTTTCTTTTATTTACCACTGTTAAAAGTAAATATGGTAATTAAGGGTAAAAGTGACATTATTATTACCCTAACTCATGTCATAATTCTATTGGATAAGTATAATTCGACCAAAAACAACCTTAAGAATATAATATGAACCTCTTCATTCCTCTTGGATTAGATTAATACATTTATTATTATTTAATTCAAAGAAGAGTTAAACGAGTTAAAATCAAAGTTTAATAAATAAAAAAAATTTAATATAGGGTGATGCTTAAGATAAATTAGACTACAAATATTCATTATAAATATAAAATTATTTCCTACATAATGATATTTTATTTATAATTTTTATACATTAAATAATTTATTTTATTTATGATACAATGATGATGCAGTAATTACTTTAATAATGAAATATTTAAATAATTGATATTATAAATGCCCAAATAAATATAATTTGATGCTTTTTATGAATTACACTAATTTTATAGGTTACTATGACATGTTAGTATTGATTTAATTAACTTTTTTCTAAGTAATCATGCTGTTATGATTTAAAAAAAAATCAATTCTCAAATACTATCAAAATTAACATAAAAGAGTATTTGAAACAAATATTATATTATTAATTGATATTCTATTCCGAAAAATATAATTTTCGGCCAAAAGACTTATATTATGATAGTTGTATCATTAATGATCCACTTGGGGTTCTCTTGGATGTGTATTGTATGTTTATTATCTATATAATATGAAATACAAAGTTACATGGTAAATGACCAACTATTTAACTAAGAGTTAAATATAAATGACAGGGTTAATATAGTGACCCAAACCTATCTAAACTCTATCGAAGGAAATTATTTCGACCCAACCACACCTTATACTTTGAATAATTCACTTTTGAGCCATTAGATCCCGAATATGAACTTATTATAAATTAATTCTTTGAGTTTTTCCTAAAGAGACCCTCCTCCCCCTTATAAAAGGACATTACTTCTAACAAATTTTTCACACCATAAAAGCCATTTGGCTCAGCCAAACCCTGCCCAAATACTCTCTCAACCTCCCTCGCTTAATCCTAGAGGACTTGGTATGATCAGAAAGCTAACAGAAGGAGCCCTTTTGATCAAATCAAACGGAAGAACCCGTGGAAGAGGTATTGTTTTCACCACCCTCTTTCAAGTTCCTTTCTTCTTCAAATTCTTCTTTCATTGTTATTCACATTCTAAAATAATAACTCCAGTATCTTCTATATACTGTGATGTTATTATAATTATGGTACAACCATATTCAGTATTCTATCCATCCTTTGAATGACATGTCACCATACGTGCGTATGTACGGCTTACAGTCTCCACGTCGTGATGTAATTGTTATTAAAATCATTACAATTAGGATGGGTATGATAATGATGTGTAATTGAGGTAAATAATAAATATAAAATTATAATGATTCTTTATATATGATATACCATTCAATTATATACTATTTTAATATCAAATGATTGATATTGTCGCTCGTGCGTACATACGGAATGTCGTCTCCACAAACGCGATGAGATTCATTCCCCGTGATATCCATTCAAGAGTAATTCTCATTTGATGATAAAATATAAGGTTTAATGAATGGTATCATTCTGGACATGAATAAGGTACATCCTATCCATAAAAAAAACGACTTACGTAACAAATCATATAAAAGAAAACGAGAAAGTTAACACCTGAAATGACAATAATACTAAAATATTATTAACAAAGAAACATTAAAACATCATATATGATATCATATTAATTTATATGGTTCTTTTATAATTTAATAACAATTATTTCACCATTATACATTAGTTTAAACTACCCTCGATCAAGGAAAAGGACAAGGTAAGGGTTTATTTCAGAATCTCTTCATTATCTGAGGTTGTTTATACGTAATTATCTAATGGGACCTCTTTATCATCCACATCCATGTTTCTTAAAATTGTCTTTCAAAAAAAATTAATATTTAATAAAAAATGGGTTAAATTCATTTATACCCTTATACGTTTTTTAAAGGAATCCTTCCTTCATTTTCCAAACAAGGTACTTTGGACCTTTTCGACAAATTTAAGGTAATAATGTTTTTTTAACATATACGGTGGGTGCGGTAATATTCCGATGTTACAACATCGTCAAAGCTTACCATACAAGATTATAATAATTTTTTCAATATAAAGGTTTTCTTTATAATTATGTGACCCTTAAATGATTTCAAAATAAAAAGTGATATTTCTCTAAAAAAGGTTTTGATTTCATCTATGTCAACATTCTTTGATGGAATTTAGGTTTATTTGAAGTTGATTTATTATGATACAAAACATCCATATTGTATTGAATGTTTTGTGATATGTTTGATTATGGATGTGTTATTTTTATTCCATTCATGGGTTATAAATAATTTATTGACATTTCATGTGATAGTTTTAATAAGAATATTTATATTATGTTTAAACCTTTTCATATGCGGAATGTATTGGACTTCGTATGTGGTGGGTGGAGCCCTCTATAGCTCCTCGATGCATCGGTAGGTCACATGAGATAAACTACTGTCTTGTCACAGGGCCTTGAAAAAATATTATTTGTAGTCTTGGCACAAGGACTTGACTCTGTGGTTATGATAGTCTGGAATTATGCATTCACTCTTTATGAAAGTGGTTATTGACATTGAATGTGATTATTCGACTAGTAGAATATCCATGTGAATTTGTAAATGGAATTATTTCATTTTATCTTATCCATATTATGCTTAACTTCAAGTTTAAAGGTATTTTGTTTTAGTTATACATTTCCATAAATGTTTATGTTTATTTATGAAAGTATCTGCTATATTGTTATCCTTACTGAGCATCTGAGCTCATCCCTTTCAATGTTTTATTTTTCTGAAGATGTGAAGAAATATTTTATGAATGGCCTGCAGGGATAGTATGAGGGGATATGGAGATAGGATGTTGTTGTAGTTTTCACCTTATGATGTAGTTTTCACTTTATGATGTAATGTATGAATTATGAATGTATCTAGTGATTTCGAGGCTACTAATCTAAAACGGTCTTTTGAGACATGATCATTTCTGATCATGACTATGTTATGTAGTAAATGCTCCGACTCTGGGTAACTGGGGTTGGGGAGTTACAGTTGTTATCAGAGGTAGTTTAGTAATAACCTTGGAAACTAGATTTAGGTAGACTCTGATTAGAGCACATAACCATAAGATAGTCTTTGAGGATTATTATAAAAGAACATCCTATAATTTTGGTAACGTAGAGATTTTTTGTATTTTCTATGCAATAAATCCCTATCTGGATACGAGCAGGTAGAGGCGGCTCTGGCACAGATGTACCTAGGAGTGAAAACTCCAACAAGGACTTTCGGGCTTGACCCGGGGTATCCCTGTACACGACAACGGGCCTTGTTTCACTCTTGGTTATGACACTCTTGGGGGATATTCTTAGGATAATTCATGATTTAATTACAAACCATTATGAAGGATTTATGATTATATACCTCCTTAATGAAAACATTTTTTATGATTATGGATTCTATCCAAAAACTGTTCAAATTATGATAAATTTTTTTCAAGTTTGAAATTAAGTATTTATATTCATAAACTAATCTAGTTTATGACATTGTTTAGAAATGGTGACTAGTAGAAGAAATGGAAAGAGTATCAATGCATGCACTCCATGTAGGGATTTCCCTCCTGATCAAGATAATTATAGTGGAACTGGTGATACAATTGGTGTTGATCAGCTTATCACCATACTTTGACAACTCACTCAGGTTATGAATAATATCCTAACACATATGGAGAACCCGGATCCGCAACGTGGAGGTATAATGTTAGATCACTTCCTAAGGCAACAACCACTGACATTCAATGGATGTAAAAATCCCTTAGTGGCTGAGTAATGGGTAAATTCCTTAGAGAAAATATTACATGCTTTGTGGAGTAGCGAAATGGAAAAAGTTGTCATGGAAGTTTACCGCCTTACTAGAGATGCTGATCAATGGTGGTAATTGATTTAAAACACAAAGGATGATGAGGAATTATGAAATATGGAAAGGAGGGAATTTAAAGATCTTTTCATAGAAAAATACTTTCCTCAGGACCATCGAGCAGATATGGAAAGGCAATTATTGAGTCTGAGGAAAAATGAGGATGAGAATGTCACAAAGTATAATGATAACTTTACAAGGTTAGTGAGGCATGTAGTAGATTATATATGTAATCCAAGGTATAAGATTGATCGTTTCTTTGATATGGTAAAACCTTTTTTTCATCGAGCATTAGTCTCACAATCCTTCTCATGGTACTAAGATATTTTCTCATGTGATATCAAGATGGATAAGGAATTCTCTAACTCTTATGAAATTAAAGAAAAGAAAGAGAAGAAAAGATCTACTGATCACTCTGTAAGTGGAAATAAGGGGAATAATGGAAAAGTTGAATATCCATCCTATAGTAAATGTGGGAAGAAACACCCTAGTTCTTGTGTGAAGGGAATGAGAGTATGTTACATGTGTGGTGAAAAATACCACCAAGCCCGTGATTGCAAGGGGAAGAAGGAAGCTACCGATGTTCAATGATATAATTGCAGGGAGATGGGACATTATGCAAATGAATGTCCTAAGCGTCAGGGGAACTTACCTTAGAAGAGTTCAAGGGATCAAGGATAGGCTTATGCTATCACTACTGCTGAGGTTGAAGCCCCTAAAAATGTGGTGGAAGGTAATTTAATGGTTTTCTCAGGTTTATCCAATCCTTTATTTGATTCTGGATAATAGCATTATTTCATATCATCTTAGTTTGATAATAAAATTAGATATTTCAAATTTGATTTATCAAGGGAGTTATTAGTCAAAACCCCTAAGGGAAGTATCGTAGCTACAAAGTTTTTTCAATCCATTCCCATTAAGGCATATAAATGTTCTTTATCTGCTGATCTCATCCTCATACCCATGATTGAATTTGATATAATCCACAGTATGGATTGGATTTCAGACCATGATGCGAATATTTATTTTAAGAATAAAGAGGTTACTATTTTTTATGATGATGATAAAGAACACTTATCTTTAGAGAATAATCGTCACCACCAAATTCTTATCTATATCCACCCATAGTAGCTCAACTAAATTCAATTATTGGGGAGGAAGAGAATGAAATAACTCTAGGTGAGGAAAGGAGTGTTCAAAAAGATGATGTACCTATTGTGATAGAATATGTTGATGTTTTTCTAGAGAATTTACCTGGACATCCTCCAAAATGAGAAATTGTGTTATCCATTGACCTAATTACTGATTCAAGGCCCATATCGAAGACCCCTTTTAGAATGTCCACTGTGGAATTAGTGGAACTAAAGAAACAACTAGAGGAATTGAGTAATAAGGGATTTATTCGCCCTAGTGTTTATCCATGTGGATCCCATGTTATTTTTGTTAAGAAGAAAGATGGATCCAAGAGGTTGTGCATTGACTATGGGGAGATCAATGTTGTAACAATAAAGAACAAGTATCCCCTACCTCTCATTGATGATTTATTCGACCAACTGAATGGATCTCAATACTTTTCAATGATTGACCTTCGATATAGATATCATCATTTGTGTATGAAGAAGGATGACATTCCGAAGACGACATTCCGAACCAGGTATGAGCCTTACGAGTTTACAGTAATGCCTTTGGGATTAACTAATGTACCCCCTATCGTGATGGATCTAATGAATAGAGTTTTCAAGGAATATATTGATGACTTCGTAGTGGTATTTATTGATGATATCTTTGTATATTCCAAAAGCTAATAAGATCATGAAAATCACTTATGCATTATTTTGAAAACTCTTAGAAGATATGAATTATATGGTAAGATTTTCAAGTGTGAATTCTGTCTTCAGGAGATTTCTTTTCTTGGCCATATTCTCTCTAAGGATGGAATCTATGTTGATCCTTATAAGACAAGAGCGATCCAAGAATGGCCAGCACCAACGATTATAATCGAGGTATGAATTTTTATTTGTTTAGGAGGTTATTGTCGACGTTTCATCCAGAATATTTCCTGATTGGCTAACCCATTAACAAAGCTCACACATAAAGGGGTTAAATTTGATTGGACAAAAGAGTGTGAAGGATTTTTTGAAGAATTGAAGAGAAGATTATTCAATGCTTTTATATTGACTCTACCATCAGGGAGTGATGGGTTTGTTATTTATAGTGATGCCTCAAAGAAAGGACTTGTGTGTGTCCTTATGCAGAATGATAGGGTTATTGCCTATGCATCACGATAGCTAATTATTCATGAGAAAAACTATCATACTCATGATCTTTAGTTAGCAGCAGTAATCTGTGCTTTGAAGATTTGGAGCCACTATCTCTATGGTAAAAATGTGAGATATATACCGATCACAAGAGTTTGAAGTATATTTTCTCACAGAAATAACTCAACATGAGACAAAGGATATGGATTGAACTACTCAAGGATTAAGATTGCACTATACACTACCACCCAGGGAAGGAAAATAAGGTAGAATATGATTTGAGTAGAAAGGATAATGGAGTTTTGAACAAGATGAGAGTTGAAAGGGATCCTATTCTCATGGATCTAATAAAGATGGATATGGTAATAACCATGGAAGGTGGATCATAAATACTTTTCTAAATGGTTTCCAAAACATCTTTATTAGAAAGGATTAAAGGCTCTCTAGATGGTGATGAAGAATTTTAAAAGAAGATTAATGCTATGAATGATTGGAGACTGAGTGACTCTGTGTATGAAGATGGAATTTTGAAATTTGGGAAGAGACTTTGTGTTCCCGATGTACATGATCTAAAAGGAAAATTGTTGGATGATGCTCATAGTTTCAATTTCTCAATACACCCTGGTAGCACTAAGATGTATAGAGATTTGAAGGAAAATTTTTGGTGGGACAACATGAAGAGGGAAGTTCCCAATTTTGTGTCAAGATGTATGGTTTTTCAATAAGTTAAAGCTGGAATGCAATAGCCTGGAGGAGTCATGAAACCACTTCCCACACCAGAGTGGAAATGGGATAATATTACGATGGAATTTTTCATGGGACTACCGAATACTCCAAGAAGGAACGATCCAATATGGCTCATTTTTTTATCATCTTACCATGTAAAAACATATTCTTGCTATAAGAGAGGATCTACCACTTGAAAGTATAGCGAAACAATATATTAATGAAGTTGTTAGAATTCATGGAGTACCCCTATCGATTGTTTCTAATCATGATCCCCATTTCACACCAAGATTCTGGAAAATTCTTCAGAAATCCCTAGATACTGAACTTCATTTGAGTATTGCTTACCACCCTCAAACAGATGGACAATCTGAAAGAACTATTTAAACCTTAGAAGACATGTTGAGAACCTGCTCACTTGACTTTCAGGCTATGTGGGATCAGTATTTACCTCGGGTAGAATATTCCTATAACAATAGCTTTCATTCAAGTATTCGTATGGAACCATATGAAGCATTATATGGAAAACGATGTCGCACACCAACCTGTTGGGATGATGTTAGTGAAAGAAAACCGGTAGGCCAAGAACTTGTGGAGGAAACAATGGAAAAGGTGAAGGTAATCCAGACCTACATCAAAGCAGCTCAAAATAGGCAGAAGAGTTATGCTAATAACTGACAGAAGGAGTTGGAATTTCAAGTCGGTGATCATGTTTTCTTGAAGGTATCTCCATGGAAGGGAGTCATACGTTTTGTTAAGAAATGTAAATTCAGTCCCAGATACATCAGACCTTTCGAAATCCTAGAACGAATTGGGGTTGTAGCTTAACGTTTGGAAATGCTACCAAGTCTTTCCAGAGTTCACGATGTGTTCCACGTATCACTGTTGAGAAAATACATGCCTGGTCCAACACATGTACTCACCTATGAGGAATTAGAAATGGAACTAAATCTTTCTTATTGTGAAGAGCCTATCAAGATTCTTGATACAAGAGAACAAGTGCTGAGAAAACGGATGAATCGTCTGGTAAAAGTTCTATGGGGAAACCATAAAATGAAAGAGACAATGTGGGAACCAGAGGAACTTATGATGAAGAACCACCCGAGTCTTTTTATGGAGTAATATTATGGAAATTTCATGGTTGAAATTATTTTAAGGAGGGGATAATGTATAACTCTAAGCATCCACGGTACGTTTACCTTTGAAAAATACAGTAGCGTGTGTTGTACGCAACTTCGAGTTCTAACACACCACAACTAATCCAACTAGCAGTTATGAATAGTAATACGCACTTTTTGAAATTTTATAAATTTTATTTTTCAAAATTGAATTTATTTTTGGTTTCGGAATATCGAAATTATCCGAGGGTGATTTTTTGGTATTTTTCTGAAAAACATCCATTTTTGATAAATAGTGAAACCACTTAGTAGTTGTTAAGAAAACTGACGTTTTCATTTAAATGAAATTTAACTGCTTCTGTGAATTGAATTTGTAAAATCCAACATACATGGTTGTTATTTATAAGTAAAATGTGGTTCATCGAGATTAAAATAATTTTTGGGGAATAGTAACTTTTTACTTTTTTTTACCAAGGTTAAAATTAAATATGGTAATTAAGGGTAAAAATGATATTATTATTACCCTAACAGATGTCCTAATTCTACTATCTAAGTATAATTCGACCATAAAAAACCTTAGGAATATAAGATGAACCTCTTAGGTCCACTTGGATTATATTAGGACATTTATTATTAGTTAATTCAAAGAAGAGTTAAAAGAGTTAAAATCAATGTTTAATAACTAAAACATTTTTAATATAAGATTATACTTAAGATAAATTTGACTATAAATATTCATTAGAAAGATAAAAATATTTCCTACATAATGATATTTTATTTTTATTATTTAGGAATTAAATAATATAATTTATACATGACACAATGATGATGCAGTAATTACTTTAATAATAAAATATGAAAATAATTGATATTATAATTGCCCAAATAAATATAATTTGATACTTTTTATGAATTCCACTAATTTTCAAGGTTAATATGACATGTTAGGATTGATTTAATTAATTTTGTTCGAAGTAATCATGCTGTTATGAGTTTCACAAAAATCAATTTCCAAATAGTGTCAAAATTGACATAAAAGTGTTTTTAGAACAAATATTATATTATTAATTGATATTATATTCCATAAAATCTAAGTTTTGGAAAAACTATTTATATGATGATAGTTTTATCATTAATGAACCACTTGTGGTTCTCTTGGATGTATATAATATGTTTATTAACTATATAATATAAAATTCAATGTGACATGGTAAATGTTAAACTATTTAACTAAGAGTTAAATATAAATGATAAGGTTAATATAGTGACCCAAACCTATCTAAAATATATTGGATGAAAGGATTTCGACTCATCACCACCTCAGAATTTTAATAATCCACTTTGGATCCATTAGAAACCGAATATAAATTTATTATAAATTAATACTTTAAGTGTTTCCTAAAGAGCCCCTCCTCCCCCATATAAAAGGACACCACATCTAAACAATTATTCACACCTTAAAAGCCATTTGGCTCGGCCAACTCCTACCCAAATACTCCCTCAACTTTCCTCACTTCAAACTAGTGGCCTTAGTTAATCAGAAATCCAACCAAAGAATCCCGTTTGATCAAATAAAAAGAAAGAACCCGAAGAAGAGGTAATGTTTTCACCACCCTCTTTAAAGTTCCATTCTTCTTCAACTTCTTCTTTCTTTGTTAATTCCATTATAAAATAATAATTCCAGTAAATTCTATATACTGTGATGTTATTAAAAATATGGTACAACCATATTCATTATTCTATCCATTCTTTGAATTACATGTCACCATACATGCATACATACGACTTACCGTCTCCACGTCGTGGTGTAATTGTTATTCAAAACATTATTATTTGGATGGGTATGATAATGATGTCAAATTAATGTAAATAATAAAACTAACATGGTAATGATTCTATATATATGATATACCATCCAATTATATATTATTTTAATATCAAAATAATGATATTGTCGATCGTGCGTAGGTACGGACTACCGTCTCCACGAACGCGATGAGATTCATGCCTATGTTACGTAGTAAATGTGAATAATTATTTGTGATAATGCCTATGTTACGCAGTAAATGCACCGAATCTGGGAAATTGGGGTCGGGAAATTACAGGAAACATATCAAGGATTCATTATAGTATTTATGGGTCATAATGGAGGGAAATCTTGATCATTCTGTATAAGTTCAAACAAAACATTCCTTCAAATTTATTGTTAGAAGTAAAAAAGTACATCATTCATAACATAAAAAAATATTTATTTGCAAATATATTTAAAAAAATCAATCATCCCAAAATATAACTTTAAAAATAATATTATAATTTAAAAAACCATCATTAATTTTTTTTAGAAAACATTGACAATAAAGAAAAATTATTTTTGACTGAAGAGAAAAATATAGTCGATTTTCATTGAAAACATATTTTTTGTCTCACTAGTAATTACGGTGAGGAAAATGAAATAAAAAAATATATTTTCTAGATATAACCATAGGATGAAAAAATTAATGAGGTTCTAGAGAGGTGGACTGTAATATTTCTTCATCATAACTTAATCATAATCATTCATTACAATCAATTACATTGCAACATAAAACATTGCCACTTTGTTATCTTTTGAATCGTAAGCCCCGTGGAACCATAACATCAAATGAAACATTATATATCACTAGAATAAGGATAATTTTTTTAACTTGTCAAATGGGTAGCATAGACTCATAAAAATGACAGGTTCATAACATGACATATGTCCCAATGAAAAAAATTTGAGATGATTAGCCATTAAATCATTTGTAAATTAATTAGTATGTGTTAAAACCACAAGAATAATATATATATCTTAATTTTAAATATATATAATAATCATAATCATTTATATAAAACCATATATGATTTAATTATAACCTTTTATCACATGTTGATTAAAAGTCCTTTTTTAAAATCATTATTTTGGGTAATAATTGGATCTGTCATCATGTATATTTTGGTTTGGAAGTTTTGGTTCATGTACATTGATCGTGGTTACATCATATCATAAATTTTAATCATGTTATAAATATCATATATAATCATTATATATATATATAGTAAACTATAAACTTTAGATAGAGAAAAACGAGTTGCACCATTCATGGAGACGATATGTCTTAGATACACATGAATGATATTCTCATTTTTTGATAGATGGAATGAAATATAGGATAATAATTATTCACATTTCCAAAATAATTACTATATAATTTGAATCAAATATATTCATCATGTCCATCATCATCTCCATCCATGTTAATTAGAAATGAAAACCAAATCGCATAGCTTCATGGAGGTGGTTGTGCAGAAGTATGCATGAGTGAC
The DNA here is from genome assembly GCA_963277665.1 of Viscum album. Taxonomy (NCBI): domain Eukaryota; kingdom Viridiplantae; phylum Streptophyta; class Magnoliopsida; order Santalales; family Viscaceae; genus Viscum; species Viscum album. The sequence goes on along the minus strand of CAUJRU010000026.1, from coordinate 409,025 downwards.
ATTATCGTTTCCCAATGGAATAGAATGTGAGAAGGTGAATACGATATTATAATTATAGTTTCATAATTATTTTATAAAGATAATATATAATCATTAATACCATCATAACAACAATCCATAAAATATGGTAATGAAAAATGAACTGTATCGCTCCTTGGAGATGGTAACTCATACATATGAATATACAATACTTAACTTAATTCTCAAGAAAAATGATTCCAAATAAATTTATATTTGAATATCATATTATGTTTTATTATAATATAATATACTAATAAAATTATTATTTGGTCATGTGGTCATTTTATCCTAATATTTTTTATCCCCTAGGTTATCCTATTTTATCCTAAACCACGATAACAAATTTTTCATGCCCAAAGGGTTATAATTTAACTTATAAGGTAACTATTGATTATTAAATGGAAAATGAGGAAATTTTAGACCATAAATTATCCTAATTTTCCTACTATAATATTTTGATAATTTAAAAACAATATTATAAAATATTATTTTGAAAAAATATCATTAATTTCAATTGTGTCACTATTCATTTAATTTGACTTACAAGATATAAGTAAAAAAGTTTGGATTAGAATATAATAATTTTACTCATCACTAATATGTTATATTTATCTACAAAATTCATTGAATATTAGAAATCATGAAAAATATATTACTTTTAATATTTTCAAAATCGTGTATTTCATTATTCTATTAATTGAAGATATACAGTGTCACAGTGTATAGGAATTTAATGTAATTATATAATTACAATATATTATAAATAAATTTCCATGAGGAAAATAAATTCATTATTCTCAAAATAGAAATTTATATTCATCCATAACATCCTTTTGTCTCAATATTGATATATAAGAGATATTAATAACTAAGAGGGTGACATATTGTGACTTTATTTTTTTTAATATCATGTAGGTTACTATCAATTAAAAGTTTCCATTAAAAAAACATTAGATCCTATGGTAATTAATTTAAATGTAACATCCTAGCCTAGGTGAAACCTTTATGTTTCCTCAAGCACGTTCTCCACATGACCTCTAGAACACATCCCCATATTCTAGAGTATGCCAACTTGTAGCGAGGGTCTAGTAGAACACATGGGGAGACTATAACCTCTTTATTATAGAAATCCACATCCACTAAAATATGAAATAAAAAAACAAAGTTAAACCATAAACATTTATTAAAATTCTATTTCCCAAAAATGGGTAAAATCCCCCAACTAAATAGTAAACATGTAATGTCATGTCATAATGTACCAAGTGCAGGGGAAACCTAAAATAAAGACAACTGAATAATCCAAAAAAATATGTACCAAATACAAGTCTTGAGCCCTCATCCATGTAAATCTCTTTACCCCAGATCAACCAACTATCATAGGGCCTTAATCCATTCCATGCCCTATAATCTTGATGTTTATGTGACTACCCAATGGCGGCACATGCATGGTGTGAGATGTACATAGTAGGACACCACCAATGGTATATATAAAATACCCAATCAAAACAAATAGTGTATGAATATACATAATAAATAACAAAATAAAGAGACGAATACCGAGATTCCTTTAATTAAAAATTTCTCCTTCATCATTTTTCCATTGGTTAGCAATATTTATCTACACATCATCTTATACTAGTCATATAAAATATTCATAAGGGGAAAGAATCATATTCCCCACACCACTAGGGGAAACATGAAACAAAAAATTCATAACACCTATCTAAGATCTTCAGTCATGGTATTTGTATCCCATGCATTCATTAATAGAATAAAGCCTCAGTATGACTCTGTAACACCTGAGTTTATGTGTGGTCTTAGACCCTCAGTCTAACATGACCTTTGTTCATAAATCCTTAAGTGTAATACCTCATACATACAACTAGGCCACATGCATGTTCTTCTTTAACCATTTAACACACATACCATTTACAAATCATAAATCATTTAACACATTTACTATTTACAAACTGTATCCATTAAACACACATACCATCTTCAATCCTTAACCCATAACACATTTACAATTTATATTCATTAACCAATTTACACATATACCATTTACATTCCATAACCGATCAACACATTTACCATTTACTATCCATAATTCATTTAACACATTAACTTTATACAAAAACCCCCCTTATGTCATGACAAAAACTAGACTCAATTATCAATAGATTCATTTCATAAAACATGTCAATGTGATAACCTAATTATCATGGGTTATATTTAATTTACCATTAAATTCCATATTTAACAACGCACTTCCATGTTAAAATGAGAAACTAACCCCATGGGTGGCATTTAGATCATCTTATTGAACCTCAATTAAACACATGGGAATCTTGATGGATTAAATTAATCATTTCTCCAACCAGATTAACAATTCCATCTAAGGAAACCAAATGGACAGCACATCAGTACAAGTTCACAAGCACATAGACATAAATCCATCCTCAAGAATATGGGATATAACATGTAGACTACCTACCTAAATTCTATAGATGAAAACTCACTAAACCATGTCCATTGATTTTAATTTGAATATAGATTGAAGCCCCACCCTACGATCCACTATAAGAGGATTTTTTTGGGATTCATAAGATGAATAATGATTCCCCAAGAAAAAATCCAAAAACAAAGTGAATGATGGTGAGTGTTAAACTCACCTAGATATTCATTCCTCAACCAACGGAACTACGAATAGCTTATATATTAGGGGGATCAAATTTAGTGATATTTCGAAGGAAGGGTTCGTCACCCTTGGCAACTATAAAAATAATGGGGAGTATAATCGGGTGATAAAATATAAAGCCCAAGGGGGAAAATAATAAAATGTATCTATCATTGAGGTAGGTAATGGTTTGTTTGTATGGTTGGATAAACCAAGAGATAAACATGCACCACACTCTTTCCAATAGGAGGGAAGGTCGCATGGTATCTTTGGGATCCCACACAATTTAAAAAACTATATGGTAACGATAAAATGAGGATTTGTCCAAGCCCGTATGACTTCACCTCCCCTCATGAATGGTTTCACCAAACATGAACCAACGTTTTAAGTAAATCCAAGCTAGGTAGAATGGTAACTACTAACCTTGCACCAAAAATGTATTATTTAAAATAGGGATCCTTTTTCCTCTATTTCATGTTTTGATCCCCCAGGACACCCCCAAGACTCATCATAAGATAATGCAACATTTAATTAAATAACATAGATGGATTTATAAAAAAATTAAAACAATAAACACATAAAAAGATGTATGAGATATTAAAACCTCCACACTATATTGCATCTCAACCTCCAGCCACACTCCCAAGCATAACTGAGTATCCACGGTAAAAAGACTGGTCCAAGGTGCCCACATATCTCCCTCCCTTTCTAAATTTTCCTCTTGAATATTTCCATGCTGCCACAAAACATAGACTAACGACCTAGTTGTGCCCTATAAAACATTATTACTATGACCCAAAATATGAACTAGATTCTCCTTAATGGGTTCATTTTTCACAAGCTCAACATCATCACCATCTGTCACATTTGAAGGTTCGTGTTGATACTTCCAAAGATGTGACACATGAAAAACATCATGCGTCCCACTATAAAATTTTAGAAGAGACAATAATTATTACACTAGTATGATCCTACCCTAAATATCAAATGGAACCTCATACCTACCTTCCAACATACACTATTTTCTAATTTGAAGGTGAACCATCCTTGGCCACACCCAATGGAAAACACGATTAGCCACCATAAACTCATGAGATTGATGATGTGGATCAGTGTATGAATTCTAACTACTATGATCCATAACAATACATTTCTGAATCAACCAAATATACTTCAGTATCTCCTGAATAAAACTCATTCTGAACAAATCTGATTCCCCAACCTCCTTCCAAAAAAAACAGATCTACACAACCTTCTAGCTAGTTCCTTATACGGTTCCATCTGAATTGTCTAATGGTAACTTTTGTTATAGTTGAACTCTATCAGTGACATGTACTTATACAATGATCCACCATTGTCTATGAAAAATTCCCACAACTTTTCCTCTAGAACATGAATATTACACTCTGACTGCCTATCTTTATGCATTTGAAAAATCATACTCAAATGAACCTGGGAACCAACAACCTTTTGTGACCCCAACTAGGACATCAAGTAAAACAAAAATCACGATCTAAAACTATAGTCTATGGTACCCCATGGAACCGTACTATCTCTAGAATATATAGATCACCAAATAATTCCATGGTTAAGGTCTCTTGTATCAGCAATAAATCTACAACCATGGTAAATCGATCCCCAACTATCCATATGAAATCATTATTTTGAGGTGTCCTCGGTAGACCAACAAAAAAATTTACTTCAAAGTTAACACATTTCCATTATAGTATGGGGAAAGTACGTAAATATCCAATAAATCACTAATGATCAAACATAATTTATTTAGAGTTGTAGCATCAAATTACCAAACCTGCAACTTCTTTTTTCATCATTGATCACCAATTCTATCTACGAAGATCATGATAAATTTTGGTTAAACCAGGATAAACCACCGACATCAAAACATGAGACTCATGGATCAACTCTTCTCATATAAAAGTAGGCATGTAAATATAAACATGAATATAAATGATATTATCATCAGCAACAGTCCAATTGGAAGGTGACTCCCCACCTTCATGACTTTCCCTCTTAAGGAAAAACACACTATTTCACCAAACTATCGTCACTTGATTTGTATCAGAAGTGTGAATTCAAAATCTAAGGATGATAAGGTAATATTCACTTGTACATATTGAACATCTAGATAAATCTATAAAATTAATTCCATCATACACCACTCGTAACTAGATTCCTAAACTGCATGATTTTGAGTCTTCCAGCTCAAAGCATCTGCAACACTGTTTCCCTTCTCCAGTGTTTGGACTAGCTCAAAATTAGAATTCAACATGGATTCAACCCATATTCACCACCGAAGACTCAAATCACACTAGGAGATTATGTAATTATGTATTTTATGATATGTACACACAATAAATATTTCACCAACAGATAATGCATTAAACACATCAATTCATAATCTACCACGACTAACTCAAGATCATGTATAGGGTATGTTCATTAAAGATTTTTCAAATTCCAAATCCCATACACCACAACTCAATCACCCGACATTAACACTACCCCATGTACAACCATATAATCATCATATAAAAAGGTTTACTCTTTACTCTTCTAGAGTAGGATCAAAATCGGTGCAGTAGTAAACATCTTATTTAACACATGGAAACCAGTATCGGATTCCCTAGACCATTAAAACATGATGCCCTTATTGGTCATGTCCCAAAGTAGTGATTGAAAATCAAAAAATTCTTTGATTAACCTTCTATAATATCACACTAAACCCAATAATATATAGATATCAAAGGCATTCTTGGGATGATCCCAATATGAAAATCCCTTCACATTGTATGGGTATTCTAACACACTTTCCATATAGATGATGTAACCTAATAAATGAAACTTTTCAATCAAAAAATTACACTTATATAGCTTTGTGTGTATAATATTCTCTTTTATTGTACTCCATATGTTGTTAAAATATTTGTAATGATCTTCTTGAGTCACGGAGTACACCATGATGCTACCCAAAAAACAATGACAAACAAATAATACAGTTATCCATTGAATATTCCGTTCATTAGAGCCATAAAACCTATTGGTGTATTGTTCAACCCAAATGGAATCATTAAAAACTCATATAAACTGTACATGATCATGAAAGCAGTATTCGATATATTAGAAGGTTTCACCCTCAGTTGGTAATACTCTGATCTCAAATCATTTTTGTATAAATTATAAGAACCTCTTGACTAGAAAAAATATCATCAATTCATGGATGAGGGTATATATTTGTAACTATGATCTGATATAGTTTCTGGTAATCGAAACACAACATCAATGTCCCATAATCTTTCTTAGAAAACAAAACTGGAGATCCCTATGGTGAATTACTCAGATGATTAATCCATTTATTCTCCAATTCCTCCATTTTTTTATATTCCTAATGTTCTTCTAGTTACATCCTATATAGTGGAATAGAAATAGGTTATTCTCTAGGAACATACAAAATCATGAACTTGAGTTATCTTAGGTGACATCCTTAAGAAGTACTTAAGAAACACATCCTAAAACGGATCCATCATATGAGGAAATACATGTTTATCTACTCCCCCTTTATCAAGGGCTGTACATGACACAAGAGTTGTAAGCTCACCAAACTACTAATGAATGGGACCTACATGGCCTTCCTAGATATCCAATTCCCCACAGTGTTTGAAAGTATCCACCTCAATGGATGTGAATGTTACCCTACAGTATTAACAGAAAATACAGTCCTAGTAAATACCATCCAATCAATGATTAATATCAAGTTGGACCCCAAAATTTTAAGCACTAAAAAGTCCCATGGGAATCAATACCCACCAACCTCAAAGGGAACACACTTTACACCAATTAATATATTCTTCTCATACTCGAAATAGTATTTCAACTGAAAAAACGCCTACACATACGCTCCATCTCTATAACCTACAAATTACAAAATGAACATATATGAAAGTGTGTTGGAAACCTAAATTAAATAACGTACTAGGAAGCATGGAAGCTACAAGAAAAAATACCTCAAAATATATTTTTTACATCCTTAAAACCCCCATGTATAGGATAGACTGCATAGAGCTGGTATGTCCCTCTACCCAGGGCTCTAGTCTGAGTACCTTTTGCTGCACTACCCTGATGATAAGGATGCACTTGTCTAAGAGTACCACACCTCCCACCCCAACCAATGGCTAGCAGAGTTCCAACTTCCGTCCTGGTATGCGGTATCCAACCCCCTGTTGGCACTCTTTAGTGGACTTGATCCTTCATATATTCCAATCTGTTGAGGGTTACTACTTAACCTACACACATTTCCTATCCTTTTTCTCACTCATCTCTCAACCGATGGTTGAGTAAACTTACCATTCATGTGTATCGGCATACCGAAGAAATTAAATAACACCCGATCACCACCATGAATGGTCAAAAATATTCCATGGATACACTATCTACAACCAATATACTGAAAAATCTCAAAATTTTGCTTCCTACCATCAGAAGTTTCCCCATTGGATCTCTCAACGAAAACTTCATGTCTACCACCAAAAGCCTCCATGAGTTTCCTTTTAATATAAGGACCTGAACCACCACTTTAGAAAACCTCTTTAACCAAAATATATTCACCTGGGACATAATCTCATATCTATGACTGTTCTAAAAATATCTCATCATAGCTACCTCATCCCCTTCCAATGCTATAAAAAATCATTGCAAGCCAATAAAGTGGCCAAAAAGTCAATCATTTTCATATTCATAGGGCTTAACCTCAAAAACATATAAAACTTCTCTAGTCTCAAGGTCCCTGTGTATAAATATTCAAAAAACAATTCCTAGAAATCTTTCAATAATATTCCCTATATCTACTATGTTTGAACTAGGATGTCCCAGCAGCACTTCACCATCCCTCGCAACATTTAAGCCTCAAAATTGACTCTGTTCTCATGAATAGTCTCTTAGTGATCCAAAATAATTTGGGTAGACTGTATACATAACTAGGATTCGTAATGTACACCCTCCCCAAAAAAATCAGAGGATATTATAACTGAATCTCTCTAGTCAAGTCAAACATACTCACCACATCCCACCCCAGGTCATATTCCATCATAATTATAAAGCATGTAAAGAACTCATAGAACTATTTCTCCACTTTTTTTACCTGGATTAACAAGATTTAATACTCGTATATTATAGGAGAGTTCTTAGTGGTATCCTAATATCACCAAACATGCATACATTTTCATGGTGGAATATCTCTATAATTCAAAATGTAGATCTCAAAACACATAGCATAAAGCCTTAATTTATTTCACCAAATAAGGCCCCCTAATATATATAAACAACCCATTTTTCATATAGGATCCCAATGGATATATAAACATATATATCACTAACCTCATCTATCCATACCATGGGTCGTGGTCAACATGGGCAAAAACAACTTACATAGTAACAAGTCTTTCATTATACAACATTTTTAACCATTTTACCTTAATAATATAAATCATTATCATTTAGCTACATTTCTATCATTTCAAGTCCTCACTACCTAATTTTAACCCTTTTACGACTCTTTACTATGCATGATTATATAACCATTCTTTTTTATTTCTTCCCATTTACCTATTTACATTATCTTTTTCAGAAACTATTTATTTCAAAATTATAGGGAAAATACAAAGCATTATATCCATCACATCCCATATGGATTTTCCATGCCTTCCATGATCTATGTAAAATATATCCCAAAGATGCTAATATGATTCATTTATGGAAATCCCCATTCCATTTAAGTGACAAGAAAAATAACATAAAATTGTTCCATCACACAACAGGTGCATCACTCAAGTGGAAATATCATCCAACCCTGACAATGTACATCAAGAACAACAATCCCACACTTGTTAGTTGGTTTTCTCCCATTAATGTGTTAGATACTTCCATAAATGAATTCATTACCAAGGTTCAACACATCCTAGAATCTCTTCTATCTTTACCAAATTGTAATAAAATAGAAAATAAAAAACTTCACTGATACAACTTTGTATAATCCATACTATGGTGCCACATATCTAGTACCTCGGGCATGTTGACCACATCAATTGAAGCATAACTCCATGTATGAAAGATCTTGTGACTAGTAATGAAGTTATAGAATAACATGTGGGGTGACAACATCTACATTAATAGAGTATGCCCTAGAAAATAAAATATGAAATAAAGGAAAAAAAATTAAACCAAAAACATTCATCACAAATCCATTTCCCAAAACTAGGTACAAGAACACAACCAAATAGTTAACATGCTATGAAATTTCATATAGTTCCCAGTAAAAGGGAAACACAAAATAAAGACAACTAAAAAATATGTAATATAGGACCTGAATCCATGTTTGGATCCCTAATCCATACACACCCTTGAGACCCATATCAACCCTCTGGAATAGATCATTTACCCATCTCCTCACATGAAACCATAAAGTATTCATGGGTACTCAATGGTGTCCTAGGAAGGGTGTGAGTAAAACTAAGTTGGCCATCACGAATGGTTTCTACAAAATATCTAATCTAAAAAAGATGGTGTGTGTAGGTATATAGTGAATAACAAGATAAACCAAAAAATAATAAAATTCCATTACATCAAAAAGTTCACTTTATTCATTTATTCTAAGGGTTATGAATTTTCATCAAATACACTTCATCCTATGATGTTCATTTAAACGATACATAATGGGAATGAATAAAATTATTGCCTTTACTAAGGAAGTTTCTAAATAAATAATACATAACACTTAAATCAGATCTTCGGTGGAGGCATTCATATCTCATTCGTTTGTTAGGGGATTAGAGCCTCATTCCAACTCCCAAACCCATGAATCTAGGGATGAGAAATGAGCCTCATTATAACCCAACCTATGGGCATATATCCACAAGACCAATACCCCCACACAAACAAGAAATCAATTTCTACATTCTTCTTTAACCATTTAAAACCCATACATTTAAAATTATTTATTGATTGTACACATTTACCATTTACAAACCGCAGTTCACTTAACACAAAAACCAACTTCATGCCATAACCTATTATCACATTTAGAATTTTCATATCGTTACCTATTTATACAAATACAATTTACATTCCATGCCCAGTCAACACCTTTAACATTTGCAACCAATAATTCATTTGACATGTTCACTTTATACAAATCACTCCCTTACATCATGTCAAAATATATAGTCAATTATAATTGGATTTATTTCATAAATCATGTAAATTTCCTAGAATAATAATTATGGGTTCTATCCCATTAGAAATTTAGTTCATAATTTAATAACCAACTTCTATGTTCAAAGGAGTGACACACCCCATGGGTGGACATTATCCTAGTCTATTATACTTCAATGCATCCCATGGGGATACTTCGGGGTGAAATTCATCATTTAATAAAAAAAATTAACAATTACCACCACGGAAACTAGATGGATAGCACAATGAACAAGCACACAACCACATACACATAAATCCATCCTCAAGACTATATGATATAACTGGTAGAACACCTACCAAGATTCTATATATGTGTACTCCCTTAACCATGGAATTTATTTCAAATTTGAACAAACTTCAAAACCCCACCATTGGATCCACTTGAAAAAGGAGGGTTTTATTTGTTGAGAAGAAGAAGAATGATTTCAAAATCCTTAATCCAGAGAAAGGATGGAATATGAGTGTTAGAATTCTCTGAAGCATTGATATAAACCCAAAAAACCACCCAATGGAATATAAATGAATTAGATCAATCCTTAGGATGTGTCGGTGGAATAGATAGTCACCCTTGGTTTTTGTAGGAATAATGGAGAGAAAATTTGGTGGATAAATTATAAAGCCTGAGGGGGGGAATGGAAATATTTCCCCATCTTTAATGAGGCACATGATTTGGTTCCACATTTGGCCAATACATGAACCAACCATGCTCCACCCTCAACCCAAGAGGTGTCTAGGTTGCATGACATCATGGGCAGTCTTCACAATTTGATAAACCATGTGGTAATTGTGTGAGATGACTCTTTCTAATCTCGCAAGGTTTCACCTCCCCCCCCCCCCCACCTTGAATGGTTTCACCATCCGTGCACCACCACCTTTAAGAAAAAATGGCTAAGATACATAGTTAATAATAACTATTCACCAACTGTGAAACATGCACCGGATAGACCTTTTTTCTCTTCTTTAGTGTTCCAAAGCCCCAAGAAACCCCCGAGCCTCCTCATAAACTCGTGATACATTTTATAAACCAAATTAAAGTGACTTAAACCAAATTTAAAACAAATATTAACCCTAAAATAATTCCAACATCTGTCTTTATAATTAAACTCCTATAATAAGGATCAACATAAAAAATTATGGTCTTATCAAATAGTTTTAATCTAGACTATGTTGATTTATCCTTTACCGAAATGATAAATTTTACCATTTTTATTATTCATATTCAACAAAAATAAAAAGTTCCCATTTACAAAATTTTAACATCCTGATTTAAAATAATTAATTAATTTTATCAAATTTTACACATATATGTGGAGGAAATTAATTATAATTTAATTGCACAAAATGCGATGAATAAGGCTTTTGAAAAAATACATTTTTAGCATAAAATATAATTTATTATTATCCCATGCATAGTAAAAATATTAGATGAATTTTAAAACATTATATTGAGAATATAATATATAAATTTGATTAAAATAATTCATTTATAGTGATAAATTAAATTTATTATGATAGAAAACATTGTGTGCATAAAAATAGTTACTCAAAGAAAATGCCATTATCTAAAAGAATATGCTATGTTTGAAAATAAAATTGATTCCAATGAACTTATCTGAATTATTCAGAACCTAAGTGAATTAATTTTACATTGAAACCATTATTAAACAAAATAAATTTATTTAGATAACTAAATTAAAAATATTTTTTTAAAACAGTATTTTTCATTATTCACTGGAAAATCAATATTTTCAGAAAATTCTCAAAAAATACCCATAAAATAATTTTAGTATTATTATTTTTAAAATATTAATATCTTTTAAAAAATGTAAAAATTTTATAACAAGTAATCATAATATTTTCACACAAAAAACAACAAAAATCATCTTTTGAACAAAAAATATTTTCAAAAAATAAAAGTAATTTACAAAAACATGGGTAATCATTTATAATGAATTTATAAATACAATTGTATTTATTAGTAAATTTATATATATTTTATTCAGTATTTAATCATTTTATTACCCACCAATATAATGGATAGCTTATAATAAACATATTTAAATAATAATATTTAACTATATGTTTAGGATTGGTGTGGATTGTAATGTAGGGTATCGAATAAATTTTATTTAATTGAAAAATAATAATAAAATATCATTGTGTTATATAGATATTTAAAGGATCTGGAAACCCATGTGACTATTATAAATTTTATCATTGGAATGGTAATCTGATTATTAAAATAGTAACCTAATCATTGAAATATTAATCTAACCATTAGTAAAAGTAACTAGATCGTTAGAATAGTATTTTCACATAAGAGAGTGGAAACTAATAATTATATATTTTATAAAATTAAAATGTGGATTATTTTTTTCTTGAAAAAAATAAAAAAAATATAATTCATAAAATATATTTTTGTATTTTTGAAAAACATATATGATTTATACACATTTTAATAAAAAATGTAATGATATAGAAGAAAATTTCTATTCATTAAATGGGTTTATAAATTAATATTTTCTTGTATAATGTCAATAATATAGTTTTATGATACCCAAAGTAATATATAATTGTTTGGAAAGTTGATCATTATATTAAAATTGATTTTTTTAAAATTAGAATTTTTTTTAATAATAAAATTTCTCATATTTACAAAATTATTCATGAAAATGGATTTAATTTTTAGAATTTAAATTTGTAAAAATTCATAGTGTAATTTTATTTGTATTTTTTTAAAAAAAATTAATTTTTTGTGATTAATAAAATGTTATAAAATAAGTTATTTAATATTATAAGCTAATGACATGAAATTTTGATTCTTGGTTAATGTAAGAATCCATTAATTCAAACTAATATTCACATGTTACTATATATAATATCATAAATTATCACTGTTGATATCCCAAATCCAAAATAATAAAATTATTAATATAATATTTAAAAAACCCCATATCCTCCCATTATAAGTTCAACCCATTCTCTTAAAATATTATGGGCTTTAATGAATACCAAATTTACACCCATTTCCATTCATTAGTCGCTTCCCAATGTGTTAGTTCTTTTATTCTTATGAAAAGAATAATCCAAAAGATATTATGTGTAAGCACAATAGGAGACACCCATATGATAAGGAAATACCCTCCACCGAGTATTTTATTTTCTCCTCGTCCTCAAAAATAAAATCCACTATAAATGGATTAACAAATCCAATATCATAAATATTCTAGAATATTAATTTTTAATGGACTATATGTAATCTATCATCTTCACAAATCATCTTATTCCAAAAATAAAAAACATCATTCATAGTATGTGGGTTCACCACCTCCATGGATGATGAGTTCTTATTTCCCATTATTACCATCATGGAAAGATTAAATTCACATATAATTATTTAATGTAATGTAAATGTGTGTACTATAAATATTTTTCACATTATAGAATAAATATTCATGCATAATATTAACTGAAATGAATCTAGTTCGTAATGGTCAATAAAATCTCCAAAATAAACTAACCATATATCATTAATGTTTTACTAAATTTATAGTCTATATGTCAGAAAAAAAATGGACCCTTTCAATTTAAGTACATGAATAAAATTTCATTTTACTTCTATAGTCGAAGCCTCATTTAATAATAATATCAATAAATATCCACAAGTGATATTAACTTTAAATCATTAAACTAGAATCCTTATAATAGAAACCTCATACTTTATATCTTATTAAAATGGTTATAAATGAATAGTATAAAATTATATTAAATTAAAACATTTTGGAAAATTATATCAATTAATTATCTAGATAATTTAAATATCTAAGATTTTATGTGCAAGTGAAGATCAATTCTGGAACCTAAGGTAAGGTATCTCTCTTAAACAACCTTTTTTCTATTGGTTATGACTTTTATATCTCCAATTGACTTTCAGTATCTCTTTGATATTATGGAATGATTCAAAGAAAATTATATGTGTATCTTAAATGTACACCTTGGTTATTCTCCATTCTTATTATAGGGTAATACATGACATAATTTTACTTATCAAATGCCTACTTTATGAAATATCTTTTTATTACAATATAAGGAAGGATTATGCATTCCATTTAATTCCATGGGTAATTATTCTGTTTATGCCTTGTGATTAATTTCATTTTGTGTCCAACATAATCATGTACATGTTATGATGGTTGCACCCAAATTTTCTATAAATCATTGGCTAATGATTTCTTATCATGAGAGGATATGTGAAGTATTGGGGTGTAAATTTAATCCACTATGATACTTTGTCTGCCATGTGATGTTGTGTTGTCAGTTAGCCATACTTATTCTTATGACACGTTTTATATTGTAGACATGTTCTCATGTTTCAATGATCAATCATTCCATATTTATTTATGACATTCCTTCACATGACTAAAAATGTTATTTATCATTTATTATATCTTGTTATACCATCTGGTTCACATTTTATGCTTTATTAACATGTTTATTTCCTTATTGGGGTTTTTATATCACCCTTTTTTCATATATATTCCCAATTTTATCATATAGTATTTTCTGAATTGTAATATATTTTGGATATCAATAAGAAGATTTAAGTAAAGTCCTTTTATTTTAGATTCATTTCTATTTATTATTATCCAAGTCTTATAAAGACACTAGGCCTCATGATCTTTAGGTTGTGTTTATTTTACATTTATAACTAAAATGAAGTAATAATATGTGTGAAATTAATGGGTTATTATAGTTTATATTAGATAAAGGTATAATTAATTTTGAGGATTAGGACTAGAATACTTTAGTGGGAAACCATAGGATAAGTCTTATTATAGAATAATAAACATTAAAATTTGTAATGTATAGGTTAAGTGGATTCTATGAAATCACATTCATATCTTAATGCTACAAGTGTATGTGTATTTGGAAGAGTTATACATAGGGGTAATATCCCTGAAAATTTAAAATTGGATATTAACATGATCATCCCCGAGTGCATGAGAAAATCATCTTTGGTTCACACCTAGTTTCACACACCTAAGGGATATCCTATGGAAGAATTAAAAACTATTTATGAAGCATAATGAAGGACTTGAATAGAATGTTAGTTAAAAAACATAAAAGGGGAATCACCATAGATAACCAAGACTGAAACCTTGAGACTCATAATTTAGGGTGTACTTTTCATTTATAAGTTATTCCTTATATATTCATATTTTACATTTTTACATAATTTTTAGTTTGAGTATTCTCATCCATCGTTATTTTAGTTAATGGAGAGAAATAGGACAAAATGTTAAAATATCCCACATGATAATAAATGTGATCATTTCTCTAATTATATACCTATACTTATAGGATTATGAGATGGGAAGGTCATGATAGTAATAGCTCACCAAAATCATGTTGTGAATAATAACATGAATCATGTGGAACTCCCTACTTCTCTAAGGAAGGCATAAGTTGTAATTGAGTCCTTTATGTGATAGAGGATTCCTAAATTTATTATATCCGTTTATCCCATCATAAAAACAATATATTAAATATATTGGAAAGATATAATCTAACAATAAATTCCCAAAACATGAGAGAGTTTTATTGGTTTTCTATTGTCTTGAACGAGAATCTAATCATTGATCGGAAATGGTCAAGAACATGAAGCCAAAAGAGGAAATTGATTACAGGGAATAAGAATGATTCATGAAAATATATTTCAATAAATATTTTCCTCAAAGACTCCATCATAACATAGATTTGGAGTTTCTTAGATTGAATCAAAAGGATGATGATTTTATCCAGATATATGTGGAAAACCCCACAAAACATGCATAGTACACATTCATATTTATTATAATCACTGAAATTAAGGTGGACCATTTCTTTCTTAGGTTAATGTTGAGCCTATGAAAATTATTATCAATTGGACAATTTTGATGTTATAAAGACGTTATGTTTTGTGCCATAAAGATCAAGAGGGATATTGGAGACCCTTACATGTCTTAATGACCTAGGGGTAAAAATCATAAAATTGAGTTTTATTTGGGGAGATAAATGGATAAATCCTACAGAGGAATGAAAACCCAACCGCACAAATATCGAAAGTGTGAGAAGAAGAAACCCATAAATAGTCTAAAAGGGACTGTGATATGATTCAAGTGTGGAAAATGAGGGTATCGGGCTAATCAATGTATAAGAGAGATGAATAAACCCATGAATGTGGTGGAATAAAAAAATCAGATAAAAAATATGTATGTGGTACAATGTTTCATTTATAAGGAACACATACATTATACAACCCAATTCCATAAACTTTGGGTTGATAGAGACAATAAACAACAAAATCATCCAATTCCAAGTGAGAAAGGAAGGGTATATTTTGTCACTACTACTGATGTGGATCCTAAAAAAGATCTAGTTAAAGGTATATAGGGCATTCATTAAATAATATCAAATTTAATTTTTGATTCTTTTTATAAACATTATTTTATATCTTCAATGTTTACTATAACTTTTAAAACATCACCTCAAAACATCAGGCTATGTTATCCTTCAAAACAAATAACGGGTCAATTATTGTATCCCATGTATATAACTCAGCCCCAGATAATATTTGTGGATTGAAACTCAAAAATAATCTTGTATTACATCCTTTAATAGAGTTTTATGCTATATTTTGCATGTATTCATTTTCCTTAAACAAATCCAACATCAACTATCAAGAGAGGGAGATCACTCTTCACGTCTGTAGTCATACTCCAATTATATATAAGTATAAGGAGGAGGGTAAATATTTTTTGGAATATTCTTCTCATGAATGGAAAATATTTCCTTATGTGAATGAGAATATTTCCCAATTGTTTGAGACTAAGGATAAAATCATGCACAGAGACATTACCATTATGAGATATAATATTAATGTATTCCCTGAAGAGTTTTCTAGTCTATCTCTTGATTGATAGATTGAGTTCTCAATAGAATTTACACCTATATCGCTTCCCATATACAACAATCCTTCTATAATTTCCACTATTGAGTTTGGTGAATAGAAAAAATAGTTTCAAGATAATCTAGAAAAGGTATTTATATGCCTGAGTACTTCATCGTGGGATGGTCCAATCCTCTTCTTCATGAAGAAGGATCAGTCAATGTTCTTATACATTTATTACCATGAAGTCCAGAAAATAAATATAATGAACATGTATCACAACTATAGATAGATTAATTTTTTGAAAACTATGTGGGGCCGATTATTTCTCTATAGTGGGCCTTCAGTTGGGATATCAGATATGAAATTTGAAGGAGGATATTCCCAAGACAACTTTTCAAACAAATCACGAAATCTATGAGTTCATAGTTTTTCCCTTAGGAATCACTAATGCTCTATAAATATATTTTTACATAATGAATATAGTCTCTTGAGATTACGTCAATAAGTTCATGATTATATTTATAGATATTATTGTGTTATTCATTAAGAGAAAGGAAAAGCATGAGGATAATTTGAATACGTTGCAAAACACATTGAAAAAGGAGAAGTTGTAAGAAAGGTATATAAAATATGAGTTCAAAATGGAGTAATTATCATTAATGTGGAATTTTATCACCAGAAAAGGGATATATGTAAAATCTTATAAGATAAAGCCAGTCGAGGAGTGTCCTAAAACAACATTTGTAATAAAGACCCATAGTTTCTTAGGACTACATGGGTCTTAGTGATGAATTTTGAGAAACATCTCATGATTTTAAACCCCACTAATAAAGATGACTTAAAAAGAGGGAAAATTATTCTAGATCGATAAATGTGAAGATATCTTCAAGGAATCATAAAGAGGCTTATCACTACAACAATCCACATGCGACCCACAAGTGAGGAAGTTTTCTTAGTGAAAATAATGATTTAAATAAAGTACTATTTTGTCTACTAATGTATAATGATAAAGTGATATCATATTCCACATAAAAGATGAAATTTCATGCATATAACTACCCATAACATGATCTAGAGTTTGGTATAGTGATATTCACATTGAAAATCAAGCAACATTTTCTCTATGGGGAGAATTATGAAATATATATACCATAAGATACAAAATATATATTAATAAATAATGAGATTACTATGTATTTATAAATATGGTTAGATATGATTAGTCACTATAAGTTATCAATCGAATTCCATCATATGAAATAAACCAAAAAGGAATATTCTCTTAGTAGAAGGGATCCCGAAACCGTATCAGATAATAGAATTTTTAATGATCCAATATTTTTATACCTAAAATTGATGGTAATGGGGATCATAAATATTGAGACATCAAATTTTATTTATCAAATGATTTTCAACCATATTTTTTGGATAAAATAATGGATGATCAATAAGCTGATGTCAAAATATAGAGAATGGTAGATGATTCAAGAAAATGTAAATCCTCTGAGTTTAAAATTTATGATAAAAGAGTCATAAGATTTGGTCCATAACCCTACGTACCATGAAATACATAGATAAATTAAGAATTGTTGAATAATTCATATAGATAGACTATCTCAATCCACCAATAGAGAAATAATATGTATAGAGATCTCTAAGACAATTACTTGTGGGAAAATCTGAATAAAGTGATCATAATACATACATAAAAATGTCTAGTTTGTCACAATGTAATGGTTTAAAGGAAAACATCATAGGGGATGATGAACTATTTCCCATACCTACATGGATATAAGAAAATATAACTCTGGATTTTTTCACTACCATTATGAAGACATTAATAGGTAATAATTCTATATAGATTAGCGTGTATTATATTACACATATGGAAAACTACATTTAAATTTTAGAAGAAATCACACTAAATAAACCTTCTAGAATATATATTAGATAAGTAATGAGGCTACATGGGACACCCATAACTATTATATTCAGACAATATTTAATAATTACATAAAAATTAAAGAAAATTGAATAGTATTCTTTAAGAACTATGTCGAACTTTTGTATTGGTTATTACACCAAAATTGATGTTCAATCTAAGTAGACTATCCAGAAACATGAAGAAATGTTGAGACCGTGCTCGATGGACTTCAAAGGATTATGATTTCAACATATTTCTCTAGTTTATTTGTCATAAAATAATAGTTTCCACATAGGAATCCAAATGTCTCCAAATGAATCCCTATATAGGAAGAGATGTACGACACCAATGTGTTGTGATGAAGTCAATGATCCGAAGTTCTTAGCACCAAAAATGGTGGATTAAATGTAATAATATGTAAATACCATTAAGTAGAACATCTTAGATGGTCAATGTCTACAGAAATGATATGTCAAAAATCATAAACAATGCCTGGTGTTTTTTAGAGATAAATTATTCGTCCACATATCTTCAAGGAAGATTCTTGATATTTTGGATGAAGGGAATGATATGTTTTTTTTATATTGGACCCTTTGATATTCCTGATCGCATCAAAGCTATAGTTTATAACTAGCACTCTCACAAAACCTTTTTAATGAATTTGATGCATTCTATATATCCATATTGATAAATTATGTATTTCGATCACTCACATGTACTGAATTTTGTAGTGGTGTCACTAGAAAATTATCTCGTTTATGAGGAGATTCCATTGATCATCTTGGACCATATAGAGAATTGATTATGCAACAAGACAACACACCTAGTCAATGTATTATGTTTAAACAATAAGTATGAGTTAGAGACACGTAAAATAGTGGAATCCTCAAAGTATAAGTACCCTTAATTTTTCTCTATTGTATATAAAACAAAAATTTCAATGGAAAATTTTCTTATGGGGGGAGAATGTAATGAACGAAAATTTTATCAAGGCAATTTCCCTTCTTATATTTAAGTCATATTTTATAATTTAGAATAAACCATGTGAACCACATGATAAAACCAACAAAATTTAATTATATTAATTTAGAAATTACATTTCTAAAATAAAAAATTGTAATAAGAATTGAAAATACTATAATAAGATAAAAATATAAGATAATATGACTAAAATATGAAAATGTGGATTTTCTCGATCAACAAGAATAACTGCACTCAAAAACCAAAATGTGGAAATGTACTAGAATAATATTAATTAAATATTAATCATAAATATGTAAATATATATAACCATGAGATAAAATATAATATAATTAATAATGAATGAAACATAAGATATTTATAGGAAGTGAGAACCCATATGACTGTTACAAATCTGACCATTAAAATATAAATCTGACTGTTGGAATGGTAACATGAATACTGGAATACTAATATTGCCATTAATAACATTAACCTTACCATTAGAATTTTATCTTCACTTCAAAGTGTAAAACAAAATTTAGGTATCCAATAGAATGAAAATATGGAATATTTATATATCTGGTGTGTGTGATCACTTTTATAGAACCAACTCCCTCCCTCCACCCCCCTATTATATAAATATTTCAAGAGGAAACTATTTTTTCCACCACATTAAATGCCCATTATATTTTATCCCTTATCTCATTAATAAATTTATAGAATACTTGTTATTATAAAACAAAATAATGTTTTGAAAAACATATAAAATTATTTTTCATATTTTTTAAAAACATATATTTTTTATAAACATTTTTACAAAAAAATTATAATGATTTAACATTAAATTTACATTACTAAAATGGGTTAATAAAATAACCTTACGTTTAATTTTAATAATAATATAATTATATGGGACATTAAGTAATTTATCAATGGTTTAGAAAATTGACATTAATAATAAAATTTATATTTTCAAAAAAAATATATAATTTTATTTAAAAATTAAATTTCTCATATTCAGACAAATATTTTCATAAAATTTATGTCTTTATATTCAATATACTAGCTAATATTTATTAGGGTGACTTTTTATTATCCTTCTAAAATAGTTCCATTTTTATGACTATAAAAATAAGATAAAATAGGGTATTTATCATTATAAGATAAATACATGATTTTTTTGAGTGATGTATCATCTAAGAACTCATATGTTCCATATCATGTAGAAACGTTACTATATATCGTCACAAAAATCTATAATCTTATTTATCATTATAAAAAATAACAAACTATTGATATAATAATCAAAAACACTCATATCCTCCCCATATAAATACCACCCCTTCTCCTCACAAATTATAAGCCTTGGAGATTACAACATTTCTAAGCAATTCATTTTCTAATATAATTACCCATGTTATAGTGTTTCTGGTCTCATTAAAATATTGATCCATTCCTCCATAAGTGGAAGGATGAGAGAATACATCTTAAGGAGAACGTAATACCCTCAACCGACTGTTCTATTTTTATATTATTCTTCATCCTCTAACCATTAATATTAAACATCTAATAAAAAATATAATATAATATATATGATGTGATTTTATTATGTTAATATAATATATATCATCCATCATCTTGTATTCTCCTATTATTCAAAAACCAAAAACATAATCTATATTATGTCAATTCACCTCCTCTATGGAGGATGTGATTTAATTTCCATTTATTGATTTCATGGAAGATTTAAATTAACATATAATTTTTTAAAATGACCTAAATTCATGTATTATATATTCCTTTAAATTATAGAATAAATATATGTTTGTAATATTATATTATGTGAAACTAGTTTTTGATGGTTGGTAACACACCAAAATAAAAATACCATATATCATTAACGTTTAACTAAATGGATCATCAAAATGTCAAAAAAAGGTCATTTGGGACCATTTAAATTTTATTAAGTACATGAATATAATATAATTTCACTTATATGGTTTTATTCCTAGTTGAAAATAACTTCAAAAATAATACACAACTGTTCTCAGCTTGAAATCATGAAACAAACACCCTCAGAAAAGATAAATTAAAGTTTATACCTCATTGAAATGGTTAAAAATGAACATAAAAATATCATATTGATTAAAATATTGATAGAAAGGGTAATTAATTAATTATTGATTTAATTTAATTCAATTATAAAACACATTAAGTATAATTTCACAATGATTCTTTAACCTATGTTAAGGGATCTCTCCAAACCACCCTTTTCCTTTGGGTTATAACCTTTCTCTCTCTGATGCACATTATCTCACTATTTTATGTTATGGATTGATACTAAATTCAATATATATATATATATCAATTACATATATACCAAACTTATTCTCTATTTATTTTATGGGTTAATACATTCTATAAGTTTATTTTATCAGATTTATTTTTTTTGAAATCTCATTTGTTTATGATATGAGGCCAGATAATGTAACCCATTTTTCCCTTGGTTAACTTCTTTTATGCGTTATGATTAATTTAAATTTTATTGATCATGTAATAATTTAAATGTTATGATGATTTCACATATATATCTCTAAAATTCATTTGTTAATATTTGTGTCTCATGTTATGTTATGTACAGGACTAGGAAGTAAACCTAATCCATGCTGGGACTTTTTCCACCACGAGATGTTGTGTTGGAAAATAGCCTTGACTTATCCATATGTATTTGTTTATGTTTTTTTCACATTAACATGCTTCTATAATCTATGAAACTATGATTCTTTTTTTATTCTTACATATTACTAATCAAGGACCTTGTTTTTTATGATATCATGGTATGCCTTTTAACTCACATGTTATGCTTCATTACTATGTTTATTCCCTTACTAGACTTTTTAGCTCACCCATTTTATTTATTTATTCCTTGGTTTATCCAATGAAATTTTAGAAACTCAAAGGGACTTAGGAAATCATTATGGAGATGAAAATGAAGTCATTTTATTTTAGTTATTTATTGGTGTATTATGATCCTAGTCCTCTAAAAAAAATATAACTCATGATTTTGGGTTGTGTTTATTGTATATTTAGGTTAAAATAATGTAATAATATTCATAAAATGCTTGGATTGATATATGGATAAGAATATAGAATTAATGGTGTGAACACTATATAATATTGAAATGATCCTTCCTCTATAACATTTAATTGCAATGGATTTTTGACTATTTATTTGATCAAGGAAGCTAATGTTTGTTTCCCTATATATATTATAAATGGATATATCCCATAGAATATTTCTTTGTCATAATTTTCTTTTATATAATTAATTTTTATCTTCCAAGATAATACATATGATGTATACATTTTAATTTATTATTTTTCTTCATTTCATGTCTTGATAATTTGATGTCATATATGAGTAATAAATCTCAAATCAAAGGTTCTAATATTAAAAGATACCATGTTGAAGAGTTATTATTCTTTTTAATAAGGTATTTTGATTTTATAAAGACAGTATTCCATCAAGCCTGACATGTTGATAATGATATAATTTATTCAAAAGAAAACAAGAAATAATCAATATTTCCATCGTTAACTCATGAATTTTGAAAAGTATCTACCTTTTTTATGATTTATTTACAGTTAAGACAAGAAAATAGATTTTTGCAACTTATTACTTATATTGTTTATCCAAATATCAAAACATTTAGGACATGAAAAAAATTCATTTTAATAGTTAAACTCAAAATAAGGGAGAGGTAAAAAATTTGGTTAATAAAAAAATTATGTATTGGTTAGCTTGTCAAATATGAAATTAATATAATATATATATTTTGAAGTTAAATATATTTATAAATATTTATTTTAATAAAAAAATTATAAATTTTTTATAGGTATCCGATAATGATAATCGGACTGAACTACAAGGTGATTTTAAGTATTTATCTTTATTTAATATGATTAATTCTATAACAATAAATAAATAGAGTATTTTTGGTTTCAAGATTCATAATATTAATAACATGTATGGTTTGAAAACCCAAAACACCATCATACATAAAATTTCATATCAGGGTTACCATTGAAATTTGGTTAATATTTTCAAGTTAAATTATCCTGGGAAATTTTTAACTGTACCATTCAAATTCAAGTGGCTTTGTATTATAAATTGTATAAGCAAATAATAATTACAATATACTCCTA
The DNA here is from genome assembly GCA_963277665.1 of Viscum album. NCBI lineage: Eukaryota > Viridiplantae > Streptophyta > Magnoliopsida > Santalales > Viscaceae > Viscum > Viscum album. The sequence goes on along the minus strand of CAUJRU010000026.1, from coordinate 385,037 downwards.
TAATATTCTCATTGTTGATCGATATTAGTGAATGTGATTAACACAATCCACATATTTTAAATTATGAAGAAACAGTTGCACATTATGTCTATGATATTTTGGATGAAGGGTGGAGTGTTATTGTTGAGATAAAACCAACATACATGTATTATATGATTTATGTAGGAGAAGTATTTTTTTATAGTGAAACCCCACAATATAAACACAATGAATTTTCTATCCCTTATGGTATTGAAAATTCCATCCTTTTGGTGGAGGGTGTATATGATGAAAATGATGAATCAATTTTCACAATGAAAACTGATAATAACATTAATTTCCAAAAAAATATAATTTGACGATAAATTATGAAATCCATTATTTATATTACTTGTTTTTATAAATATGAATATAAAAATATTTAAGTAAAATATATTTTTCATTAAATGTTTTCTTTTGTTCATATTCATTTTTCATGAATTCTATAATCGGTGGTATTTTTAGATGGTATTCCATATACAGCACAATACAACCATTATTTTCCCACTATATAGACTACACTACAATTACATGAGATTCGATCTACCAATTCTACATAGGTTCTACCAGTGGAATTACAGCCCCATTCTACACCTGCTACCCTGAGTAAATTGGGATAATGGAACAGTCAATATACATATTCTATATAGGGTACACTACTTCGTAAACTTTTTTTGATTTTTCTTATATAATTGAATTATCTTATTATTCTTTCATTATTAGGTATGGATACTATTGAGGATTTTGGGGAATGTGGAATTCAAATAGTGACTTTGTTATGATCGAGAGGTCATCCGCATGTCACTTTTAGGGGCCTGTATTGAAACATTATAACATTATATTATTATATATTTACACTAATTTGATAATATACATTCTAAAATGATAAAAATGATAACATAATGGATAAATAAATCAACACATAATATTTTTTCAATTTAATATACATTAAGATAATCATCCTACTTAATGTATATATTGTAATCATATGGGATTATGTAGAAATATATGTGTATATTTTAGGATAGTTGACATGTGAGGTAGTTTGTATCCCATTTCATTATTATTATTGGAGGCATATTTTATTATCATGTAAAAGTGAGTTTTCTAATATCTATGTAACACCCCAAGCTTCCACGGTACGTTTCCCTTCGAATAATGCAACGACGTGCATTGTACGCAACTTCGAGATTCGAACACACCACAACCAATCAAACTAGCCGTTATGAATAGTAATACCTAATTTTTGAAATTTTATAAATTCTATCTCTCAAAATGGACTTCATTTTTGGATTCGGAATATCGAATTTATTCTCGAGTGAAATTTTGGAAATTTTCGGATAACACTTATATTTTGATGAATAGTGAAAATTACTAAATTTTAATTAAAAACAACTTTTTAAATAAAAAATATTTATAGTGATAAATTATATTATTGACTGTTTTTAAATTATAATTAGAATATATTTTTACCATTTTATCCATTGGTGTTCATTAGAATTAATTTCACTTTCGAATTGGACCTAAAGAATTGTCAATCTTTTGATATATATTGTTTCTTAAAAACACGCTATTTGTTGTGATAGTGGGAATTAATTATAAAATTAATTAATACAACATATATGTTTATAATTTTGTAAAATAGACATCATTTTTGAATTCGGAATATCAATTATATCTTAGGGTGAAATTTTGGCATTGTTCTGAAAAAGATCAATTTTTTATGAATAGTGAAACTACTAAGTGGTAGTTAAAAAAACTGAATTTTTCATAAAACTTAATTTTACCGCTTCTATGAATGGAATTTCGAAAATCCGAGAGACACGGTTAATATCAAGAAGTAAAATGTGGTTCAATGAGATGAAAATAATTTTTGGTGGATAGTAACTTTTTACTTTTATTTACCACGGTTAAAAGTAAATAGGGTAATTAAGGGTAAAAATGATATTAATATTACCCTAACAATGTCTTAATTCTATTGTACAAGTGTATCTAGACCAAAAATAACCTTAGGAATAAAATATTATCATTTAGGTCAACTTAAACTATATTAGGACATTTATTATTATTTAATTCAAAGAAGAGTTAAAAGAGTTAAAATCAATGCTTATTTACTAAAACATATTTAATATAGGGTTATACATAAGATAAATTCGATTGTAAATATTCATTAGAAATATAATAAGATTTACTACATAATGATATTTTATTTATAATTTTTAGACATTAAATATTTTGATATATTTATGACACAATGATGATGCAGTAATTACCATAATAGTAAAAAATTAAAATAATTGATATTATAAATACACAAATAAATATAATTTAAGACTTTTAATGAATTAAACTAATTTTATAGGATAATATGACATATTAGTATTAATTTAAAGGAATTTTTTCGAAGTAATAATTCTGTTATGAGTTTCACAAAAATCAACTATTGAATAGTGTCAAAATTGACATCAAAGAGTTTTTAAAACAAATATTATATTATTAATTGATATTAAATTCCTAAAAATCTAAGGTTCGGCCAAAAGACTTATATCATGATAGGTACATCATTAATGGACCACTTGGGTGTCGCTTGGATGTATATAGTATGTTTATTAACTATATAATATAAAAATACAAAGTGACATGGTAAATATCAAACTAATTAACTAAGAGTTAAAACTAAAAGATAAGGTTAATATAGTAACACAAACCTATCTAAATTCTATTGGTTTAATGGTTTTCGACCTATCCCCACATTAACCTTTGAATAATCAACTTTGAATCTATTATACAGCGAATATGAATTTATTATAAATTAATATTTCTATCTTTTCCAAAGATGCCCCTCACCCCTCTTATAAAAGGGAACTCCTGCTTCTCATTTCTTCACACCTTCAAAGCCTTTTGGTTGGGCCAAACCCTGCCCAAATACTCTCTCAACTTCCCTAAATACAACCTATAGGCCTTAGTTTGATCATAAATCCAACCTAAAGAGCCCTTTTGATCAAATCAAAATGAAGAACCCGAAGAAGATGTAATGTTTTCACCACCCATTTTCAAGTTCCTTTCTTCTTCCACTTCTTCTTTCTTTGTTATTACCATTATAAAATAATAACTCCAGTATATTATATATAATTTGATGTTATTATAAATATGGTACAACCATATTCAGTATTATATCCACCCTTTGAATAACGTGTCACCATACGTGCGTACGTGTGGCTTACCGTCTCCACGTCGTGGTGTATTTGTTATTCAATATATTATTATTTGGGTGGGTATAATAATGATGTGTAACTCATTTAAATAATAAATATAACATGATAATTATTCTTTATATATGATATACCATCCAATTATATATTATTTTAATATCAAAAGAATGATATTGTCTCTCGTGCGTACGTACGGACTACCGTCTCCACGAACGCGATGAGATTCATTCTCCATCATATCAATTCAAGTATAATTATCATTTGATGATTTAAAAATAATTTTTAAGAACTTTATATCATTCTGGATATGAATAATATACAACCTATCCATGACAAACATGGCTTACATAACAAAACATATAAAATAAAACGAGTAAGTTAACACCCGAAATGACGATAATTCTAAGATATTATTAACAAAGCAATGTTAAAATATCATATATGATATCATATTAATTTATATGATTCATGAATAATTTAATAACAATTATTTCAACATTATACAGGAGTTTAACCTAACCCTAACCAAGAAAAAGTACAAGGTAAGGGGTTCCTTATCTCACTCTTAATTCCGTGAGAATTCCATTGTTCACCACTTATTTATTACATGTGGTGTGTGTACTTCCCATGTTTGTATTCATTGTGTAATATAATTTAATTCATGTATATTTACATCATCATTGTATGATCCTTCTTTGATGGGTGTATGTTTTGTATGTTACCAAATCAATAAGGGAATTTTAAATTTCAATTTCCACTCATTCGGCTTTACGCATACTTCATTGATTATTTTACTCCAAGATTATGTGTGGAATCACAATTCATTTTATTATGTCATAATTTCCACTCCCCTTTCTGTGGATATAATTTTTATACAAATAATCACTCCATTGATAAATTCTCAAGTCATCGATATGAACTTGATAAGAGTAATGTTTACTCAATCTTGATTTGTTGATATAAACATCCAATTCATTGGTGTTGTTTTTACTAGAATATGTGTGAATGTCCTTTGATTGTTTTACACTAAATATCCAATCATATTTAGTGTATTTATATTTTTCACACATAATTATGTCGTTTATTTATCCTTAACCTAAGGATATGGCCTTTATGAGAGATTTCATCTCAATTTACATTCCATTGAGACTTATTTGTTGTTATACACCAAATCACTTTTATGTGGTGTATATAATGTACTTTGACATAGTATATCATGAATTTCTTTATTCTCATGATATTACAAAATTTTTATTACCTTAATTATTTGTATTCATGTGTCTCTATTTTGGTTAGAAACTCTAACTCAAATGCATTTTTAAGTGTTTTAAAGATTGATTATTCTAAATCTTTCTCATTAATGTCCATGTTTTAAAAATGGTTTTAAGGATTTATTTATATGGAAATTAAAGTTTCCAAATCAAAATTTCTTTTAAAAGTTTCAAAGTGGTATGGGACACTTTGATTCAAAAATCTATTTTTAAATGGCTTCTTGACAAATAGTGTGACTTTTAAATGATTTCAAGAAAAAGGTGGATATTTCTCTCAAATAAGATTTGATGGTTATTTTAATCTATGTCAACATCCTTCATTATTATTGATTGAGGTTAATGTGATACAATACAATCTTCCATATTGTATCAAATGAGTTATGTTTCACTGTGGATGTGCTATTTTTATACCATTCATGGTTTGTGGTCAAAGTATTGACATTTCGTATGCTAGTTTTAATACGAATGTTTGTGTTATGTTTAAACCTATTCATATGAGGAATGCATTGGACTTAATAAGTGATGGGTGGAGCCCGCTATAACTCCTTGATGCATCGGTAGGTCTCATGAGACAAACTAGTGTCTTGGCACAAGGCCTTGGCAAAATCTTATTTGTAGTCTTGGCATGAGGCCTTGGGTATGTGGTTATGATAGTCTGGCATTATGCATTCCATCATTATGAAAGTGGTTATTGATATTGCATGTGATCATTCGACTAGTAGAATATCCATGTGAGTAAGAAAATGGATTTTTTTTATCTTTGCCATTTTATGCTTAAGTTCAAGTTTAAAAGGCTTTTGTTTTAGTTGTAAACTGCCTTAAGTGTTTATGCTTATCTATGAAAGCTTCTGCTATAATGTTATCCTTACTGAGCATCTGAGCTCACCCCTTTCAATGTTTAATTTTTCCTAGGATAATGAAGAAGTAATTTATGAATGACCTGCAGGGATAGTATGAAAGGATATGAAGAAAAGATGTTGTTGTAGTTTTTTTTACCTTATGATGTAATATAAGACTTATGAATATATCTAGTGTTTCCAAGACTACAAAACCAATCGGTCTTTCAAGACTTGATCCTTTGTGATCATGCTAATGTTATGTAATAATGCACCGACTCTGGGTATCTAGGGTCGGGGTGTTACAGTTGGTGTCAGAGGAAGTTTAGTACAAACCTTGGAAGCTAGATTTAGATAAACTCTGATTAGAGCACGTATACCTAAGATGAACTTTTAGGATTAGTAAAGAAGAACTTCCTAGAATTTTGGTATTGTAGAGATTTTGTGAGTTTTTCGAGTAATACATCCCTGTCTGGATACGAGCAGGTAGAGACGGCTCTGGAACAGATGTACCTAGGGGTAAAACCCGAAAACACCACATTGAGCTAGACTCGAACGGGAACTGGTGCATGACAACGGGCCTTGCTGCACTCTTGGTTACGACACTCTCGGGGGATACGCTTAGGATAATTTACATTTTCTTTACAAACCGATTTAAAGTATTATACATATAAGATGAGAGTAAATGACCTTGGTTAATCCTAATGTGTTTCAAATTGAGAATATGGTGACATGTTAATCTCTAAATGATTGTACGACTACTATTAATCACACAATGCTTTCTAGTTTTAGTCAATGGTTGGATTCCAAGGAAGTCATAGTGACTTTGAGAATGATGTACAAGGTGGGAACGGTGGTGGAAATGAGCAACAAAATGGAATGTTGATAGGCATAAAAGATATCGTCTTTATGCCAAATCAATTTTCCAAAAATATGATCAAAAATATATATATTAACCAATTACCGGACTCAACAAAGAAGATAAAGGTGATGAATTATAAGAGCTCCAGCAGTGGAGACCATGGAGAAAAGAATCCTCAATTTCCATCTTGCAGGAAATGTGGACGAAGACACCCAGGAAAGTGTCTCAATGGGACAAAGAAATTCTTTACATTGTGAGAAGGAAGGACATAAAGTGAATAATTGTCGAATAAAAATGAAGAGTATTGTGGAATAAGATAAAAATGGTCCCAAAAATCCATTTACAGTCATTTTCCATAAATGTAGGGGACCTGGCCATTACCCGAGTGAATGCCCTATTCTATAGGATATTTTCTTGGTCAAAGAAGAAGCTATGTGGAAATAAATGGTTGGAGAAATGTTTAAAAAGTATTAGTGCTCCTTGTTGATGGGTTTACTTTGGAATAATTTTCTCTTGTATTTTTAACCCTGCAGTTTGCCATGTGAGAATGATATTTCAGGAATAATTATCTTTTCACTTGTGAATTGAGTTATAAATAACCATTTGGTTTTATATGATTATTGGGGTTTGATAGAATTATAAGTTATTATAATTTGGGATGAAAATGCAAGGTATGATATAACATTTCTGGTTAAAATATGTTATGGTATTTTGAGGAATTTATCTCATTTTTGTAATATTATAAAATATAGTTTTTAAAAAAGGACAACACGTAGACCGTGTGACAACCCGTCGCGTCAGACAAAGCTGTGGGAATTGAACCCATAACCAAAGTTCGATTGGGGTTTATCGCCTAACACTGGACTACGTGAAGTCCCTAGTTAGTGTGACTATTATTTTTAGTTAAATGATTTTATTGATCAATAATAATTTGATTTGGGATCTTATGTCTTATCAAATGAATACCCTTATTATAGTAAAATGATTTTTTGATTAAGTGATAATGTTATTTTGGAAGTTGTTCGCTTTGGTGTGAACACTATATGCCCAAGGAAAATAGAATAGTATGGGATTTTATTTGAGGAGTAATGGTGGTTTTTTATCTACGTTTTTATTGTGGATTTATAGTGATTTGGGTTATTTATGGACATGATTAACCTATAATAGAGAATATGTGATGAGGTTAATTACTTTTAAGTATGTGACTTTAAGAGTGTTTGATGTCATTTGGAGATACAATTTAACATGGGAGACTACATAATAAAATTATTCTATGTTTTGGGTTTCAATATTAGTTTGGATTATATTGACGGATTTTAAGGACAATTGATTATTGAATGGTATTTATTTAACTTTGGGGTATTGTTGGTTTAATTTTAGAAATTAAGAATAGTGTTTATTTCTCTCAAGGAATATCCTTTTGGGGGATCATTAGATCTTGTACTAACCATTTTGGTTTTGATTAATCTCTAAAGACAATGTAAATATATAGTTCATCCTTCATGGATCAAGTGATTCTATAGAAGTTTATTCTAGCTCTTCCAGTGTGACCAAGTCTTCTTGAATACTCATCGTTTAAAAAAAATGAGTTAGTGGTGGAAATTTATTAAAGAATTAAACTCTACTTAAAATGTAAGTATATATCTTTATATTCCTAGTCAATATCTTAAATGAATTCTTCAACCTTATGTAATGTAACTTAAAACAAAAAAAAATTTGTCTGTTTACTTTCCTACTAGGAGACTAATGGCCGTTTGTCACAACACAAGTATGTGGGTTTTTTATTGTTAACTTTTTCATGATCATGATTTCTATCCCTCTCCATTAGAACTTGACACTTAGTTTATCATCCATATCCATGTTTTCCTACATGGAATCCGAGTATGGGTTATCTTGGTTGACCTTTATACCTCTCTTTCATTCTTTTAAAGTGATAGTTTTATTGACTCTTCTTCCGATGTGGGACTTTCTATCATATTCCCAAGCACAATTTTAAAAATTGCGAGGAAGCAATTTATTGAAGGAGGAGAGAATGTAACACCCCAAGCTTCCACGGTATGTTTCCCTTCGAATAATGCAATAGCGTACATTGAACGCAACTTCGAGATTCTAACACACCACAACCAATCAAACTAGCCATTATGAATAGTAATACCTAATTTTTGAAATTTTATAAATTCTATCTCTCAAAATGGACTTCATTTTTGGATTCGGAATATTGAATTTATCCTAGGGTGAAATTTTGGAACTTTTCGGATAACACTTATATTTTGATGAATAATGAAAATTACTAAATTTTAATTAAAAACAACTTTTAAAATCAAAAAAATTTATAGTGATAAATTATATTATTGAGTGGTTTTAAAGTATAATTAGAATATATTTTTACCATTTTATCCAATGGTGTTTATTATAATTAATTTCACTTTCAAATTGGACCTAAACAATTGTCAATCTTTTGATATATATTGTTTCTTAAAAACACGCTATTTGTTGTGACAGTGGGAATTAATTATAAAATTAATTAATGCAACTTATATATTTAGAATTTTGTAAAATAGACATCATTTTTGAATTCATAATATCAATTATAGATTAGGGTGAAATTTTGGCATTGTTCTGAAAAACATCAATTTTTGATGAATAGTGAAACTACTAAGTGGTAGTTAAAAAAACTGAATTTTTCATAAAACTTAAATTTACCGCTTCTGTGAATGGAATTTCAAAAATCTGAGAGACACGGTTAATATCAAGAAGTAAAATGTGGTTCAATGAGATGAAAATATTTTTTGGTGAATAGTAACTTTTTACTTTTATTTACTGTGGTTAAAAGTAAATAGGGTAATTAAGGGTAAAAATGATATTAATATTACCCTAACAATGTATTAATTCTATTGAACAAATGTATCTCGACTAAAAACAACCTTAGGAATAAAATATTATCATTTAGGTCCACTTGGATTAGATTAGGACATTTAATATTATTTAATTCAAAGAAGAGTTAAAAGAGTTAAAATCATTGTTTATTTACTAAAACATTTTTAATATAGGGTTATACATAAGATAAATTCGATTTTAAATATTCATTAGAAAGATAATACGATTTAATACATAATGATATTTTATTTATAATATTTAGACATTAAATAATTTTATATATTTATGACACAATGATGATACAGTAATTACCATAATAGTGAAAAATTAAAATAATTGATATTATAAATACCAGAATAAATATACTTTAAGACTATTAATGAATTAAACTAATTTTATAGGATACTATGACATATTAGGAGTGATTTAATTTACTTTTGTCGAAGTAATAATTCTGTTATGAGTTTCACAAAAATCTACTATTGAATAGTGTCAAAATTGACAAAAAAGAGTTTTTAAAACACATATTATATTATTAATTAATATTAAAATCTTAAAAATCTAAGGTTTTGCCAAGAGACTTATATCATGATATTTATATCATTAATGGACCACTTGGGGGTCTCTGGGATGTATATAGTATGTTTATTAACTATATAATATAAAAATACAAAGTGACACGGAAATATCAAACTAATTAACTTAGAGATAAACTAAAATATAAGGTTAATATATTAACCCAAACCTATCTAAATTCTATTGGTTGAATGGTTTTCGACCTATCCCCACCTTAACCTTTGAATAATTAACTTTGAAGATATTATAAACCGAATATGAATTTATTATAAATTAATATTTCTATCTTTTCCAAAGGTGCCCCTCACCCCTCTTATAAAAGGGAACTCCTACTTCTCATTCCTTCACACCTTCAAAGCCTTTTGGTTCGTCCAAACCCTTCCCAAATACTCTCTCAACTTCCCTCAATACAACCTAGAGGCCTTAGTTTGATCTGAAAGCCAACCTAAGGAGCCCTTTTGATCAAATCAAAAGAAATAACCCGAAGAAGAGGTAATGTTTTCACCACCCCTTTTCAAGTTCCTTTCTTCTTCCACTTCTTCTTTCTTTGTTATTACCATTCTAAAATAATAAATCCAGTATCTTATATATACTTTGATGTTATTATAAATATGGTACAACCATATTCAGTATTCTATCCACCCTTTGAATAACGTGTCACCATACGTGCGTACGTACTGCTTACCGTCTCCACGTCGAGGTGTATTTCTTATTCAATATATTATTATTTGGGTGGTTATAATAATGATGTGTAAATCATTTAAATAAAAATTATAACATGATAATGATTCTGTATATATGATATACCATCCAATTATTTGTTATTTTAATATCAAAAGAATGATATTGTCGCTCGTGCGTACGTACGGACTACCGTCTCCACGAACGCGATGAGATTCATTCTCCATCATATCAATTCAAGTATAATTATCATTTGATGATTTAAAAATAATGTTTAAAAACATTATATCATTCTGGATATGAATAAGATACAACCTATCCATGACAAACATTTCTTACGTAATAAAACATATAAAATAAAATGAGTAAGTTAACACCCGAAACGACGATAATTCTTAGATATTATTAACAAAGCAATGTTAAAATATCATATATGATATCATATTAATTTATATGATTCATGAATAATTTAATAAAAAAAATTCAACATTATACAGGAGGTTAACCTACCCCCTACCAAGGAAAAGTTCAAGGTAAGGGGTTTCTTATCTCACTCTTAATTCCGTGAGAATTCCATTGTTCACCACTTATTTATTACATGTGGTGTGTGTACTACCCATGTTTGTATTCATTGTGTAATATACTTTAATTCATGTATATTTACATCATCATTGTATGATCCTACTTTCATGGGTGTATGTTTTCTATAGTACAAAATCAATAAGGGAATTTGAAATTTCAATTTCCACTCATTCGGCTTTACACATACTTCATTGATTATTTTACTCCAAGATTATGTGTGGAATCACTATTAATTTGATTATGACATAATTTCCACTCCCCTTTCTATGGATATACGTTTTATACACATAATCACTCCATTGATAAATTCTCAAGTCATCGGTATGAACTTGATAAGAGTAATGTTTACTCAATCTCGATCTGTTGAGATAAACATCCAATTCATTGGTGTTGTTTTTACTAGAATATGTGTGAATGTCCTTTGATTGTCTTACACTGAATATCCAATCATATTTAGTGTATTTATATTTGTCACACATAATTATGTCGTTGATTTATCCTTAACCTAAGGATACGGCCTTTATGATAGATTTCTTCTCAATTTACATTCCATTGAGACTTCTTTGTTGTTAGACACCAAATCACTTTTTTGTGGTGTATATAATGTACTTTCACATAGTATATCATGAGTCCCTTTATTCTCATGATATTACAAAGTTTTTATTACCTTAATTATTTGTATTCAAGTGTCTCTATTTTGGTTAGAAACTCTAACTAAAATACATTTTTAAGTGTTTTAAAGATTGATTATTATAAATCTTTCTCATTAATGTCCATGTTTTAAAAATGGTTTTAAGGATTTATTTATATGGACATTAAATTTTCCAAATCAAAATTCATTTTAAAAGTTTCAAAGTGGTATGGGACACTTTGATTCAAAAATATATTTTTAAATGGCTTCCTGAAAAATAGTGTGACTTTTAAATGATTTCAAGAAAAAGGGGGGTATTTCTCTCAAATAAGTTTTGATGTGTTATTTTAATCTATGTAAACATCCTTCATTATTCTTGATTGAGGTTAATGTGATACAATACAATCTTCCATATTGTATCAAATGAGTTATTTTTGACTGTGGATGTGCTATTTTTATACCATTCATGGTTTGTGGTCAAAGTATTGACATTTCGTATGCTAGTTTTAATAAGAATGTTTATGTTATGTTTAAACCTGTTCATATGAGGAATGCATTGGACTTAAAAAGTGACGGGTGGAGCCCGCTATAGCTACTTGATGCATCGGTAGGTCTCATGAGACTAACTAGTGTCTTGGCACAAGGCCTTGGAAAAATCTTATTTGTAGTCTTGGCACGAGGCCTTGGCAATGTGGTTATGATAGTCTGGCATTATGCATTCCATCATTATGAAAGTGGTTATTGATATTTCATGTGATCATTCGACTAGTAGAATATCCATGTGAGTAAGTTAATGGCATTATTTTATTTTATCTTTGCCATTTTATGCGGAAGTTCATGTTTAAAAGGCTTTTGTTTTAGTTATAAACCGCCTTATGTTTTTATGCTTATCTATGAAAGCTTCTGCTATAATGTTATCCTTACTGAGCATCTGAGCTCACCCATTTCAATGTTTTATTTTTTCCAGGATTATGAAGAAGTAATTTATGAATGACCTGCTGGGATAGTATGAGGGGATATGAAGAAAATATGTTGTTGCAGCTTTTTTTACCGTATGATGTAATGTAAGACTTGTGAATATATCTAGTGTTTCCAAGACTACTAAACTAATCGGTCTTTCGAGACTTGATCCTTTGTGATCATGCCAATGTTATGTAATAATGCACCGACTCTGGGTATCTAGGGTCGGGGCATTACAGGTGGTATCAGAGGAAGTTTAGTAGAAGCCTTGGAAGATAGATTTAGATAAACTCTGATTAGAGCATGTATACCTAAGATAAACTTTGAGGATTAGTATAGAAGAACTTCCTAGAATTTTAGTATTGTAGAGATTTTGTGAGTTTTCTGAGCAATACATCCTTATCTGGATACGAGCAGGTAGAGACGGCTCTGGCACAGATGTACCTAGGTGTAAAACCCGAAAACACTGCTTTGAGCTAGACTCGAACGGGAACTGGTGCACAACAACGGGCCTTGATGCACTCTTGGTTAAGACACTCTCAGGGGATATGCTTAGGATAATTTACATTTTCTTTACAAACCGATTTAAAGTATTATACATATAAGATGAGAGTAAATGACCTTGGTTAATCCTAATGTGTTTCAAATTGAGAATATGGTGACATGTTAATCTCTAAATGATTGTATGACTACTATTACTCACTCAATGCTTTCTGGTTTTAGTCAATGGCTGGATTCCAAGGAAGTCATAGTGACTTTGAGAATGATGTATAAGGTGGGAACGGTGGTGGAAATGAGAAACAAAATGGAATGTTGATAGGCATAAAAGATATCATCTTTATGCCAAATCAATTTTCCAAAAATATGATCAACATTATATATATTAACCAATTACAGGACTCAACAAAGAAGAGAAAGGTGATGAATTATAAGAGCTCCAGCAGTGGAGACCACGGAGAAAAGAATCCTCAATTTCCATCATGCAGGAAATGTGGAAGGAGACACCCAGGAAAGTGTCTCAATGGGACAAAGAAAAGCTTTACATGTGAGAAGGAAGGACATAAAGTGAAGAATTGTCGAATAAAAATGAAGAGTACTGTGGAAGATGATAAAAATGGTCCCAAAAATCCATTTACAGTCATTTGTTGTAAATATAGGGGACCTGGCCATTACCCGAGTGAATGCCCTATTTTATAGGATATTTTCTTGGTCAAAGAAGAAGCTATGTGGAAATAAATGGTTGGAGAAATGTTTAAAAAGAATTAGTTCTCCTTGTTGATGGGTTTACTTTGGAATAATTTTCTCTTGTATTTTTAACCCTGCAGTTTGCCATGTGAGAATGATATTTGAGGAATAATTATCTTTTCACTTGTGAATTGAGTTATAAATAACCATTTGGTTTTATATGATCATTGGGGTCTGAGAGAATTATAAGTTATTATAATTTGGGATGAAAATGAACGGTATGATATAACATTTGTGGTTAAAATATGTTATGGTATTTTGAGGAATTTATCTCATTTTGGTAATATTATAAAATATAGTTTTTGAAAAAGGACAACACATAGACCGTGGGACAACCTGTCGCGTCAGACAAAGCTGTGGGAATCGAACCCACAACCAAAGTGCGATTAAGATTTATCGCCTTCCACTGGACTACGTGAAGTCCCTGGTTAGTGTGACTATTATTTTTAGTTAAATGATTTTATTGATCAATAATAATTTGATTTGGGATCATATGTCTTATCAAATGAATACCCTTAGTATAGGAAAATGATTTGGTGATTAAGTGATAAATGTTATTTTGGAAGTTTTTCGCTTTGGTGTGAAGACTATATGCCCAAGGAAAATAGAATAGTATGGGATTTTATTTGAGGAGTAATGGTGAATTTTTATCTACGTTTTTATTGTGGATTTATAGTGATTTGGGTTATTTTTGGAAATTATTAACCTATAATAGAGAATATGTGATGAGGTTAATTACTTTTAAGTATGTGACTTTAAGAGTGTTTGATGTCATTTCGAGATAAAATTTAACATGGGAGACTACATAATCAAATTATTCTATGTTTTGGGTTTCAATATTAGTCTGGATTATATTAATGGATTTTAAGGACCATTGATTATTGAATGGTATTTATTTAACTTTGGGGTATTATTGGTTTAATTTTAGAAATTAATATTAGTGTTTATTTCTCTAAAGGAATATCCTTTTGGGGGATCATTAGATCTTGTACTAACCATTTTGGTTTTGATTAATCTCTAAAGACAATGTAAATATATAGTTCATCCTGCATGGATCATGTGCTTCTATAGAAGTTTATTCTAGCTCTTCCAGTGTGACCAAGTCTTCTTGAATACTCATCATTAAAAAAAATGAGTTAGTGGTGGAAATTTATTAAAGAATGAAACTATACTTAAAATGTAAGTATATATCTTTATATTCCTAGTCAATATCATAAATGAATTTATCATCCTTATGTAATGTAACTTAAAACAAAAAAAAAATGTTGTCCGTTTACTTTCCTACTAGGAGACTAATGGTCGTTTGTCCCAACACAAGTTTGTGGTTTTCTTATTGTTAACTTTATCCTGGTCATGATTTCTATCCCTATCCATTAGAACGTGACACTTAGTTTATCATCCATATCCATGCTTTCCTACATGGAATCTGAGTATGGGTTATCTTGGTTGACCTTTATACCTCTCTTTCTTTCTTTTAAAGTGATAGTTTTATTGACTCTTTTTCCGATGTGGGACTTTCCATTATATTCCCAAGCACAATTTTAAAAATTGCGAGGAAGCAATTTATTGAAGGAGGGGATAATGTAACACCCCAAGATTCCACGGTACGTTTCCCTTCGAATAATGCAATGGCGTGCATTGTACGCAACTTCGAGATTCTAACACACCACAACCAATCAAATTAGCCGTTATGAATAGTAATACCTACTTTTTGAAATTTTATAAATTCTATCTATCAAAATGGACTTCATTTTTGGATTCGTAATATCGAATTTTTCCTAGGGTGAAATTTGGGAACTTTTCGGATAACACTTATATTTTGACGAATAGTGAAAATTACTAAATTTTAATTAAAAAAAACTTTTTTAATCAACAAAATTTATAGTGATAAATTTTATTATTTAGTGGTTTTAAAGTATACTAAGAATATATTTTTACCATTTTATCAAATGGTGTTCATTAGAATTAATTTCACTTTCAAATTGGACCGAAAAAATTGTCAATCTTTTGATATATATTGTTTCTTAAAAACACACTATTTGTTGTGACAGTGGGAATTAATTATAAAATTAATTAATGAAACTTATATTTTTAGAATTTTGTAAAATATACATCATTTTTGAATTCAGAATATCAATTATAGCTTAGGGTGAAATTTTGGAATTGTTCTGAAAAACCTCAATTTTTGATGAATTGTGAAACTACTAAGTGGTAGTTAAAAAACTGAATTTTTCATAAAACTTAATTTTACCGCTTCTGTGAATGGAATTTCAAAAATCCGAGAGACACGGTTAATATCAAGAAGTAAAATGTGGTTCAATGAGATGAAAATAATTTTTGGTGAATAGTAACTTTTTTCTTTTATTTACCACGGTTAAAAGTAAATAGGGTAATTAAGGGTAAAAATGATATTAATATTACCCTAACAATGTCCTAATTCTATTGGACAAGTGTATCTCGACCAAAAACAACCTTAGGAATAAAATATTATCATTTGGTTCCACTTGGATTAGATTAGGACATTTATTATTATTGAATTCAAAGAAGAGTTAAAAGAGTTAAAATCAAAGTTTATTAACTAAAACATTTTTAATATAGAGTTATACATAAGATCAATTAGATTTTAAATATTCATTATAAAGATAATAATATTTACTACATAATTATATTTTATTTATAATTTTTAGACATTAAATAATTTAATATATTTATGACACAATTATGATGCAGTAATTACCATAATAGTGAACAATTAAAATAAATGATATTATAAATACCCAAATAAATATTCTTTAAGACTTTTCATGAATTAAAATAATTTTATACGATACTATGACATATTAGGATTGATTTAATTTACTTTGTTAGAAGTAATAATTCTGTTATGAGTTTCACAAAAATCAACTATTAAATAGTGTCAAAATTGACATAAAAGAGTTTTTTAAAAACATATTATATTATTAATTGATATAAAATTTTTAAAAATCTATGGTTCGGCCAAGAGACTTATATCATGATAGGTATATCATTAAGGGACCACTTGGGGGGTCACATGGATGTATATAGTACGTTTATTAACTATATAATATAAAAATACAAAGTGACATGGTAAATATCAAACTAATTAACTAAGAGTTAAAACTAAATGATAAGGTTAATATAGTAACCCAAACCTGTCTAAATTCTATTGGTTGAATGGTTTGCGACCTATACCCACCTTATCCTTTGAATAATCAACTTTTAAGCTATTATAAACCGAATATGAATTTATTATAAATTAATATTTCTATCTTTTCCAAAGGTGCCCCTCACCCCTCTTATAAAAGGGCACTCCTACTTCTCATTTATTCACACCATCAAAGCCTTTTGGTTCGGCCAAACCATGCCCAAATACTCTCTAAACATCCCTCAATACAACCTAGAGGCCTTATTTTGATCAGAAAGCCAACCTAATGAGCCCTTTTTATCAAATGAAAAGGAAGAACCCGAAGAAGAGGTAATGTTTTCACCACCCCTTTTCAAGTTCCTTTCTTCTTCCACTTCTTCTTTCTTTGTTATTACCATTCTAAAATAATAACTCCAGTATCATATATATACGGTGATGTTATTATAAATATGGTACAACCATATTCAGTATTCTATCCACCCTTTGAATAACATGTCACCATACGTGCGTACGTACGGCTTACCCTCTCCACGTCGTGGTGTATTTGTTATTCAAAATATTATTATTTGGGTGGGTATAATAATGATGTGTAACTCATTTAAATAAAAAATATAACATGATAATGATTCTTTATATATTATATACCATCCAATTATATATTATTTTAATATCAAAAGACTGATATTGTCGCTCGTGCGAACGTACGGACTACCGTCTCCACGAACGTGATGAGATTCATTCTCCATCATATCCATTCTAGTATAATTATCATTTGATGATTTAAAAATAATTCTTAAGAACTTTATATCATTCTAGATATGAATAAGATACAACCTATCCATGAAAAATATGGCTTACGTAACAAAACATATAAAAGAAAACTAGTAAGTTAACACCCGAAACGACGATAATTCTAAGATATTATTAACAAAGCAGTGTTAAAATATCATATATGATATCATATTAATTTATATGATTCACGAATAATTTAATAACAATAATTTCAACATTTTACAGGAGGTTAACCTACCCCCGACCATGGAAAAGTACAAGGTAAGGGGTTTCTTATCTCACTCTTAATTCCGTGAGAATTCCATTGTTCACCACTTATTTATTACATGTGGTGTGTGTACTACCCATGTTTGTATTAATTGTGTAATATACGTTAATTCATGTATATTTACATCATCATTGTATGATCCTTCTTTCATGGGTTTATGTTTTGTATGTTACCAAATCAATAAGGGAATTTGAAATTTCAATTTCCACTCATTCGGCTTTACACATACTTCATTGATTATTTTACTCCAAGATTATGTGTGGAATCACTATTCATTTGATTATGTCATAATTTCCACTCCCCTTTCTGTGGATATACTTTTTATACACATAATCACTCCATTGATAAATTCTCAAGTCATCGGTATGAACATGATAAGAGTAATGTTTACTCAATCTCGATTTGTTGAGATAAACATCCAATTCATTGGTGTTGTTTTTACTAGAATATGTGTGAACGTCCTTTGATTGTTTTACACTGAATATCCAATCATATTTAGTGTATTTATATTTGTCACACATAATTATGTCATTGATTTATCCTTAACCTAAGGATACTACCTTTATGAGAGATTTCATCTCAATTTACATTCCATTGAGACTTCTTTGTTGTTATACACCAAATCACTTTTATGTGGTGTATATAATGTACTTTGACATAGTATATCATGAATCCCTTTATTCTCATGATATTACAAAGTTGTTATTACCTTAATTATTTGTATTCACGTGTCTCTATTTTGGTTAGAAACTCTATCTAAAATACATTTTTAAGTGTTTTAAAGATTGATTATTCTAAATCTTTCTCATTAATGTCAATGTTTTAAAAATGGTTTTAAGGATTTATTTATATGGACATTAAAGATTCCAAATCAAAATTCCTTTTAAAAGTTTCAAATTGTTATGGGACACTTTGATTCAAAAATCTATTTTTAAATGGCTTCTTGACAAATAGTGTGACTTTTAAATGATTTCAAGAAAAAGGGGGATATTTCTCTCATATAAGTTTTGATGATTATTTTAATCTATGTCAACATCCTTCATTATTCTTGATAGGTTAATGTGATACAATAAAATCTTCCATATTGAATCAAATGAGTTATGTTTGACTGTAGATGTGCTATTTTTATACCATTCATGGTTTGTGGTCAAAGTATTGACATTTCGTATGATAGATTTAATACGAATGTTTATGTTATGTTTAAGCCTATTCATTTGAGGAATGCATTGGACTTAATAAGTGATGGGTGGAGCCCACTATAGCTCCCCGATGCATCAGTAGGTCTCATGAGACAAACTAGTGTCATGGCACAAGGCCTTGGGAAAATATTATTTGTAGTCTTAGCACGAGGCCTTGGCTATGTGGTTATGATAGTATGGAATTATGCATTCCATCATTATGAAATTGGTTATTGATATTGCATGTGATCATTCTACTAGTAAAATATCCATTTGAGTAAGTAAATGGCATTATTTTATTTTATCTCTGCCATTTTTTGCTGAAGTTCAAGTTTAAAAGGCTTTTGTTTTAGTTATAAACTGCCTTAAGTGTTTATGCTTATCTATGAAAGCTTCTGCTATAATGTTATCCTTAATAAGAATCTGAGATCACCCCTTTCAATATTTTATTTTTTCCAGGATTATGAAGAACTAATTTATGAATGACTTGTAGGGATAGTATGTGGGGATATGAAGAGAAGATGTTGTTGTAGTTTTTTTACCTTATGATGTAATGTAAGACTTATGAATATATATAGAATTTCCAAGAATACTAAACTAATCGGTCTTTCGAGACTTGATCCTTTGTGATCATGCCAATGTTATGTAATAATGCACCGACTCTAGGTATCTAGGGTCGGGGTGTTACAATCTAGATAAATGGAGGGTTTTTTAGTAGGTTCAGTGAAACCACACTAAGTGAGGGTGAATTGGTGTGGGTGAAAAGTTTTCAATAAAATAAATTTCTATTCTATTTTACCTCTATACCTATTCAGTGCATGGATATCTCTCACTCACTATAAACATACCTTTAGTTTGTATTAAATTGATATAATAAGGGAAGAAAAAAACCTGGAAGAAGAGAATTTGAAAAGGGATATTCCTATGAGGTTTCAATGTTTGGTTATATCTCATATATGGGGAGGGGTGAGTAAGGGATATTCTTTTGTGATTTTATATTATAAAATAAAACAATGTCACTGGTTAAAGAACTATAATTTCTATATGTGTCTTTAATCCTTATGTAAGTATTTTAGGAAATAAATAGCATTGTAAATAGTTGATTTTTACAATGTTCAACCCATTCATGGGAATCCTACACCTTGTTTTGATCAGTAATTATCTCTTATCACATATTCTAATCTAAATATTGAATTTTATAGAATGTGAGTGAATCACATAGGACCATTCAGTGAATCACACTCTTCGAATATCACATCACCATAATAAACATAACACCACCATTTTTCCACCATCGCATGGAATATCATTATTCTACATTGAATAGTCTTCTATATTCACATCTATTATTATAGATACATACTCTTACCTCTTACTAAACATGAATTTAGTGAACTCATGGAAATCACTAAATCAATGTATGATCATATTTCTCAAAATAAGTTATTTTATTTACACTAGATAAACAATTAAATTCCATGAACTTTGTAAATGAATTCATTGAATTCAGAATTATAAACACAAGATTCTATAATTTTCTTCATGTTTTCATCTGCCATAATTTTTTTAATGATCAAACTATTTAATTAGTGAATTTTGTCAAAATAAACAAATAAAATATAACAAAACTCATATACTATATTAGATTTTTAAAAAATGACAACTAACTATTTGTAATCTTCTAGAGTCCTCATGTTCTTAACATCCTAACCCAATTCATCTGAGAAACTATGTTCTGTTATTCTTTGATACTACGTCATTTTTATTTTTTATGCTACTTTATACAAGAGCTTGATGTATCTCAATATTCAAACTAAATTTCCACATCTTAAAATAACTATTTGATAAAAAATACACTATAATGAAAACATAAGTCATTAAATGGTCTATTTTCTACTCTAGGTTTATTTGATTATCATTAGGAAGACAAAATTCATGACATGTATTCCGCATAAAAATCAGTTTGCATAACTGAATTAAATAAACATTGGAACCACCATTCAATTAAAAAATATTTATTAATGAAAATTGGTGAATGTAGAAACTTTATAAAAATGAAATACATTTCATTAAATTTATGTAATAATAGTATCACATAAGTTGGATTCACATTAACTAAATTCATTGATACTTATCCAAATAAACTTCTTTTTCATAAATCTTATATGAGTAACAAGCATATTATTTTCTTTACTTGTTTTTATCACCTCTCATAACAATTTTAGAGATGTGTTAAAGGTAATTTAAGGGAAAAATACTAGAATCCTCACCACTAAGTACATTATAAAAGCATGGTTAACCACTCAATACTTCATGACTTTAGAAGATATGGTTTTGGTAGTTTAAAATAAATCTGAATTTATCAAGCATTAACATAAATTCATTAAAATTATCTCAAATAATTGAAACATAAGGAACATATTCTTCCATGAAAACCAATTTCAGTTATTCTTGAATTAAAATTTGACACATCATAGATCATAGTAGCACTATTATTGTTCTACCATGAGATTTTCGTATTGATCGTCCTCTAAATAAATAAAAATTTCAAGATCTTGTATCACATGAAGTAGATTACTAAAAAACTAGTTTTATTTTATAATTTATGATATTAATTAGTTCATTATGGATGAAAATGTGAAATATAATTAATAAAATTACAAAAAAGAGTAAACCCTTAATTGAATAAAAAATAACAAAAATGGTTTATTTTAATTCCATACATATTATTATTATAACGAATAATTTGAACTAATATAATTCCAATTAATTGAAAAATTTTAATTTTTATAAGATAAATAATTAAGTATAATGGGACCTTATGAAAATAATTTAGTGTTAGAATGCCTATTTTTCAATGATTGTTTTTGTATATTTTTTATTTCTATCTCAATAAAATTAATTAGTAAAAACTAATTATTTTAATTAAATTTATTGATAACATATAAAAGTAAATAAATTCATAATCATTCATCTTTTATTAATTGAGATTTGATAATATTAAATAAATTTTATCCCTGTAGATAAATGTTTTCTAATAGTTATGTTAATATGTTATGCAATAATATAGAAAAATTAGTTTCAATATCCTCTATAAAGTGTATCTAATAAAAAGATTCATATTTTTAATTAGAATTTTAAAATTATGAACTATGTTTAATATAAACTTGAGGTAGAGATATATGTTACTTATGTTAAAGTTAATTACCAAGATAATGGTAAAGATGTTATTATCTATGTATTGTTTATATAAATGTTGGGAATTTTTTTCTATATAAATTGAAATTATATATTTTAAATAATAACTCCACATTTATTTTTAATCATACGAAAAATATATATACAGTCATTTTATTTGTAATTGATAGGAAAAAACAATAAAAACACTTAATGTACAAAAAATCCATTTTCTACAATAATTGTTTTTATCTATATTATTGGTTTTAATTAAAAAGTTAACTTTCTAATACGTAGATATTGAATTTTATTATAAAGTGTCCACGTTTTTCATCATTTCATCATGATTTAGAATGAATATTTATATTATATGTTTATTAAAAAATTATTTAATATTGTAAAATATTAATAAAATATAACAAGGGTAAAAATGGGTAACATAAAGTGGATTGAATTTTTCTAAAATAACATGAAAAGTAGACCTCATAGAAGACTTTTTTATGTTGTAACATCATACCCATATGTCAAATATTCCATTAGTTTCCTAAATCAATTAATCCTATGTGATTCCACCATTACCCCCCACCTACCATTCATTTCCAAGGAAAAGTCCATCTTTTCACCTATAAAAGAATATAACTTCCATCCACATCAAACCATACATGACCACAAAAAATTCCAAGAAACCTTACCCATTTTAACACTACTATAATAAAATTATAGGTTATTCTACCCTTGATTTCAGTAATGTGTCTCAAGTCTACCATTTCCAAAACATCTTTTAAGGGAACTTGAAAGTACTCAACAAGAGTATTGGCTACTCGCCATCCTTTTTTCTCTATCATTCACGTAAATACCTAATCTGAAAATAATAATATAATTAAATATGTATCATTAGAATTAAAAAATTATAATATTTATGGAAAAACCATTATCAATCTCCCTCTCATAAATTTAAAATATGAAAACATCTCTTTTGATATATTCAAACTACTACCTCCATGAACAATGCATTTCCTTTTTTATCTCCACCATAAATTGTTCGTTTTTAGAATGTATTTAATAAGTAAAACTGTTTTTATGATATTATTAATGTTTTTAATGGTAAATTAAGCATTCAATTAATAATATTAACAAAAAATGGAAATTCTATACTTATACCCCTAACACTAGCATACCGATATGAAAAATTATTTCTTATCTGTAACAAATAGAATCTTATCATATCTTTTTCATAAAATTATTCTCAACTTTTATTTAAATAATTAATAAATTATATATAATATTATTATGCTTCTATAATGGAGATATTTTAATCACTTCAAAATCATACTCCTCAATACATTATAGTGTGTTCTTGTTTGGGTCATTTTAACCACAAACATAAAAAGTTCTATAAATTTATAACATGGATATTTATGAAAAAATAATTACTAGTATAATATTATATTAATATTTAGTTATTTTTTCTTTAATGGTGAAATTATTGTTTAACTCATTAATAAATACACCACCATTTGTTCATTAAAATCAATGAAATAAGATGTTAATAGTTTAATCTTCTTATATACTAACTAAAACTCATGTGGAATTATTTTTGGAACATTATAAGTCATTATGGAACATCTATTATACTAAATTGAATAATTAAATAATGATAAATTATTTACCAATAATGATTATTTATATATCATTTATGAAATTTATATGAAACAATCTAGGTTACTAAGACCTAATAATAAAAATTACTAACAACTAGTAAACATTTTTATAAAGAATTTTTATAATTAAAAAATAGACCATATGGTAGATATTAATTTATTTATATATTAATTTATTAAGAGTATTAATTTTTTATAGTAGTTCAATTTTCCTTTCTCATAAATGACAATAATGGCATGGGTTTTCATCTCAATTCCCCTATATTAAGGCATTATTTCATATTATGAACTTATTTTTCTGTATGGTGTAAAAAATACTAAATTGGTTTTTATTATCTTTATTAAATTTTACATCGTAGTAGTAAAAATATTTTTCATTGAATATATCCTTACAACCCTTTTGATTTAATTGATACCAAATTCTTTAGGTTTCCTCATCTAAACATCCATTCTTTGAGACATTTTAAATTTTCACCACTTGTTTATTTTATTATGTATATACTTCCATATAGATTTATTTTATTATAAATTTACTTAAAATCATTGGTTTTAAAAATCAATTTCATGTTATCAACTTCAATTTCATTTGTTTCAAATGCTGAAAAAGTCGAATGGTTTTTTGAACTCAATCTTCTTTTCATTGAGTCGTATTTTTTCTCCATTTTCTATAAACATATAGGTTTACTATATTTCAAAATATAATTAATTATTATGGGAGTTTTGATATTTCTATTGGATATTTTCACTCTTACATTCAAAATATTCTTCTTTAATGTATTCAAAACATTATAGAAGTTTAATGTTAATAATAATAATTAATAATCTATTTAATGAATGTTTCTCTTCCATATCCATATTCTTTATTTTATAAAAAAATAGTTTATTATTTTGAATCCCAAGAATTTATGATATCCTGTGACAATAATATTTATCTTTACTTATTTTAAAAACAAGTATTTATTACACTTTCAAATGACGTGTGTTTCCATAAATGTATTTTGAAATATTTAAAAAATTTATCATGATCATATATTTTATATTCCACTCCACATTTTTTGAAATTAACATTATGTTTTCAAGGATTCATTATTTTAATTTCATTTGAAATATTTTCTGAAAAATGTTTTCACTAGATCTTATTGAAAATGAGTTTTGAATGTTACTCGAAAATGTTTCTTTTTTTAATAACATTGAATTTATTTTATAATATCTCTTTTTGTGAATTCATTTCAATTTTTGATTTTATCTCTAAAATATCTATATACCATAGAATAATGTTTCATTAATCACCCTAAATTTTATTTGTGAAATAATCATTTTTTTTAAATAAATGTTATATCAACTGATCCAATTCAAGGGGTAATTTTATGTGATACCATTTGCAAATTTTTTTTTATACCCATTTAATTTCCATGGGTTTTCCATGATATTATATAAGACTGATTTTGTTTAGAACACATAAAAATAGACAATCATTATGATAATGATGGGGACCTATATAGACCTCTAATGCATCATTCCAGGTTTTATATATCATCTGATGATGATATAGAGTGTGGTCATGATGTTTTAAGATATGTTCATAATATTGACCATATAAAAAATGTAGTTATATATTTTAATAAGATCGAGTGTAGACATGATGATGTTAACTATTTCCCTAAGATTGAGCATGGAAAAGATATAGTAATCTTTGTTCCCACAATTTATCATGAGTATAATTATTTTATCAATATTCACAAGATTGAGAACATATATAATGCTTTTAGTTATGATCAAAAAAAATTGATCTTGGACACAATGTGGATAGCTAGTTGAAATATGTGATGATTCCTTATTATTATACTTATTCCCCAATTCTATGTTATATGTGTATGTAATGCATTATGGAATAAGTTTTTGTATCATGTTTTTTCACTCTTATGTTATGGTATTTATTTGATCATTAAAGTTTATATTTCAATCTATTTTAAGAGAAATTCTAATTTTTTTTCATTTTATTTAATTAATATGTTTGTTCAGTGTTTGTTTCTACTCATGCTTCTGATCAAACCCTTGAGGACATATTGAAGATTGTTTCCATGACTGAGCATTTGAGAAAACCATTTTATTATGTTTCTCATGCTCCATGCTATAAAAATGAGTATAACATAGGAGAGGTATATAATGAGGTATAGTGTGGTTTGATTATGAAAAAATATTCCTATTTATATGAATTTAATTTTTGTAATGCCAGTCTATAAAAACACTGAATCATTTTGTTATGGTGTTCTGTGATTATTCTTGCGATATAATGTTTTAATTATGAAAATAATTTAAAATATATACTAGTTTATCTCGAATCATTACCCAATGAATCAAATCTATAATGTAATATTTGTATATTTATAACCATTTTTGGGAGTGGGTTTTAGGAAACTCATTTTTGTTTTCATCATGATATGAATAGTTAATCATCATTATAATATTTTTTCAGAATATTTTATGGTCATTATCAACTTACTAGTATCTCAATGATAAATTATTCATGTATCATAATCTCACAAAGCTAATCAACAATATTATATTCTCAAAATGTCATATCATAATACTAATATAACATTTATATAATGTATCTTATGGCTATCTTTATTTGTATAACACTATAGGAAGTGCATTGAGCTCAACATTATCTTCCATGGTTGCTTACTCAAATATTTTTGGATCGATTTGAACTCCAATGGTGTGACATGTAAACCCTATGAAGAGTTCAATGATGTCCATATGTGATGTTATTACAACTAAACCTTATAATTCTTTAAATGGTGAAGGATACACACATTCTCCCTAGTCATGTATCATTATTTCAGAAGGACTACAACTTGTTTATCAAATTGACGGTTCCTTAACATTTTCATGCCACTCATAGTACTTCCTCATACCATGAGAACTCTCCATAATTATTCCCCACATTATGGCTCTTCTAATTATCAGTTCCACTATATTATATTCCTTTTATCCTCCTCAATAGTCACCCTCACCAGCCTACCATTGAGATTTTTCATTGTTTATTATGGTTTGTTGCTCATGTGTGAAAAATTTCTGTCTGCCCACCCAACACTTACTATGTCTAATACTTTAATAACATGAATGGGGATAAACTCAAACAACATATAAATTCATATTGAACCTAATATATGAAATGAAAATAACTTTCCCCAAATATTAAGCATAAATACTAACAATTATGAGTAAATTGGTGAATAGTTTTAAGATTGCACATCCACAATAAAAGTAATTGTAAACCATTAAATTAAATATGGTAGATGATATTATAAATTTCTAATTCCAATAATACATAAGTATCAAGAAATGTGTCGAAATAGGTGAAGATTCTTTTATAACATCATCGAGTAATTCATGAGATAAATAATCTTTTACATTGACAAGAAGAGTTCTTTTGGAAAAATATTTGTATATACCCAGAAGTGAAGTAAGATAGAATTTTTATTATAAAATTAGATAATTTATAAAGATAATACTTTCAAAAAAATATTATATAGTGCCCTTGAAAATAGAGAAGAATTTGAGAAATTCTATTGAATAATGCTTTTATTTTGGGATTAATTTTTGAAAGATCCTTTTAAAACATATTGTTCACCATATATTAAATAGGAAAATAGTTGGTAAAAATATATGGAACATTTTACCAGAATAAATGAGGATTAAATATGAATAAATAAGAATTTATTTTAGGTAAGTGTACAATAAGAGTAATTAGAATGAAAATTGAAGTTCGGGTAGAAAACCCTTACCTTAAGTCTGAATGTGTTCTGCTCATGAACTTTTCATCCTAGAATATGAAATTTTACTTATTAATAACTTAATTAAGAACCTATTAGACATGTATTTAGTCTATAATAATTTTATTAAGTTCAATATGTCCTTATTTATATGTTATAAGATTTAATTTTGTTGTTCCAGATTATAGGTTTCATTGGTTTTCATGATTGGTATATTTTTATATTAGTATGGATCTTCATGTGGAAATGATGTAATTATCCAGAATTGAAATTATATATTATTTATGAACATCCAGAATTTTTAATGGTTTTATATTTAATTTTTTTACATGGTATGAGGATGAATCATTGAATGAATTATTAATGACAATCACTTAGGTTCTTTGGTGGTATTATGATTATTATGAACTAATTTTTCATATAAATTAATAATATGTTCATATATTGGTTCCTAAATATTTAGTAGGTTATAATATATATTTTATAGTCTGGTTCAACCATAAAAATGTTTTAATGAATATTAATCAAGGATATATTGAAGAATGAAAATTCCTCATCCACAATGGTTGTAAATTGGATCCTCACACACAATGATTTCATTTATAATAGAGAGAGAAAGAGAGTAATAATATTGAAAATGGTTATTATATTAACATTGAATAATTATAGTATATAGATGATAATAGAGTTATATGGATCAATTATATATATTATTTTTGGAGAGAATAAGAAAATAAGATAAATTGAGGTGAAACAAAATGAAAAAGAAAGATGTTTTACATCTTGAAATAACCTCCTTGAGAACCGCCTTAAGGGTAAGGGTTTTGGTATTTTTGCAAGACCAATAACCAGTATACATTGGAAATAAATTGGGAAGGTTATTTGTGTAAAATATTTATAAGCTTCATGGTTTTGAAGATTTTAGTGAAGAGGGAGTGAGGGGGGTTTTATAGTGGGGAAGAAGGGGGTTTTCCCATTATTTTACTCATTATTTTATTATTCGGCCAAATAAAACCAATAATACTGATTATTGTGACCAGAAATAGTTATAAACTCATTTGAGTTGGAACAAATTGACATTTACATCAGTCATCACTCAATCATGATGTCGAAATTCACTTATTGGACATATTCTTTAAATTATCAAATTTCACAATTCATAAAAAATTGAAAAATTTTATAAAATCCAAAAAATTCACCCAAACCATTTTTCAACATATAGAATTAAAAAATGAAATTAATTATTTGAAAATAGTTTTTTAAATATGACAAATTAAAATTTTAAATAAAATAATATTTTATTCCAAAAATAACAATTTTAAAACTATAATTTGTTTTATATCACATTGATAAATTAATCAAGATCATAACATTAAGAGAATAAATTAATATTATTATTCACTATTCATAAGGTTTATATTATTATTCATATTACTATTCATAAAGGTATGTTATAATTCAACAAAAATTGTGTTTTTCTAATCAAACACCAAATATCAGAATGAACGCAATTGTGTCTGTCAGTTTTTAGAAATTCAAAACACAGAGGTGGAAATATTATGTTTACTGGATTGGTTATAACAATGTGGTTTGGTGTAGAGACATAGTGTTTAAAGCATTCAATATTAAATTTATTTTCAATATCTTGGGTTGTTATATTATCCCATCCTTACAAATTTTTCACCCTCAAAATTACCATAATTTAACCTCACAAAATGATTTGGGTAGTTCTTCATTAGAAGCTCCTCATGCACAAATGTTACATCTTCGATTTTATGATTTTTCCAAATTATCTTTACCAGTAGAGTTTTCTGATTTATCAAACCTTGTTCTTTAGTGTCCAGAATCTAGATAGGATCTCCATAGTAAGATAATTCATGTTCCAATTCTATAACTTCAGAAGTGAGGACTTGTGTTAGGTCTAGCATGTATTGTCTCAGTAATGAGACATGGAACATGTTTCATACATTATAATGGCTAGTGGGCATAGCTAAAATATATTAAACATCTCCAATTATCTCCAAAATTTCAATGGTTCTTACATACATAAGGCTTAGTTTCCCTTTCTTCCAAATTCTTATAATACCCTTTCAAGGAGATACTTTTAAAAAAACATGATATCCCCCTTGAAATTCCAAATAATTCCTTCGATTATCACAATAAATTTTTTGGTTTCTTTGAGATAATTTGATGTGGCCTTGAATAGTATTTACCTTCACAGTTTTTTCCTCCTCAAGCTCTGGACCCACTACCTTCCTTCAACCAACTTCATCCCGCCAGGTTGGTGTCCGACTTCACTTTCCATACAATGCCTCATATGGTTCCATTTGAATAATTTAGTGGAAACTATTATTTTAGTAAATCTCCACTAAACGTAAATATATTTCCCACATTTCTTGAAAGTTAAGTGAACATGATCTCAATATTTCTTCTATGGATTTGATCATCCTTTCTAATTGCTTCTCGATTTATGGATGATAATAAGTACTCAAATGAAGCTCATTATCCAAGGATTTCTGAAGAATTTTCCTGAATTTTAATGTAAATCATGGATCACGATCAGAAAAAAATTATATAGGTGATTCATAAAGTCTCAAAATTCATTGATATAGAGTCGTTATAGTGGCCCTAGTCGTAAATACTCACTTATATCGAGGAAATGTGCAGATTTGGTAGGTTGATCCACAATTACCCATATTGAGTCATTATTTATTGGAGTTTTGGGTAATCTAGTAAGAATATCCATGGTGATGTCATCCCATTTCCATGTAGGAATAGGTAGATATTGCATGAATCCTCTAGGCTATTTTCGCTTGGCCATCACTAATTTACAGACGAAACAGATTGATACATAATCAAAAATTTCCTTCTTCGTGTTATCCCATCAGAAATGTTCTTCCAAATATCTATACATTTTACTGCTCCCATGGTGTATAAGGAAATTTGAGCTATGAGAACCATCCAATAACTCCCTTTTTAGCTTGGTTAGAGAGGGAATACATAGCCTCTTCCCAAATTTCATAACTCCATATTCAAACATGATGTCATCCAACTTCCTATCTTTCACAATATTAATTTTCATTTAAATATTATCATCATTAGACTATAAATCTTTAAATATTTCCAATAAAGATGATTGAGTAACCATTTGAAAAAGTAGTGATGTTTCACCTTCATTGATAATTCACATATCCATCCTCACTAGATCCATCTACAAGGGATCCTTGACAATCCTAATTTTGTTGAGAAATCAATTATACTTCCTACTTAATGCATCAGCTACCTTGTTTTCTTTTTGGGTGGTAGTGTATGGAAAAATAATAATTCTTGAGTAGTTTGATCCATCTCTTTTGCATCATGAGGAGATTCATGTCACAAAACCAATCACATCACCATCAAAACTGGCACTAATCCTTTCATGTGACAAGGCTCTAAGGGTGTTCTCAATCCCCATGATCTGGAACAAGTGCTCGGGTATCATAAATTGATATTTGGGAAATATTACCAAGAGTTTATAAACTTAAAATTACAAAAAAATCCAAAAACCAAATCTGGATTTTTCAAACCATACCATTTTTTACAAAACTTCCGTATTGAATTACATAATTTAAAAAAAATCAAAGGCAAAACAAATGTTGAAACTCAAAATGTATATCCCAAGATCATCCTCATGGAAAGAGGTACCTCCGTCAAGACATCTTCACAAAACTAAATTTCGAAGGACAGTTAAAAACCTGAACCATTGGCACAAAAGTTGTACCCAAACCTGCTACAAAAATAACCAAGTCTACTAACACCAAAATGTGTAAGTATGGTGTGAGACAAGGCCTAGTATGATACCACCACTAAGACATTTCATGCAAAAAACATTCAAAGAGAAAAATCATGCAGATTTTCATAAATATGAAATGTTAATAATAATTTTAAATAGATGCAACATTAAATAATTTTTTTTTCAAGTGGGATAGTTTAATGAATCAAAACTTTTAAAAATACTTCCAAACCTACTGAATTTTCCATCCAACCATACTGTCTATTGATTTTATACACAAATTATTTAACGAGCAAAAGAAATAGAAAATTAGCCCTCGGAAATACCTCGTTGTGGGTCCTTTGTACCTCGTATTTCAGTGAAATTAACCATACAAATAACCATTATCATGCACACGAGCCTCTAGTATGAACCATACGCATAACATAGTGGTCCCCCAACATCATCATTATCATAATAGTTTAGTTATTGATTTCATCATCAAAATTTCTATGTGAAACTGGGGCCATACCACGTGGGATGACTATCATGAGAGTACACATCCACCCACCTAGATACCTCATGTTACCTCTTTTGATCAAACAAGTTCCATAGGCCATGGAATACAATTTTCACATGGATATACCACTTCCAAGTCACCCACACACTAAACATCACAAATTTATATCACACAATTCACATAATGCCCCTTTTTCACATCTCTTTAACACTTCAACTAATCCTTTAATAAATTTGGTAAAACCTTTCCAAGATAGTCCAATTAACATAACATCCCACACACATATCATATAATACTTCTTTCATAAACAAAATTCATTTTTCACATCACACTCGCACAAAAAATCCCACAAAGGTGTTTCACACCTCTCTTTCCATTTGATAAAATATTTCAGCAATTTCTAAAACATTATAAAATTTATTGACATCTTAAATCACCACATTACATTCCAAACCCCCTTCTTAATTGAACACACCCACCAAAACTGTACATGTAGATCATTTTCCTACTTTGTTTAACCCAACATATTATTTAAAATTTTCATAAAACAATCCCAAGGGGTATAACTATGTTGTGCACACAAAACCAATTTCATAACCATGTTTCATGGAAAAAATCACTCGAAGACCCTACCCAAGAAAAATTGAATGCTTAAAAACATCTAATAAACCACTTGCATATGTTATAAAATAAACCCAAATATTACCTTAACAGTTACAAATAGAAAACACCCAATTTGAAGAAAAAGTGAAACTATAAAATTAACATCTTAACAACATCTATCAAAAATGTTTTTCACACAATGACAAACATATAAGGAAGATTAAAAATAATTAAATGAGTAATTATTTCTCATCAATAAATTCTTACACAAGGAATCACCTACTAAAAGTTTCTAAACCTGCAAATGTCGGTGTGAAACATCAACCGCACCACTACCGCACCATAAGGAAGTGAAAAAAACCTAAAACCTCAATATTAGACCAATATACTAAAATAAAAACCATAGTCATGAAACCTTGAGTCTTTTCATTTTATAACATCATGAAATATGGAGGAATCAATAAGGAGAAGGATGGATATCAAATATAGAAAGACTTACGTGCATGATTTTGATGTTTCCCCCATCAAATCTCCTTTTAAAATTGAGTTCCATGGGAGGGTGAGAAAGATGAGAGGCTTCCCATGGAGGTAGGTCACGAAATGGGGAAGAATGAAGCAGATTTGTTTAATTTTCAGAAGGGGTAAAGGGTCAAAACAATTAAAATTTTAATGTGTTTGACACCTTCCACGGTTTGGATGCACGGTTTAGTAAACGGTGCAGCCAAACCGTGCAGCCTGTTCGGGACACCTAAGTATTGTTTTTGTGCCTCCAATTCGAAGGGGATCCAAGGGGGATACCTATGGGAGAAGATATTATAAGGATAGGGGAAATAATACCCTAAAAATGACCACCTTTTCATCCCAATAATCCTCTAACTCAAGGGTAAATACCACCCAAAAAACATACCCCAAAAGTGGTTCCACAAGGAGTGACACTAAACCAACTCAAAAACACCAGAAACTCATAGAATACATTTGAAAAAACAGGAGTAAAAGTACCATACAAGACCCCCATGACTAAGCTCATAGAAAAAAAACAAGAGACACCAAAACTTTAAACCTGGAACACATGGAAACCAAGATAAAGCTACGAACCAAAAGAATATTTGAAACAAAGCATGAAATTGAAAATCTGGGTCTGAAAATTCTCCCCACCCTAAAGCTTTCCACCACCATAAATCCACAACATGGATGCCGAAAAAACCAAACCTCACTGAGAGACCAAGATATACTCTTTTTCCATGCTTCTCTCCCTAGTCCAAAACACCTTCAGTGATCAATTAAGGATGGAATACTTTCACACAAAAAAACCTACACCACTTTTCTAAAACAATAATGCACATACAGACATTACACTAAAAGAATACTATTAAAGCACTATCCAAAAAAGTCTCATGAAATTTACCCAAATGAACAAAAACATCAAACATGGTTACACTTACCATACATTAACCAAACCATTGGGCACTCTCCAATCCCAACATTTAACCAGGTAACATATTAGAAGTTAAATATCCCAAAATGAGTATACCTATCACCAAACCAAGACCATAGACAAAAATGAATTACTAGTATATGGAGACACAAATGGTATCCTCAATATAAAAGGTAACTTAAATTTTCCCGAGACATAATCAAAACACTAATAGGGGAGGCCCAAACGGACTCCCAGGAACAAGTGGTTGAATTCCATTAGATCATTCCAAATAAATTACATAAAACTTATTGTGGGTCTCCTCACCATAAGAACCAACAATCATAGCTGACCAGTATTGGCTGGCATAGAAAGACCCCAAAATTTAAAGATTTGACATGACTGCACTGTTAGTCTGCACAATTTGGGAAACGGTGCACTAACCGTGTGAAGAATTCTATCCAAAGGAAAACTTTTCATAGTTATAAGGGACAAGGAACACGACCATGTTGAGATCGTGTGGTAGCTACTATCTCTTACCAAATGGTTTCCTAGGTTGGAAAATGGTTACTACTAATCATGTGTAAACTATCTACTTTAATATACCTAGCCCAAATTTCAAACTTTTCTCCAGAAACTCAAAGGAACCCAAAGAGGGAATTTATAAACTTATGATACAATGTTGAAACGAGGTCCTCCCAGCTCTACCACCAAACGGGGACAATTAGAATGAGATGATGACACTGGAGGTTTAAACTATTCCCATTTTTCATAATGAGGATAGGACTTTGCACAAGCGTTTGAATGGCCCTGTGATTTCCCCTATCTATGCGCCAGCTTCACTATGAGACCTATGGCTAGAGCTCAAATGATTGAAGCATCTTCGACATCGTATTTTGGCTTTGGAAACCCCATGAATTGTACTTTTCCTTTCCGTTCCATGAAAACTATACCCTAATCCCATATGGTTTCACCCAGACATAACACATTCCAAACTCATTTTACCTTTACTGGACATTTCATATAAATAAGGGCTTAGATGATGCACATACATCACACCATGTTTCTTTGGGAGAAAAATGGAAGGGGGAAAGGACGTAGGGGAACACCTTTCTCTAAAAATTCGAGGTTGAGATTTTCTATTGGGAGACACACTTCTTACAAAATAGAGACTCTTAGATGATTACATGACCTTCACATTTATATTCAAATGAGTACATAACATCACAAGGTGTCAATGAACAAAACAATTTCGACGGATAGTACCAATACAAGTAAAGGGATCTTATTCGAAGTCCCTAAAAAACACAAAATTCCAAAAATAAGTTCACAATAGCCTCTCATGACCATATTTCCCACACTGGTGGTTTAACATGAACTCCTGCTTCGAAGAGTCTATGAAGTACCCAAAGGCCCTCTTAGGCACCATCCAGACTCTCATCCACACTAACAAACCCAGACCACTTCCACCTTCAACGAATTAGGTAACTTAAGAAACAAAGGTCTCTTTCAACCTCTTCCGAGAACACACCCTCTATAAGAGGATCCACAAAACTAGAAAAATAAAGCGTGTAGAATCAATATACAAAGCATGAGAAAAATATTCCTTATATTGATCCACTGGAGGATCTTCCAATGGAGAAACAACTTGGGATACACTTTAGTCATGCATTAACTCTCAATGGGGGCATACCTTATCCAATGAGAGAATCAAAGGACCCAACCAAGTTGGTACATTGGTCAAAACATGCCACAAAACAGAATGAAACACATTAAGGGAACCACTGTAAAGGCTTCACGAACATTTCATCAAAGAGACTACTATACAGCCCTTCAACCCAGCATTTTTACCAAACACAAACCCAAAACACCATTCAAACAAGAGGGGTTATTGGACTCAAAACATCCCACAAAAAAACATTTCCCAGAACACATAAGACACACCAACCCAAACCAATCATCAAGAATTCATTAATTCCATTAAAATCATCTCTTTGATCATAAATGGTTCAGCAGTTAGCGTATTAACAAATGGCACCCCATGGGCCTTACACATTCATGTATCTATGCCACACCAGGAACCCTCCCCATATCCATCCCAGCACTCACCCAGTCATGCAATTAACCATCCATCATCCCACGTAACCCCATGCATATAGTCACTCACGAAAATACAAAATGTTAAAAAAAATATCCACTTTTCAAAACCAAAACAGTCAGCCGATACTTCCTTTTACTCAAGACTACTAACCACAAAATCAATCCCAATTTAAAGCCTGTAAAACTATTTATAAAGGCACAATCATTCAAATGAAAACTTACTTCCAAGATATTCACATCAATTTAAAAATATATCATCCCATTGAAACACCTTCCAATAGTTTAGAGAACTCCATTGGAAACACTTTTTCAAAACCAACATTAACATTATTTCAAAATTTAAAAATAGGTGTTAGAACAACATTTTCCATTTCATAAAAATTCTGAAAATTTGGTTCCTCCATTTTTCAAATCACACACTTCCCTCTTTATTAGAAAATCATTTCACAAAACCTTTAAGCATAGTGAAACTGGGTAATTTTTTCTTTGAAACCAAACATTGATGATTTCAAAAGTAAAGGGCAGAAGACAATACAATAGGAAACTAGTTTCGGTGGTTGACCTGGAAATATTGTTGGTGGCCATTCTCCAATCACTTCAACATCATAGAATGTGTTCTAGGGAAATATCCCTGGAACCACATGGCTTTCCGGACCCTTCGATCTCACTAAGACCATTAGCCCAACAGTCTTTTCATTTCCCCTAATATTCGTAAAAACAAGAAAACCAAAGGAATCAGATAAATCCCAACATCCCCTGTAAAAATGAATCACTCATGAGGTGTTCTATCTAGGCACACTACCTATACCGAGAATGTTAAGCCCCGACAATCCTTGCTCTAGACTATCTAGACTCTTCCCCAAATAACATGACCCAAATAGTGAACCTGAACCTCCTTTGATACCATTTTGTCATGAACCGAATTTGGTATCCATCAAAACTAGCACCAAACCCAGCCCGTGATAAGAACCGAAGGGCTTTACCGATCCCTACAAGATGGCACAAGTTATCAAGTATCATAAAGTGAATTTTGGGAATAATTTACTTGAGTTTATAAACATAAAACAACAAACGAATCCAATAAGCCAAATCTTGATTATTCAATCCCAACCATTTTCACAAGAAATCAAAATTTAATTACATAATTTAAAAAAAATCAAAGACTAAAACAAATTATGAAACTCAAAATGGACATCCCAAAAACATCCTCTTGGCAAGAGGCATTTCCCTCAAGCCATCTCCACAACATTGCATCAAAAAGGACAATTAAAAATTTGTTCCATTGGCACATAAGATTTACCCAAACGAGTAAAAAAATAACCAAGTCTATATACACCCAAAGGTGTTTCTTTGGTTTCAGCTGATATTCAATAGGATTCCACCACGAAGATATTCCATGTGACAAACATTCAAATATGAAAAGCTTCAATGTTTTCATAAACATGAAATTCTAATAATAATTTTAATGAGAGAAACTTTAAATAAAAATAGTTTTTAAGTGGGATAATTTAATGAATCAACACTTTTAAAAATGATGCCAAAAACACCAAATTTTCTAGAAAACCATACCATATGCCAACGATAATAAAAAATTATCTAATGTGTAGAAGAAATGCGAAATAACCCTTAGACACTAGATCGATGTAGGTCCCATGTACCTCATATCTCGGTGAAAGTTACCATTCAAAAAACCACTGTTGTTCACACGATCCACTAGAAGGGATCATACCCACAACCTTGTGTCCCCCATCTTTATCATCATGATAGTTTAGTTATTTTTGTCATTTTTAAAATTGCTATGTGAAACTGGGGCCAAACCCGACAGTATCACTAGCATACTAGTACACGTCCACCTACCTATATACCTGAGTTTCCCTCTTATTCTCAAACAACTTCCACAAGCCCTTAAATACATTTTTCAGATGAAAATACCACTTTTAAGTAACACATACACCAAAAATCCCAAATTTATATTACCCAAGTCACATAATCCCCCCTTTTCAATCAAATCCATTTTGAAATCATACTCACACAAAAATAGCCCACAAAACTTTTCACATCTCTTTAACACTTCAAAAAATCCTTTAATTTTTTTAAACTTTCCATGATAGTCCAAATCACATAGCACCCCACACACATATCACATAATACTTATTTCATAAACATAAATCATTTTTCATATCACACTCACAAAAAATAGCCCACAAATGTGTTTCTCCCCTTTCATTTAATTTGATAAAACATTTCAGAAATTTATAAAACATTCTGAAAACAATTGATCTCTTAAATCACCACATTACCTTTATAAAACACATCTTAAGTGAAAAAACTCACCATAACATTAAATGTGCATACATTTCCCACTTTTTAACCCAATAACTCATTTACAATTTTCATAAAACCATCCCATGGGGTATAACTATGGTTGTCACACAAAACCCATTTCAAAGCTCTCTTTCAAGGAAAAAATCACACCAAGACCCTAAAAAGTATAATTTTCATCCCAAAAAACATTTAATAAACCACTTGAAGATTTATAAAATAAAACCAAATATTACCACAATAGTTACATTTGGAAACACCCAATTTGAAGCAAAAGTGAAACTATAAAATTAACTGCTTGACAAACCCTATCAAAAAATGGTTTTAATATAATGAAAATCATATAAGGAACATTAAAAATAATTAAATCAACCATGAAAAATGATCAATAAATTATTACACATGGAATCCCTCTCGAAAGTGCCAAAACCCTCAAATATTGGTGGGAAACATCAATCACACCACCACTGCGCCACAAGGATGTGAAAATCATCCTTAAACCTCAATATTAAACCAAGAAACTAAAAGACAAACCCAAGGAACAAACCCTAGATTTTTTACATTTTATAACTATATGAATGGGCGAGGAAACCCTAAGGAAAAGCAAGGAAGTAAAAAAGAGAAAGACATATTGGCTTGATTTTGCAGTTTCCCCCATCAAATCTTCCTTAAAAATTGAGTTTCAGGGGATGTTGAGAGAGGTAAGAGGATTTTAATAGTGTTAGGGAATGAAATGGGGAATAATTGAGTGGATTTGGATTATTTCCAGAATCTAAAATGAGTAAAAACACTCAAATATTAAATGTGCTAGACACCTTGCACAGTTTGGCTTCATGGTTTAGTAAACTGTGCGGCCAAACCGTGTGTCCTGTTCTAGAACCCCAAAAAGTGTTGTTTTTCTTCTCATTACAAGGGGGTCCAAGGGGGAAACCTATGGGTAAAATATATTCCATGTATATGGGGAAATAATACTCTAAATAATACCACATTTTCATCCCAAGGTTCATCTAACTCATGGGTATAAACCACCCCATCAAAATACCCCAAATGTAGTGCCGCTGGGACTTCCACAAAACCAACTCCAAAACACCACAACCTCAAACAATCCCTTTGAAAAAATAGGAGGTCATGTACCATAAAATTCCCCTAGACTATATTTATAGATTAAAAACACAAGAGACTCGTAAACATTAAACCCTGAACACCCAAAAACAAAGAGAAAGCTAAGAACCAATAGAGGATTTGAAATAATGAATGAAATTGAAAATCATAGTGTGATATTTTGTCCTTGATGAGATATATTTTAGACTCTTATAATCTATATATATATATATCACATTTTTTACCATATAGATAATTTCTCAAATATTTAGATAAAATATTACAACTTCTAAATCAATATCATGAGTTGTATAGTTTTGTTCCTAAATGTTTAATTGCCTTAATTTATAGGAAATAACTATACCATTCATCATAAGGTCACAAAAAGTCACTTAATTGATGCATCAATATAGGTCACAACCCCATCATTACTTGATGGATGATTTAGGATCCGATATTTTTTCTAATATCCTCTTGAATTCATAGATTCAGTCCTCACATTATTTTGTTCTTATGAAATTAACCTCTTTACATTTAGGATTTTTCATTAGGTTGGCTAATTGAGTGAAGTTATGAATAAAATCCCAATAATAACCTGCTTGACTAATAAAACAATGTACCTCAATTATGTCTGTTGGAGTAGGAAATTATTGAAAAACCTTTTTCTTCATAGGATCAACAGATATTCCATCCTTAGAGACAATGTGGCCAATAAAGGAAACTAATTGGAGCCAAAATTTACACTTGTTAAATGTCCAATATAAATCATTTCATCAAAGAGTCTTTGGAATAGTAGGAAATTTATTATCATGATCATCATAAATTTTAGATAATATCAAGATATCATCAATAAATATCACCACAAAGTCATCAAGATATTACTTGAAAAATCAATTAATTAGATACACGAAAATAGAGGATGCATTAGTCAGCCCAAAAGGGATTATAGTAAACTCGTAATGCCCATACATAGTTCGAAATGAAATTTTTCAAATGTATTATTTCTTCACAAAAAACTGATGATATCCAGATCAAATTCCAATCATTGAAAAATGTTGTGCTCTATAAAGTTGATCAAATAAATCATAAATGAAATGTAGGGGATACTTGTTCTTTAATGTTATAGCAGCAATCTCCCTATTGTCAATGCACAACCTCATAGATATATCTTTCTTCTTATCGAAATGAACTGGGGATCCCCATGGAGAAATACTAGGGAGAATAAATCATTTATCACTCTATTCCTATATTTTTTTCTTCAGTTCCACTTATTCTATAGTGGCCATTCTATATGGGGTAATCGATATGGGCCTTGAATCAAAAATTAAGTCAGTGAAAAACTGAATTTCTTTCCCTATAGGATGTACAGGTAAATCCTCTTGAAAAACATCAATATATTCTTTCACAATAGGTACATACTATATTTGAACATTATTTTCCTCACCTGTAGTTAGTTCATTCCTTTCCACCCTAATAATTTAATTCAGTACAGCTACTGGGGGTGGGTTAAGATGAGAATCAAATTGTGATGTTTCTTCTCTAAAAAAAAGTTATTCCACATCTTCCTCAAAAACGGTAACCTCCTTCTTCTTGAAATACATTTTGGAATCATGTTTTGAAAGAAAATCCATACCAAGGATTACATAAAATTCATTCATGGGTATGATAATAAAATCTGCCGATAAATCATGTTTATACGCCATAATAGAGACTTCCTGACACATATTTGCTTCAACGATACTTCCCTTAAGAGTTTTGACTGAAAACTCCCTTATTTAATCGAATTGGAAAATTATAATTTTCTTGGAAAACTAGGAAGATTTAAAAGAATGAGATGATATAGAATAAAATAAATCATTATCTAAGATTGAGGAAATTATTAAAGTATCATCCACCACATCTATATTAATTTCAACCTATACAGTTGTGACCACATAAGCATGGTCTTTCTCCCTTGGACTTCATTGGGGGATGTTTCCCTAGTGCTTAGGAAATTCATGTGTATAATGTCCCATCTCCCTGTATTTGTAGAATTTAACATTGGAAGCTTATTTCTTCCTTTTAAAATCTTGAGATAGTTTTATTCTTTCTCCTCACTTGTAACAGACTCCCATTCCCTTCAGGAAAGTACCCAGGTGTTTCTTCCCACAATTACTATAGGCTAGAAGGTCAACTCTTCCCTTCATCCCCATTTTCATATTTCCTTTTCTACATTTTTCAGTAGCACTCTTCTTACCTTGTTTTCCATTAAATTCATAAGACAATGAAAATGTATTTTCCGCCTTGATAGCGATTTAGACAATATCTTCATATGATGATAAACTTTGGGAGACTAGGGCCCTGTTGGGGAATGGTTTTAAACCATTAAAGAATAGATCAATTTTTCACCTGGGATTATGTATAGAGACTCAAGGCTTAACGTACATAGACATTACATTACTTTTTAGGAATACTTAGTACATAACAAAAAACACACACACAAGGACCGTAATAGTTTAGTGTCTTTGGAAACTCGGAATATAATCTTCTTATTGTGTTGAAAGATTTTCAACATCTCCCATAAAGATATTCTTTTTTTAAAACCTAAATCCTTTCTTTATATCCTGGGGAAAAGAAAACATAAAAGGTTGAGCTCAAATGCTTAGTAAGGGTAAACAAAAGAAATATCAATCACATCATATTCATAAGAACATATCTTTTGGAAATCTTAACCTGCAAAAGAGATCAGAATTTCATAACATGGGATAAATAATAGTAGTGAAATGTAATCCCAATAATCATAACTTGAAACATGAAACTTTGTGGCATACACACATAATCATAGAAAATAATTTCTTATTAGTCAAGACTCATTGCCAAGACTATCTTAGTGGAAAAAGTCCATTTCTGAACCGAGTTCACTCCTCGTTTCTGTCCTGTTTCACTGAACCGGTATAACCTACCGTTCCAGCCATGTCTATCTCATGAGATATAAAATCTTTACCCAATGCATTGGATGGATATATAGGTCCCACCCATCTCATAATGATACCACTCTTATGTGTGCCACAAAATCATAAATCATACATCATTGCATAACCCATGTAATAAAAATGGGATTCCTAAACAAAATTTCATCATAAAACAATTCATATAAGATAAAGGAATTCATAAAAATATTTCCATCACAACATAATCAAATCAATTTAATAATAGGAATAGAAATAGAACGCTATATTATCTTAGATGGACAATAATTTTGATAAAACACTTGAACTCCATTCTTGAGGAAAATATCCTTTCTACCTCAAAAACATTTTTCCTTTCTTAATATGTCATACAATTTTAAACTAAAATAAGTTGACTAAAAATAAACTTGAAAACTTGTAAAGTAATATTCTTGAAAATAATGTTTTAAAAATCTATTCATGTCATATAAGTTAAAAAAACATTCTTCTCGTACTTTTGTCGGAAAAGTCAAAAAGTACCTCGTCCAAAAAAACGACAAAAGATTCCTTTAATATCCTTTACTAAAAACTCACAGAGGGGTAAAATTGGATATAAACTATTGTATAAGGATATAAATATTACATATTGAGGAAACATGTATGTAGATGACAAATATTCCCCAGTAAATTCTGAAGTATAAACAATCTCGGATAAAAATTGAGATTGCGAGATTTTCCCTTACCTTAGGTCCAATTTTCTTCGTAAGTGTCCGAACCTCCTGTATAATGATTTAATTAATGTTATTGAATTATTAAAGAATCATACTTATTGTTATGATATCATATATGGTTATATTTTTAGCTTCTTATTAGTAATATTTCATTACTACTTGTTATTTGGGTGTTTATTACTTTTTGTTCTTATGCGTGTTTTGTCGAATAAATTCTTATTCTTATCTTTAGGTTATAGATACCTCATTTCTAGAATGGTATTAGTGTAATATATATCATATTCATTCATTCAATTCATTTATATAATCATTATGAAATTAACATCATGTAGAACGAGTCGCATCACATCGTGGAGACGGTATTCCGTACGTACGCACGAGTGATGATATCATTCCTCTGATCGTGGAATTGTATTGGAGTGTATGTATAATATTTCAGAATCAATATCACTTTATAATAGTCATATATAGTCATTATTTACACCATTATACCCATCCAAGTAAGGTGGTGGTGGAAAATAGATTACACCACGGCTTGGAGACGGTATTCCGTACGTACGCACACGCAGTGATTTCTTTTTCCGTAGGATGGATAGATGGTGAAATAGGGTTTTTTCATACTTATAATAACATATCAGTATGTTAGTGATACTGATGTTATTACTTCATAATGAAAAAACTAAAGAAGAATAAGTGGAAGAAGAAATAAAGATGAAAGAATCGGTAATGGACATTACCTCTTCTTTGAAGTGCTTCTTTGAGACCTCCTTTTAGGGCACTAAACTAGGTATTTGAAAAATACCAGAACCTCTAGGATGTTTCTAGGTAAGTGGAGAGAAGAAATTGG
Source organism: Viscum album (assembly GCA_963277665.1). Classification (NCBI taxonomy): domain Eukaryota; kingdom Viridiplantae; phylum Streptophyta; class Magnoliopsida; order Santalales; family Viscaceae; genus Viscum; species Viscum album. The sequence continues at coordinate 340,946 of CAUJRU010000026.1, read as the reverse complement.
TAGGGGTTGTCCGAGATTGAAGGCTCAAAGTGGTGTGAGGAAGAGAGGGAGGAGAGGGGCACCTTTGGAATAAAAAAAATATTATTTTATTATAAAATCAAATTCGGTTTTTAATAGCTCCAAATTGATATATTTCGAAGCTAAGGTGGGTATAGGTAGAAATACTCTCATCCAATAGAATTTAGACAAGTTTAGGTTTCAATTTTAACCTCATCATTTAGATTTAACTTTAAGTTAGATAATTTAACTTTTACTGTGTCTTCTTGTTTTCTTACACTATAAGGTTAATAAACTTACTATAACAAGCCAAAAGAACCCCAAGTTGTTTATTATTAATATATATAACCGTATATAAATCATTTGGACAAACGTTAGATTTTTAGGAATAAAATAACAATTAATAATATAATATTTGTTTTAAAGACTATTTTATGTCAATTTTGACACGATTTATTAATTGTTTTTTTTTTGAAACTCATAACAGAATGATTAGTTCTAACAAAGTTAATTAAATACATACTAACATGTCATATTAACCTGTAAAATTAGTGGAATACATAAAAAGTCTCAAATTACAATTATTTGGGTATTTATAACATCAATTATGTCAATATTTCATTAATAAGATAATTACTGCATCATCGTTGTGTCATAAATAAATTAAATTATTTAATGTCTAAAAATTACAAATAAAATACCATTATGTAGGAAATTTCTTTATCTTTCTAATGAATATTTATAGTCGAATTTATCTTATGTATAACCCCATATTAAAAATGATTTACTTATTGAACTTTGATTTTAACTATTTTAACCCTTCTTTTAGTAAATTAATAATAAATGTCCTAATCTAATCCAAGTGGGCATAAATAGTCATATTTTATTCCTAAGGTTTTTTTTGGTCGAATTAAACATATCCAATAGAATTAGGACATGTGTTAGGGTAATAATAATATAAGTTTTACCCTTAATTACCATATTTACTTTTAACCGTGGTAAAAAAAAGTAAAAAGTTACTATTCACCAAATATTATTTTCATCTCATTGAACCAACTTTTAGTCCTTGATATTAACCGTGTCTCTTGGATTTTCGAAATTCCACTCACAGAAGCGGTAAAATTAAGTTTGATGAAAAATTCCTTTTTTTTTACTACCACTTAGTGGTTTCACTATTCATCAAAAAATGAAAGTTTCCAGAAAAATACCAAAAATTATGCCTAAGATATATTTGATATTATGAATTCAAAAATTATTTTTATTTTAAAAAATTCAAAACATATCAGTTACATTAACTAATTTAAAAATTAATTCCCATCGTCAAAACAAATTGCGTGTTTTTAAGAGATAATAACTATCAAAAGATTGACACTTGTTTATATCTGGTTTAAATGTGAAATTACATCCAATGACCAAAATTGTATTAAATTGTAAAAATATATTCTAAATATACTTTAAAACCACTAAAATTAATAATTTATCACTATTAATTATTTTGATTAAAAAAGTTGTTTTTAATTAAAATTTAGTAATTTTCACTATTCATCAGAATATGAAAGTTATCCGAAAATTACCAAAATTTCACCATAAGCTAATTTTGATATTCTGAATCCAAATATGAAGTCCATTTTGAAAAATAAAATTTACAAAATTTCAAAAAGTGGTTATTACTATTCTTAACGGCTAGTTTTAATAATATTTTAATAGCACATCGTTGTGTAGTGAAACTCAGTATTGCGTACTACACACGCAATTGAGGAAGATTGTGATTGCGTGTAATGCAAGGAAAGTCAAGGATGTGTGTTGTGAAAGCTCCTTTTGGTGTAGCGTACAACAAAAAACATTAATGAAATTAAAAGAATATTTTTCATAAAATATCGGGGTGTTACATTCTACCCCCCTTAAAATGAATTTCGCCCTCGAAATTCGTCGGGCTTATAAATGGTTTACTACTCGAAAGTTTTCTTAATAGAAACCCAAATCGTAAAAAGTAATACCAAAACTTGGCTTTAAAAACTAAATTATGAAATGTAATGGTTACCCATATAAACTAATCACTGGGTTTCCACATAGGTGAAAATATGGATATGGAAGAGAAATCTGACCACCATGTTCTGATGGAGAGTGGTAGAGAACATGGCTATAGAAAAGTCAGCAATCACAAAGCCATAAATTTGTGACGATCTAAGGTACCATCTGATTCATCAGATATAAGAGTACTAGGATAACATTTTTTGTTTTCAAGAGCATTTCCCTAAAGTTGTTGAAATTGGAATTAGAATAAATACTTTCGTGATTTTGGTACAGTGTCACAGTTGGTCGCTCTTTGGATAATTTCCACTTCATCTTTTAAAGAAATGAAGTTGGATTTGTCATTTGTGAAGTGTTAGCAGATCATGTGATAGAATGATGGGTCATTCCATCTGTCTCAAACAAAAGGTTACAAAAGTTTTCTATGGTGAGGTTAATTGTATACGATTCCAAAAATAAACTTATACTTCGTATATCATACGGTGTAATAAAATAAAACTAGTTTCTACTAACCAGGGACTTCATGTAGGCCAGTGGTAGGCGATAAAGGCCAGTCGCACTTCGGTTGTGGGTTCGATTCCCATAGCTTTGTCCGACGCGATGGGCTGTCACCCGTCCTGTAGGTTGTCCTTTTTCTAAAACTACATTACTATAACATCCCATCAATAATATCGAAAAAAAGTTCTATCCTTAAACAATATTAACTTATGTCCAACATAATCATTTCCAATCTTTAGGCTTATCCAAAATACTGCTGGCCAATCACATATTATAGTGAAAACGATTACCGAAGAGTTCATATAACAAGCGTGTTAATACCATCATTGATCCCCGTATATCATGAGATATGTCTGGTTGGTTACATTCCAAACATTCTAAGGCCTTAATCATGTATTGTTTTGAATAATTAATACCCATTGAACCTTAGTGAAAAAATTAATGCAGATAAAATTTAACACTTTCCACAAACCAAAATCCTCAAAATTCTTTATACTCAAACCATGATATCACTTAGTCCTTATATTAATCATGAACTCATGAATACAATCAAACATCTCATTATATTTTTATCCCTTAATTATGCGCATATCATCTTCTTACCAAAAATATCTCAATCACTTTCCATGGTTACCGGTACCATAAAATTATTGAAAACCACAATAGACCAATACATAAATATTCCAGTATTCCACGATACTATATACAATATTATTTTGGAATCCCATTACATAAACACTTAATAATTCCACCACATCGTTTTCATATTCAACATCACCAATTTTGATCGCATGTGACTTCCCTTTGTCCTTTGCCTTAAGTGGTTTCTCATGTCGATCATCACTAACCCTTGGATTAGGGCATTTATTAGTATAATGCCCCCATTTACTTGCACATGAAGCATTGAAGTGTTGGTGGTGTGTTCTCTGCAGTATTTTCTTTATCCACATCATTAGAAACCCTTTTCCCATTACTTCGACACTCAACTGCTCGATGACCTTCTTTTCCACACTTAAAACATTTTCTAGTCCCTTTAAGACAATCTCCACCATGCTTCTTTCCATACTTTGAGCATAATGAAACATTCATCTTCTTTTCACCATTATTCTGAGACTTATCCTTGAACTCCATCTTTCGTTTCTTGTCAAAACTACTAGATGGATAAGTAACACCAATTTCCATTTCTACCTTGATATCACAACACACAATTTCTTCATAGCTACTGAAGTCTCTTATAGCTAATGCCCTTAGAAGATTTGGTTTTAAGCCACTGAAGAATCGATCAACTTTACTTTCAGGTTTGATGATAAAGCCAGATGCATACCTTGCAAGCCTTGTAAAATTCTCTTCGTATACACCAACAGATTCATCATCCTTTTGCTTTAGTTCAAGAAACTTCTTCTCCATCTTTGTTCGAAGAATACGAGGTAAGTACTTATTGAAAAATATGTTCTTGAACTCGTCCCATTCCATGGACTCAATTTCATCTCTTGGCCTCGTATTCTTGATAAGATTCCACCATTGATCAGCTTCACCTTCCAAACGATATACTGCTAAGAGGACTTTATCATGTTATGAACATTGAAGAACTGAAAATATCTTTTTAGTGGTACTGATCCATTGTGCAGCAATAAGTGGATTAGAAGGCCCACTGAATGAAGGTGGACATTGCCTCATGAAGGACTCAATAGAATATTGTTCCCTTCTATGCTCATTTGGAAGTCCAGAATGATTCATAGCTTGTGTAAGTAAAGCAATAAGATTTTTCAATCCATCTCCCATAAAATTTGTTTGTTCAGGAGGAAAATCATTGCATTGTCCATTGCATTGATTAACACGGTTCCTTCGGGTTCCAGCCATCGTCTAAAACCCAAAAAGAATAGTGTGAGAGGAAAAATCGTGGTAGGGAAAACAACATAACAAAGGGGGAGTACCTTCAATATCTAACATCTTAGGTTTAATTCAATGATCGTTAGAGTAATTCTAGGACTATAACCTATATGTATACTTAACCTTAGGGACATCCCTAGACATACCATAGAAATATCTCTAGGGATCTCACTAAAGTTCTCGCATCCTAGTTTCCAAAGGTTGACTAAACCTTTCCTCTGATACCAACTGTAGAGACCTGAGGCTTAATGTACATAGACATTACATTACTTTTGCGCAATACTTAGTACATAACAAAAAACACACACATAAGGACCATAATAGTTTAGTGTCTTTGGAAACTCGGAATATAATCTTCTAATCGTGGTGAAAGATCTTCAACATCTCCCATAAAGATCTTATTTTTTTTAAACCTAAATCCTTTCTTTATATCCTGGGGAAAATAAAACATAAAAGGGTGAGCTCAAATGCTCAGTAAGGGTAAACAAAAGAAATATCAATCACATCATATTCATAAGAACATATCTTTTGTAAATCTTAACCTGCAAAAGAGATCATAATTTCATAACATGGGATAAATAATAGTAGTGAAATGTAATACCAACAATCATAACTTGAAACATGAAACTTTGTGGCATACACACATAATCATAGAGAATCATTTCTTATTAGTCAAGAATCATTGCCAAGACTATCTTAGTGTACAAAGCCCATTTCTAAACAGAGTTCACTCCTCGTTTCAGTCCTGTTTCACTGAGCCGGTATATCCTACAGTTCCAGCCATATCTATCTCATGAGATATAAAATCTTTACCCAATGCATTGGAGGGAGATATAGGTCACAACTATCTCATAATGATACCATTCTTATGTGTTCCACAAAATCATAAATCATAAATCATTGCATAACCCATGTAATAAAAATTGGATTCTTAAACAAAATTTCATCATAAAACAATTCATATAAGATAAAATAATTCATAAAAATATTTCCATCACAACATAATCAAATCAATGTAATAATAGGAATAGAACTAGAATGCTATATTATATTAGATGGAAAATAATTTTGATAAAACACTTGAACTCCATTCTTGAGGAAAATATCATTTCTACCTCAAAAACATTTTTCCTTTCTTAATATGTCATACAATTTTAAACTAAAATAAGTTGATTAAAAATAAACTTGAAAACCTATAAAATAAGCTTCTTGAAAATAATTTTTTAAAAATCTATTCATGTCGTATAAGTTAAAAAAACATTCTTCTCGTACTTTTGTCCGAAAAGTCACAAAGTACCTCGTACGAAAAATGACAAAAGATTCCTTTCATATCCTTTACTAAAAACTCACCGAAGGGTAAAATTGGATATAAACTATTGTAGAAGGATATAAATATTGCATATTGAGGAAACATGGATGTAGATTATAAATATTCCCCTGTAAATTCTGAAGTATAAACAATCTCGGATAAAAATTGAGATTGCGAGATTTTCCCTTACATTAGGTCCGATTTGCTTCGTAAGTGTCTGAACCTCCTGTATAATGATTTAAATAATGTTATTGAATTATTCCAGAATCATAATTATTGTTATGATATCATATATGGTTATATTCTTAGCTTCTTATTAGTAATATTTCATTACTACTTGTTATTCGGGTGTTTATTACTTTTTGTTATTATGCGTGTTTTGTCGAATAAATTCTTATTCGTTACTTTAGGTTATAGATACCTCATTCAGAGAATTTTATTAGTGTAATATATATCATATTCATTCATTAAATTCATTTATATAATCATTATGAAATGAAGATCATGTAGAACGAGTCGCATCACATCATGGAGGCGGTATTTCGTACGTACGCATGAGTGATGATATCGTTCCTATGATCGTGGAATTGTATTGGAGTGAATGTATACTATTTCAGAATCAATATCACTTTATAATATTCATATATAGTACTTATATACACCATTATACCCATCCAAGTAAGGTGGTGGTGGAAAATAGATTACACCACGGCGTGGAGACGGTATTCTGTACGTACGCACGCACGGTGATTTCTTTTTCCGTAGGATGGATAGATGGTGAAATAGGGTTGTCTCATTCTTATAATAAAATATCAGTGTGTGAGTGATACTGATGTTATTACTTAATAATGAAACAACTAAAGAAGAAGAAGTGGAAGAAGAAATAAAGATCAAAGAATCAGTAACGGACATTACCTCTTCTTTGAAGTGCTTCTTTGAGACCTCCTTTTAGGGCACTAAAATAGGTCTTTGAAGAAGACCAGAACCTCTAGGATGTTTCTAGGGAAGTGGAGAGGAGAAATAGGCAGGGTTTGGCCGATCTTGAAGGATCAAAGTGGTGTGAGGAAGAGAGGGAGGAGATGCCCTTTTGTAAGGGAGGAGAGGGGCACCTTTGGAATAACTAAAACTATTATTTTATTATAAAATCAACATCGGTTTTTAATAGCTAAAAATTGATATATTTCGAAGATAAGGTGGGTAAAGGTCGAAAAAAGCTCATCCAATATAATTTAGACAAGTTTAGGTATCAATTTTAACATTATCATTTAGATTTAACTTTAAGTTAGATAATTTAACTTTTACCGTGTCTTCTTGTTTTCTTACACTATAAGGTTAATAAACTTTCTATAATAAGCCAAACGAACCCCAAGTTGTTTATTATTAATATATATAACCTTATCTAAATTATTTTTCCAAACATTAGATTTTTCAGAATAAAATAACAATTAATAATATCATATTTGTTTTAAAAACTATTTTATGTCAATTTTGACACTATTTAGTAATTGTTTTTTTAAAATCATAACAGAATGATTAGTTCGAACCAAGTTAATTAAATCCATAATAACATGTCATATTAACCTGGAAAATTAGTGGAATTCATAAATAGTCTCAAATTACAATTATTTGGGTATTTATAACATCAATTATGTCAATATTTCATTAATAAGATAATTACTGCATCATCGTTGTGTCATAAATAAATTAAATTATTTAATGTCTAAAAATTAAAAATAAAATACCATTATGTAGGAAATTTATTTATCTTTCTAATGAATATTTATAGTCGAATTTATCTTATGTATAACCCCATATTAAAAACGATTTACTTATTAAACTTTGATTTTGACTATTTTAACCCTTCTTTAAGTAAATTAATAATAAATGTCATATTCTAATCCATGTGGTCCTAAATAGTCATATTTTATTTCTAAGGTTATTTTTGGTCGAATTAAACTTATCCAATAGAATTAGGACATGTGTTAGGGTAATAATAATATAATTTTTACCCTTAATTACCATATTTACTTTTAACCGTGGTAAAAAAAAGTAAAAAGTTACTATTCACCAAAAATTATTTTCATCTCATTGAACCACATTTTAGTCCTTGATATTAACCGTGTCTCTCGGATTTTTGAAATTCCACTCACAGAAGTGGTAAAATTATGTTTTATGAAAAATTCAGTTTTTTTAACTACCACTTAGTGGTTTCACTATTCATCAAAAAATGAAAGTTTCCAGAAAAATACCAAAAATTAGGCCTAAGCTATATTTGATATTATGAATTCAAAAATGATGTCTATTTTATCAAATTCAAAGCATATCAGTTACATTAACTAATTTAAAAATTAATTCTCGTCGTCAAAACAAATAGCGTGTTTTTAAGAGATAATAACTATCAAAAGATTGACAGTTGTTTATATCTGGTTTAAATGTGAAATTAAATACAATGACCTACATTGTATTAAATTGTAAAAATATAATCTAAATATAAATTAAAACCACTCAAAATAATAATTTATCACTATTAATTATTTCGATTAAGAAAAGTTTTTTTTTAATTAAAATTTAGTAATTTTCACTATTCATCAGAATATGAAAATTATCCGAAAAGTACCAAAATTTCACCCTAAGATAATTTTGATATTCCGAATCCAAAAATGAAGTCCATTTTGAAAAATTAAATTTAAAAAATTTCAAAAAGTGGTTATTACTATTCTTAATGATTAGTTTTAATAATATTTTAATAGCACATCGTTGTTTAGTGAAACTCGGTTTTGCGTATTACACACACTATCGAGGAAGATCGTGATTGCGTGTAATGCAAGGAAAGTCAAGGATGAGTGTTGTGCAAGATCATTTTGGTGTAGCGTACAACACAAGACATTAATGAAATTAAAGGAATATTTTTCATAAAATCTCGGGGTGTTACATTATGTATATAGTCTACAACATGCCTTTGTAGACTTCTAAAGGTGGATTCATACTTGGAATCATTTTTATCCTCCTTCTACCTCAAATTCAAGAATTTCCTTTTCATATCCGCTCATTGTCCACAAGGGTTATATTTTTCAAGGATGATTTCCATTAAATCCCTCCATTCTATATCTTATATTTCTTTCATCCTCGCTTGTGTATTGGATTAAAAATTCCCACTAATATTAATTTACAGATAGGCGATAAAATACCATGACAACCTTCTCTCTTTCATTACATCACAAGGTGAGAAATATATTATTTTGGGAACATATTCATTTCTCCGCAACAAATGGGTTTGTTGTCCCACTGAATGATGGATGTTGTTTTCACATAAAGTGATCTAACATAGATCCCCATGTTGTGGATCTGAATGATACATATAGCTAAGGTTATTATTCATAACCTGAGTCAACTATCCCATTATAGTTATATTTTTTTAAGCACCAGTCATAGCACCAGAGCCAACAACATCATCTTGCATCATAGGGAAATACCGACATGGGACATGCACGTTCATGTGGTTTCTACTCCTTCTAATATGGTCCTTTTCTAAATAAATGCATACACTAGATTAGGTTATGAATCATAATTTATAATCACAATGTTGAAAAATAATTATCATAAATTGAAATTCTATACATAGCTAGTCTCATAATCATAAACAATGTTTATTTCAGGAAAACATTAAATATATATTCTTCATAATGTCTTGTAATGAAAATGTAAATTATCCTAATCATATCCCCTGATATTTTCAAATGTGTTTCATTGTAAGCCCCTTTGGTGTGTACAAGGATACCCTAGGTGATGCCTAAAGTTATTTGTTTGAGTTTTCACTCCTAAGAACATTTGTGCCAGAACCATGTCCACTTATTGTATCCAGATAGGGATGTATTTTCTATAAAGATCAAAATAATGTATTCCTTTACAAATATTTTAGGATGTCCTTGTATATTTATCCTCAAAGACTATATTAGGGGTTTCATCCTTAATCTATGTTCTCAAAATTTAGTTTCCTTGTTTTCTACTAAACTAACTCTGATATCAACTATAAAGACCTGACCCTGGTTGCCTGGTTCCAGTGCCTTATTGAATTACATTGGAATATAAACAAGGAATATTAATCCCAATGGACCGAGTAGTTTTAGTATAATTGGAAACAAGATACATAGATAAGTTCATCATTACAACTTGAAACGAAAAACAACATAGAAAATCCTTCGACAACATCCATAACTCCAATGTTATATCCACATTTTAGTGATAATAAAAATCTTCATGTCCTATGAAAATTAAAATAAGAAAGAGGTGAGCTAAAATTATTAGTAAGGGTTAAGAAATACAGCAGAATATGTCATAAATATAATCATTATCCTTGTTTAATGACTAAATACACATGACTTTAACAAAAAACATGAACACATTATGGCATGAATAAGAGCTAAACACATAATACCATAGTAAAAAATAATCACGGGTATTATACTAGTTGAATAACCAAATAAAAAATTAATACTATTTTCAAAATGAGGTAATTCATAATGTGGGACATCATAACCATATCATCAAGTCCTCTTTCCAATACTATAAATAATCATTTTGTCAAGGACTTGTTCCAAAACTGTAGTTTGTCTCATGAGACCCTCCGATTCGCTGAGGGGCTGTAGTGGGCCCCACTCGACCCTTACAAATTCTAATGAATTCCGCATAATAATGGTTATAAACATAAACAACATATACATTCATATTGAAACTTATATATGAAATCTAAATAACTTTCCCGGAACATTAAGCATAAACACTAACCATTCAGAGAAAATTGGTGAATCATTTTAAAATAGTGAATCCACATCCAAAAAATCATAAACAATGAAATTAAATATGTTATTTGATATCATAAATTATTTATCTCAATAATACATAATAGCCATGAAAGTTGTTGAAATAGGTGAAGATAATCTTATAAAATCATCGAGTAATTATTTAGATAAATACTCTTTTACTTTCAAAAGAAGAGATCTTTTGGAAAACTATTTGTATAAAAGTAGAGGTGAAGTAAGATAGTATTTTCATAATAAAATGATATATTTTATAAATAAAATTGTTTTAAAAATAAGGTATATATTTCCCTTTAAAATAGGTAATAATTTGAGAAATTCCCACGAATCGGGATTGTATTTCATGAGGAATTTATGAAATATATTTTTAAAACATATAACTCACCATAAATGAACGTAGAATTATGGTTGGTAAACATATATAGAACATATTCATAGAATATATGATGATTAAATATTAACAAATAAGAATTTAATTGGGGTGCGTAGACAATAAGAGTAACCAGAATGAAAATGGAGGTTCAGGTAGAAACCCTTACCTTGAGTCTAAATGGGTTCTTCTCTTGAACTTAAGGTCTTGAAATATAAAATTAGACATATTAATTACTCAATTAAGAACCTATTATACATTTATTTACTTTATCATAATGTTATTGTGTTTATTATGTCTTTATTTATAAGTTATATGATTTAATTCCATCATTCTAGAGTGTCCGTTTCCTTGGATTTCATGATTTGTATATTCGTATATGAGTATGGATGTTCTTGTGGAATGGATGTAATTCTATATAATTGAAATTATATATTATTTATTAATATACATAATTTTTAATGGTCATATATAGAATTTTTTTACATGGTATGAGGATGAATCATTGGATGGAATATTAATGACAATCACATAGATTATTTGTTGGTATTTGGATTATAATGAACTAGTTTTCTCATATAAATTAATACTATGTACGTATTATGGTTCCTGAATATTAAGTATGTTATAATAAAAATTTTATAGTCTGGTTCAACCATTTAATTGTTATCATGACCCTTAATGAAGGACAAATTGAAGAACAAAACTATGTCGTCCACGAAGGTTGTAAATTTGAACCTCACGGACGATGATTTCATTTATTAGAGAGAGAGAGAGAGTAAGAACATTGATAGTGGTCATGAAATTTGGTATAATTTTAGTATATAAATGTTACTATAGTTATAAGGATTAATTGGGTAGAGGAGGTTTCTGGAGAATACGAAAAAATGTTAAATTGAAATTAAACTAAATGAAAAAAGATGTTTTACCTCTTTAACCTCCTTGAGAACCTCCTTAAGGGAAATAATTTTATTACATTGGCAAGACCAAGAGCTCCTAGATGTGGGAATTTATTAGGTAATGTTATTTGGGAACAAATATGAGGATCATAAAGGCTTAGAGTAATGATGATAATAGTGAGTGAGGGGTTTTATAGTGGAGGAGAGGATGCTTTTCCCATTATTTTACTCATTATTTTATTATTTTTCCAAAGACAAACAATAGTATTGATTATTGTGACCATAAACAATAATAAGTTCATTTTTGTTTGAAATAATGGTAATTTACATCAGCCATTACTTAATCATGATGTAGAAATTCACTTTTTTAACATATTTTGTAAATTATCAAATTTCACTATTCACTAAAAATTCATGTATTTCAGAAAAATCCTAAAAAATCACCCTAACCATTATTCAATGTGTAGAATTCAAAAAGTATCTAAATTTTGTGAAAATAATATTATATATGTGATTAATTTAATTTTTATATAAATTAATAATTTATTTTAAAAATAATAATTTTAAAACTATTATTCGTTTTATATCACATTGAAAAATTGTTCAAGATCATAACCTTAAGATAATAAAACAACAATATGTTTCACCACTCACAAGAGTCATATAACTATTAATAATGGTATTTTACTATTCAAAAAAATATGTTTGCCTTATCAAACACAAAATTTATTACTAAACACAACTGTGTATGTCAGATTTTTGAAATTCAAAACACAATGGTGGAAAAATTATATTTGCTGGATAGGTTATAAAAAAAGTGGATATTTGTAGAGAATTATTGTTTCATGCATTCAAAATTAAATTTATTTTCAATTTAATGAAGTGTTACAATTATAGTGACACTTACATATCACTATGGATCTAAAGTTTTAATTTTTTTTAATCTAAAAAATAGAAAGAAACTGGTGTATTAAGTACTTTTAATATCTCCAACAACCTACAATCCAAAATTTCAACAACCATCCCAAGAATTATTCTCTATTAATCTAAAAACATTTCAAAATATCCTCTCGCACATCAAATTACATTGAAAAAAATCAACTCAACTTTAATATTTATTAAGATAATGCTAATGAATAGTATTACCTATTTTATCTTCTAATCAATTTCTCCAACTACATCCAAGTGTATTTTCATAAAAACATTATTCATCGACATATGATAATACTTTGGATGAAAAACCCAAACTAGGTTTTTTAAATTCATGAAAGAGATATTATATCATTTATACACCACACTCCAAGTAACTTAACTTCTAGGTAGCATATTTTCTAACTATTAGAGGATATCCATGAATAGTGGTAGCACTTCAACCGTATTCCACTATAATGTAGATAATAAAAAATTACTTCCTAGATCCATGATGTCTCTTAAATACTCATGTAATATTTCCAAATAATATATAATGAAACATTTCAAGGGTACTTTACTCAATCATATCATCCACATGCTTCGGTACTCCAAAATCATTCAATGATTTTCTTCTTAAACACATATTTGGATCGTCCTTATCATCTTCATATTATTGAGAAGAAATATAATTAAACACTAAGTGGGTTCAATAATCCCCCCGTAGTATTTTTTATAAATTCCCATTTACAAAATTCATGTAAATATATTTTCTTTCATTAAATTATTGATAATATATACTGTGATTTTTGAGAAAGGATTATATCAATTCACATAAACCAATGTTTCGTGATTCTTCCACTCAAAGTGTATATGTAAAATTATTGGGGTAGGTTATAAGAGTAATTAGCCTTAAGAAACAGTTCTTATAATCAAATCCAATTATGATACTAACTAAATATGATTTCATTAAGGTATTTACAAATATGTTTTGATAATGATCCAAATTTTTTAATATTTTCACATGATATTTTTAATATTAAATCATGAAATCATCTCATCAAAAAAAACATTCAAAACATTATTAGGTTTGGTTTCATAAATATTATATGAATTTCGAAATTTATTTTTCACTATTATACCATTGATAAATAAAACTTATCCCCCAATAAAATTATAATCAATACATTCCAAAAAAGATAATATAATATGTAGACAACCCTTTTTTCAAGGATAGAGTCCAACAACATTTTCTATAATTCCATTTTTCTATGAATTTTGAACTTCTAGAAGCTTCTTGAAAATCGATAAATATTCCCCTCAAAGGGAAATTTTAATTACACTTTTATAAAGGTACATATTTTCAATAAATAACGTATACGATTCATAATATATCGATCGCATCAAGATGGTGACTTATGAACTTCTATTTTGATCTAACAGTATACTTGTCTCTTTAGTTCTCCCTTCGAAGTAGGAAAAACCTTCAACTCTCTAAAAAAAATAAAAAAAACATAAAGGATAAGAAATAAGGTGGTTCTATACTACTTATTAGTGAGAGAAAAAATATTTATAGTTGATTCTGAACAATGAGACTCCTCTATTCTCGTATCTATTTTTAGAGAACTCTTCATGCATTATTTTTTTATTATTATGGTAGTGATTTCTTTAGGCATCATGATTTTTATACTTCTATAAAAAATCATGTTTTGGGGAATATTCTACCCAATATCAATCAACAATTCACATGTATCTTATTGTTATAGTTTTATCTTTATTATCATCACTACATAGACTAGTGGTATGATTAAATAAACCTTTGAAATCTGTCCAATCTACTTGTACCTTCCACAAATTTCATCATGAATTTTTACATTATAATTTTTAGAAAACCACTAATTAAATTAAAATTATTCTTCATATATAATTTATTGTTCCATTAATAAAAATTTTTTTCTTTTAAAACATTTTCTATTCAATTACTAGTGAAACTAGCCAAATTATCAAAGATTCATTAGAAACATGTCTGATGTGCTTGGATCATCTATGGTTTTTTAGGAATGACCTCCACTAAACCAGTCCTATTATTTATTTATTATTTTTATTATTTATTTTTATTCAAATTGATTCTATTTATACCATCACTAATGGTTTTATTTCAATGATCTATGATATATCATCCCCATAAATAGTATAATCATTTTGTTATTATTTTTATTGAAGCATTGATCGTAATCTTCTTGGAAATTTTGTATTTGATATATTCATTTTGTTCATAAACTAAGGAAGAATAATAATCATCTTTTAATTTAATTTTAATTAAAAATTTATTAATTCAATATCAACATCTGTAACATTCTTGTTTGTTTCAAACCAGCATGTTTCATCCCTAGGAACACCTTTTTTGTATCTTCTATAGAATTTCTCCAAACGTTAAAATCTATTAGTGATGAAATGATTGTTCTCATTCATCTATGTTCTTTTTCTTATCTCATATTTCCTCCCTCCATGATATAGTCTTTATTATATTTTCATATGTTTTAGTATGATTCCAATAGTCAATATCTTTATTTCCAAACCTTCCAAATCTCGAGCAATATCAAAAAATCATTGATTTTTCTTTTCAGAAGCATTATAACCTGATTTATTTTATATATTTTGTGCTTAAATTTATCCTTATATTGGAACTAATATGAGATTAAAATTAATTTTCACTTTCTTCTATCCACCTTTGAATTATTGGTTAGTTTCATATCATTTTTCTCTATCAATATTTTTCCATATTTTGTTTCCAAGCCTGTAGTGTCTATCAAAACAAAATTATATAGTAAAACATTATATATAAAAATTTATACATTTAACTTAGATAATATAATAAATTTATCATTATATTATCACATTGTATTTCCCCACAACATACAATCCTTCTAGCACAAATACCATTCTTTGAACAATTTCTTGAAGAAACACTTCTTCCAATTGATTTTGAAGGAATAGCTATAACAATTTCCAAATTTTATAGTTTTTTTTAAGTTAAAAAAATTTCATATTGAGGTTATTTTAATAATCCTATATAAATATTAATATATATTAACACCCTCTTTTGATATTCTTAATATTCTTCTTAATTTCATTGTGCATTTGATCTTTCTAATGCAATGAATTGTCAATATCTTTTATTATGTTATTCATTGACTTTCTACTTGGAAATATTATGGACAATTATTCATATTTTATTTTCCTCCAATGAGTGGATCTTATGATATCATATTTCGTCGGATTTATCTTTATTTAATATTTATGAAAACCAATCCTCTATAATTTTGTAGAACTTTTATTCAATCTCCATAATTTTAGCACTCTTGTACTTGAATTACTTGGTAAAATTTAAGGTCTTACCTTTTTTTTTCATGGGGTAAAAAATACTTATTATATTATTATTTAATGTCATTTATCTCCTCATACAAGTCCTTAAAATAGATAAATGTTAAAAAATGAAAATTTCATCTATATCATTCTGGAGGTTTTTTCTAAAACACTAAACATGAATCATAATTTATTTCTTCGAATATATGATCTTCCCCACTAGTACATGGATCATATAGAGGATTATTTATTAAAGTGATTTCAGTTTCCTCTCACTTTCATGAATAATTTTGATTTCTAGTAGATTAAAGGTTATTCATCTTGTTGTTAAGGGATTCAAGTACTAGGTATTATGAAACTATGCTAGATCTGATTTATTCTTGGTTACATTATGTGTAAGTTTAATATTCTTCCTCTTTAGAAATTAGGGATAGATTATTAATATTTCTTTAACACATTTTTCATTCTATTATTTTGAGTATTGGAATATATGTAATTTGGATCATAAATAAATATAGCATCCATAAGTCTTCACTTAATCATGAATTTAGTAAGTAAAACCGAATACTTAAAATTATTCAAATTTTGAAAATCTAATAAGACATGGAATCTTGTCTATAATACCATTTTTTGTTGCACCTAGACAAATGAAAACACACTTCTATAGGTTTAATAAGAGTGAGTGAATTGTTACAAATCAAAAAAATTTACAATTTGTTTTACGTATGAAACAATTTGGCGAATAGATCTTTGTCTCTATATCTCTTTATTTACTTTAATTTGGTTTTTATAAATGTTATATTATTAGGAATGAAATATAATAGGTAATACCAGAATTTGATAATGGTTTTTTCCTATAATTTGAATTATTGGGTGTCCAATGTGGTGTTTTTTATCCCACGCACACAGATGCACTCTAATTATGAAGATGAATATAAAATAAAAGGTAAATTTTTTAACATATTATAGTCAGTATCACCAACTAGGCTTGCATGAAAGAATAATCCTACTATCCATTAGAATCTGAAATTGACCAGGACTTCCTCTTCAAATATCAGTCTTGGCCTACTAATCTTGAATTTATATAATATGGAATGATCGAGTATCCTCACTACTAACATCTTATGATCTCCATCATTATAATACAACAATAACCAATGACCTCCTATTATATAACAATAAAAAGTAGGATATATATATTTTATAACAATCCTTAAGGGATACCTATCTTCTGCCTTATAAAAAAATATTCACCAAGACTGTCCCAAATATTTTTTATCCTTATGATGTATGGAATTTTATTCTTATCTTCTAGCTATTTTCATCTTCATTGGATTATATATTTATCTCCAAATAATGTTCAAGTCAGAATCTCTCTCTTTCCTCTTAATTTAATGTGAAATACGTTCTTATCACAAAATAATTTTTTTTGTATCTTATTAAATATTATATATATTCAAATAGTGTATCATCATTTATTTTCTCTTGGATATTCCATGATAATAAATATATGAAAATATATTTCATTATCGATTTTACTTCTCGCAACTCTAACTCTCAACTATGTTATGTGACTTATATCCCAAGTTCCCCAATTTTCAATATATTTCCAACATCTTATATGGGTTTACCTCATTGATATTAAATACAAATTAATTCTACATCTACATGTTAATAATTCAGGATGTCATGGTAACATCTAGTGATACAATTGTGGGGTGAAAGATTTTATCATTGCACAAGTTATTCTATATCACTATTCAATTTCTATTCCTAGGTTGTTCAATGAAAAAATGTATTTCCTATCACACTAAGAACATATTACTCATATATTATCTACTATCATAATCATTCCCCAAATCATCATGATATATATTTTTTTAATATCAGAAAATAAACATATAAATTAAACCCCCAAAGTTATCACATTTCATCAAATCAAAAACATTATGTTTTCTTACGTATCACATTGTAGATTTTAACTACATTTCCAAATTTGACCCTAAAATATTCTTGCATACCACCATTAAGGATATTTCATAAAATCATATAAATATTTTGTATACATAATATGTCTTACATATCCTATGTGTACTATAAACATTGCATTTTTTCATCGAAATATTTTATGTATCACCAAAAATATCTTATGAATCTGAATGGTTATATTCATTCTATAATTTTTAAAAATTTCATATATTACCAATATCATTTACTATAAATTGTAATCTTATGTGTTTTCATAGCCTTATGTTCCTCTCTATCAACTCTTAAATGTGTACTAATAGATTGATCCTCCATTTCATTTAATCATTGTTTTCCTGAAAGCTCTTATGTATCATAGTGCTTCTCAATAAATTTCCAATATTTTAAACTAAAGGATTCATAAACCCTTACGTATCATCATTTAACCAATGTTTTAACTTATGTATTCCTTATTATATCAAATTAAAATTTACGCATTAAGAAGTTTTCCAAATTGTAAATCTTATGAATCCCTCATCATTTCATAGTAACTTATAAGTATTGACGAGACATCGATGTTTTCGATACCATAAAAATTAGAGTAATATTTTGTATATAGTCATTTTCCATTTTTTCATAAACATTATAGTAACCCTTTTGTACATATTTCACATTCATAGTGAGATTTTCATATCATTAGGGCTTAGTCAATTTCCATCTTTTAGTTAATCTAAATAATAAATGGCTCTTATAAATATTAATTAATTTATTAAATCTTCACTGGAATTCAACCAAAAAATCACTAGATTTTTCTTAATTAATCTCCATCCTTATAAAATTATTTCCCTTATATTTTTTAAATTACCATGGATTATTAATAAAAAATATTTAATCATTACTAGATTTCCTCCACATCAAAAAAACTGTCATTTTAGCTTTAACTCATTTTATATAACTTCATCTAAGAGTACTTCTATAAAAACATTAATATTCACCATATTGTAATACAAATTGTGGAAAATTATATTTATATTTCTCAACTTATTCCTAGATATATCGTATCCATAAACCACTACACTCTATGAAAATAACTCATTGAAATCATTTTTCTAGCTATGAATATATCTCTAAGCATAGTGTAAGCACTTTGACCATCGTCCATATTCATATGACTAATGATATAAACATACTTCAAAAATCCAATGTATTTTTTCAATTCTTGTGCAATATTCACAACATAACATATAATGGCACAATTCATGGGTACTTTAGTTAATCATAACATCAATATGCTTGGGTACTCCAAAATCATTCCATGTTATTCTTCTTTAACATATATTGACATAATGCTTATTTTTTCATTATTATTATAAAAAATTTAAAATCAACACCTTGTGGGTTCAATAAGTGCTAAATTAATTATTTATTCTTTTACAATTAAATTATGTTATATTTAATAGTATTTTATTAAACATATTTAATCTATATATTCTATTTGTAGATGTAATTTTATGTTGATGTGCTTAATTTGATTTCAATACCACTTACGTTAAAAAATGTATGTAAAAATGGGATGATTCTAAGTTCATACTATAGAATGATTATAACAAAACATTTCTATCAGTATAAAAAATTTATGAGAAGGACCCTAGAAGAATTCAAAGAGACGGATTGAAGGAGTAAGTCACCCTTTCTGTATAAAACAAAAATCATTCAAATATGTTTTGACAATATGAATTATTATGAAGGAAATTTAAAAATATAATTTAAGGATAATTTCTTTTGGATGTATTTGAAATATACCTTAGGGTCAAAACAGTATTTGAAAACAATCAGACTTTAATACTCAATAATAAAAGTTTTTCTATATTAGATTGGGACTATAGTTTTCTATTTATACTTGAAACAACTTTGAAACTAAGAAATTTTGAAACACTTTGGTCACCAAAGAAGATTTTAATAAATATATCAAAAAATGGAAACCTTATTAATATAAACATTAAATAATTCATAAACATCATATGATTATAGATTATAATAAAATAATGTAATCATCACATAATACTTTCCTTAAAATAATATTTTTCATTTTATTACTTATATATTCATAAAATTTTTGTTATATGTTCAATAATAATTTGAATTTAACAAGTTTAAATACATATGATAGATGAAGGAAGTAGGCATGAAGGTGGTGGGAATTATGAGCTATATAGAGAGTGTGAAGGTTAGGGAGAGTGATGTTCATGAATAAACACTAAAATCCTGCATTATTAATTAACATAACATCTTGTTAATTAAAATATTATTTACTTATTTAAAATAAATATATTCTTTCATTGGCATCTAGTAATTATTTATCTGATATGTCATGAAAGAATTAAACATTTTTCTATATTTTTTTTAGTATACCATATTAGTTTGTGGATTTATAAACCATTAAATATTTTATAAAAATTTATACATGTACCATATTTAATGGTGATAATATAAACCACCACTAAATATGGTACATGAGGGAAAACATTAGTGTCAATTTTATAAATCATTTCTAAATAAAAAAAACACTATGAATTCGTTTTTCATAATAAATCTGAAAAACATCTTGAAACAATTAATGACATGTGACATAGAGGTTATTTTTGTGATCTCTATTAAATTATTTATTATTATTTTTGACTACTAAAAAATAGAAAAAGATTTCTAATAATTGAATATTTTCCTATAGGAAATATCTTCTAAAATATTTATTAATCAACAATATAAATTATTGTGCTCATTAGAAGGATATAATTGATGTTTCTAGAAAATTAAATTTATCAAGTCAAATATACCCATAATCCTTAATATTGATTTTCCAAACATTAATATTTGTTTATTTCTCAAAATAAAATATTGAAAAATAGGTAAGGAAACCTTTTTAGTTCAAAATAAAAAATTATATTCCATGATAATCTCTAAGATTCATTTGGAAATAATAATATTTTTTCAATGTAACTAGTATTTTTATCATGTTTTCACATAAGTATTAATTTATAGTATAATAAATAATTTTACACTAATTGAAAACATAATTATGTGTGTGGTGTTAATAATGAATAATAGGAATGAAAAATGAAATATATCTATTTAAATTATATTATATAATGGAATAGACTTAAAATTACATAATGATCACATATGGTAAAATGATTAAATAACAAAATTATATGAAAAATAGAACATCTAAAATGTTTCTCAATTAGGATAATAATTGACCAAGTTAATACATAAGGATATTCCTTAGTTTTATTCATTATAATTATATTAAATTTACTCATATACAAAAAAAAATTATATTTATGTCTATGAGTCCAGTTGGAAAACTATATTTGGAGTAGAAGATTCTGTTGGGTTATCCCTATTATAACTAATATGTGTTCTATTTTGTCTATGATGAGTCTTTCAACACCGTATACTTCAATATTCAACCTATCTAGATTAATGAATAAAATGTCTTGCAGATAATCCAATAATGAGAGGATAAAATATGAAGAGGGGGAAACCTGAAAATATTTTATATTTAGTAAAATAGATGATGCCTAACATTATAAAGAAGAATAATTCTATGTTTAATAAAACCAAGTAAAAATAAAATTTTGTATAAATAAAATTTATTATTTGAAACTGAATTTGAATATTACATTCAATAATTAAATTAATAAATGATTTTATAAATATTGTATTTAAGTTCCCTATTTTTTTATGCTTTCCACTGAGATCAAAACTTTTTTGTTGTCAGATTGTGCATCAAAAGGTCATGAACATGTGGTCATGTATTCCCACCTTTTCAAATATGGGAACCCTACCAAGACATGGGTTTATGGTGTTACATCCTTAATCAAAATTTGATAATAGGACATAAAATATAACTTTAATAGATTCTTTTATAGATTTCATTTCCTTGTCCAAGTAATCCACTAATATTTATGATATGATAATTAATATTTTTCTCAAATATATATTCATGTTGGAAATGGTTAATTCCATTTTTTGATATCCTAGATGGGTAAAAAAAATTTATCGGAGAGTATCAGTCTTCACACACCTTCATTCACTGTTGGGTATGTTGGGAATTTATCATTATCATCCTCGGTATTGTCCATGCAGGCATCCTATGTTTGTCCCATAGGTAATCATTTGTAAAAGACCATAGGCATTCTACACTCATTGTATAAGAAAAATTATTATTCTAAGGTAACTAATATTAGTATTGTTTTCAAAGGAACCTAGTGTTTATTATAAGAGGTAACTCATGCTCATCACATGAGACATTTGGTATAATTGGTTATTCATTACCATATAATAATCATTTTCAGTGAAAGAAACCCCCATAACATAATAGATATATCTTTAAGAATACAATATGTAAATAATCTAAAAAATATAGTATATGGAATTCATGATAAGTATATTTATTCACCTTTCTTCCATGGATAGTGGTTAGGAAGATCATGAGGACCATTGAACCAAAGCACCCTAACTCTGAAGGTGTATACTTCCCAATGGATCCATAAAAACTTTGTGAGGATACCCACGAAACAGAATGGATTCTCAAACCATCTCGAGTGAGATGACAAGTGCTTGAGAAGAAGGGAGATTTGGAATAGGTTCATTAACATTTCACACATAATATGTGAGGTTCTCATCCACATACTTCACTGGGGCTTGAGGTTTCTCCGATTCAAAATGAATCATTTTTGTTTCCAACTATTGGGATATTTATTTACAAAATTATTTATAATTAATAAATTATAGAAAATTAATCCATTCCTAAGGGATTTTAACTACTGAATAACCCATCTGATAGAAATTAATAATATATATATATATATCATATATATATATTATTCCCATTTATCACATCAATGAAGAAAACTTACATCACATGCCTTTATTAAATGTATAATATATAAAATACCATAAATTATATTTTTATGTATCTCACTCAATATATTCATATGTATAAGAATCTCATGCATGTAAATTTTAGTGTATATCTAATAATCTACTATATACAGTCAAATCAAAAAAGGACTTTATGAAAACATCAAAACTCATTGTTAATCCGTCTAATCTCTTTTGGATATTGTTTTTTCATGAAACTCTATTATTTTTTAATAAAACAATTTACAAATATTTGTCCATATCCAAGGGCCTAACTGTGTGACCTTGTGATCCTTAGTAGTGTAGAAAATAACATTGAAATCCCAATTTTATAGATATAATAAAATAGTGTCCTCAACCAAAGTATTAGTGGAACTCAAGATGCTAAGTGGTCCGCTATTATATCCCTTAAATATTCTCATATCCCTTTATAAAAATGTATACCAAATTATTCATCATATACCTTTTATGTATACCAATATACTCATTTTCTCTATAACATCGAGTTACCACTAGAAACAGAACATGTCAATCTCGTATATCCAGCTCATTTTTTCAAGATTCCTAGAAACATAATAAATATGTCTATGAATACACCACATTTCATTCAACTAATGGATGAGTATATCATAATCCCATTATCCAAGTAGATAAACTCAGCTCTTATGTTGCAACCAAGCATGGCCATGCGTTTCTTCAAAAAAATGCTATCAAGGGTTTAATATCTTTACTTGTCATCTAAGTAAAAAAATATCATCTTGGTTTCACTCCAACCAACAACATGATCAGCAGCATACCCAACTGCCCTTGTATTAGCTAAGATCATATGTTCAGATGCATAAGTAGGGTATCGAAATATTAAGGTTCTCAAGATAAGTACTTAATAATCCTCAGGTAATAAAAATTCTTTATTAACATACACCAATATATATATATATATATATTATGAAACAACATGAGATATAATTTTATGGATCAGTAAAAGTAATAAGTCTCTAATTATTACCACAATAATCTATTCTTGACATCTCATATTCAACCATTTATAACATGTACATGAATATACTAAATATATTCCTTTTATTTCATCACAACCCATTATACTCTATGATAGTCATCAGTTCGAGACAACTCAATTTTTATACTTGATGGGATATCATTCATTAAATTGTTCCTGAAAATTAATGTTTCATCACACATGAATGAATTATTAATAGTGATTTACATTCTTATAAATACATGACATATTTATAAACCTTACAACTAATATTTTAAGATATTATTCCTTAATTTTATGTTATTACTATAGAAATAGTTTTTAACAATTATAAATATATGTAATTCCTATCACATAAATATGTGTCCATCTGATAAATTACTTCCACTAACTTATTTGTGAGTAAAATATATGATACATGCTAGTTTGAATTATAACAATATATGGGAATCATATTTCATTTGATCTAATTTTTTAATATATATTCAACCTTCTTAACTTTAAAACATAAAATTTTATAATTTGTATTCTATTGTCAACTTAGAGCTCTTTCTAAATATTCCATCATCTCATTTAGAACCCCTTCCATCAAAACATTTCCCAGAAATCTTTTGTATATAATCTAACTATTTACATGATCACGTTACCCTCACATCTAAACTCTTTTAGGCTAAAGTGATATCTACTACGTTATGAAAACATATGTTACTCATTTCAAATCAATTTACTCTTATATCCTATACTATTTTAGGATATCGATTGATATATGTTGTGTATTGGATGCTATAAACAACTAGGTAATAGTGATGTTATCTTTTTATTCTAACAAAATGTGACTCTTTACATTTTTTTCTACCATCACATATCTCAAACTTATTTATCATATTAAGTGGATAATAATTATACTATTAACCCAGTAAAATCCCTTATTTCTTAAATTCAGACTTTTATAATTCCAAAAATACTCACACATGCCTCTATGACATCATATTTTCATCAAAATATGTTTTTATTCCACAACACAAAATAAATTATTTTTTAGTGAATAACACTTATTACATTCGGGTAGGAATGTAAGAAAAATAGAAAACTACATATCCCTAATGTCATTCTTTTTATTTAAAGAATTAATTAAAAATTAAGTCTTTATTAAAATATTCCACTACTGTTTGGCTGTAAAATATTCCTCATATTTTAATAAACTGGAAAAACATTTTGTCCTAAATAAAACATTTTTCTCCATGTATTCTTCTCAAAACATGTTATAAAATCCAATGAATCATAAACCTACTGTACCAAATTAATAATATCATTTTTATTTAAAATCATTATTAACCCCTCTTATCATATATGATAATTGGGATAAAGATACATTTACATAACATATATTCATTCATGATTAATAAAATCATTAAATTAAATTATCTGATGTAGTAGCTATTTAAATTATCACTTTAATGAAAACAACAATATCTTATTAATGATTCCTAATATGTATAACTCATGTATATTTACAACACCTATAAAACATACACTCAGTATCACATACCCTTCAAAATTAAAGAATCAATTTTTATAAATTTAATACCTAACATGGATGTTCCATGATGTTCCTACACACTATTATGTATTCTAGATAATCCCATCCTATGGAATAATTACCCTTATTGAAAATACCATAATGTTTCAAAAATATCCTACTGGCTTCTTGAATAAATATTATTAGAATTCCAAAATTATCCTATTTCAGTTTTTAACTTTTACCTACTTATTCTTTCTATATAGGACCTGAAATTATAAATCATATTCAATGATCATATAATATCAGAATTTTTAGAGTATTTGGTAAACCTTTCTTTAACTCATTCATCTTACTAAAACATTTCCATATATTACTATAAAATTAATTCCATAACCATAATAAGGCTTTTATGAACTATTTTTTTATCTCAAAACATATTCATTCATATTGGATATCCTTGAATGACCTATCATATTTAGTAAATGAGATGAGTATAAAATTACTAATGTTAATCTAAACTAAATTCCTCTGAATCCTTAAATTATTCATTTCATGCTTTTATAAACATCTACATTCACTTTGGGAAATGTTTCAACTATTGGCTACCCATGATGGAACTATTTTAACATGTTACATATTTTTCATGTTATAGAATTTTATTAATCTACCATAATAAGCAGTTGATTACATTAAGATTGTCATTTGAAGGATTAATATAATATTTTAGTTTGAGGATAATGATATAATTATCTACAATAGAATTTTTTATAAAATAGATATCATGTTTTTATATCTTTTCATTGATGAATTTTAATGATACTGCTAGAGCTAAAATTTATGGCCCCAAAAACTATATCAATTTAGTGATCCTAGACCCATTATTCAATGAGAAATAATTCTGTTGGGAAATTTTTCTCAACACATAGTTATTTAACTATGGAATCATCCAAATAAAAAAATTATGACTCATGGATAGTTGAGGGGATAACCCTTTATCCAAATCCATCATATGGATTCACTCAACTCTTTTCCTCCATTAAAATAATCCTATTAGGGTATCCAGGAATGTGTAACCAAAATAAAATTCCAAAAATAGGCTAACAAAGGTAAATCCAAGGGCACACAACTATGGAATCATACACCCAAGGATATTATAGTATCATGCAGTTCTTTTTTACCTTACACAAGATATTCCATGGGAGCCCAGCTATGGAATGACCTACCTGGTTAGATGATCGAGGTCTTAACAAGTGACTCTTTGGAAAGAATATCACGCTTAATATTTCAGTGGTTTTAAATTTTAAAGTATCATAAATTTTATATAAATCATAAACATATTAAATTAACAATTATTACATCTCATGTAATCATTATCTGCTCATGTTTTATTCCCTTTTGTGTATTCAGGATGATACTACTTTAGATTTATAATTACTATTTCAACAACAAAATAAATCTGTTCACACCACATTAAGGTGAAAATATTTTCGCAACACATAAGTTTTTTTCAATCAAAAAAATATATATGTCAATTAAATTCATACATATCCAAATACAACATATTAATATGGTACATGAACACCTCATGTAAAGTCCTAGTGTTATATGTGGATGAAAAAATCCACAATAGTATTCATAGAGTGTCAAATTGAAAAGTAGATTCACTTTCCAAGCCAATCCAAGCCTATGGAGAAGTAGGTATTCTGACCCCAAGTCATTATTCTTGAGGAGAATTTGTGGAAGGGATAATTTAATTCATGAAATATTTTACGCCAGATATGCTAAATCTTTTCCCAACAGCTATTCTAAATATCAAAACTAAAAATACAAATCAATATCAAGGTATATTAAAACTAAATATTAAGATATCAAACCTATAATTATATGCAAATCTCTACCCTAATTGAAATTTATCATATAAATGGGAATACAAAATAATCATATTTCGTAAATACTTTATTAAAAATAACTTTCAAGTAAATTTTACAAATAAATAAACATTTTTTTTCTAAAACATGTTGGATTTATGAACTAATCAATAATATGTAATAATTTTAATAATTATATAAATTATGGATAAGATAAAAATTATCTAAACATTTCAATATGAACCCCTTAATATTTTATATTAAATGGTATTTATGAAATAATTCATGAATTATTAAAATTTTATAATTTAATATCAATTATATAAACAGTATATATAATCAGAATAATATATAGATTATAATTTATAAGAAAATTATATATCACAACTTATGATATCTAGATAAATATTTTATTACAAGATCATATGTCACGAACTAGGATGGGTCAACCTTGACCTTGTCACCTGACCCGGTCTGCGAGCTGGACCGAGAGGTGTTCTCAATCCACCCGGGTTGACAACTACTATTGGGCATCATTAGAGAACACAAGGGAATAGTTTTTCACAATAATGACATAAAAATATGCAGAATAAAATAAAGGAAAACCAAACCATCTCAAACGTGTTTTTCTAAAATTTACAACATTCACAAATACAACTGTATGATACAACTGACTAGATAAAAAAACCAAACTACAACATATTGGAACACTTCACCCAAACCAGATACTAAAAAACTCCTCCATGTGACCCCAAGGGTCACTCTCCAACTCACAACCAAATGTAACCAATAGAGATGGATCCGAAGTCAAGACCTACAAGAGGAACAAAAAAAACAAAATTCTATTGATTTGAGTCTTAAAACTTAGTATTCTATCCCGATATACTATTTACAAATTAAATTCCTATAAAATAAAAGAAAAATAAATTCTATGTTTTAACTGAAAAATATTAAATAAAGAACTTGTATAGTATTTACATAAAATAGAGTATAATTTATTTCCATGAATAATATTCAAAACTAGATTCAAACCATTTGACTTCCCATGCCATTTCAAGTGAAAATTGATGTTTTTATTTTAAAACAACACAAGGGAGTATGTAAACACCTTTTCTTTTGAAACCATTTTCACAAAAGTTTAGTAAAAAAAGGCATAACTTTCCAAGAAAACACCACACAAAAAAATCAAAGGAAAAAACACGTAAAAGGTAATGCATATAGAGGTACATGTATCTCAACAGTCAGAACAAACAGCTAGAAATCTACTAGAAAAAGGTTGACCCAGGAGATCAAGAATAATCCATACACTACCATACATGTGACCCCGTCTATAGTAGAATTCCACCTGATGAAATCTAACACTCTTTACACCCAGCCTCCCATTATCAGGACATGATAAGATAAAATCTCATAGCAATGAACCTAATATACCTGCCTACTACATTCCACTGGCCTGTCCCATAACCTACCAATGTAGCAATCATCTCAGTCATTTATTTATATATTCCAAGATCTAATGTTTCATGTATAAAAGTGGGTGACCCAATAGATGCCAACCGAGCATCAAATCATGACATATATATATATATATATATATATATAATAATACACAACAATCTTCACCATGAGTCACCCCAAGGACTACTCTCATGCCTTAAATAACAATTGATCAAAAGGGTTCCCAACTAAGGAACCCATAAAATGGGACATGTGAATTTCACAATGAGGATATCCCAACCATTCCATGTCATTAGGTCATGAGAAATATCCCATGAGTGTTTTCATGATAACACTTTTAATTAATTTCAAAAAAATTCTAGACGGTCCCTTAAAACATTCCATAAAACCACTTTTTATGAAAACAAATAAAATCATTAAAAAGGGGTTCTAACACACAATTTATAAAGAAATAATTTTTAAAACTCTTATCAAAACATTTCCATTATACTTCAAAAAAACATCATTATGAAAATCCAACCGGGATATAATCTAACCTCTCATGACAAACCAATTTTAAAGGCCACCGTCAATCTTCGTTTACCATAAAAACATTTGAAACACTTTCATGAAACCCTATGTACATCATTTCACAAGCCACATGTTTATCATCAAATCCAAACCATTTTTAAACTATAACAAAATAATCACAATGGCCAAATAGGTGAAATAAACATCCATTGGGAATTTACAATTTATCAAAATAAAGATAATCATACCAATACAAGGTTTATACTAAAATATGCACACCAAAAAACTAATCTAATGCATTAAAATTATCAACTATGAAATATAGGATGTGAGAAAAGAATAAAATTTATGATTCTTAAATTAAAAATGACAAATTTCTGGGAATCCAACCTCAAAAGATGAGGAACACCATAAAACAGGTGCAAATCGTTATTTTCACCACCCCATCACCAATGGAAGGGTAGGTCCAACCTCATGAAGACATAATAAGGTGAATACCAAAATAATTCACCAACCATATCCATTAAAATCATCCAAAATGGCTCCTTGTATTAGGAATGAAGAGAAGAATGGGAGGAAATAAAACAAAGGGAAGAGGGATTCTCAAACCATTAGATTTGGGAAGAGAAACAAAAAAAATTCACCTTTGATCCCTCTTGAATGGGATTGATGGAGCTGTGAACCCCACTAGGTGGTGCCTATGTTGGAGGAGTCCAAATGGGGGAAAGAGAGGGTTTCGGTATAAAAATTGGGAGAGATAAAAACTAAATTTAAAAATCTACATAGGGTGTACGGTTAGTCTCTATGGTCTGCCAAACTATATGAAGACCATGTGATAGCTACTATCGAGGGATAGAATAACTATTTTGTTACCTACTTCTTACTACATGGTTTTATATTGGTCGTGTGGTAGCTACTATACAAGACTACACCAGCTGCATGGTTAACCCTAGGTGGCCGCACGATCGTGCGCAAATCGTGTATCGGCCCCTGCCAAACCAAACACCACTGATTATCTCCAAAACCCAAATGGTAAGCCAATGGGAAAAGCAATGACATGAAATAAAGAGATAAATAACGCAAAAATTCAACCTTGTCACACCCAGTTCCCAAGTAAATATCTGAAAATCCGACCCGAATCAGGTCCAAAGATGAATCTCAAAACCTGGGTGTGACAATTCTCCCCACCATAATTATTTTTGACCCCATAAAGATAAATCAATTCTAAAATATACATCCAACACTTAAACTCATTTAAAACCCAAGTATCACCTAAGCACTACCACAAATAAGATCCAAAAAACACTCTCGAAGACCGGAAGGACTTCCTGCAAAGTGCCACCCACTTTCAAAGGCCAGACACCTCTAGTTGATTGATCCAAAAAGATACTGAACTCTTAAACAACTAGATCCTTCCATAAAACCAACACCCTATGTTATTTAGAGTGTAAATCAGAAAATTACCTCAAACAAAGAACAAAAACAAAACTGCATCCAACACTGAAAACTCCTCCACCTTATCTTAACATAACAACCGGATGAACTGGAAAACCCCGACTATATATTTTACCCCAGGAAGAACATAGAACTAGGTGGTTCCAAACCATACCACCACTTCCAAAACTAAAACCAAGAAAAATTCAAAGACACAGATATGGGGAGTCCCCAACAAACTCCCCACCATTAAAAATTAGAAAACCCAAGAAAATGAGGAGGCCCAAATGGACTCCCTGCCATAAGATATGGGATCATAGTAGTATACATAGGCGGATTCCAATGAGTCCCTTAGTGGGTCTCCCCACCATAGATCTAGTGAGATTAATGGACTCAAGAATCTCACCATAGAAACCAAAAGTCCCCACCACAAAGGGAGGGGAGGGAACGTCTCAAATAAAGGACCAAGGAAACACAACTAGCAAAACACCAACACTTCACATCCTCAGATAACCAGAACCCAAACAAACTCAATTCATACAGACATTCCAAACCAAGGCTAGTAATATGAGACACTCTATCAGAGGATTTCATCTACTAGGAGTTCCAAAATATGGCATAGGTACACCTCCCCAATAAAAGGGAAACTTTCAGAAACACCCGAGATAGAAATTAAACAATGATCTTACACCACACTGGGGTTCTCCTGAATGTGTGTCAGCTTCACTCCGAAACCTAAGGCTGGAACCCTAATAGAACCTTATAGAAGTAGGTGTTTAGAGTATGTACACGCATCACCCATTTCACCCCAAACAAGGAATAACAACTGAAAATACACCACCATCATGCAAAACAAGAAATTACAAATTTTCCACAGGTAAAATACATTTCCTTCAAACAGAACTCCCAAAAAGGATCTACAACTTCATCATTTTCATACAAGATAGAATAAAATAGTACTACATACTACCAGACATGAATATTTCATCTTAAAAGAACACAATGGATAAATATATCTTAACCCAAGAACAGAATCCATACTTAGATCAACTTGAGGGTTTTCCAATGGAAGGTCTCCCATGGCCACATTGTTAACTTCATGGGGGTGCACTCTAGCCAATGAAACGAAACCATGGATCAAACCCGAAATGGTCCCTTATCGAAAAAATAGATGAAACAAACACCAAGACATAAAGGAATCCACCACCATTTTTTCCCAAACACTTCTCAAAAAACCCACCTACATGAACACAAACTAGAAACACGAGGAGACCAGACTGAAACTAAATGCTAAAATCACCCATAACCGACATTCTCAAAAGATAAGAAAACACTATACAATGCTTCTTTAAAAGAAACAATATTTAAATTTAAACAGGATTATGGGTTGTACACTCACTAATGGAATTGCATAGAGTCTTACACATGCTTATACTCATGCCATACCCAGCAGCCATCCAATTTCTCAAACATTTCAATGCATGTGATCACTCAAGTAAACACCAAAGTTCAAAAAACCTATTCCACTTTCCAAAAAAATATATTCCACCCACATATTTATTTTTTCAAACATGTCAAGCTTCTTTTAAAAAATTTCTAACCGTATATTCATAAAAACTCAATTCAAAACATACAACACTTTACTAAAACTAAAATTCCAACATTTCAATTTAAAACCCAATTACAAATCTTATAAATCCTTTCCAAAATTTTTCAGTCAGTTATAAAGACAAAGAAAATCTCACAAGCTTCACTAACCATCCAACCAAAACAATTTCGGGGTTTTCAACAAAAAATCATTTCATAAAACAAGATTTTATAAACCTTCATGAAAACAAAACATGAAAATACATTTTCCCCTAGCTGAGAAAATCTATTCACATTTCAATTTCATACTTTCATAACATTAAAACAGAATTTTACAAAACAATTTTCAAAATTTAAGAATACATAAAAAGTTAAAAAGGGGAAACTAGTGTCGGTTGGAGACTTAGACATATGGTTGACGGTTGTATATTGATCACACCGCATCCATAGGGAGAATTCTATGGTGATTCCCCTAGCTCTACGTGGTTTTTTAGGCCATTCCAGCTTAGGAGACCACTTTACCAACTCTCTTTTCATTTCACAACTCCATGAAAACTACAAAAACAAATGACAATGAAAACTCTGACAACTAATGGTAACCCGATGTTTGGAACGAGAAAGGGTTCATGATGTCTCTCCCATTACTACACCTCAAAATTGAATTTACTAATCCTTATACCACGACAATACAAATAATGATGGGTTCTCTAAAAATTATGGTCTTCATAAGATATTACCTACTTTGATACCAATTTTTCACGAACCAGGCTGGGTCAACCGAGACTCGGTCACCCAACCCGATCTGCATCATGGCCTGAGACGCATTCACAATCCTCCTAGTCTTGAAACTAGTGCCATGAATCAATAGAGAACAGAAGAGAATGTTTTCTCCCAATAAATACAAGAAAATACATTGAATAAAATAAAGGTCAACCAAACCAACTCAAACATGGTTTTCTAAACATTACAACATTTAAAAATAAAACTGAAAGATACAAATAGCTGAATAAAAAAGAAAAATACAACATATCAACTCACTCTGACCAAACCAGATACCAAACAGCTCCTCTATGTGACCCCAAGGTTCACTTTACAACTCACAAACAAACATCTCTCAAGGCGACCGATCTTAGGGCAGAAAATATAGCAGGAACTAAAAACAAGAAAAATCATTAGGTGTAGGTTTTAAAATATAGTTGGATAGCCTGATACACAATATCCCAATGCACTTACTTTAAATAAAATAAAGATAAATTCATTGTTTTAACTACAAAATATTAAAGTAACCACTTTTACCATTTTTACATAAAATCAAGTACAATCCATTTCCCTTATTCATTTGAAAACCTATATTCAAAACACTTGAGATACAATTCCATTTCATGGGGCAATTAATGATTTTATTTTCAAAATGAACTAGGTAGTTTGGAAAAAATTTAATTTTGAGAACATTTTCATAACAGTTTTGGAGAACAAGGCATCACATTCCAAGAATACACTATAGAAAATATCCAAGGTAGTCACACACCGGTGGAAATGTATATACACGTAACAGTGTCTCAAAAATCAGATCAAACACCTCAAAATACACTAGAAATATGAGAACACAAGAGATCAATAATAATAAAATTACACAATACTTGTGACCCCATCTATAGTATCATTCCACCAAATTGAATCTAATTCTCTGTATGCCTAACCTCCCTTTCTTAGGACAGACTGAGGTAAAATCCGATAGTAATAAACCCAATATAACCACCTATTATGGGCCACTGGTCAGTATCATAACATACCAGTGTAGCACTTGCCTCATAAAATTCACTCTATATTCCAGTTTCCTATGTCGCAAGAATCAAAGGGTGTGATCCAACAGATGCCATTCGGGCATTGAATCATGACATATATATAATAATCCGCAATAGGCTTCACCGTGAGTCTTCCCAAGGACTACTCTCATGCCTTAAATATTAATTTATCACAAGGGGTCCCAACTGAGGAACCCCTATAATTGATCCTAGGGATTCTACAATGAGGATATTCCAACCATTCCATCTCATCAATGCATAAGAAATTTCCCATGAGTGTTTTCTTAATAACACTTTTTCATTAATTTCACAAAGTGCCCAAATGGTCCCTTAAAAGATTCCATAAAATCACACATTAAGAAAACAAAACAAAACATTAAAAAGGGGTTCCAAAACACCATTTAAAAAATAAAATTATTTTTAAAACTCTTTCCGAAACATTTACATTCTACTTCCTAAAAAACATCTTTATTAAAATCCAGTTGGGCTACAATCCAAACTCTCCTGACAAACCAATATTAAAGGCCCACGTCACCATAAATTTTCCATAAAAACATTTGAAACCCCTTCATGAAACCCCAAGTCCATAATTTCACAAGCCACATGTTTATTATCAAATCCATCCCATTTTTTAACTATTACAAAACAATCATAAAGGGTAACCAGGCAATATAAACGTCCATTGGGAATGTTCTATTTTACAAAATAAGGTCAAACATTCTAAAAAAAAGGTTTAAACTAACATATTCACACCAAAAGACAAAACAAATTATTCAAAATTATCACATATGAATGATAAAAGGTGTGAAATGAAAAAAAATGATGATTCATAAATTTAAAAGGGAAAATTCATGGGAATCCTACCTCAAAAGCTGAGGAACAACCTAAAACCAGTTGGAATTTTCAATTATAGAGTCGTGGAACCAAAGGAAGGGTAGATCCAACCCCAAGAATCCCTAAAAAGGTGTATCCTCCAAACAATCATGAACACTATCCACAAAAATCGGCCAAAATGGCCCCTAGGGTTAGGGAAGAAGAGAATAATGGGAGGAAAGAAAACAAAGTAAAGAGGGAGGATCAAACCATTATAATCGAGAGTAGAAACACCGGAAATCCACCTTATATCACTTTTGGACTGGATTTATAAAGTCAAGAACCTCCAATGGAGGCACCTTGGTCAGAGGATTCCAAATGGGGGAAAAGAGATGGTTTGTGTATAAAAATCGGGAGACAGAAAAACTAAAATTAGAAATCTGCACAGGTTGTATGGTTAGTCATCATGGTCTACTAAACAATGTTGAGACCATGTAATATCTACTATTGAGGGATAGACTGAAAGCATGGTTACCTTCTACTTACTAAAAACCATGTAGAGGTTGTGCAGTACCTACTTTCCAAGACTGCAATGGACACACGGTTAACTATAGAAGGTTGTATGGTTGTGCGCAAACCATGCGAAGGCCCCTACAAAACCAAACACCACCCATTTTCTCCAAAACCTAAAATATAATCCAAGGTTAAATGTTATTCCATGATATAATGGGATATATAACCCAAAAATTCTACCCCCGTCACACTCGGTTACATGATACTCCCCCTTGAATAAATCCCGGTGTGAGCTGAGTCAGTATCTCTGTGTTTTTTCTCATGTTTGAGATGGATTACTTGATTACTTAAGTATATGTATGTGCATATACCTAATTAGTGTTATCTATTGTTTTCATACTTTTTGTTTTATCCGTGGTGGATTTTGTGAGACCTTGAGGGTCTTGGGGTCCCTACTGATTATCATAATAATCACCCATGCACGGGCTACGCCCGCACTTCATTGTGTTTTGTACAGATTACAGACAACACTGACTGAGGATGGGAGTACCAGGACTGGACAGTACCGAGACGTGGATCTTACGATGAGTCACTACATAGAGGAGACGGAAAAACAAGGATTTTTGAGGTGTCGTTCTATACCTA
Organism: Viscum album; assembly: GCA_963277665.1. Lineage (NCBI taxonomy): Eukaryota > Viridiplantae > Streptophyta > Magnoliopsida > Santalales > Viscaceae > Viscum > Viscum album. Next base: position 304,817 of record CAUJRU010000026.1, on the reverse strand, counting down.
CCCTTTAGGTATGAATTTCAGTGGATGACCTAGTAGTTGTTTTCCTTTTTCATCAGTTGTACTTATACTTTGAGTTTCATTCACTTTACTGATGGGCTTGTATTCCAGACCCCTTTTCTTTCAGTACGCACTCTTTTTTCTATACAGTTGACTTGTGTTCGTATCTTTCTGTGTGCTTGGTTGCATGTGTTTACAGGTTATAAAGGAAATGCCTTCCCGGTTTTAAGGAATACGCCTTTCGGTGCTAGTCTCCAGCCCCTGGCCTATGGATGGTGGGCTTGGGGTAGTCATGGCACAATCCCTAAGAGATGGGTTGTGACAAAACATACATTATTTTTTATGGTTATTGTGTCCAAACCTTCTATTACATGACCAAGAATGATCTTATTTTTCACTAAGATAATGTATGTCTTATAACATAAGGTCTTTTATGTTTAGTGTGTAAGAATTCTCATGGTTATTGTTACAAAGAATAAATTCATCCTTTAACCTTTATAGTAAAAAAATTATCATTTGTAAATCTCAAAAGGTAATCTTTATCAAATAATTAAATTATACTTATAAGATTGTTCTTAAGACCTAAAATAAATAAAAAATGAAATAAATTCTTTTCTATGAAGAAAAATGTTACCTATTTTGATAAACTCCCCTTGATAATTATATCCAAAAGTTACTTTTCCAAAAATCATATTTATTATATTCTTGAAGGAAACATTATTTCTATTCATGTTACTAGAACACCCACTATCCATGTACCATATTTTTTTAAAAAAAATTCTTTGTTATCCTAAAAAATATTAGTTTATCAGAACCCAAACGTTCTTGGGTCTAGTATTTCCATAAAACAATAGTTTTGGAAACCAAATTTTCCCAATTTTTTTGGGAAAATATAATTTACTTTTAAAAATAAGCTTAATGACATCCTAATGATTGTACTATATTTAAGGAAAAATTATTTTTCCACTACCCACCACTATGAAAATTTATAAAAAAAGGTTCACTTTTAGGAACAAAATAAGTTTCTTGAAAAAATTGGTTTTTTACCTGTAAACACATTCTAGAACTATTACCATTTGGTTTTATTTGTTTATAAATATTACCAAAACCTTATTTTCCAGTGTTAATCTTTGATAAAATTTTATTTATACATTAAATTTATGATTATAGTCTTACAACAAAATTTTTTTCACTCATTAGTGTTAGTTTTCGATGTATGTTTTTTCTAAAACATTTTTCTCAAAAACTAATATTTCAAAATCATTAGAAATAATTTCAATTTTAGAACCTATCTCATCCAATAATTTTAAATTATATAATATTTTAGTTATTAAAATAGTTATCCTTTAATCATATTTGGTATCTTTAGCCTTAATATTATCTAAAAAACAATGTTTTCAATTTCTATTGTAAATAAATTATGCAAAATAGGAAAAATATTCATAAAAAGTTAATGAATTATATTCTATTGGGGATCATTCATCATCTAAAAATATTTAAACCTTCTCATTGGGGTAATTAGAAATAAGAGAAATTTTTGTATGATATTCAGTTTCATGTACCTTATTCATGATATATTTATTATCCTTGGGTACATTAGAAAAAAGTCATATGATCCTCACTCCAAAAAATTATTTATATGAAGGAATTTCCTATGAATAACCTCAATTAGCACTCTAGGTTTTAGAAGGTTTCAAAACATTCTTGAATGTTTTTATAATATATCACTGGGTTTTGTTATGAATTTGTTTACTTTCTATCTTTCCTCTTTGGTTTCGTACAATTAGGTCAGACTTGTCAATATTTCTTACATTCATAGAAATTGACTTCTTCTTTCTTATCACTTCTATCCTTATTACTTTTTTGTATTGGTATAGGAAAACATTTTTTCTGACTATCTTATTCATCCTTTTGTTTGGGTTTTCTTAAACATTTTTAAAATTTTCATAATTACTCAAACTATATTAAACCACTACATTATATTTCATAAGTATTTCACCAATTTATCTATATATAGATCTTTTGAAGGTAAGGTAGATGTTGTAGCAAATAAATAACCACCATATTTGTAACATTCTCAGAATATCTTTTGAAACTACTCCCATACAACATAAGGATTCCAATTAAATCAACCAATATAAGATGATTAAGCTTTTTTGTCTCATCAGCAACAATTATTTTATAATCCCACTCATTACGAATAATATTATTTATCGTTTCAATAAGAATATCTTCATCAAGACCATTTTCACCAATATCCTCTAAACTATTTATGATTTTCATGAAACTCTGGTGAATTATCACAATGGATACTCCAATTAAGAAATCAAATGCCTATAATTCTTATATAAGCATATCTCTTCCAGATTCTACAACATTTGAATTAACATCCCATAGTGTTTTATTTAAAGATTTATATATATATTATTTGTAGTTTTACATGAAGATATCAGACTGTATATACTTCTCTCCATGGAATATAACAATTTATTCCGTACATATTAATAAAACTTATACATGTTTTTTTCTTGATGTGTAAAATAATGGAATTCCTTGTCATGAATCTATTTCTATTCGGTAAGCATAACAAAATTATGAAACCCAATTTTGATAAAAAAAATTCATCCTATATCTCTAGTAATCGTAATCAGTACCATCAAAGATAGGTGGTCTATTTGGATTTAGATTTTATATATAACTAATTTTATGACTATACATAATTTAAAAAATAGAAAATATTTTCAATAAGTAAACGTTAGTGTAACAAAATTTTATAAACCAAAAATTTATATTATAAACTTAACAAACATAAAACATGTAAAGAAATAAATAAACATTCCATGTATATGAGAAGTATAATCCTACTCTAATACCAATTCTAGAATCCTAAGATTAGGATCATATGGAAATACATACAAGTGGGGATTAATTATAGTTAAAAAACATTGTTTAAGAATTTTAATCTAGTTAACACACAAGCCTCTTAAGGTAGGTTTGTCATACCTGGATTCAATATGATTACTAAAGTATTATAATCAAAACTATAACCAGCCCATTTATAAAATAGTAAAAATATAATAATCACTATAGAGCTGATTTATCATAGTGTTTATTTTATTGTAATTAGAATAGTACTGGTAAAACCAAATGTAAAAAATTCTATGTCTGATGAATGTATTTCTATTATATTCATGTGAATAAAAACATTTAAACAAAAAGTCATAAAATAGAAAACAAAGGTAATAATGACTTAGAATCTATTTAAAAGATAAAACACTTTGGCCCTTATGTGTTTGGAATTCAATAAACCTGACTAAAGGTATCCAATTTTTTATACATACAATAAATTCTATGTTTCATTACTAAGAATGCCCTCAAAAAAATATTAGAATGGATCTCTCTACTAATCCCCAAAACCCCCCAATAAAATGATCGAATTTTCTCTATCATTATAGCCCTGGAAGCCCTCGATCAGATGGAATGGATTCACCATCATCTCATCCTTGGAATCCCTCAATTGTAATAATGATCAGACGAAAATACAATTTTAAAAGTTCTTAAGGAAACATCCCTAAAAAAGATTCCTTAAGAAGACAAAACTCTAAATAAATACAAAAGACTATGAATGAGTACTTCATGATAAGTATTCTTTATATGACTTGATATTTAATGTATAAGATCAAACTCTTCTAATGACCTGGTATTTATAGACATCCTCCCAATGGTCCTATTTTTATGTTTATTACAATGGCTTTGGACAGCTGAAACTTGATATCTCATAACAATCTGCTGTAACTAAATTTTTTTCATCACATTGATTAACACCATTACAGTATTTAAGATATTCCTTACATTAGAAATAGGTATATACATATCAATTATAAACATATTTTTTTATGATGAAATTCATTATCAATGTAAGTAAAATAATCCTAATGAAGGTTAGTATGATAGTGTCGGTACCAGTATCATTCCCATTATTAATAATTTTCTCATTATGAAATACATGATAAAACATTTAACACCTAGTCTGATAATCGTGAGTCCAGTTTATTAAACACAAACTTATTCCAATTACCATAATGGATAAAAGTAATGTTTATATTTGTATTGGTTTAGAAATTATTCTATGTATGGTAAAATGTAATGTTTTCTAAAAAAACAAACTAAAACAAAATAGAAATAAAAATTTAGTAAACATGTTTTTAAGTGTGTTTCTGTGATTTCCAAAACTAAAAGAATCAGAAAGTAAGATGTAAAAATTATGACTTAATAGGTAGGTGGGAAACATGAAATATTTGTGTGTCCATAAAAGTTCAATGTTACACAACACTCCAATGTTTGATCACAAAACATTTTATACATAAAGAAATTGGATTTTTTGTGTCCTAAAAATAGATTTGTGCAAATAAAGGTTGTATAAACTTCTGTACATTCTTCTATAACTTCTATCTTTTGATATATTATGAAAGGATAAATTTTTATAGTAATAACTGTTGATCAAAATGCCTCTTTGGGATTTGGGATTAGTGAAATAGAAACCTAAAAAGTTAGATACTACCTTATCTATTGGGATTCACTATATTAAGTATTTTTAGTCCAAAACGTTTCCATAATACCCTTAAAATTCGTTTTTCTTATTCAATTCTATTTTTTATCTCTTTTAGATGAATTTTTTAATGTAAACAGTCCCTCGACATCATCAAACACTAAATTCATTTTCATTATATCATGGATATCTATATAATGTTTTCATAGTGAAAAAATTATATAACTTTGTCACGTGGATTCAGATACATTTCAAGAAATCTAAGGCAATTCCCAATTTTGGATAACTATAATAAAATCAATTATTAAAATTAAATTTCGTTTGTTTCTATGGGAGAAGAAAGGGACAGTTGTCTAATACAATATTCAAAACATTTATTAGTAACTAACTATTTATTAATTTTCATAAGAAATTTTAATTTATATATAAAAGGTGACACAAGAAACATTAATGATACAAGACATTGTAAAAAATCACCGTGCAAGAAATTAAAAGTTTCCAAATAAATATTTTTGATTGGGCACACCAAAAAAATCAATTACTTGTGAGGAAGTAACTGGAAAAAACAAGTATTACCATCACTGAAATGTATGAATTAGTGCCACCCAGATTACCTTTAGTTTCCTTTAAAGATGTTTAAGGGGTCCAAAATGGAACTGGACATGCATCTTCATCATTTATATTAGGCCTTTATTTACCCAATAATTGTTTTTCAATATAAGGTTACTCTTCATTTAATTGGTTAACATTTCTATTAGCATCCTCACTAGTGTTTCCATCTAAATCATTAAACAAAAGAGTCCTAAAAGTAGTTTCACTCTCTCTTGTATTTAAATAATTTATCTTCTTTTCATGATTGGAAGTCATTGAACATCTGACCTCCAAATCAATTGGTGAAAATTCATTTCATTGAATGAGATGTGATGACACAGAGCCTTGAATAATTTTATTGGATGGGTTTCTAGATTCTAATGATTGTACATCTATATTTATTATGAGTCATGATCAGTCAAATAAAATAATATGTACCCACTTTTATCATTTCAAAAGATCAATCAAGCTTTCATAGTGTCCCCACAAGCCTATAATATAATCTCTAATAATAAATTGTGAGGTGAATGAAACAATGATTTTATTCCTCCAATAAAATATATCTATTTCAACACAAAATCACCCTAGATAACTATAATTTCATGAAATATTAATATTTCAGCATAAAGGAATACAATTACACAATAATTAAAGAAAATATAAAAATGCTATTTACAATTATTAATGTAATAATGATATATTGAGTTACTCAAATACCATACCAATGTATATGTTATAAATAAAAATGGAATGGTTTTCTATGATGCTATCCATTTAAATAATTAGTGTAACTTCAATTTTGTAATGTAAACATCTATTTATAGTTATATTCTTGACATTTAGTAATTAAATTTGATGAATATAAAGGTGTAAATTCACATATATATCATGTGTAATATTGAAAAAAATCATTCTTGTTTGGATGGTATTATGAATAATTGATATTGTTAATATACTTGTAAATATCTATTGAGTTGAATAAGGCTGATAATATGTTATATACACCCAACAAAAGTTAATAAAGGATCATGTTTAGAGACGAAATTTGGTAATGAGAGGAACCCAAAAAAATATAATCCAAATAATATAAATAGAAACAAAGAATTAAAAAATTTGAGGAATGTAAAAAGAAAGTATATTTATATGTATTAGACCATGTCGGTCTATCGTGCATGGAAATAACACCACTACATTCATATTATTATGAAAAACTAAAAAAAATTATATAATATGAGATGAATAAAAAATAATGAAAAGCATAAACAGAACCATGAAATATATCATAGAATTACTACCTTTTTTATAGGAATCATCAGTTAATCTTAGTATAAGGAATGTAGCATACACCTCCATAATATTTCTGTTAGTGATTCTCTAAAACGAGATTTCCTTTTACTATCAATTTCATTGTATATTCATGGTATTTAAATATAATATATTATAATTTTTTGTCATATCCAAAAAGATATCCTACATTGTAGTTTATGTGATGATTGACTAAGGATATATTCCACGTAGATATTACATGTCCATTTTACACTATGATGAGATAATTTAGAAGCGATAAAATTATTCATTAAACATATGTTCTATGAATGGAAGATAATATCTAGAAGAATAGAGATGATATATTATATCAAGGGAAGGAGTCTCATAATACATTGATATTTTTCTCATTTTTATTTACCTTAGTATTCTCTATGGAGAGAGGTTATGAGAACATACCCACCTATAAAAAATCAAAATGTTTCATGTGTCATCGGATATTCTTATCTATGGAAATGTATAATTATTCATTGACTATGACATTATTATTAATGGGTTTATGATTTTTTTACTTAGATTTATTTTATAAACAATGAAAATGATTGTCCATGGTGATGTTGGATATGCTGGTTATGTTACGAGTGGAATTACATTATTAAATAATGTGAGAGAGGATCTATCCATTCCATTGGAAGTGAATATCATAGGACTTTTGTAACACCCTGAACCTAGTTCCCCAAAGTCAGTGCATTATTTTATTTCATTGGCATGATTACAAGAATGTATTACCCCGATGGAATTAATAGTTACCTAGTTTTGGATAACTAAATACAAGCATAAGTTCAACATTATAACCTGAAATTAATTACATAAAAACACTTCTAGTGGAATCTTTTATGAATCCTAGATTCTCCCTACAAGTAATTTATAATATAAATTTTTAAAAACCAGGGAAAATAAAACATAAGAAATTGGTGAGCTCATATTCTTAGTAATGGTATGTAATACAGAGGAATTTATCAGAAACATAAACACTAGGCATGGTGAAAAACTATAAACACATGCCCAAAAAATATACTTGAGCATAATATTGAAGGAATGAAATCTGAATAAATAAAGCCATATAAATGATCATGATAGAATAAAACATAACTACTGATATTATACTATTTGAATAATGACATGATTTATGAATTAATATTTTCCTAATGTATTAATACATAATGTTGGACAACTGAAACGTATTGTCATGGCGTCGTCCAACACGTCTAAAAATACTCAGGTTATGCCTTGGATGAAACCCAATTCTAATTTTCCTAATAATACCTATAGATGCATTAAGGGAATATAGTGGGCCCCTCCCTCCACTTTTTATGGCCAATTAATTACTTGTATGAATGGGGTTAACCATATAAATCAAATACATGTGCAATGTAAATATCTTTCCCCAATCTACAATCATAATTACTAACCATTCTAAGTAGTATGAAGAATGGTATCAAGATAACACATCCATAGTAAAAATAGTCTTAAACCATTATATAAAATATGGTAAATGATTTCATAAAATTTTAAATCCAATAAAACATAAGAAATCAACAAGAGTGTTGAAAAATATGAAAATTCTCCTGGAAAATCATCAACTAATTCTTGAGAGAAATAACCTTTTACTTTACTAAGAAGAGTTCATTGGAAAATATATTTGTATAAAACCAGAAGTGAACTAAGACAATTTTTGTAATAATAAAATTATTGATTTTATAAAAATGCTTTTGTTTTAAAAAATATAGTGGAGTTCCCTTGAAAATAGGTTTTAATTCGAGTAGTTCCCCTGAATTATGTTTCTTTTCCGAGAATAATCGAGAATGATCATTATAAAACATTTAACTCCACACAAAATAAAGTAAGATTATTATTTTTACCTATATATATAACACTCAAAAATAAATTATGAGGAGATAATATGAATAATAAAGAATTTAATTGTGGTAAAGAGAGACAAAGAGTAACCCGAATGAAAATGGAGGTTCGTATAGAAACTCTTACCTTATGTCTGAATGAGTTCTGCACTTGAACATAATTTCCTGGATAATAAATTATAATCCATTAATTAGTTAATTAATAACATTTTCTATAGTTATTTGATTCATTATATTTTTATTATTTTCATTTAACTCCAGATTAATTTATTATGGAGTTTAATTTCATTATTCGAGAGCATTCATTTTCTACTTTTTCATTATAGGTTCACTTGTTTTTAATTAATGTAGTTCAAGTACAATGTGTATAATTCAATAGAATTTTAATTACATGTTGTTAATTAGAATCGTAAATTCAAAATGGTCATATAAATCTTATGGTTATATGGTATCTAAATGAATCATTGGGTAATACATTTAGAGCTAATTGTTTAGATTATTACATTGGTATTTCGATCACCACGAACTAGTTGTGACATATAATTTTATATTATGTATATTTAATAGTTTCAGAACAATAAATATTTTATAATTCATTTTCAAAATAAAAGAGAGAGAGAGAAAGAGAGATAGTATTTTAGGGAAGGACGTTACATTAACAATATATAATTACATTATCTAGAGGATACTAGATTTATAATGATCATTTGGATAAAGTATGTGATGAGAATATGAGAAAATAATAGTACTTCAAAAAAATTTAATGAAAAAGGGAAGAGGTTTTTAACTCTTGGAATATCCTCCTTGAGAACCTCCTAAAGGGAATTATTTTGGTGTTTTAGAAAGTAAAAGATCTCATGTATGTGGGGTGAGACTAGGGAAGATGATATGGTGAGAATATTGAAAGGAACCAAGGCTTAGATGAGTGAGGAATATAGGCGGTGAGGGTAGTTTTTATAGTGGAGGAGAGGGGTGATTTTTGAATATTTTAATTATTAGTTTACTTTTTTGGATCGGGACTATGAATAGTTTTATAATTATCATAAAGGGTATTTAAATAATGATGGAAAGTAATAAATTATGGTGCTTACATCATCTATTACTCAATGAATATTTTATTAAGCTTCTGATGTATTTATATCATAAATTAACGTATTTTACTATTCACTAAAAATTCATGTATTATTGAAAAATACCAAAAATAAACAATACCAATTTATTAATATTTATAATTCAAAAATGGACTCCATTCTCTCAAATTAATTTTCTTAATATGTGAAATTTAATTTTTAAATAAAATCATTAATTGCATGAAAAATACATATTTTAAATTAGACACTAAATTTATAACACGTACAAAAATTTATTAAGGTCTCAAAAAATTATTTTAAAATCAGAAGACAACAAAATATTGATTTATGAATACATTTTAGAAAAATGAATTTTATTTTTTTTTAAATAATAATTATAAAATTGTAAATAAATAATTATGACTTATAAAAATACAAACACTTAAACATTAATTTTTATAATATTCACTTGCAATTATTATTATATAATTATTTCATAATATCACTAATTAGTTGCCTAAATTTTATTTCTGTATTCATTGTTGATTTTACTATTTATTAGTAAAGTTAACTATTCCTACTGGTCGTATTACTATTCTTAAGGGAAGCATATTGTTTCATCACTATAGGTTTCTTAACGTCTAGAAATAGCTCTTAATTAATTCATTATTCATTTATAATGATTTTATTAGGTTATCATTGTTGATTTATATGATCCATACAATACAAAATAAAAATGGTAGGTAAATATTATTGATATATGTTTTGGTGGTTACATTCTCCCCTTGTACAAAAATTTCTTCCAGGGATTTTCTAGAATGTCAACCCACACAAAGATTTTGGTAGTTCTCCATCATATACTCCTCAAGATCTCATATCACCACTTTAATTTTATGATTTTTGAAAATTGTCTTTACGATCCGAGTCCTCTGATTCCTCCACACCCATTATTTATTATCCAAATTCTTGACAGGTTCTTCACCGTAAGATAAGTAATGTTCCAATTCTATTCCTTGGTAATTGAGTACATGTGTTCCGTCCGTCTTGTACTTCTTTATTATGGAGATGTGGAACGAATTCTATACCTTATAAAGGCTATGTGTAATTGGAAAAAAAATAATCCACAACTCATATTCTCTCTATAATTTCAAAGGGTCCAATGTACATAGAGCTCAATTTCCCTTTCTTCCAAAGTCTTATAACACCCTTCCATGGAAATAATTTCAAGAAAATGGGATCTCCCAATTGAAATTCCAAATACATTATTCAATTATAGGTATATATATTGTTCCAATATAGAGCTTCCTTTATATTGTTTTGAATATTCTTTACCTTCATTGTTGTTTACCCCATAACCTCTAGGCCTAAAATCTTCCTTTCACGGACTTTATCCTACAACAATGGTGTACAAAATCTCTTTCCATACAATGCTTCATATGGTAACATTAGAATACATGAATGGAAACTATTTTTGTAGTAAAACTCCACCAAAGGTAAATATAGATCCCACGTACCTTTAAAATGAAGCTATCGTGATTTCAACATGTCTTCTAATATTTTCATCATCCTTTCTAAATGCCCGTTAGTTTGAGGGTGATAAGAAGTACTCTAAAGATGCTCAGTACCCAAATATTTTTAAATAATTTTCTAGAATTTTGATTTAAATCTTGGATCATGACTAGACACAATTTATAGAGGTTCTCTAGTATGACTTACAACTTCATGTATATAGATTCATGAAAGGCTCTCTAGTGGAAAATCCTCCCTTATAGCGAGGAGGTGTGCAGATTTGATAAGGAAATAAAAAATTGCCCATATTGCATCATTATTTCTTGTATTTATGTGTAATCCATAGAAAACATATTTGGTGATGTCACCCAATTTCCATTTATTATTAGGAATAGGTTGCATTAATCTTATAGGATTTTGTCTTTCTGTCGTCACTTTTTGATAGACTAAACATCTAAATACATAATCTACAATTTCTTGCTTCATTTTGTCTCATCATAAATGTTCCTTCAAATAGCTATACATCTTAGTTCTACCAAGATGTATTGAGAAACATGAACTAATAGAATCATCCAATAACTCCATTTTTAGATCAGTTATATACAGACCACATCGCCTCCTCCCAAATTTCATAATTCCATTCTCACACATGGTGATTGGAAAATTATCATGATTTAAAGCTTTAATTTTCTTCTCAAGATTAACATCATTATACGTAGAAATTTTAATCCCTTCCAATAAATATGTTTGTGAATCCAATTGAAAAAGTAATGGTGTTTCTCCTTCTTTGATAATTCCCATATTCATCATTGTAAGATCAATGTATAGGGGTCCTTGGCAATCCATATTTTTTAGAACTCCATGATTCTTCATGTACAATGAATCATCAAACATAAATTCCTTTCATGTGTGATAATGTATTGAACAATCATAATCCATGAGTATCTTGAGCCATCACCTTTTCATAATGTTCAGTTCATTCTATGAGATGATATATTTCAAGCTCTTAAGATCTGTATATATCTCATATCTTTTTCCTATACATGGTGTTTCTATATCTTTAAAGAAACTATTACAGCTGCTAACTCAAGATCCTGAGTAGGATAGTTCTGTACATCAATTTTTAACAACCTTGATACATATAGAATAAATCTATGATTCTGCATAAGGACACATCCAACACATTTCTTTGATGTATACCAATAAATTATAAATCAACCATTTTCTAGTGGTAGTGTTGGGATCATATCATTAACTAATCTCCTCTTCAAATATTAAAATAATTCTTCACATTGTTTTGTCCATAAGAACATAACCCCTATATGAGTAAATTTGGTTAACGAGTACGATAATTAGGAAACTTTAATAACGAATCACTTACAATAACATGTTAAACCAATAAAACTATATTCCTCAGTTATGTTCGTTGGTGTAGGTCATTACTGAACTACCTTTTTCTTCATATGATCAACTAAGATTCCATACTTAGAGATAATATAACCTGGAAAAGAATCCATTTTAATATAGAATTCACACTTTCATGATTTCCCATATAAATCATTTCTTTTAAGAGTGATCAGAATAATACAAAAGTGATTATCATAAACATTGTAGATTTATGTTCATAACAGCATATCATCAAGAAATACCATAATAAATTCACAAAGATATTCCTTGAAAAATCCATTCATTATATCCATGAAAACAAAGGGTGCATTAGTCAGTCCAAAAGGCCTTACTATAAAATCGTAATGTCCATTCCTGGTTTGAAATATAGTGTTTTGTATATCTTCCTTCCTCACATGAAACTAAAGATATCCATATCAATTGTCATACTTTGGAAAATATTGGGCTTTGTGAGGTTGATCAAATAAATCATCGATGCGAGGAAGACGATAGTTGTTCTTTATCATAATAGCATTGATCTCCCTATAGTCAATGGATAGCCTCATTGGTCCATCTTACTTCTTAACAAAAAGAACAAAATCTTCCCATGGATAAACACTAGGCAGGATAAATCCCTTGTCACTCAATTCCTATAGTTGTTTAATTATGTCTACTAATTCCACTATGGAAATTATATAAATGGTCTTTGATATATTCCTTTCACCATTAATTAAATCTATAGAAAACTCAATTTCCCAATCTAGAGGATGTCTATGTAAATCCCCTAGGAATACATCAAAGTATTCATTCACAATAGTTATATACTCATTTTGAAATTTTCTTTAAACACCCATAGAAATTTTTTATATTCTTCCCCATGAATTGAATTAAATAGAGATACTGGGGGTGGATCTAGATAAGAATAAAATGATGAGAATTCTTCCCTAAAGCTTAGGGGTTCTATATCATTCTCAAAAATTGTATCATCGTTGTTCTTGAAATAGATTGTTGCATCATAATTTTAAATTCAATTCATACAATGAATTATATCAAATTAAATCTTGGGTGTGTTGATAAGTTTTAGAAAAAATTGAATCTTTTGTATCATAATGGGGAATAATAGACACATATTTGTTGCAATGATACTCCCATATAAGTTTTGAATAACAAATCCTATAGTAAATTAAATTTGAAATTTATAATTTTCTTGGAAAACTGAGATGATATTAATGAATGTGATGATCTATAATAAAAAAATAATTGGATATGTATGAGAAAACGATTAAAGTACCTTCCATCACATCATTAGGAACTTCAACCTCAGCAGTTGTGATTGCATAAGCTTAGCCTTGATACCTTGTCCATTTCTGGGGAAAGTTTCATTTATGCTTCGGAAAATTATTTTCATAATGTCTCATCAATTTATAAATGTAGCATTGAATGTTGGTAGCTTCTTTCTTTTCATTTCCATAAAGAGATTGGAGGAATATTTCTCTACATTTATAAAAGTCTATATTTCCTTTTAATCAGGATTCATGATGCTTCTTTTCATAATTATCAGATTTTGGAAAACTCCATTTTTATTTTCCCTTTATCCATTATTTCTTCTACAACTCTCTTCTTTACATTCTTTCACATAAAGTCATATTACAAAGATAATTCTTTATCCTCCATGATAGAACATGATACTATATATTTGTATCATGATAAAATTTGGGAGACTAGTTTCCTTCAGAGTAATGGTTATAACCATCAAAGAATCGATCAATCTTACACCATGGATTAAGTTTGTAGTCTATAGAATGCCTTCCAAAACATTTAACGTTGACTTCATATTTTCCAACAACTTCATCATGTTTCTATACGAGACTCAATAATTTCCTCTCCATATCTTCTCGTTATTCATGAGGAAAATATTTTCCAAGGAAAATATTAATAAAATACCTCCATTCCATATTTTCAATCTCTACCTTCACCTTTTTGTTCAGAAAAATATTATGTTTAATGATAAACATAAATGATAACCTTATCAATTTCATTACATCCCAAGGTGATAAATTTCTTCTCTAAACAACATATCCACCGCTCAACTATGAATTGGTTTGTAGTCACATTGACTGATTGAGGTAGTTATCGAATAAAGTAGTCTAACATTTCTCCTCCATGTTGTGGACTAGGATGATCCAAATAGCTAAAGATATTTCAATAACCTGAGTTAGTTTTCCCAGAATATTTATAAGCTTCTCAGCACTATTCCTAGATTTTGAACCAACATCATTATATTTCATTGTAGAGAAATCCCAACATTGGATATGTCTGTTCATGCACTTTCCATTCCTTCCACTAGGAGATACTTCAAAATAATGGAATAAACTAAACTTGGTAATAAATCGTAATTTATAATGTCAAACTAGTAAGTCCCTTATCATAAATTAAAATGTTAGGCATGTATACTCATATAATCATTATGGTGGTTTCTTGGACGACATATTTACATTTAAATCCTTCATTATGCTTTGAAATGAAATGATAATTTTCCAAAGCATATACCTTGGGAGTTTCAACCTCGGTGCTTAGTAAGGCTTGTTGTCATATACAATGTTATCTTGAGTCAGGCCTAGAACACCTTATCAGAGTTGTTTCTCCTAGGTGTATATATTCTAGAACCACATCGAATTTTAGTATCCATACAAGGATGTATTTTCTAGGATGATCTACATAATAAATTCATTACAAAAATTCTAGGTTGTTCTTGTATTCTTATCCTCAATGTCTGTCTTAAGGTTTTCTTTTGAAATCTTTGTTTTGTATATTGCATTTCTATGGTTTCTAGTAAACTTAATTTTATACCAATTGTCATTCCTTGACCGAAATTTCCCAAATCTTCTGAATTATTTTATTACATTTTCATGATTAAAAGAATTTTTTTATTGAAAGACCAAGTAGTTTAGTAGTTTGGTAAAACCATGTACAAACATAAGTTCAACATTACAACATGAAATCAAATATATAATAGAAATTTATTTTTTGAACCATCTATGAATCCTAGATTATACATACAGGATATTCATAATTTTCATCTTCACAACCTAGGTAAAATAAAACATAAGAATGGGGTGAGATTAGATGGATGGTATGGGTATGTAATATATCATAAGTTATAATGAAAATAAACACTAGGAAAGATGAAAAACTATAAACACATGCCCATAAAAATGTAATTCAGAAAAATATGGAAGGAATAAAGGATGATTACATAAAGCCATATAAATGATCATAATAGAATGAAACATAACCATTTTTATTCTACTAGTCAAATAATCACATGGTTTATCAATTACTATTACCATAATGAAGGAATGAAAAATGTCAAACAACTGAAACATATCGTCGAGGGCTTGACCAAGACATCTGAAAATACAAGGGTTAGGCCTTGTCCAGAACCCAATTTTTTTGTTTCATGAGACCTACTGATGAATCAAGGAAATATATTGGTACCCACAAATATATTTCTACGTCTAATGAATTCCTCATATGAATGGGTTTAATCATAAACATCATACACATGTGTAATATAAATAAAATTCCCTAATCTGTAAGCATAATTACGAACCATTATGAGTATTATATAGAATGGTATAAATATAGAACATTGATATTCATACTAATCATAAACCATTAAATACCATACTATGTATGATATCATATAATATTCATACCACCTAAAAATAATAAATCAACAAGAGTGTTGAAATAAATGAAAATTCTCTTAAAATTTATAGGGTAAATCTTGAGAGGAATAATATTTTACTTTAAAAATAAGAGTTATTTTGGGGAAAAGATTTTATAAAATTAGAATTGATATAAGATATTTTTTTAATAAATAATTAGTGATTAAAATATATTATAGAGTGCCCTTTAAAATAGGTTATAATTCAATAAGTTCCCTTGAATCTTGCTTATTTATCGAGAAGAATTGAGAAATGTCTTTATGAAACATTTTACTTAACATAGAATAATGAATGATTCTTATTGGTAAACATATATATAAAATTAAATATAATTTATGATAACTACATTAGAATAATTAAGAGTTTTATTGGCGGTAAAGAGAGACAAAGAGGAATCCAATAGAAAATGGAGGTTCAGGTAGAAAACCCTTACCGTATGTCTGAATGAGTTCTGCACTTGATTGAAACATCATGGATAATCAAATTAAATACATTAATTAATTAATTTATAAAAAAAATTCTATAATTATTTGTTTCATTATAGTTTTATTAAGTTCAATTAAGGCCTTATTTATTAGTTATAGAGTTTAATTTCATTATTCAAGAGTAATCATTTTCATTGTTTTCTTGATAAGTTCACTTGTTTATAAGTAATGAAGTTCATATAAAATGGGTAAAATTATCCATATTTAGATTTAAATTTTAATAATTATCATCCTAAATATTAAATGGTTATATAATTAATATGGTTATATGTTATATGGATGAATAAATATGAAATAAATTGAGCGATAATCATTTAGATTATTACTATGGTATTTAAATCCCCTCTAACTTGTTTTGTCGTATGAATTAGTATTATGTATATATAATGGTTTAAAAACATAAAATAGGTTATAATAAATATATTTTAGTCTGTATTGACAATTAAAATTTTTTCATGAGAATCGTTGAAGGAGAAATCTAATAATTAAAGTTTATCATCCATGAATGTTGTAAATCGGTACCTCCCGGATGACGATTTCATTTTTAAAATAAAAGTTGGAGAAATATAGTAGTTTGATGAAATATTTTTCATTAACATGATATAAATCTATTATATAGATGATTCGTGATTTATCATGATCATTTGGTCAGAGGAGTTGATGATAATATAAGAAAATAAAAGTACTTGAAATGAAATTAAAAGAAAAATGATAAGGGTTTTACTTTTGGAAATATCCGTCATAAGAACATTCTTAAGGGGAGGGGTTTTAGTAATTTGGAATGAACAAGAGCTCCTTGAAATGGGTATATACTATGGAAGAGGATGTGGGCATAACTTTTACATGAATCAAGGATTAAATGAGTGAGGATAAGAGGGGTGAAGGGTGGTTTTTATAGTGGTGAAGAGGGGAGATTTTGGAAAATTTTAATCATTAGATTATTATTTTTGATCAAGACTATGAATAGATTGAGAATAATCATCAAATATATTGAAATAAAAATGTATTTTTAGATATTATGGTTCTTACATCAGTTATAACTCAATGAATGGTGTATTTAGTTTCTAATGTAAGTATGTCATAAATGAATATATTTTACTATTAACCAAAAATTCAACTATTTTAGAAAAATTACTAAAATTCACTATAACAATTTTTCAACATGTAGAATTAAAAAATGGACACCATTTTATAAAAAATAATTTTTTAAATATGTGAAATGTAAGTCTAATGTAAAATCATTAGTTACATGAAAAAAATATATTTTAAATTTAAAATTGATTTTATAACCGTTTCAAAAAATTAACTAAGGTATCATAAAATTACCTTAAAAGAATAATACAATAGAGTATTGAATTTTGAATAAATTTTATGAAAATGGATTTTCCTTTAAATAATTGTATTAATTATAAAATTTTAATTAAATATTTATGACTATAAAAATACCAACACTGAAATAATAATTTTTAAAATATTCACTTACTTTTATTTTGATGTAATTATATCATAATTTCACTTATGAAATTCATAAATTTCATTTATACATTCATGGTTTATTTTACTACTCATTATTTCAATTTACTATTTATAAGGGTCATATCACTACTCCTAAGGTCATGTTACTATTTCATTGGTATATGTTCTTTAACATCTATAAATACCTCTTATTCCGTTCATTATTAATTTATAAATATCGTATTGTGTTTTATATGTGGTTTCATATGATTAATACCTTATAAAAGAAACAAAGTAAGGGAAAAATTATTTATATAATTTTCGATTATTACATCTTTTGAAGGAGTAAAACATCTAGATTAAGTCAATGGATAGGATTGTTTGTCGATGTGTGCAGTTCCAAAAATTGAAAGTAACTGAGTCAAGCATATATATTGATGAGAAAATATTTGATACCTATTTGAAAATTGATATAGATATAATGGGATTATATTACATGGTAAGCATTCAAATGAGTTTGAATGTCGATGCGACGTTAATCCTGTCCTCTATGGGTTCCTCGGCATGTTGCTAGATGCAAACCGTGGACTTTAGGACATTTCTCCAATTTCCAAAAAATGGGGCCATGAAGATCACACACTATGTGTATACAAGAATTTTTTTGATATTATATATGAGTTATGTATATTATAATATTATTCTCAGGTCATAGGAATAATATTTAATTGGGTTTATTGGTTTATTGCGAGTATTTATTTATTGGTTTATAATATAGTGACATATATTTATTTAAATAAATAACGGTTATACTTGGGTTAGTATGTAATGAGGATGAACATCAGACCAGGTTATGGCTTAGTGATATTGGATATTTGAAATAAATAAATTTCATCTTTTTTATTCAGAATAAATAATATTTAATTATTCTACATGTTATGCACATGTGAGTTAATTAATAATAATAATAATAATATTTTTTTATTATTACATGGGTTAAGCTAGAGATAAAGAGCATATTAAAGGGTATTTGTAAAAATAATATTCTACCCCTACCCTATAAATTATTTTCTATATCACTCTCAAAATAATAGTTTTCCTTGAAAAACATTTGGATCTCTAGAAAATATTCTCATCCCTGATATATTCTCAATAATTATCTATTTTACCAGAGTATTTTTTATTATCCTCCACTCTTTACAACTATGAGAGAACAAATAGAACACAAAAATCCATATTACGATTCTAAAGGCACTGTCAAAATGATTAAAATATGTAAAATAGACATTTGTACTAGTATTTAGAGAGCCCTATCATGACATTAAAAGTTTTTTGGTGAATGTGTGGATCACCGCTAGAGTAATTATAAACGTTATTCCTTTATGTTAATGATATTTTAAGAAGAATGGTCAAAGACATTTGACAATGAAGACTGAATTACAAGATGAGGTAATTCTTGATCAACTTAAATTAATTATAAATTAAATGTATCATATTGTCTCTGTAGATTTTTTGAATTCATTTCTATCTTGTTTTTTAGTAGAAATTTGAAGATGATGATGAAAAATATTTATTAGGTATACCCCAACATGATTCCATTGTACCTAAAAATCTATTTGTGATATCAGAACGATTATATTTTTTATTTATAATTATTTATTCTTTCATTGTCTATATACATTATATTTTATGTTTCATTTCTGGTTAGTTATTTCTTAATCAAAATCTATATATTCAGATTGTCACCTTCATTTAAAAAAGAACATGTTAAATATTTACGAAGAACAAGTCAAGGAAATGTATTTTGTAGGATACAAATTTTTGATCATTTGACATCAATTACAAGTCTTGTAGTATTGTTCGTTGAATATGGATATGGTATGAGGTACAAGTCTCATCACACTCAGACTATAAATAGTGTCTTCATTACACACTATGTGTCATCCATCCAAACTGGTACATGAATTAATGGATTACATAGTATGTATCTAGTATACACACCCTATATTCAATTCATTTTCATAGCGTAAATCATAGAAACTTCTTTGACAAAAACATGATGTCTATTTATAACACGACACGTGGGTCTGACTACAAGAAAATATGATAACTGATACATGTGTGGTGTATTTAATACATATGACTCTGTGGTTATGTGGCTAATACAAAAATTATGTATTTAATATAACTAAAATTTTGAGTATATAATAAATTCACAAGTGATATAATTATTTCAAACACTGTGTATTTTAATACATTATTGGGAATTTTAACACAAATAGTGTTATTAATTAATGTAAGAAGAAATAAATTTAATTACTGTATCAAAACCAGTATACATATTACGTTGAAAAGGTTTAATTAATATTAAATTCCAAATTTATTCTATATTAAATTAATAAATAAATTTCATTTTGACTTTTAAAAATCATATAGAAACCCATGATCATTTTGATGGATCATAAAGATTAAATAATTTATTAATTAGTAAGATAATTAATTTAATTAATTCAGGTAATATTATCATAATAAATAAGAGAAAAATGATATGATTACTAGTTTGTTCACCAGTGTTTATGTGTTCCATTATTTGGATTATCATGATCCCAGACACACCAATTTATGATTGGATTATTTAAATGTAATTTATTGTATTGGTTGTGTAGTAATTATTATTAAATTAAAAGTATGGATTATGTTTCATCCCCTCTTCTTTATTATATAGAGACTTTTGTGTAGGACATTTATTTAACGTACCCCCTAAACTTATCCATGGGTTCCCCTCACATGTGTGTGAGTAAATACATTGGTAAGAAAGAATCTACAAGGAGAGTGGAGGTGGTTTAGGATTGGAACCAAGGAGATGCTATTCAAGGAGATATTTATGAGGAAAATTTGAATGATGCATCCCGAGATAAGACCTGGACCATATTGTATTTTCACTAGGGTTTACTATTGGTTTATTCTCTAGTAGATAATCCAACTATTAGATATTTATCATGACCATACAACTTTATTTTTTAATTTGTATCAGTTTCATACATAATTATTTATTTTCAACAAATAGAATACACATTATATAAATTAATTAATAATAATTAAAGATGGAATTAAATAAAATGGACTATTCCAAAATATGATATCTTCATATGGTTAATCACTTAAGTAAATTCAAATTAATATTATCAACTATTTCTTATGATAAAATGGGATTATTTTATGGATAAGATAAAAGATAAAATCCCTCCATTAAATGTTTTAGTCGATATAGCCTTCCATTACGTTATTTAGAATATAACAAATTGTTTCAATGTTTTTTCAAACCCCTATTTGGGGTGATTTAAACTAATACTGAATTCAAAATAATTTTTTGGGTTGACATAACAATGTTTATTTTAGGTTTAATAGCCCTTGATGGGATTGGTATAAATCCAGATATAATTAATGAGGATATCCAAGTCCAGGATTTCAAGATTGGGTAGTCCACTCAATGGATCATGGATAAATGAATCAAGAGTTTGGAAAGACATTACAACCTAAATAACTCAATGTGTGTTTAAAAACCATAATTACAGTTATGAGAATGAAAATATGGATCATTGCCACAAAATTATTAATGTGATAAGATAATCTAAGTTCAATGGTGGGGGATACCAAGACAAGATAAACTATTGTTGACTAATAATTGAAATTTATTACATAACACCCATTTATAATAAAGGAAGTACTAAATATTCTCTATTTATTATAGAAATGTAAAATCATTAATCATCGACCTTATCATTTTTATATATACTTG
The DNA here is from genome assembly GCA_963277665.1 of Viscum album. NCBI lineage: Eukaryota > Viridiplantae > Streptophyta > Magnoliopsida > Santalales > Viscaceae > Viscum > Viscum album. The sequence goes on along the minus strand of CAUJRU010000026.1, from coordinate 283,063 downwards.
ATAAGAATAAACATCCCACTAGTAAAAATTTTGAGAAATAGTACTGATGATTTTATATAGTACTATGCCAAGAGGAAAAGTTATATGTGTTGTAATACCTAGTTCTTAAGCTACCTATAAATTGGGTTAGTGAGAATGAATTATCTCTATATGATAAAACACATGTATGATGTATTTCATTTCTTTTCTTTAATGATATAGTCTATTTCTAGTGATAAATATAATCTTCAAGAAAGAATTGATGTGTTTAGAATGTTTTCTCATATTTAAGATCTTCTGTACGAGAAAGAGAGACTATAGATATTTGAGATCTCAAAAGAACTATTCTTGTGTATGTTTGGAAATTTAACATGACATGGGCCTCATTTAGTCAATATGGTTGACTGTATGAAGAGATTAGAAAACATAGTCTTTAAGCTACCTGATTATTTGAACACACATCTCATTTTGTCCTTACTACCTTTGAGTTTCTAAAGTTTAATTATTAATTATAATATGATCAATGTTGAGAAGTCTCTTATGGAACTCATATTTCATATTCACCAATATAATTATTACATGGGGAATAAAAAACATGTGGTCCTTATAGTGAGTAAAAGAGATCATATGGTAAAGGGACCAATGATTTACTCAAATTCTAAAGCTTCTGATTAGTGGCCTTTCAAGCAGAGGAATATCCAAAGGAAAGTAATAGAACAAAAAGCTACCAATTTTCCATAGGTAATGATAAATAATTAGAAGATAAACTATACATATAATAGTAAAGGAGGATATTTAGGTACATTCATTATCTAGTGTAACTTATACTTATCTGCCAGTTATATATTAGTTACAACATGTGGCTATAACATTTCTTTCCAAATTCAGGAACAAATTAGATTTCGGAGGGTTTCTATAGTTAAGGTAAATCTTTGAGGCACCCATGGATCTCGGTTAACTATTGTGGCTTTTGGTGAATACCACCTTGCACTTCTAGTAGGACATATATTGTTTTTAAATAATTTTTTATATGTACATAGTGTTTCCAATGACTAATATCAGTATCATATCTTAATATGAGTGGTTTTTTTCATTTTTAGAAATAGTTATTGTTATTTTTGTAAAGAAATCATTTTTATGGAATAAAATGAATTAACAATAGTAATTATGTATTATATTAAATATAAAAGTGTTTGAAGTTGATAATGATTTATTTTAACATTAATCATATAACACCATGTTGTGGCACCACCATCTAGTTCATGTAAAACAAAAGTTCAAGAAAAAATATCTTCCAAAAATTGTATTTAGCATCTGTTTAGATAAAACTAATTCACTGATGTATTAATTTTTAAAAAGGTAATATGAATAAGAAACAATTTAGGTGTATAGGTGAAAGTAATGTAGATATTATATAATTGGTAAAAAATGACATGTGAAAACTATTTATAATAGATGATGGAGGAGGATTCTCATACTTAATTACTTTTACCAATGACTTCTGTTGATTTATCTTTTCCATCTTATTAATGTACAATTTGGTATCATTGAAAAAATCAAGGAATTAAAGAACAAAGTAGACAGTTAACATGTAAATAAGATAAATATGATTTGATATGATCATAGTAGTGAATATTGTATCCAAGAGATTTTCATCCTTTTATGGGTGTGTGAGATTGTATCCCAATCCACTCCTCCATATACAATACAGTAGAATGGTTCAAGTGACTGAAGTAAATGATCCTTATTGGATATAGTGATTTTGATATTGATTCATGATAATTGTTCATTGCCCTTTTTGGATTTTAATTATAGATTATTGTGGAAGATGACATGCCAAAGGGCTTAATGTATGGAAAGAAGATGTTATTGTATAAATTACATGTTTAGGGTTGTGATGTATTTGTTAAGGAAATGTTTGGAATCAAACTAGAGCCTTGTTGAACAAATTTTATCTTTACCGTAAGAAAATAAGTTAAATTGCTGATATGAAACCTCAGAAAAAAATATTATATAGATTAAAAGGTTTTAATCATAGAGAGGGAGAACATCCTAAATTATGATAGTGGGAGAGATATTGTATTTGATAAAGTTGAGGATCAAGATACATAATAGTTGTAAGAGAAACAGCTTCTAATAGCCTTTATATAAGAAAATGTTCCTAAGTGATAAATACTACATTGGAACACCTAGGAGGTTAGAGAACTAGATCGGTATGGTTTACTAGTCACTGAGGATGGAGACACATTATTATTGGAAAATAATTATGATATATCATAAAAGGGGTAAATAAATAGCTTTTATAATACTAAGTGGAAAGAATCTATTAATTATGAGATGGATTCCATGTATCAGGACCAATTCTAGGTTCTAGTTAATCCTCTCGTCTATGTAAATCTTATTTGGTGAAATAGGCTGTTTAAGAGAAAACAAGAAATGGAAAGTAAATTAAATACATATAAAGGGAAACTAGTGTCTGAAGGGATTATGGAACAAGATAGAATTGAATATTATAATACATTTTCTTGGGTTTTCATGTTTTAATCCATCTTAATTCTTCTAGTTATAGTATCCTTCCAAGACTATGATATTTTTCAATTCAATATCAAAGAAGATTTCCTTAATGGAAACATTCTGAATGATGATATGTGACATAACCAGAAGGGTTTGTGACTCCATAAAATTATAAATAGATATGAATGTATCATAAATACATTTATGGATTAAATAAAGATTCCTAGTTAGGAAATTATTTTTGATAAATCCATACTAGAGTTTCGTTTCATAAAGAATGAATGCGAGTCTTCTGTTTATCGAATTTTTAGTTAGAGTGTGGTCATTTTCATGGTAGGATATTTCAAAATAATATTACTTTTAAAATGTATGTACAGTCCTTACTATCACTTAGGGATTAGTTGAATAAATGTTTCTCCATAAAGGACTTAGGTGGACCAACATGCATCATTGGGATCAAAATTATTCAGTATATATCGAAAAAAATCCAATACCATGAATGTGTATATATATTTACTACATTTTAAATATATTCAATACAGAAAAATCCAAGATCAAATTAGTTATAGTGTCACATGGAATTAATTTCTTCAAATAAAATTTTCCTCTAACAGAATAGGAGAGAGAGAGGGGGTGATGAGTATGATGCTTTAAAAATCTATGATATGATCAATTATGTATTCTATGTTATATATCATTATTTATTTTTATTATATTCTTATAAATAAAATAATTTATCAAGTAGAACAAATAGAAAATCATTGGGATATTGTTAAGATTGTCCTTAAGTAATTGAGGCATAAAAAGGATATGTTTCTGGTGCATGGGGGAGATAATAAGCTAATCATTAGGGTATTCACAAATTTTAGCTTCAATAAAGATTAAGAAGACATGAGACCACAAAAAAAAGATATTTATTCACACTCAATGGAGGATCCGCGAGTAGGGAGATATCAAAACAACCATTTATTAATGGTTCTATAGATGATTTCAAGTATATTACAACTTTCAATGCGGCTAAAAAATCATTTTGGATTCACAACATCATCCAAGAGTTTGTTGTGTTGCCTAGTAGTAACACCCTATTGTACTGGGATAATAATTTAGTGGTAGATCTCATATTGTTCTAAAGGTCTCACCAATGGACAAAGAACATGATCCAATAGTTTTATATCATGAGTTATTTTTCTCGACAAGGTGATATCTTAGTCAGAATAGTATCCACATAGAATAATTTCAGAGACACCATGACTAAATCTTTTTCTCAGCAAAAGCATGAATTTCATGTGAGAGCTAATGGGATTCAAATTGATAGAATTTTTATTTAGTGATAGTTGACGTCTTGTAGAGGGGTGGTTCCATAAAACCAAATATCCTTTTACTTTTGATTACATTTTATATTCATATAATTTGAATATAGTAGAATATTATTTCTTATCACATCATAATTGGTCTTCTACATGATTTTGTATGTGATAATGTAATAATGATTTTTATGTTTAAAGTAAACAATAGATCCCCGCTATGAAGAAATAATTTACTTTATATGCAAGTATTCCTTAAACCTTTGATTTATGGATGAAATTTCTGATATGAAATAGATGATGCATGTGATCAAGGGTGGGATGACCAAAATACATTGACATAACTTATCATAGTGTTTTCCCTTGGTATTATCTGATGATATAGGTTATGATAATAGGATTTCCAATCAGAATACCTTATATTTCATGTGGAATTGTATATTCTTATCTTTTTACCTATATAATGATCCATTGATTCAAATATTATTATTAAAGTGTTTTGTGAAACAAATGATTTCATTTATTTCCTATACTCGGACGATGATCATTCATGGTGTTGTTGGGTACATTGGGTGCCCATGTGTGGAATTACATTAATGAATAATGTGAGAGAGGATTTTCCCCTTATGTTGGAAGTGAATATATCAAACCCTTTGATAAAATATTATAGTTGTATTATTTTATTTTCCATGCTGGTTGATTAGTGTGTTTAGTTCTATAAAGTTAAAGGAAGAGAGTTAAGAATATTGGGTGATGTCATTGACTATGAAGCCGATTTGATGAGAGATATGGGGAAAATGGATTATATTACATGGTTACCATTCATATGAGGTTAAATTTCATTATTCAATTAATTTTTTTCTATTTGGTACCATAGCATATTGCTAGATGATAAACGTGGATTATAGGCTATTTAGACTAATTCCACGGAGAATGTGACCTAGATGGTCTCACACTTAAGTGTATTTGAGAACCCTTGTTATATTATATATAATTTTAACAAGTACATTAGAATATTATTCTTAGGTATGATGATTAATATTTAATTATAAGAATTTATTTTTCAATGTATAACAAAATATAATTTATTTAAATAAGTAAATATCTTTTTTAATTGGTTCTACAAATAATTGGGACAAGTAAACCATATTTTGGTTCATTGAGAATGGAAATATTATTTGAAAAAATATTAATTTTTTTATTCAACATTAATAATATTTCGTTATTCTGAACATTATGTTCATGTCATGTAAAATATAATATTATTTTTATTATTTAGTCATTGGTTACTATATATATTAATAGAATATTAAAGGGACTTTGGGAAAATAATATTCTAACCCTTTCTCGTTAAATATCTAACTATATAATATTCAAAATAACTATATTTTTTGCAAAACATTTGGATCATGAAAATCATTTCTCTCCCTACAAGATATTCTCAAGAACTCTACAAGTCTTGTGAGTATTGGAATTCCTACTCCACTCTATATGGATATGAGAGAACCAAGAGACTCAAAAAAGCCTCATTGAGATTCTAAAGGAATTATCAAAAAATGAAATACTCAAGGCATAGATACATTGACACTATAATTTGGAGAAAACTAATACATTGTTTATATTTTCTTAGTGAACATGTGGTCACTTATAGGGGGAATCTACCATTTATTCCCCCATCACAATAATAGTTTTACAAGAAGGGTTAACATCATTCGACGGAAAATACTAAGTTACAAGATGGGTTATTTACTGATCTATCTAAATTAATTATAAATTACATCTGAGATCATGCCTTTATGGATTCATGGAATTTATTTCTATCTAGTCAAAATAGAAGTTTTAAGATTTTGACGAAACGTTTTATTTGGGAATCACCCAAACATGCTTTTGTTGTGCCGAAAACCCTTTATAGACTGGACCGACTCACTCATGAAATCATAGGTGGATCAAAAAAATAGAAAATTATACATTGAATGGACACATAAAATCTTATCCCTTCACTAAGAATACATAAATTTAAAAAATGTATGTGATTAGTTTGGTAAAATTACTCCCTTTTAAGTATTTTTTTAACACTTCTGAGCTTGAAATAGGAATTATCTCCACTAAAAATGAATACTATAGGAACATGTGTTAATAGGAATGTCGAATAGAGATTCAATATACTATTCATCCTTTCAAGATTTCTCCTTTCTCCAAGGATCCAAAAGATCTAAATAAATTGTTCCAAAAAATAGAGGAAACTAGAAAGGGATAAAATTAGAGGAAATAAACTTCTCTCACGTGAAATAATGACGAAATATTTATTGAATATGAGGTAGAACAAATGAATGAAATAGAAGCCATGTGGTAAAACAAAAACATAGTTTTCATAACAACTTTGAGGCACACTCGGGCCACACAAAACAACAAATAAGAAGGGATTCTGAGCATGTAAATTCTACCTAATATAAAATAGGGAAGAAACATATATAGAATACAAAAAACCCCACATGCACAACCCTCATATCTAGTTGATCAATGTTAAGAGTAAAACCCAATGGATTAATGAAATAGACCACATGAAAGTAGTATGTGAAAGTAACAATAAAAATAAACTACATGACATGAAATCCAAACAATACAATCCAACGAAACATACCTAGGTGAGGAATATAATATCAAGTTACATAAAAAAATGGCATCATAAAAAATTGATCAAAAAATTGATTCAGTATTTCATAGAAAACATAGGAATCATGTTAATGTTAAAATCAGGGGAACAATTAATAAAAACCCAACATTATAATTTGTAATAAAATAGTAAAAATTCAAATTTATATTCCTCAAAAATAAAATATAAAATTATAGTGGTAATGTTCGTAGTGAAATATAATGGCCTAACCTATTAGATAGTTTTGGTAGTTTTTTTTATTTTTATAAAATTAAATGATAAAATAATCACCCCAGAATGATTTAACATTATCATGTTCTATAGTGAAATATATATTTCCATACCATTACATCTATTTTTTTATGCGACTAAAAAATGATCAGAAATAAAAACATCCTATTTCATGTAATTTAAATCAAAATTTACTAAAAAAAACCTAAGCATCTACCAAAAATGAATCCACTAATATCAACATTGAAACTAAACACCTATAAATAATAAAATAAATAGAAACATACTTCGGTATTTGAAGGAATAATATCGATTCATTGAAAACAATGATAAAAAAACATAAATGGTAAGGAAATAGAAACACAGAACATGCAATCACAATAAACTGATAGAATAAATATCTCCTTTTAATCCCAAACATCATAGACACCTACTCAACTCACTCTCTAACATAAAATTGGGTGGATCTAAAAATAATATTTAATATCAATAATATTATTATATAAAAAAATAAAACCAATAGTTCTACCTAACTCTACTATAAGGGATTATAATCACAACTACTAGAAACATGTAGTGGTTAAACTAGAGAATACCACAATTTTCAACACCATAAAATCCCTAGGATTAGTATTAAGAGAATATCATTAAATATATCTATTTTACCACACCAATAACACTGAAAAGATTCTAAACTATTTCCTCTCTTTCTTTTTTATTCATGGTATGATTCCTAACATTCATCAATAAGGGTCTTTTCTTCACCACACTAGCCTTCTTCTTTAAACTATGGTTGTTTAGATCCATATAAAGAATAGTGGAAATAACTTCTTCTATGATAATGGAATCAATACCTTACATTTTATAATATTTATAAAAAATAAAGGACCCATCTAGGGACATTAACAAAATAATGTATTTTTCCTCATCACTTGTCAAAAAACAATATTATCTAAATAAATTAAGAGCTTATAAAACTCAAAAAAATATCCTTAATAGAGGTTACTGAATCCATTTTTAAATTATAAAGTCTAATCTTCTTATAAAATGTATAATAAAGGACATATACATATATAGGTGTTCATGCATCCAGAAATGGCCTCATTAAAGGTCTTATAAGAAACTTCATGCAGAATCTAATCTCCAAAATTTAATAATAGCATAAAGTGTGCTTCCATAATAATGATAAGGATGAAATCCAAATTGGTGGTGACTGAATATCCTTCTATAGAACTGCAAAATGAGGGATATTTATAACTAGACAATGTATATACAAGTACATTTTGGAGAATAAATCCACACATATTCACTCTCCATTAATTAAATTTAGTATCACCATCAAACATCTCAACCTAAAACCAAACATAATACATCACTAACCCTAATTTAATGGCTCTATTATTAATCTTTAGAGTACACGAGGGAAAATATGATTTTTTTCACAGCCATGAAATTTGAATGAGGGATCCAGTTTAGAGGTGAACTTTGTTAAGAAGAGATAATGAAACAAATAGAAGATGAAAATTTAAAACAAAAATAAAGAATAAAAAGAAAGATTGTGTAATGTAAATATCAAAGATATTTATGTGTTTTGGACTACATTGGTTCTATGATAATTAAAATAACACTTCTACAATAAATTTATTAATAAAAACAAAAAAAATACTCATACATTCATAGGTGAAAAATAAAGAAATAAATTCAAAAATAGAAATATGAATGCTATTTAATAGTGAGGTTTTTATCACACTAATAACCCATAGCTATGTCAAGTTAGAGGATGGAAATATACACCTCCGAACAATATGATCTCATTCACATAAACCCAGGAAGAACAAAAACAATTTAAGATATACATAACAAAATTTAAGAACAAAATAAAATACACTTATAATCCCAAGCCTACACTAGGAACATATAAATGAAGAAAATGGGAAATATTTGGTCTAAATACTCCTCTACAATTCATTAAAAGAACCTCTAAGATCGTAAGTAGCATGATCTTTATAGGAAGTGATGATTGGAGGAACATGAGTGAATGGGGATATTGAAGAAAGCTCTAGGATCATCTTACTCCCATTAATATCTCCCTATTATATAAATAACTATACTCAAAAAACAAATATCCCATGATTTGAGGAAAACTATAACATATGGTTGCCATATTTTATTTATTTCCCTTCCATTTATTCATTTTCCTCTTTATTTGGGTTTATCTATGGATTACCAAGGATTGAGATAATTTACTGGGTAAAATAATATAATGGTTGGGGATGTATATTTTTTTGAATTGATAAAGTCTGGATACAAATCTCATCATGTCTTTGTGTCATTATCCCCGAGTATGGAGACCGTTTGGGTGGTTTGGAGTTTCTAATGAGATAATGTACTTTTCAAAGTTTTGAAGAAAAAAAACACCATGTAATGTATTTCATGGAGATTTTGTTATTCTAGTACACAAAAAGAAATGATTATATATAGTGTATTGGGTTCATGGCGTGTAATGATAAAATTTAGCTTATTTAATAAAAATGCAATTGGTTTTTTTGCACAATTTATTTTTATGGATTACACGGTTTGTAAATGTATTATACACCACTTAAGACCCATTGTTTGTTCTTTTAGGGAGTTATATGAGTAATTTTTTTATTTTATTCGTCATTATGATTTTTTTATCTCAACCAAGTGACTCTCATGGGTGATTTTGGGGACCTCCACACTATCTGAATCAATTTTTCTAGTGATTGATCTTTATTGTGGTTAGGTTGAATCTCTCTGGGTTATTATTCCACATGTTTCTTATTTGTCTTTGATTATTGTATCCCCTTTGTTCAATGCTTCTAGATACTTTGATCTTAGATGATGATTCTTCATGATTCCTTTCTGTATATTCCATGAAATCTTGCTTTGAGGTCCGAACTTTTGTTATTGTGGTGTAGTGTGAGAGTTCTTTGAGATTCATCATGATATATTCCATTCTCTGACACTTTTTTCAAAATTGAATCTTTTCTAAGAAATATGGATTCTGGGGCCTCTATTGTCATAATAGTTGTCTTCCTTATTTTTGGATCACTTATCAGGCAAGTGAGATCCTAATTTTGAGGTAGGTGGTTTTGTCTCTACACTATGTTGGATTAAGTACATTTCTCTGATTTTTATAAATTTTTTATAAATGAATTGTCATGATTTATTGATGGATTTAACTGTGTATACAATGTTTTTTTAATAAAACATGATTTTTAAATTATTATCAAAAACTGAAAAAGGTTTTTGAAATGCATTGTAAAATATAATTTTAAAATGGTTTTCAAAGCATGATTTTGATGAATTTCATTGATATGAAGCCTTATTTACTTACATGGAATGTTTAGTATATAGATACCCAAGACTTTTACATATATCATTACATGATTATAAGCATGATTATAAATTATAGTACAATACAATGATCAGTAAGTCTAGTTTCATGGAATACTAGGTAAATAAAACATAAAACATGGGGATAAAAAACATTTCTTTATTTAATCTCTATAAAGAGATCATAAAATCATTTGAGCTCTTAAATCTGCATAGGGTACCCTGGGTAACACACGAACAAAGGGATGAGCTGAAAAGCCCAGTAAGGGAATGAACATAATGATATGTCTTAAGCACATGAGTTAGGAGACATGAAATAATGATATCCTAATCATGGAACATATGAAATAATATTATATAAACATGGGATCATATAAACATGGAATCATATAAATGTGGTAGAATCATAAAATGTCTTTAGTATGGGTCAAGCCTAACTCCCAATCCAGTTTCCCATTTTAGTATGGGTCAAGGCTAAATTCCAACCCTGTTTCAGATCACAACTCATGAGACTTACCTTTACCCAATTCATTACAGCACTATTTGGGAACAACAGTCTCAACATCCTCATGAAAGTTCTTTCCATCTAAATAATCCTACATAATCAACTATACATAAACATGAGTGTTGCACATGGAAAGAATTGGTTACCACAATCATGACATAAAGAATAACCAATGTGTGTATCATGAATTTTTCCATGAAAGTAAGGAATTAGAACATACATAGACATTCATTAGGCATATATCTTTGTGCGTGATGTCAAAAAGGAATGAAAACTTGTACAAAATGTATTAGGGAAATTTTATCATTAAAACATTTTGTGTGGTTTAAAGAAAAATACTATAGATATTTTAAAATAGAAAATTGAAAAATATTTTATATAAAACCATAAGTGAACCAAAAATGTTTTCATAATAAAAAAACTGATTTTATAAAGGAATTGGTAGCTTAATACAAAGGATACAGTCCACTTGAAATTGGGTAAAAATTCGGGAAGTTCCCTTAAAACAAGATTTCTTATCCGGGGGTATCGAGGTGGGAATCACTAAAAACATGTATATCCCCAAAAGCGAATGAGGGATAGATCATGGAACATGATTTTGGAGAATATAAAAATTATGTATAATTTTTACATAATAATAAAGGAAAACTTCATTTAGGTTAAAAGAAAGATAGAGAAACCCGAAGGAGTAAAGGAGGTTCGGGTAGAATTCATTATGGATTATTGGCATGATATCAGGTGTACATAAAAGGGATTTGATGAGATGGAATGTGGTTTCTCATAACATAAAAAGTAAATATAGAAGTATAGGGGAGGTGAGAAATAATACCCCATCATTAGGGATCACACATAAAATGGCATAACATTGAGGACAATCATGAGATAAAAGTGTAATGGGGAGGATCTGATACCATAAATCCATTGGTGTTCTCCACAAGTTATTAAAGACCAGAAGAAAAAAATTAGTTTTATTAATTAATAATTAAATAATCTCTTCTATATGTAATTGGTTTAGTATAATAATTATAACATCATTCATAAGCATTTTGATTGGTTATGAGGTTCAATTTCATTGTTTGGGATCGTTTCTTTTATTGGTATAAATGACTGGTTCTCTTATGTTTATGTTTTTATAAACATGTAAGATAAAGGTGGTTTTCCATAATTGAAGTTATATGCTATTAGAGAAAATACAGAAGATTAAATGGTTTTAAATTTAATTTGGTTACTTAGGTTGAAGTCGAATTACTATATAAACCAAAGGATAACCATTTTTGTTAATTAGTGGGTTAGAATATAAATAACATGTTTATCTTTATAACTCAATACCATTTTTACAAAAAAAAATTACAGAACCAAAAATATGATATATTACATATATATAATCCCATTCAACCATAACAAAAATGGTTTAATGACCATATTTAAAGATGATAATATAAATTGATAAATTGTTGTCCTTGAATGTGATAAATTCGCACATCTCAAACGATGCTTTCATTTCTTTCAAATAAAAGGTGGGGAAATTAGAGAATATAAAGAAAAATCCCATTAGCATAAAAACGTTATAGTACACTTATTTTACTAGAGTTATCATAATATTTTTTTGAAGGTAGGTGAGGAATGAAACCAAAATAAAAATAACATAAAAGAAAAGTGGAATTGGAAAGAGGAATTTACCTCTTGAGACATTATTTTTTGAGAACCTCATAAGGGGAGAGGCTTTAGTATTTTGAAGAGCCTAGGTGATTTTGGACGTGGGGGAGGAGCTTTGGGAGATATTTGGGCAGAATATTGGTAAGTCACAAGGGTTTAGAGGAGTGAAGAGAAGAGGTGTGAATGGGTGGAATTTATAGTGGTGGGGAAGAGGGTTTTCATAATTGATTAATCATTAGTTTATTATTTCCTCACAAGACATGGAATAGTAAGTATTCCATGACCAAGAATAGTAATAAATGCTTTTTACTTCGAACCAATGGCCAAATACATCATCCATGACTCAAGCATGATGAAAAAATTATGGTTTTAGCATTTATTGTGAATTATCAGATTTTACTATTCATCAAAAAAATCATGTATTTTAGAAAAATCTCAAGAATTCACCCTAATCATTCATTGACATTTAGAATCCAAAAATGAAGTCAATTTTTCAAAAAAAAAATATTCTAAATATGTCTAATTTAATATTTAATTAAAATCATAATTTATTATTAAAACCCATTTTTAAAAAATTCATTTACTTATTCTAAAATATAGGTATATCGTACTTTCAACTTGAATATTATTTATATATTAACATAGGTAAGGTTACTATTCGTTGTGATATTAATAAGGGTATGTTACTATTAATAATGGTATGTTACTATTCATCAAATATTATGTTTTTCTTATTGGACTCCAAATAACTTAGTGGTCACAACCGTGAATGTCAGATTTTTTAAATTCCAAAAACATATGTGAAAAAAATGATTAAATGTAACAAAACACTTAGTAGTTCATTATGTGGTGATTTAATGAAATATTTATTAGAAAATAATTTTCCTTTATAAAAATTGGGTCATTAATTTCTTCCCCCCTTATGAAATTTTTCCCTTGAAAATTTTCCCTTGAAATTTATCTTTACATTCAATGTGAAAAACGAGTGAGGGTACTTCTCCATAATCACCTCCTCTGGTTCCAAATTAGCTTCTTCAAACTTTTGGTTCCTCCACAATACTTTAACGAGGTGGGTTGTCTTATTGCGTAGAACCTTAAATCTTTAGACTAGAATCTACACTGGCTCCTCCTCATAAGAGAGATCATCAACCAACTGCACCACCTCTGAGTTCAGTGCCTGAGAGGGATTGGGTATGTACTTCCTCAGGAGTGATATGTGAAACACATCATGAAATCGATCCATATTCGGTGGAACATCAAGCTGATACACCACAGCTCCTATGTATTCAAGGATCTCAAAGGAGCTAATATACCATGGGCTTAGCCTCCCTTTCTTTCCAAACCCCATGAATCTCTTTCATGGTGATATTCGAAGGAATTATTTATATCCAACATCGAAATCCAAGTCCCCTCGATGGTTGTCATCATAGCTCCTTTGATGAATCTGAGAAGATTTGATGTTTTTCTAGATTACTTGAACCTTCTCTGTCATCTCATGCACAAGATTGGGTCCGAGTAGCTATTGTTCTCCTACATCATCCCAAGAGGTTGGGGTTCTACATTTCTTTCCATACAGAGCACCATATAGAGAAATATGAATACTTGAGTGGAAGCTATTGTTGTAAAAGAACCCAACCAATGGGAGATGTGGATCCCATACACCTTTTAATTCTAGAGATCATGATCTTTTCATATCATTAAGTGTCCGGATAGTTCTTTCATATTGGCCATTGGTTTGGGGGTGATAGGGCATGATGAAATTTAATTCAGTACTCAAAGCATGTTGAAGATTCATCCAGAATTTAGATGTGAACCTTGGATCATGATTAGAGGTAATTGAGAGTGGAACACCATGCAGTCTCACCACATCCTTCACATATATCTTTGCAAGTTTTTCAAGTGAGAGGTATTCCCGAATAGTGATAAAATGGTAAGTCTTGGTGAATCGGTCAACCACAATTCATATCGCATTATTTCCCTTTGACATCTTCGGGAGACCCGTGAAAAAGTCCATAGTGACATTCTTCCATTTCCACATGGTTATAGGCAATGTTAGCATCATCCCTTTGGACTTTTGTCACTCTGCTTTAACCTGTTGGCATACAAAGCACCTTGATATATATTTTTCAATCTCTTTCTTCATGTTATCCCACAAGAAGTGTTCTTGGAGATCATGGTACATCTTGGTACTTCCAGGATGGATAGATAAGGTTGAGCTATTTGCATTGTATAATATCACCTTCTTTATCCCGGGAGATGAAGGCACACAAAACTGTGTTCCAAACCAAATAACATCATCATCGTTGATATGGAACTCTTGCAGCTTCCCTTCCTTTATTTCATTCACCCACATTTATAACTCCATATCATCCCTTTATGATTCCTCAATCTTATCTTGAATGGATTATTGCACAATCATTTAAGCAAGGTAGGATTTATCCCATTCCCTTATGATTTCTAAATAAATCCTTTTAATATCCCAGAATGTATGATCTTTCTCAATCCATAGCATGGATAGAGTACCAGGTTCTTTTCTTCTTAGATATTTAACTACCATGTTCACTATTCCAGGAATATAGTGAATAGAGAAATCGTAATCCTTTATTAGATCTTACCATATCATTGGACTCATGTTGAGAACCTTTTGTGTAAATATATAATTTAGGCTCTTGTGGTCAGTGTATTTGTCACACTTCTCACCATAAAGTTAGTGCCGCCATATTTTCAAGGCAAAAATCACAGCTACCAGCTCTAGATCATGTGTCTGGTAGTTCTGATCATGGATTTTCAATTTTTGTGAGGCATAGGCTATCACATTATAATTTTTCATGAGTACCCAACCAAAGTATTTATTTGAAGCATCACTATATATCACAAAACATTATCCACTTTTCGGTAATCTGAGTACATGTGTAGTTATCATCCTTCTCTTTAGCTCTTTGAAGCTTACCTCACATTCTTTCGTCCAAAACAATGTTACCCCCTTACGCATCATCTTGGTCATTGTGTTTGGCAATCATGAAAATTTCTTCAAGAATCGTTGATAATACCCAGTTAGACACAAAATGCTATGGATCTCCATTACAAAAGTTTTCCTAGGACACTCTTCAATTGCCTTCAACATAGAAGGGTCCATAGATATCCCTTTTCTAGTGATAAACTTCCCCATTAATGATACTTCCTCCATCTAGAACTCACATTTAATATACTTTCCATACAACCTCTCCCTTCTCAAATTCATTAACACGGTATTCAAATGCTCCTCATGTTCCTCTTTTCTCTTGGAGTATATCAGAATATCATCAATAAAGACTACCACAAAATTTTCAAGGTAATGTATAAAGACTCTATTCATTAAATCAATGAAAATTGATGGACAATTATAGAGTCCTAAGGGAATCACTATGAACTCATAGTGTCCACACCACTTTTGAAAGGAATTCTTGGGAATATCTTCCTTACACACCATTAATTGATGATATCATGACCGAAGGTCTACCTTAGAGCAATAACTGGACCGACGAAGCTGATCGAACAAGTCGTCTGTCTGTGGGAGGGGATACTTGTTCTCTATCTTGATTTTATTGAGATCACGGCAATCAATGTAGAGGCGCATTGATCCATACTTCTTCTTGACGAGGAGGATAGGCGCACCCTAAGGTGAGGCACTTGGGTGTATAAAACCCTTTTCCATATTCTCCTGAGACTGCTTTTTCAGTTCTTCTATCTCTTTAGTGGAAATTCTATATGGTGTCTTCGATATGGTGAAATATCCATGAATATTTTCAATTGAGAACTCAACCTCTTTCTCAGAAGGAAGAGCATGCAACTATTCAGGTAATACATCAGTGTAATCCCTCGCGATGGGCATGTCTTCAAGCATGAATCTCTCCTTTTTCTCAATCATTTAAGATAGAAATGATTTCTCATAAGACAATAATATCCAAACATGAGACAATTATTCTAAAGGAGACTCATTTTACTCCTTTCACTTGTAAAGAATCGGAGTATTCTTCGTGATTTGAAAAGTGATCTCCCTTTTTTGATAGTTGATGTTGGCGTTGTATAAATATAATCAATCCATGACCAAGATAGTATAAAACTCCACAAACGTAAGTATGACGATATTTTTTGGGAGGTTCAGTCACACACGTTATGTAACGTCCCGGCTCCGGGTGCCACTCAAAGGGTGCCCCGAACCCTATTCGCCACATAACCTCAAGCACATTTCCCCATACGCCAGAGGCTGCCGACTAGCAGCAAGGGCCCATGTCTAATAGTGGGGAAACTATGCCCTCATTTGTCAATGTGCAGTGAAACGGAATAAAAAATAAAACATTCATCAACAACGGAAGCAGTAAACCATACACAACTAAAATAACCAACAGTAGTGATTATAACCAAAAGTATGTAAATGATGATGCTACATGTCTCATGTTCTATGAAATCATACAGAACATGTTATACATCAATACAGTACAACCAAAAGCAGAGTACACCAAAATAAAGCAAAATAGCTGGCAGTGGTATCACGAGCCTAGGCTCGGTCCCATGCCCTCCTACTCCTCAGAAACAGTCAAGTACCTGTATAGGTACTCTTTCCCATATCCACACCTACAGAAATGTAATATGTTTGTGCCGAAAAGCGTGACCCAAACAGGGTGTGAGAAATATATCTCAGTAGGCACCCACCAAAGGCCCGTGACCAGCTATGTGTAAGCATGAAACAACAGTGCAATAGTAAAATATAATAAAGTAAGTAGTACTAACCTATAACCAACATAACAGTTAAATTGAAATTTTAATATTCATTTTATTTATTAAATATTAGAAATATCCACAGTGCATTTCTATGTAAACAGTCCACGTCCTCAGATAAGAAAAACCTTCCATTGGGTAAGCAAAATCAAACCCACAGGTATAGCCCTCAGGGGTAACATAATTTTACCTCAGGCGTAGGAAGTGTCTCCCACAGTCATATAAGTCAAGCCCTCCAGCATGAAAGGTTTCCCTCATGATAAATAATGACAGCCCTCGGGATAAATAGCACAGTGCCCTCAGGATAATCACAACAACGCCCTTAGGCCAAATAGGTAACCGGGACATTCCCAACATGTAAACAATCAGTAAAAAAGAAATTCCTCTCGAGGAAATTCTACAATTACTACTTTAAAGGCATACCCTCGGGTATCCTGGCCAAATGGATAAACAGTGAAACACACCCCTGGGGTGGTTCCATATCCATGAACCGATCCCAAATAGCAGTTTTACAAATTATTCAATTACCTTTGTAGTTCTGGGTAGTTAATATAGCCACGGCCTCAGCCACACGACACCCCAACATGGGTTCATGGCACAAAAACGCACAAAACACACGATAGTTGGAAAAAATAACACCAAGCCACCAACTTTATACACCAACGAGTGGTATACCCGGATGCTGACTCCAGAAACACCCAAGAACGATGTAGATCTGACGAAAAAATAACCCACTCAAATGTAAATAAATTATGTTAGGAGAATAATTTGTAAGCAACATGCTAGGAGAAGCGAGGGCTTACCAGTGCGGTTCCAACGAGATCGTTCGAGGCGGAAACCGATTCTAGATGAACACCCGGTGGATCTTCAAAGGTCTTGCCTCCTCTTTTGGCTCCAAAATTGCTCAAATACCTCCTCTGCCTAATGAGGAGGCTACTTCCTCTTTTATGACGAAAATATACACGGCATGTACTTCCAAAGTACACGGCATGTACTCCCTTCATTTAACTGTTCACCAGGCGGCTTCCTGCCAGCGTGGAACTATTCACTTGCTGACATGAGTACACGACATGTACTCCAGAGTACACGGCGTGTACTGTCACCCACCTGATGGCTTTTCCACCGCCTTACTATTTAGGCCCGCCGACTGACTACAGGGCGTGTAAAGGACCACTACACGGCGTGTAGTCAGTTCTTACACCCTTTGTCTCCATAAAGGCTACTCGCCCCGTGTACTCATCCGACACACGGCCAGAAGTACACGGAGGCTGGAAAAAGTACACGGCGTGTACTTTCAAAATTTAGGATTTTTCCCCATTTTCCATATTTTTATTAAAAACTCTTAAGGAAAAGAGAAAAGAAGAAGCCCGTACCTCAAAGATATGAACCGGGTTCTTACAAACTTCCCCCCTTATAGCAATTCGTCCCCGAATTTCCCTACCAAGGGTGGTAAAGATATAGCCATGAACAACTCCAGCCATAGAGCATATATGTCGGCCTCCCACTCCTAGGTCTTGTCCTGCACTCGGCCATGCTACCATAGCACTCGTAAGAGGGGAACTGACCGGCCTCGGAGAACCTTTTTGATCATGTCAACGATACGAATCGGATTCTCCTCAAAGGACGCATCTGCTTCCCACTCAACCTCCTCAGGCTGAAAGATGTGAGATGGGTATGAACAATAGTGGCGCAACTGAGATACGTGGAAGATGTTGTGCATGGCTCGATACCGCTGTGATAACTGCAACTGATAAGCAACCAGCCCGACCCTTTCCAGAATCTCAAATGGCCCCACATACCGCTGTGAAAGTTTACCCTGTCTTTTGATCTGCTTGTGTCCCAGCCTCGACGAAACACGTAGAAAATCATGATCCCTGACCACGAACTCCAAAGGTCATCTGCAGCGATCAATATATGACTTCTGACGAGACTGTGCGATAGCCATCTTCTTCTAAATCAACTAGACCTACTCAGATGTCTTCTGCACGAGCTGTAGCCCCAGTAAAGCTGCCTCACCTGCCTCTAACCCACACAAAGGTGATCGGGACGACATACCGTATAAAGCCTCATATGGTGCCATCTCAATAGTCACATGGAAGCAATTGATATAAGCAAACTCGACTAAGGGTATATGATTCTCCCAAGAGCACCCAAATCCTCAGACGCATGCATGAATCATGTACTCTAGCACTTGTATCATACACTCTGACTGGCCATCAGTCTGAGGGTGGTATGTTGTGCTCAGAAGCACCTGTGTACCCAGAACCCTCTGAAAACTCTTCCAGAAACAAGACGTAAAGAGGGCGTCTCTATCAGAAATGATAGAACGTGGGACCCCATGAAGACGTACGATCTCTCGAATATACAGCCTTCTGATCTCGTCAACACCAAAGGTCTCCTTGATCAGCAAAAAGTGTGTTACCTTCATGAGTCTGTCCACAACGACCCATACGGCATCATTTCCACGAAGTGACCACGACAAACCAGTCACGAAATCCATCACGACATCATCCCATTTCCACTCCGGAATGGGTAACTGATGTAACAGTCCAGCTGGTCTCTAATGATCCGCCTTCACCTTCTAATAGGTGGAACACCTCGTAACCAAACCAGCTACTTATCTCTTCATACCCGGCCACCATTACTGACTTTTCAAGTCACGGTACATCTTGGTAACCCTGGGATGAACTACCCAAGCTGGAGCATGAAACTCCTGCATCAGCTCCTCGTGTATATCCCCTGGAACCCACACTCGTCCATGGAAACGCAAAACTGCATCATCGTCTATCGTCCAACCAGGAGGAGGGTCCTCACTTGCCACCTACTCCCGTAGAACTAGGCCTTCTGAACAGATAGTTGTCTCATCCTTACTCTATCCAGGAGGGTTGAAGTCACTACTAAATATGGAAGATAATTCTGCCCCTGACTATCATGCACCTCCATATGCATCTCAGAGAACAAATCCATGAGCTGCCACTCAACACTGGCCTCCTACACTACCTGTATCTAAGTCTTCTTGCTCAGTGTATCAGACACTGCATTACCTTTACCAGGTGTATAGGAAAGCTCAAAATCGAAGGACTGAAGGTATTCGACCCACCTTCTCTGCCTCATATTCAAGTCACGCTGAGTAAAGATATACTTGAGGCTTTTGTGGTCGGTGAAAACCAAAAAATGCTCCCCAATAGAAAATGTCTCCAACAGCGCAACACATGTACAACTGCTGCCAACTCGAGATCATGCGTCGGGTAATTCCTCTCATGTGGCATCAACTGTCGAGACCCGTACGCCACAACTCGATCACCCTGCATCAACACTGCTCCCAACCCAATACCTGATGCATCACAGTAAACTGTATAGCTCATCAACTGATCTGGGAGTATCAAGATCGCTGCTGATGTCAACCATCCTTTCATGTCCTGAAAGGCTACCTCGCAACCTTCTGACCAAACGAACTTCACACCCATCTTAGTCAAGCCCGTCAACGGCATTTCTAAGAAGGATAAGTCCTGTATAAAACGCTTGTAGTAACCAGCCAGCCCTATGAAACTCAGTATCTCAAACATGTTCTTAGGCTTCTCCCAGGAAACTACTGCCCACACCTTCTCTGGTTCTACTAAAACTCCTGCCTCTGAGATGATAAGACCCAGGAAGTGAATCTTGTCCATCCAAAAGTGGAACTTTGAGAGCTTAGCATACAGATGATGCTCTCTCAATGTACTAAAGACGATCACAAGATGGGTGGCATGGTCGTGTCGAGTGTGAGAGTACACCAAGATGTCGTCCATGAATACAACCAAAAAAGAATCATGATACAGATGGAACACCCGATTCCTTAGAGCCATGAAAACTGTTGGCGCGTTCGTGAGTCTGAATGGCATAATTGTATACTCATATAGACCATACCTACTTCTAAAAGTTCTGAGAGGTATATCAGATGGTCTAACGCGCAGCTGATTATATCCTAATCTCAGGTCAATCTTCGAGAACACTCGTTCTCCACGAAGCTGATCAAAAAGATCATCATTCCATGGTAAGTGATATCGGTTTTTAACTGTCAACAGGTTCAGCTTTCGATAATCCACGCAATGTCTAAGGGTAACGTCCGCCTTTTTCACAAAAAGGACCAGTGAACCCCAAGGAGAAGTACTGGGTCAGATAAAGCCCTTTTCTTGTAACTACTCTAACTGCCTCTTGATCCCCTATAGCTCAGGTGTAGCCATCCTATAAGGAGGAATGGACACCAGTGCTGCTCCTGGCATAAGCTAGATAGAGAAATCCACCTCACGCTCCAGAGGTAGACCTGAAAATCATCCGAGAACACATCCCTGAAATGCTCAACCATGGGAGGGAAATCCGTCTAACAAGTCCCCTGGTCATCCAGATATATGCTTTCAATCTGGGCTATGACTCCACCTCACCCACGACGCTCTGGTCTAGATCGACTTGCCGAAACATCCTATTCTCCCTTGTATAGAAAATCTCTGCCCTCTGGTTACGTGAAATGCAACATGCAATGATAGCAGCCTACAAAGGCTTGAAAGGAAACTAACCATTCCATCCCAAGAATGATGTCATAGCTCATCATCTCCAGGACATAGAGGCCCCAAGGGAAGTTACACCCACCAACCTCATGGGGGAACTCCTTGCACTGACGCACACCAGCCGTTCTAGTCCCCAACGGTGTGTCTAGAATCATGATATCAGAAGAAGTAAGAACACAGGGCCCAAGGCTCTCCACAACGGGTAGAGATATGAAACTATGTGTAGCACCCGTATCAAAAAGTACAGAATATAAAACAGAAGCTACTATAATAGTACCTATGTCTGTAGAAGGTCTGCAATCCTTCTCATGCTGGGTCTATTGCACTACATATGCCTGACCAGTGCCACGACCCTGTGACACAGCCTGGCTTCCCTGAGCTGTCCCGCCCTGCTGCCTCTGAGGTCCTGGTGTCTGGATACCACGACCATTCCCACCATCTCTACCTACACGCCCTGATGCATTCCAGTTCCTTGATTGCTAATAAGCCACTGGTCTGGCCCCCGCATGCGGAGTCTGCACAGAACCCCTCTCACTATCCACTGGTGGATACGCCCTGCAGAAACGTTGCAGATGACCCATATTGCCGCAAGCTCGACACTCCATTGGGTCTCGTGGACACTACGGTATCTTATGCCCATTTCTACCACACTGGTAGCACCTGACCAGCCCACCTGAAGAAATTGTCAGGCTGGTACTACCACCTGGAGAGAAGTCCATATGTATCTTCCTCTTGCCTGTGGAAAAAGTACCAGTAACTAGTGCTGAACCACCCTGGCCCACACCACCAGATTCCCGCAGGTTCCTATCCGTAATCAGTGCCTGATTTACAATAGCATGTACTATAGGCAACCTGAAAACATTCACCAGTGCTCGGATGTCATACCGAAGACCATCCTCAAAATGTCTGGCTCTCATCGTCTCATCACCCACCAACACGGGTGAAAAGCGCTGAAGCTACGTAAAATGTGCAGAATAGTCCAGCACTGACATAGCGCCCTACTGCAGATTCATGAACTCTGGAGATCTATCTTCCCTCAGCGTCTCTGGGAAGAAAAATTCATAGAAGACTGCCTGAAAGTCTTCCCACGCCATGTCTCTATCATTCTCTAACTAGGTGGTAACATCCCACCACCACTTGGCGGAATCACTCAGCATGTATGTCGCGAGCATGACCCTCCGCCCTGGAGAAGTCTCAAGATGCTCGAAAATAGTCTGCATCGACCCCATCCAGGACTCTGCAGCCTGTGGTCCTCTATCCCCTGAGAATATAGGCGGATACTACTACTGGAAGATACCTGTCAGCTCGGCCACAGATGTGGCAACCTGTGGTGCTCCCTGAAAGGTCTGCATGAACTGCACTAAGCCTTCACGGAACTGTGCCTCCGCGCCTGTGTCCGGTATAGTAGCTGGTGATGCATTTGACCGTGCCGGAGGATCTACTTGTTGCCCATGGACCACCATCTCTGGAGTAAAGTCTTTGTCGCTCTCCTGTGGAACAATCCATGGTCTTCTAGGCGGAATGACACTACGAGGTCAAAACACTATTTAGATTCATGATTTTTAAGGCTGAAACAAAGACACCACTAAAGGAACAAGGGGAACAAGGCATCTCAAAAATTTTAAAACAAGACTACACGGCATGTATACTAACTACACGGTGTGTACTTGACTTCCCTTCCCCTGCATGGGTCCTTCGACACAGCTAAGCGACACGGCTCCCGTTAAACAAAAATACACGGTGTGTACATAATCTACACGGCATGTATGTTGTTGTTTTCCAAATGCTTGTGTCGCCTGTGACACGGCCGACTACTCGTCTTGAAACTACACGGTGTGTACGTCACCCCATTTCCCAGCCACCCGGCTAAGTCCACACGGTTTTTCCTTAGACAAGACTACACTGCATGTCCTCAAAGGTACATAGCGTGTTCAAGGAAAGGTAACATCGACCCGTGTTGTTAGGTACACGGCTGAGTCCCCAGGTCACACTACATGGCGTGTTCATTATTGACACGGCGTGTTCTGTACAGGAGTTCATCGACCCGTGTTGTTAGTTACACGGCCGGACACTAGGTCAAAACTACACAGCGTGTATATCTGGTACACGACGTGTTTTACCCAAGCCCTTCCCTACCATGTGTCATCGCCCACATGGTTTATGACACTTGAAGAGACTACATGGCGTGTACTCATAGTACACGGTGTGTACTTAAAAATTTCATTTTTCTTCCCGAACAGAAGGCCATACACGGCATGTGTAAAAATACTACACGGCGTGTATAATGGGTTTCTAGATAGTATGCCTCTGAAACTTCCCTGGAACCCATAAAACACTGAAAAACAACACCCAAGTACCAAATTCCGATCCGTGAGGGCCCATACTCCCCACGAATCAATGTTTGATAGTGTATCTATGTTATAACATAATAAACCGTAAATGATCCACCAAAATTACGGTCAATGGGGGCCCATACTCCCCAAAAACCATTGTTTGGAGTCCATTCTATGAACAACTCGCACAAAAATTACCCTATCAAATAGAAGGTATTTTATTAGTGCAGATATCACAACAGCATGATTTTTTAGCACAACAACTATCACAACAACATCCAATTTTCTAATGCTCCTACTTGGCATGGAAACTATGCATGGAATGTGATTCTAGCATTTGCCTAAATGATGCAGGAGATGGCATACCCTCATCTCATTGGTTTTATACTAAATAGAACCCATAGATAAAAGATAAACAATACAATCTCAAGTGAGTCACCCAACGGCGAAAACATTTCAACTATAAAATTTTCAAAACTGAAATAATTACAAAATACGAGGTAGACTGGCCTTTCCCTGTACGCGGGTTAGCTAGGCCTGGGCACAGCTTATTACGAACTACCGGTCTGTCCTATCCCTGACTAAGGCTCCAAATAGTTTGTCAAAGAAAAGAACCCCTTTGATACCACTTTGTAACGTCCCGACTCCGGGCGCCACTCAATGGGTTCCCCGAACCCAGTTCACCACATGACCTCAAGCGCATTTACTCAAACGCCAAAGGCTTCCGACTAGCAGCGAGGGCCCAGGTCTGATAGTGGGGAAACTATTCCCTCATTTGTCAAAGTGTAGCGCAGCGAAATAAAATATAAAACATACATCAACAGCGGAAGCAGTAAACCATACACAACTGAAATAACCAACAGTAGTGAATATAACAAACAGTATGTAAATGATGATGCTACATGTCTCAAGTTATATGAAAACATCCAGAACATGTTATACATTAATACGGTACAACCAAAAGCAGAGTACAGAAAAACAAAGCAAAACAGCTGGCAGCAGCATCGTGAGCCTAGGCTCGGTCCCATGCCCTCCTACTCCCCAGCAACAGTCATGTACCTGTATAGGCAAACTTTCCCCTATCCCCACCTACAAAAACGTAATTTGTTTGGGCTGAAAAGAGTGACCCAAACAGAGTGTGAGAAATATATCTCATTAGGCACCCACCAAAGGCATGTGCCCAACTGTGTGTAAGCATGCAACAACAGTGAAATAGTAAAATGTAATAAAGTAAGAAGTACTCACAAGTAACCAACTTAATAGTTAAATTTCCATTTTAATATTCATTTAATTCATTAAATATTAGAAATCACCATAGTGCATTTCTATGTAAACAGTCCACGTCCTCAAACAAGCAAAAACATACCCTCGGGTAAGCAGAATCCAACCCGCAGGTATAGCCCTCAGGCGTAACATAATTTTCCCTCGGGCGTAGGAAGTGTCGCCCCCTGGCACTAAAGTCAAGCCCTCAGGCACGAAAGGTTTCCCTCATACGAAATAACGACAGCCCTCGGGCTAAATAGCACACTACCCTAAGGCTAATCACAACAACACCCTCAGGCCAAACAGGTAACAGGGCCATGCCCAACATGTAAACAAGCAGTAAACAAGAAATTCCTCTCGAGGAAATTCTACAATTACTACATTAAAGTCATACCCTCGGGTATCCTGGCCAAATTGCTAAATAGTGAAACACACCCCTGGGGTGGTTCCGGATCCAAGAAATGATCCCAAACAGCAATTTTACAAATTATTCAATTACAATTACAGTTCTAGGAAGTTAATATTGCCACGGCCTCAACCACACGACACCCCAACATGGGTTCATGGCACAAAAACGCACAAAACACATGACAGCTGGAAAAATTAACACCAAGCCACCTACCTTATACGCCAACTAGCGGTATACCCGGACGCCGACTCCAGAAATGCCCAAGAATGGTGTAGATCTAATGAAGAACGAAACCCACTCAAACGTAAATAACATATGTTAGGAGAAGAATTGGTAAGCAACACACTAAGAGAATATAGGTCTTACCCATGCGGTCCCAACGAGATCATCCGAGGAGGAAACTGATTCCAGACGAAAACCCAGCGGATCTTCAAAGATCTAGCCTCCTCCTTTTGCTCAAAAACAGCTCAAATGCCTCCTCTACCAAATGAGGTGGCTACTGCCTGCTTTAAGCCGAAAAAAAAGTACACTACATGTACTACCAAAGTACACGGTGTGTACTCCTTTCATTTAACTGTTCACCTGGAGGCTTCCTGCTAGCATGGCACTGTTCACTTGCCAACATGAGTACACAACATGTACTCCAGAGTACACTATGTGTACAGTCGCCCAGCTGGCGGCTTTTCCACCGCCTTACTGTTTAGGCCTGCCAGCTGACTACACGGCGTTTAAAGAACCACTACACGGCGTGTAGTTGGTTCCTACACCCTTTGTCGCCAGCAAGGCTGCACGCCCCGTGTACTCATCCCACACACGGCCATAAGTACATGGCGTGTCGAAAACGTAAACGGCGTGTACTTTCAAAATTTCAGATTTTTCCCCATTTTGCATATTTTTATTAAAAACTCTTAAGTAAAATAGAAAAAAAGAAGCCCGTACCTCAAAGAGAAGAACCGGGTTCTTACACGTTAACTGAGGAGGATTTATAATCCATAGACACAACGATTTCCCCATTATCTATTTCCACATATAAATTTTCCTCCAAATTTTGAGGTGGTGTTTTAATAGTTCTACTAAACATTCAAAATATGAATCAATGCATAGAACCAGAATTAAATTGTACGTCTTCTATTCTTGAATGATTAACTAGAGTACCTGTCACCACATCGTTTTCCGGATACACCTCAGTAGTAGTGATAGCATAAGCCCATCCATATTTACATGGAGGTTGTTGTTGATTTCTTCTAACAACCCTTGGATTAGGGAAATTTTTCGCATAATTCCCATGATCCATGTAGTTGTAACACTACACTGTAGGATGGGTGTTGATATTAACCTTCCATTCTTCTACATTAGCTCGATTTTTCATATCCCTTCAGAAGTTCTTGGAAATATGACCAAACGTTCCAAATTTCAAGCAATTATTGGTTCCATTTAGATAGTTACTGGGATGC
The DNA here is from genome assembly GCA_963277665.1 of Viscum album. NCBI lineage: Eukaryota > Viridiplantae > Streptophyta > Magnoliopsida > Santalales > Viscaceae > Viscum > Viscum album. The sequence continues at coordinate 256,103 of CAUJRU010000026.1, read as the reverse complement.
TTCTTCCCACATTTTTATCAACGGGAAATGTTTGAATTATTTCCATCATGGGATTTTTTTTATGAACCACCTGTGTTGTTCTCTATTTTCTGCTTCTTATCACCGTACCCACATGACCACTGACAGTCTCCAATCTTTATTTCAACCTTGAGGGAACAATGGAATATATCCTCATAAATTTCAATGTCTCAAATCACCAATGCCTTTTGTAGACTCGACATTAGACCACTAAATATGCGATCAAACTTTCTTTCGGTGTTCCTGACATATCCATAGGCGTACCTTGAAAGACTTGTAATGTTCTCTTCATTCGCCCCGATGGACTTATCTTCCATCTTCTTGGGTTCGAGGAAATCTTGTTCCATCCTCAGATCGTGGGTTCTTGGAAAATATTTATAGAAATACATCCTCTTTAATTCCTCCCAATCCATTGAATAAATTTACTCTTGGGACATTGCATTTTTTGATTAGTGTCCACCACTGATCATCTTTCCCATCCAAATGATAGACTGTCAGTACAACCTTCTCTTCTTTCGAGCACTAAAGGATGAAGAATATATATTCAAAGGAGTTAATCCATTTTTTCATGAGGAGGGGATCATAAGATATGCTAAACATGGGAGGCCTTTGTATCATGAAGGAGTATACAGAAACTTTCTATTTCCTTGGATAAGGAGGGTATTTCTCACGGTTCAAGTTATTATTCAAAACTCGAGCTAGCTGAGCAAGTACGGTCATGAAGTTTTGAGCACCTGCTCCTGTCATATCAGGTATATCATTAATCAAATCTTCACATTTCCTATCACATTGTTTGTTGGAATGTGTTCTTCTATTTCCCGCCATTAAATATGAAAAAGAAATTATAATTATAGGTCTTTAATACATAGATATTTATCATAAAAAGAAAACTTTTAACATTAAATGATGAACTTATAAATAATAAGTACATCCTAACTCTTGATTCCTTTGGCTTAAATCTTGGTTTCCCTCAATCTATTTCTTGACTTATATTCTTATGGTCCTTTTTTCCCTTTAATAATGGTTTGTACTAAGCTCATGAATCTACCAAATAATATCCCATGGGAGTGTCGTAACCAAGAGCGCAGCAAGGCCCGTTGTTGTATACCAGGATACCTCGAGTCAAGCCCTAAACTCCTTGTCAGAGCTTTCACTCCAAGGTACATCTGTGCTAGAGCCGCCTCTACCTACTCGTATCCATGTATGGATGTATTTTCTTGATAAACCATTTACTCTATACTTACCAAAATTTAGGGATGTTTTGTTACACTTTGTCGCATTATTAAGTTTCTCACTATGGTGGTCTATTCCTGATCTCCAAAAATGAAAATACCATCCTCTGATACCAACTATATTGTCCCAATACTTTTACATATATCATTACATGATTTTCAGCATAATTATTCATTAGAGTACATGTCAAGGATTGTCAAATCTAGTGTATGGAAAGACTAGGTACATAAAACATAAAACATGGTGCTAAAAAATCATTTTTTAATCTCCATAAAGAGCTCTTAACTTCATTAGAGCTCTAACATCTGCCTAGTGTACCCTAGGGAACACATGATCAATGAGATGAGCTGAAAATCACAGTAAGGGAATAAACATAAGGATTCATCTTAATCACATGAGTTAGGAGAAATGACATAATGATATCCAAATCATTGAATATATGAAATCATATCATATAAACATTGGATCATATAAACATGGAGTCATATAAAAGTGTCATAATCATAAAACATGTCTTTAGTACGGGTCAAGTTTAATCGCCAATCCCATTTCCCATTTTAGTACGGGTCATGGATAACCGACAATCCCATTTCACATCACATCTCATGATAATTGCCTTTACCCAATGCATTTGAGTGCTATCTAGGTGCACCCATCTCAAAAGTTTCATGAATATTCTTTCCACATAAATAATTAGACATAATCAACCATACATAAACATAAGGGTTTCCCATGGAAAAAATTGGGTAAACAATCATGACATAAAACATAACCAATGGGCATATCATGAATGTGTCAATAAAAGAAAGGAATTATAACATACATGGAGATTAAATAGGCATATATCATGGTACGTGATGTCAAAAAGTAGTGACAACTTGTAAGAAATGTATTTGGGAAATTTTAGCATTAATGCACTTTGTGCGGTTTTAAGGAAATACTATAGAGATTTTAAAATAGAAAAGGGTAAAATATTTTATATAAAACCATACGTGAACAAAGAAGGATTTAATAATAAAAATAATGATTTTATGATGACACTGGTGGCTTAGAACAAAGGATAGAGTCCAGTTGAAATTGCATAAAAATTTGGGAAGTTCCCTTAAAACAAGATTGCTTATCGGGGGGTATCGAGGTGTGAATCACTAAAAACATGAATATCCCCAAATGAGAATGAGGGATGGATATAGTAACATGATTTTGGAGAATATAAATAGTATTTAGAGGTTTTACATAAAAATAATTGACAAATTCATTTAGGTAAAAAGAAAGATAGAGAAACCTGAAGGATTAAATGAGGTTCGGGTAGAATTCATTATGGATTATCGGCATGGTATCAGGTGTACCTAAAATGGATTTGATGAGAGATAATGTGGTTTCTCATAACTAAAAAATCATGAGGTATTTATGGTGGAGGTGAGAAATAATACCCCATCATTAGGTATCACACGTAAAATGGCATAACATGGAGTGAAATCTTGAAATAAAAGTGAAATGGGGAGGATACCTTACCTTAAATCTGTTGGTGTTCTCCACTTGTTATTAAAGACCTGAATAAAAAATTAGGTTTATTAATTAATAATTCCAGAACCTATTCTATATGTAATTGGTTTAGTATAATCATTTTATGTTCATTAATAACCGTTTTGATTGGTTATGAGGTTCAATTTAATTGTTCGGGATCATTTGTTTACTTGGTTTTAATGACTGGTTCACATATATTTCTCTTTGGATAAACATGTAAGATAAAAGTGGTTGTCCAAAATTGAAGTTATGTAATATTAGTGAACATACAAGATATTAAATGGTTTTAAATTTAATTTGGTTACATAGAGTGAAGTCAAATTGTTATATAAACCAAAGTGACCACCATTTTTGTTAATTGGTGGGATTCATTACAAAGAACATGTTCTTATTTCTATCTTAATACCATTTTTTCAAAAAGATTAGATAACCAAAAATAGTATATATTACATATATACAATCTACTTCAACCATAACAAAAAAAAATCATCACCATATTTAAATATGATAATATAAATTTATAAATCATTGTCCTAGAATGTGCTAAATAAGCACATCTCAAACGATGCTTTCATTTCGTTCAAATAAAAGGTGGGTAAAGGGGGGAAGATAATGAAATATCCAATTAGAGTAAAAAGATTATATTAAAATTATATTACTATAGTACTCATACCATTTGGGTGAATGTAGGTGAGTAAAGAAACAAAAAATAAAAGAACTTAAAAGAAAAGAAGGAATTGGAAAGAGGAATTTAACTCTTGAGACGTTCTCCTTTGAGAACCTATTAAGGTGAGAGGTTTTAGTATTTTGAAGAGGATAAAGGATTTTTATGTGGGGGAGGAGGTTGGGGATATATTTTGGCAGAATATTGGCAAGGAACAAGCCTTGAGATGAGTAAAGTGAAGAGGTAAGAATGGGTGGTATTTATAGTGGAGGGGAGGAGGGTTTTCATAATTATTTAATCATTAGTTTATTATTTCCTCACAAGACAAGGAATAGTAAGTATTACGTGACCAATAATTGTAATAAATGCATGTGACTTTGAACTAATGGAAAAATACATCATCCATGACCCAATCATGATGCCAAAATTAAGTTTTTAGCATTTATTGTGAATTATCGGATTTTACTATTCTTCAAAAAATCAAGTAGTTTAGAAAAATATAAAAAATTCACCCTAACCATTTTTGAAAATTTAGAATCTAAAAATGAAGTCCATTTTTCAAAAATAATTTTTTAAATATGATGAATTTAATATTTAATTAAAATCATAATCTATTATTAAAAACCAGTTTTAAAACATTAATTTACTTATTCTAAAATATAGGTATATTGTAAATTCAACTTGAATAATATTTATATAATATCATAGGTAAGGTTACTAGTCATTAAGGTATATCACTATTCATAAGTGTATGTTACTATTCATAGGGGTATGTTACTAATCACCAAAAATTATGTTTTCCTTTGTCGGACTCTAAATAAGTTTCTGGTCACAACCGTGTATGTCATATTTTTGAAATTCCAAACGCAGAAGTGAAAAACCGAAGTTTCACGGTCACATAACACTTACTAATTCATTATGTGGTGATTTCATGACATATTTATAAGAATGGAATTTCCATTTATAAAACATTGGGTCATTACATAATAATAGGACTCATCTTTTTAAACTATCAGGGGTCACTCAGGGGGTGTTCCATTGATCCTTTTCCCTACTATTATAGAGACTTGATAATAACTAATGGGAGGTTCACTTATCAGTGTGTTCCTCTATTACATAGATTCTATTCATACTTCTAGGGTATTAATGTTAGTGGGATTGTCTGTGTTGGGGGTATGAGTGTGTCATGAACAGAACCGTGCTAGGGCTCTAGCCGTAACTCTCCCAAGCCTACCTACATAGTCCATGGGTTTGTGACAAGATTCGAAGGAATAACTAAACTCAGGGAGTCCTTTTCATAAATTACATGTACGCACACACCCACAAACACCTCAATTAAAAGGTGTAGATTTATGAAAAACTAAAGTTGAAATTCAGGCATTCATCTATCTAAAACTTGAGTATAATAGGATTACTAAATTAAAAAGGTAAAAACAAGAACCCACCAAAAAAAAGTGTAAATGTCCCTAAACTAGTCAGAATAAGGGGATCAATTCTAAAATTAACTCTTAGAAAGATACATTTCCTAGATCCAATAAACACCTCAGTCAGTCGGTGTCACTACATAACGTCTACCTTAGGTCCTCTGTGGACTTCGTTAAAGGGCATGTGGTCTCCAAAATAATAAAGACGTGTGAGGAAAAGCCCATGCAGGGGTGAGTTAAAAAACAGAGTAGGAACCCCAAAAACCCAAAATAAAATCGTAGGGCTAAAAGGAGCTAGTCCACTCAACCTAGCTAGAGGAAACACCCATTGACAGAGAGACATCATCTCAATTAATCATCGGGTGTACATGAATATTAAGTTATTTTAAAGAAGAATATCTAACAAGAGTGTAAGGAAATGAATTCTTCCCATAGCTTAACCCAATAAGAATGTGAAAGTAAACTTGTCCAAACACAAGGAGATCAACACGGTGAGAAGTTGAACTTATCATCGAGTCTTCACTACCTATTTCATGGGATTTGACTCATCCAACCACACAAAGATAAAAATAGATAGAACATGGAATGAAATATACATCATCACCTCCCATGGAATGAGATTAACCCCAAATAAGTTATAGGAATAGAAGTGGTTAGTATACTCAGTCCTCAATGGGTGTCAACCCAGAATGTGACAACACTGTAAGGAATCCCAAACATCACCCATATATATTCATATTATTCTCCTAGTCTCATTAGGTTCTGACCTCATTACTATAAAATGGATTATAATCGAGGTTATAAATGTAAATATTAAAAAAACAAGAATAGCTGGTTATGGAATCATATTCGGAAACCACAATGGAGAAATTCTTGGATGCTTCAATGGTTCGTCTGGTAATGTCTCCTCCCTTGAGGTGGAGATGTTCAGTGTCACAAATGATGTTGATTTGATAAAGAAAAAAGTATGGAACAATGTTGGAATTGAATGTGATTCAATGGCCATTGTTTAGGCTCTTAGACATGGAACAATTCACCTAGAGTGGACCCTCACCACTAAATTGATCATCTTCCTACATTACCTATTAGGGATCAATCATATTATCACTCACACCTACATAGAGGCGAATAAAGTGGCGGATAGAATTTCCAATAAGCGTGTTGATAGCAATCACACATGTATAGAGATCCGTCTAGATGAATTCACCACTCTTCACCATAATGATTGTAATATGTTCCCCTCATTTAGACTTGTGTAATCGTTAATTTTATTTATCTTACTACTTTGGTCTTTTGACTAGGGAATCATCTTTTTTTAAAAAAAAATTGGAGAATACACTCCATGAGCTCTTCCATCCCAAATGGATGTTTTATTATAGATACAATCCATTAGGAACAACTTTACCTTTCATAATGGTACATTAAAGAAACGTTTCTCAATCTAGAACAACCTATCTTGTCCATGTCTAGTGCCCAGTGTCATAAGTCCTTTAATTTCTAAAATTCACCCTTTGAAAGGATAAAGAAATGATTTTGAAATCCTGAATCGTCACCACTTATCTATAGTTAAGTTATAATGGATGTAAACCATGCACTTTTGTGGATCTTTTCTACGAGAGGTAATAGGGGGAGAAACACACCTCCACTGCAATGTAGTCAAGGGAGTAGTCACTTCTAACTAACCTGTGAAACCTATGTCACCGCTTTTTGGAGGTGCATGCACCATGGTCTGTCGAGGGAGCATTAACACCATACTAGGTATCATGAATATCACATGTAGGGGCCCTCTCCTCGCCAAAATACTCAAATTCAAGGGAACTCCAACTCCAATGGAGTACCCGCTCCCCGCTTCAACACAAATATGGGGGAGTACTACTGTGTTGGTGAGGACATGCACTCTATCCCAAAAAAGGAGTACCACTCTCGGGCTAGAGGACCTTCACCATTGTATGACAGTGGAGTACCAACTCTGCCAACTCATTTACTATGGGGGACCCACAACCTAGTGTGTCATGGGATTTTTTCACCCCCGGCTAGAGGACCCACACCCTGGCCTGGTAGTGGAGTACCGACTCTGCAAGTTTGTTCACTATATCGGACTTCCACCCTAGTACATCTGGGGAGTACCCACCTCTCGCTATAGGACTTGTACCTTGGCACGTCAAGGGAGCAATGACTCTAAAAAACATTATTTATGGAGAAAAGGAACCCTAGAATGACTGGGGAGTTCCGATTATAAGGATATAGAACTAGTAGCCTATCCCAGTAGGGGAGTACCAACTCTACCTATACGTCACAAATAGAGGACTCACGACCTAACACAATAGGGGAGTAACGACTCTATGGGTAGAGGAATTGCACCCTGGTTCAATAGGGGTGTTCATACTCTATCTAGAAAAATTGTATATGGGGAATATCTCAGAGCACAACAGAGAATAACTATCCCTCTTTACAAATGAAATGGGGAACTCATGTCATGATTCATTAGGGGAGTACCAACAGTTCCAAAATTCCATCAATGATGCCTAGTACAACACATTTCATCCCTAACCACACAAATCCATGTAAATCAGCCACCACACCAAGATATTTTCAACATTGAGTGGCACTAACTAACTCACATGGTTTTTGGTCACATCACAAGGATGTGTCTCGGTGTGAAAAATATTCCACTTTCTCAGGAGTACAAGGACATTCCAAACAACATCTCATCCCAAATAACTCCCAAGAGGTAAAATAACAGTCTCCCATGACATGAGGATTATATTCTCTATTTAATAAAAGTGGTAAGTGAAACTCACACCCTGATGATGTAGGGGAGTACTAGTCCCATCATCTCCCTCTAAGGACCACACAGATCTCCAGCAACATTCAAGCTCTTCTAAGAGGAGTGTCACTCTTATTGTACTTCGTGTAGTAAAAGAAACATGGGTAGGGGACTCGTTCCCTATTATAGTATGAGAGCAGTACCTAACTAGTCTAATGAGTCCAAGGGACCCATATCCTAATGTTTAAGTGAAGGGAACCAACCCTGATGTCAACCTAATGATTTATCCTAATCCCTACCCTTGATTTTCACTATTACACAAGTTTCTTGATTGAATAATTATGTATAGTACCTTCTAGGCCTAAACTGATGCCACCTTGCATTCTATGTGGAAAATCACTTCGTATAAACTTTTCATAAGCCTAAATATAGGTCATATAGAAGAAAATATGGAAGGCGAAAGACCTCAATGGGATCCCCTAGGAGTACATGGCGAGCACCGAGGCACGCACGGTGTGTGAGCCCATCCAAGAATGTGGACGTGTATTCGATATATATAGGTTATAAACCATATATGGGTATACATTGTGTATAAAAGCTACACGGTGTGTCCCTCTTCATCCTACCCCTAGAAAGGTAGTTTAACCTATGTATGTGTACTGGACACTGTGTCTGTGTACCTTGGTCATGTGTTAGTACAATGCCATGTGTTCTTACAAGGCTATCACAAGCCAGGTCCAATGGTAACATGGTTTGAGGCAGTACATGGAGTGTAACCCCAGTACATGGAATTTATTTCCCAAAGTTCTTCATCTATGAATAATAAAAACTACAAGGCATGTGTAATAGACTACATGTCATTTAGATGACAATTCCATTCATGAATCGCCTTCAAAAACAAAAAATTCTCTTTGATTCATCCTAAAATTCATTGATCTACTTAGATGGGATCATAACCAATTTATATAGGGATATAAAACATTAGAATAATAAAAAACAAATTGTATTGGGGATAAAAATAAAAACTATAAACATTGACGTCGAAATGCCAAATATTTGGTTGAAGGATGGTACCTAAATCATTCTAGTTCTCAATCAGATAATGATCTTCTTTAGAAATAGAGACTGATGGTACTTCGTTTTGATGAAATGCATTCAGTTTCATTTTTCACCAAAGGGGATATGATGGAAGAATGAGAGGAGAGGTTCCATTGGTATTGGGCACACCAACACGAGGATATGGGTGAATTTATTTGGATTAGGTAAAAAAATTAATTAAATTATTATTTATTTAATTGTTTCACCACAAAACGACCCCTCTAATTCCCATCCATCCAAAACTCAGGGTGTGGACAATTTAATGTTGTTTCTAGGGAAAAAATGATTTTATATACTCAATAGAAGACTTCAGAATATGATCGAAGACACAAGCGGGGGGTTTATTCCTCTTTCTAAGAAAAACATGGCACGTATGACAAAATATATTTAGTCATTTTAAAATCACCACACTGAGGCTCTCCTCGACCCAAATTCCCATGCCCACACAACGGATGGATTCAAAAATATTCTTGGAAATATTAAAAAGTCTTATATATCAAAACCACGGTCACTAACTCACTACAACCTTCAATTCTTTTCGTCTTAAAAAATAATAAAGTTAGGCCTAGGAAAAAGGAAATAAGCTCCACTATTGGGACTCCTATGCCAGCAATCTCACCTTGGGTTTATGTGTAGCTTCGAGGGATGAAATAGGGGGGAAACACCAAGGTCGCACAACTTTTACATCCATCTCAATTTTTATAATCATCCTGAAACAAATGTGCATATATTGCCTTAGCTGTGATAATTCAGAAAGCACCAAGCACCATAGTCCATCTACAGTCCAGGGGTATAGTGGTATACAACCTCTATGACCTGATGAAAATACTAATGAAACCACATAGTTTTCATCCACCCATGGATGAACTGTCTTGCGACCTCCTCAAGTGTCTTACATTCATAGTTTAATTTGAGCACCTGAGGGTTCCAATGAATAATATTGGTGGGTAAACCCATCCAAAAATGAGAATCAAGATATTAAAAGCACATAGAAAACCACATGTGACTTTCCCCTCTTGAAATGAGAGTATCTCAAGCCAGAAACACTTACACACCTGATTGTGGCATACTAGCTATGTAAAAATGGTTGGAAACCAATCCATACCGCAGAAACATCATAGGTTGTAACTCTGTTGTTATGGAATGATTCTAAGTAAGTATCTCTACTTCTCAACCTATCATGGAACATACAAGTCAGATAGACGGATACACATTACATTGATATTTTTCTATTTGCGCATCACTAACTCATCCTCCTAGTTTTATCTGCATCACAGATGCACATCTTGGTGGGGGGAAGGACCTATCTTTCTCATGAATTTGAAGCTATGACAAACAACACCAACACAAGGTTATATCAACACCCCATGTCACCTGGTTTAAACTTAGGGTAAGAATCAAAAAAGAAATTATTACCAACAATAGTGTCTAACAATTGCTACTATATAAAGTAGAATGTAAAGAAGGAATAATTTTTGTATCCTCAGAGCATTTGGGTCAAAGGCCTTTACAGACAGTATCTATCCTTTCCCATTTCCTCTAACTCCCTAGGTCGGTCACGGACCACCCCTTGGCTCTATCCCATATTCTCTGCATCATCTACCATCTCAAAGAACACACTTATCCAAGCACTGCCTCTACCAGGGTAGTCTATCAGCCTGATCCCTCTTAATATCACGATGAGTCATACAACCTCTAGGAAGATTTCTCCCACTGTCACAAGCAGAACACCACCTCCCTTATTCTTGACCTTGTCCATAGCTCTACTCCTATGATACTGGCCCATGTACCTAAGTCTAGGAATGGGTATTCCTCTGGCACCATGATCATATCACCTTCCATCTGCCAGCTGTTGTATATTCCTACAACTCAAGACTACCACCTTGTTCCACATCCACAGTTTCCTCTAATAGGAAGCCCTCTACTACTAATGCTCACTCCAATACTCCAGAATAGTTTGGAATGCATATAATAATCACTTATTCCCTGATATCCTAGAGAAATCCCCTATTGAATGATTTGAGATTTTAAGAACTGGTCACATACCATATCCAGGGAGTAATATGATAGGTCTGTAAAACATTCCAACTACTCTTAAAATGTCATATCACCATACCAAAGCTGCAAAAGTTCTAGGATATAAAATAATCTCAACATAGCTAAGTAGGACACTTCCTTAATGATTGAATCAAACTCTACCATAGTGAGTGTTGCCTCATCATGGGGTTATTTCACTAAACTCCACCTTCTCTTACAAAAACCATGAAAAAGGATCACCGCTAGGAACACCATTTGATCGAGAGTTGTCTTCACTAGTCCTAAAACCCACATGACTACCATAACTAGCCATATGATAACTGGTGGTCTGGATCTCCCTGGTACCTCATAAAGAAATTCCTTAGAAACTCAAGTAGTGCACTCAGTCTACATGTATCCACTGCCTGAACTACCGGCATTATTGGCTACTCAATGGGTTTTGGCATTACCATCCGACAACCCTGAGGGAACACCTTTGAATTAGTACCCTACACTGAGGCCTCGTCACGGGGAATATATTCATCATAATTACTAAAATGGAATCCTATTTAGCTATCATCATGGAGGCATCCTGAAATATAATCAATATGCACAATGGTCAAAGAGTATATCTGGGGAGATGAATCAAGAAGTATAGGAAAATCCCAAAACCTGATCCTATATGATGCATGTACCATTAATTATCTTATGAAGAATTATCTAATGTATCGAGTCAGAAAGAAGGTTTCTAGTGTCCTAATGAATAGATTCATTGGTCACTACACCAACACTAGAACCTATGGAATGAGATTGAAAAATGAAATATTCTAGAAATGCTTCTATAAAACCCAACCAAATACTCTTAAGTGGAAAATTATGAACAAATTTCAAAGGAATTAAATTTCATTGATATCAATCTCTCATGACCTAACCCATGCGAGTGCTCAAGATGAAACTCCCCCAATCCTTCCTCCATATGTAAGATATTGGTGACAAACATCAAAGGCATAACTAAACAAATGAAATCCTTTTCCTAATTTACATGTACACACACACCCACAAACACCTCAATGTAATAATACACACACAGAGATATATATATATATATATATATATCTAAATCTGAAATGGATGAATACATATATCCCAAACCAAATTATAATAGGATTACTAATTTAAAAAAGTTAAAAACAAGAACCCACCAATAGAATATTTTAAACATGCCCGAGCATCCTAGAAGAAGGGGATCACTTCCAAAAGTAACTGCTAGACATATCATCAAGACAACTCCAATAAACACCTCATTCAATCTATATTGCTATGTTCTTCCTGCCTCATGTCTATTATGGACTCTGTCAAAAGTCTTGTGGTCTTCACAGGACACAAAACATGTGTAGTAAATTCCCATGAAGGGGCGAGTATAAAAGTACCCAGTAGGAGCACCAAAAAGCCAAATGAAAAGTGAGTGACTGATAGGCGATATTATACTCAACCAATCCATAGGTAACCCCCATCAATAGAGAAACTCTTTCTCAATCCATTCTAATCTCTATATGACGAGTCAGTTAAGTCAATTAATAATCCCATACAAGATAGTAAGGAAAATACTCTTTCCCGCATCTCAACCCAGTAATAAGGGGAATGTTTACTCATCCAAACACAAGGATCTTAACATGGTGAGAGGATGAACTTCCCATCGAGTCTTCACTGCATATATAACAATATTAGACTCATCCAGCCACACAAAGCTAAACACAAAAAGAATGTGGCATTCCCCACACATCATTGCCTCCCATAGAAGGAGTGTAACCAAAATTAAGGAATGGGCATAGAAGTGGTATGTATACTCAATACTCAATGGTTGTCAACCCAGAATGTGACAACTCCATAAGGGCTCCCAAACATCACCTAGATATAATCTTATTAGGATCCAAGTATCGTGAGATTTCGACCTAAAATCCACCAATATTATTATACATGAGGCTCTAATGGTAAACACTAATCCATCAGAAAATACTCCATGAGATTATCCATCTTAGATGGAACCCTTACGAGAGATACACTCCATCTGGATCATTTCTACCCTTGCTAATGGTATATTCGAGATAACATGCTCTATTTGGAACAACCTATATGGTCCATCTCTAGTTCACAACACTAGATATCTTTCCATTGCCAACCTACACCCTATAAAAGGCTATAGAATCCATGTGGAGAGACCTGCTCCTCAATATTTCCATGTATTTCAGTTACCACTACTCTAAACCATTCACCACATGAATATTATCTATAAGAGGGAACAGAGTTACCCACACCTCACCACTACTCCATGGACAAGGGATTAATAGCTCTTAACTCACCCACAAAACCTATGTTGTTCCTATTTGGAGGGTCCCCCACCTCATCCCATTGAGGGAGAAATAAATCTGAACTAGGGATCATGAATATCAAGTAGAGGGGCCCAATCCTCACCACTCTAATCAAAACCAAGGGAGATCCAACTCCAATGGAGGACCTACTCCCCACTGCAAATTAGTGATGGGGGATTACTACTCTGTATGTGGGGACCTGCACCCTAACTCGATAGGAGAGTACCACTATGTGTCTAGAGGACCTGAACCTTAGTACAACAGGGGAGTACAGACTCTTCCAACTCGTTTACAATGGGGGACCCACACCATAGTATGACATGGGAGTATTGACCCCAGGCTAGATGACATTCACCCTGGCATGAAAGGGGAGTACTGAATTTGTTGCATTGTTCACTATAGGGAACCCGCACCCAATTAAATTAGGGGAGTACCAACCCCAGGCTAGAGGACCCACACCATGGGTGCACTATAATACTTTACAACAATATGGAGAACCAATTCCCTAACCCATTCGGGGAGTAAAAACAGTTCTGAAAGACTATCAATGATGCCCAATATCCCACATGTCTACACTAAACACACAACTCCAAGGAACTCAATCACCACACCATGATTTTATCTACTTTAGGAAGCACTGACTTGTTTGCATGGTGTTAGGTCACATCACTAGGGCACATCATAGTGGGAAATTTATTCCTCTTCCTCATGATTATAAGGTCATGCCAAACCTTGTCTCATACTAAAAAACTACCCAAAGGTAAAAGAACCCTCACCCATGATGTGGGGAGTCTCGTATCTATTAATGTAAATAGTTATGACAAACCAGTGTCTTGATGTCATAGGGTAGTACCAGTCCTAGTGTCCCTCTTCAAGGACCACAATGATCTCCCACATTGGTCAACTGCTTCTAAGAGGAGCTTCATGATTATTATAAATCATGTTGTAACAACTCCAGGGGAGTGGACCCATTCCATATTCCAGTATGGTAGCACCACCTTACCGGTCTAAGCAGTCCAGGGGACCCACATCCTATAGTTGAAAGGATGGGTACTGACCCCAATGTCAATTCAGTGATTTACCCTAATCACTTCTTAATATTGTCTCTATTACACAAGAATTTTTATTGAGACATTCCCCCCTAAAACCTCATTGTCCAAAACTGAGGCCACAATCATCATCTATGTGGAAAACCACTCTGGATAGGCTACTCACTAGCGTAAATTTGAGTCTTATATAAGTATATACGGAAGGCAGAAGACCACAAGGATATCCCCTATGAGTACACGACATGCACTGTGGAACACACAGCTTGTGGGCTTGCCCGAACACCTATTCATGTATCCATTATACATGGGTTCTAACCCATGTAGGGATACATGACATGTATATTAGGAATAGGGAATGTCCCTCTTCAACCGGCCCCTAGCCGTGTAGTCCAACCCATGTCCATGTATCAGACATCATGTCTGTGTAATTTTGTCACTTGTTAGTACACTACCAGGTGTTCTTACCTAGCTATACCAAGACATGTACCATGGTCACACAATTTGAGGGACTACAAGGAATATAACTGCGGTACATGGTGTGTAGTGTCGAATGTTCTCCATCCCTGAATATGAAGAACTACACAATGTGTGTCACTAGACTACACACTTTGTAGATGGTAATTCCAGTCTGGAAACACCTTAAAAATTTTCCGATACACCAAGATTCAACACAAAATTCTTATATCTACTCAAAAGGGATCATAATAAATTATAATAGGGATCTAAAACTTTAGAATAATTCAAAATTAATTGTATTGGGTGTAAAAATAAAAAACTCCAACATATAGGTCAAAACATTGAAGCATTAGTTGAAGGTTGGTGCCCAGATCATTTTGGTTCTCGATCTGATGATGATCTTCTCAAATATGATGATCTGCATCACTTATTTTGGATGATATAGTTTCATTTTAATTCATCACCAAAGGAGATAAGATGGTAGAATAATAAGTGTGTATCCTTTGTGTTTGGTCACACCAACATGAGGGGAGGGTTTAATTTATTAGTTTTAGTAAATTAAATTAATTAAAATATCATTTAATTAATTATTTCACCACAAAATGATATCTCTAATTCACCTCCATCCAAAACATTTTGTGTGGATAATTTTATGTCTCACCTAGGGTCAATATAATGTTCTAGAATCAACCACAACCTCATAAATAAAATCCAAGACTCCATGTGGTATTTATTCCTTTATTCGTGACAAAAACCATTCTGTGACAAAATTTATAAAAAAATATATAAAATTATCATGTTGAGGCTCTACGGGACCTGGATTCCAATGCTAACTTGGTTCCTGGCTTCATAAATATTCATAGAAATATTCTAATGTCTTACAGTTAAAATCCTAGGTCTCCATAGTGTTTCCTTAATACCCAAACCTAGTTTTATATTAGGTGTAATGTCACCTCTACTTTGTTCTTTTATTATTTTATCTTTTACTTCTATCAGTTTGATATGATATGTAATGAATTATTTGGTTTGATTTGATATATCTTCTTTGATATATGTATATTAAATTAATTGATAATGTTTTACCTAGTTAATTTTTTAAATTTTTATAGAGGTAAAATTAAATTTTTTTCCATAAATTTAATATAAAAATCAATAAATCATTTTTCATTCATTGTTTTATTTAAACTAGTGAATGTTAATAATATTGTACAGAGAATATTTAAGAAACACATGGGTGGGATCCTACTAAGCCTATTATCTCACAATCTATGAACCCCTTAAGTAGTTTGTAGATATTTGTATGTCCTTTAATACAATGAAAGGAATGGTGTCGCAGTGAGGTAGTGAGTAATCTGTCAACTATGTCAGGGTAGCTACGGGTGATAAGCTGGAAGTTTCCCACCGTATCTTATAGAGTAGTTATTTTTTGTTTTAGTTGACCTTTGATATTTTAACTATACTTGTGGATGTTATAGATACTATCTATTTGTTCATTTCCATTTTTTCAATTATGGAATAAATTTTTTATTACACTATTTCTCACTGTCCTATATATATATTCCATGTTTTTTCTAGAGGATGGGTGAAATAATTTCCTCTAATTGTTGTTTGATTCTTGGGTGCTAGTCATCAGCATATGGGGATCAAGAATGCCATTTGTGTATGTGTCTATTCTAATCAGGTACCATTTTGAGAGGGTATCTGGGTAAGTTTAATCATAGTTTGGTATCAGAGGCTGGTATGTTATCAATAGTTCTTATCCTGGAACATTTGATATTCAGGATATAATATTGTTGGGACTTGAGAGGTAAGTTGTAGTGAGTTATTTGAAAACTCTTTCCATGATGAGACTCATGTTTCTTTTGGATGTTGGGATGTGTGTCTCCTATTTTATGTTAATTATCTTAATATTTTTTTCCTTATGGTTTTCTATATTGAACAAGGATTATTCATTTATTTAATCAGTTCTTCTATTTCATTGTGCAGTAGTATGCCTCTAAGACATCTTCAACAGGTTCCTCAGGATACTACAGCAAAAGATTATCTATGGAATCAACCTTTATATCAAAATCTTATCAAGACTATTGTGATATCATTTCATTATCTTGATCATAATGTACCAAAAACCCAGGATGCTATCGTTGAGGTACATCTCGGATATAGAGGTGAAATGGATCGATTATGGGAGTTATTTCATGAAAATCCACCATCCATGAAAGGTATAGATGAACCTCAAGAGGCAGAGGACTGGATTGACAATACAATTAGATATTTTACTTCTTGGATACAGGAAATAGTATTAATATTAAATTTCTATGACTTGAGCTTTTCAGAAAATGGTGGTGGGATTCCACGGTATAGGCTAATAGGAACAAGAGCTTGGACCGAAAGGGTTTAAATAATCTCTTTTTCAGGTAGTTTTGTAAAGATTATCTGATGATGGTAAAGTCTCTATAGTTTCTCTATTTGAAACTAGGCGATATTTTGGTGTGGGCATTCACCAATCGGTATAATGAGATCGTTTGTTTTTCTCAATAGCTTTTAAGGAATGAGGAGATAAAAGCTAATATATACCTATAGGGTTTGAGACTAGATATGATATCATATGTATTTATGATAATGATTAAACCTACATAGATATGGTAGAAAGGGAAATCATGGGAGAGAGTAACCTGTAAGTAAAGCTTTCATATCCTTCCACTTTTGTTCTACCTAGTGGAATCTTCAGTGGTGCACAAGGGAAAAGTTGGAAGTTTCAAGATCATCATATTAGTGGTGGATGTGTTTCTTGGAAACAAACCTCCTCTACACCCTCAATTACAACTAGTAGTGTTTCTTTGACATTATATCTGTGTGGAAAGGTCAGGTACACCCGGCGTTCTTGTCCTACACTTGTGATGATCTGTAATAGTTGTCGATGTTATGCTCATCTTTACATTTCTATCAGGATACATCTACACCTCCATATGTTTAGGGATCATCATCTCCAAAGACTACTACTGAGTAATCAGATGCTTCAAATACTATAGGGATCCATCTATAGGCCTCATGATTGAATCATATTCACACTATACATGAGTTACCAGTGGAGTTAGATGTTGGTCCAGTGATAGTGAAAGGTACCATGATTATTGGATCTTTAGTAGTGATTTCTTTATTTGATACTAGTGTTTCCCACACATTAATATCTATTCTTTTTTTGATATTCTTAAAATTTCATAAAATATCATGTTCTTTGATATAGAGTTAGTGACACCTCTAATAAAAAGGATATGGAGAGGGTGTTGGTGTCCTTCAAGTTCACAATCAATAGATGATGTAGAGTTGGTCTGGGATTTCCTCATCCCCAATATATATCTATTTGACGTCATCATCACTATGTATATACTTATTTATCATCATGATAAGGTTTATTATTATCATCATTCTCTCTTGTTTTTTGTACATGATGAAATATTTAGGGTGTTCTAGGGAGTGTAGGATCTGATGTTCGTTCATAAAGGATCTTCCAGCCCAGATCTCACGAGTTGGAAATGAACTTTAGTTGTTGATATTGATGATCTATCTCCTTATGTTGATCTTCCCGAGTTGTTTTTTATTTTTCGTACACCTTCCCAAGAGATTTCCCTAGCCTTCCTCCAAAGAGGGTGGTAGTGTTTTTAATTTACATGGTTCTAAGTATGCAGACAATTTCAATACCCATTTATCATATGGTTTCAATTAAGCTAAAAGAGCTCATGTTTCACTTAGAGGACCTGATGGTAAAGGGTTTTGTTTTCCCTAGTGTTTCTACATCAAAATCCCCTGTGCTTTTTACAATATGGAAGACATATTACTATAATTGTTCATGGATTATCAGAATTTGAATTGGGTAATAGTTAAGAAAATGTATCATTTTCCTCATGTGGATGACGTTTTTGACCAATTAAATGGAAAAGAGTTTTTTTTTCAAATTTTTATCTTTGGTTGACTTATCATCAGCTGAAAGATTAGAAGTCTAATATACCAAACATAGATTTTAGGAGATGGTATATCCATTATTAATATCTTTTGATGTCACTTCTTCTAACAAAAACTCTTGTAGGTTTTATTTATTTGATGAATTATATATTCCATTAGTATCATAAAACTTTTGTGGTGGTGTTCATGGAATATATTTTTGTTTATTCAAGATCGGATCATGATTAAAGCACCATATGGTTTTGGTTCTGGCAATCTTGAAAATTAACTTTGTTTATGGAAAGCATTGGAAATGTAGTTTCATGACCCAATAAGTGAATTCCTTGGTGCATTTGATATTTGAACATGAATTTTCAGTCGATCCTGAGAAGGTGAAGGATTTATTTCCATGGGATAAACCATAGAACATCTTTGAGATTTTGAACTTCCTTGGTATTTATTGATTTTATCAATGGTTATTCAGGTATTTCTCAAATATGGAATCACCTTTGTCTTCTCTTACTAGGAAAGGGGTCAAATTTACCTGGGATTCGAAGTGCCAATCTTCTTTTAATGAGAATAAATTACTTCTTACATCATCTCATATTCTAATCTTACCTGATCCTCATTAGGGGTGTTAATTTTTCGGTTATGCTGCTATTGGTGGTTTAGGTTGTGTGCTTATGTAGAATGATCATATAGTGGATTTCAATTCACTTTGGCTTTGACTGCATTTGATGAATTTCCCTAATAATTATTTAGAGATTTATATGATTATTCATGTGCTTAAATATTGGAGACACAATATTTTTTGGGGAATTATTACAGCCTTTTATGACCATAAGAGTTTGAGTTATATATATTCTCAAAAGAACATGAATCTCGGATAGAGGTGGTTGGTGGAATACCATTAAATTTTTTACGTTGATATCACTTACACTCTTGGGAAGGGGACTGTCATTTTAAATTCCATTAGTAGGAATTTATCATCGCATGGTAATTTTCACTCAGTAAAAATTGGATGACATGTAGGATTTTTCGGGTATGTTTCTAGCCAGTTTTTATTTATTATAATATATCCATGAGTTAATATAGTGGATTTAGAATAATCATGATGAGTTCAATGCAATTCATGAAACCCTTTTATTGTATGGATATTTCTTCTGGTTGGTCTCTCTCTTCACATGGTATTCACAATTTTAGAGGATAAACTTATCATCCCATTATTTTTTAGAAGCTTAGTTTTGTTTAATTTTCAAAGTTATTTGTGTTCTGCTTTTCTGGGAACTGTGAATATGTATTATGACATGATACAGTGATTTATGTTCCCAGGTATGAAGTGTGACATTACAGATTATGTGTCTCTCTATTACACATAAAAATAGGCATAGACAGGTCCTCTAAATATTTTTGGTTATCTCTAGCCTGTTCTGGTGAGGGTTTATAATTGGAATGAGGTTACTATGGATTTTGTTGTTTGATTACCATGGGATCACTAAGAGAGTAATGCTATATAGGTAGGTATTGATCAATTGAAAAGTTTAACACGTTTTATTCTGATCAAAGACACCAAAATATTTTATGATCAGGGTAATAATTATATGGGGAATATCATGACATTACATGGAAATCCTTAATTTTTTCATATAGGGATATTAGTTTTACATTGAGGTTTTAGAGGGGTATCTAAAAGGTGATGGGGAATTAGATCAATTTGATTATATCTTCCACAAATGGATGGACATATAGAGCATTATATTTAAATCCTATAGGATATTATCTATGAATATTTCTTAGATTTTGGTGGATCATGGGATATCCATCTCAGACTGGTTTTGTATTATTATAACAATATTTATATTTCATTGATCAGAATGGATTCTTTTTAGGATTTGTATGGTCACCCATGCAGATCACCTCTTTGTTGGGAAAAGTTGTAAAAGTCATATTTAGTGATATTGCCTCTTTTTCATGAGACATCAATGAGTATTCATGATATAAATCATCATCTAGTTATAGGAATAATTAAAAATAAATCTTGTGCAGATCAGTGGCATCATCCATTAGATTTTTCAATAGGTGACCGGTTTTTCTTGGAAGATCCTCTTAGATTGGGTCACTTTCAATTTGGAAATTAGGTAAAGGGTTCTCTGAGATATGTTGGGTCATTTGAGTTTACTAAGTGTCTTAGTATGGTTTCTCATTAGTTGGAATTTATTGTTAATATAATAGAAAAGTCCAGATGTTTTCCATATATCTCACCTCAAGAAATATCATCATAATCCCTCACATGTTGTGATTCAGGAAGATATTGAGTCAGATCCATGTGTTTATGTTGTGGATAATCTAGTTTAGATCTTTGACATTCAATTGAAATTCCTTCATGGAATGTCAATTCCATTGGTCAGAGTGTCATGGCAGGACAGATCAGATTCTCACAAGATAGATGAGAATGAGTTATTGATGAGGGAGGAGTGGCCTCACCTATTTACCAAACATCATTCTTCTATAAAAAATTTTGGGGACTTAAAATCTTATAGTGAGGCTTTTTTAATATCCTTTTACAATTTTTAGGTATTTCCCTTCTTTTTATTCATTTTCATCTTTATTTGGGTGAATCATGGAACACACAATGACATAGAGCATTTTTTGGGGAAAATGATTTCATGTTTTGGCATGTATGTTTGTTTAAATTAATAGATTCTAGGTATAAATATGTTAATAGCATTGTGATATTCTACCCTAGTTTGGAGAATGTCATGGGTGGTTTGGAGTTTCTTCTGAGAAACAACAGTTTTAGAATTCTGTGGGAGAAATACAAATCATGTAATGGAATTGCGCACTATGTAATATCTTCCACAAAATTTCAGGGTTTTTGTACATGTTTATAAGGTAATAAATAGTTTTTATTGGATTCAATACGTGTAATGAGAAATTTCAAGTTTTAAATAAAAAGGCGATAGTTTTTTCCGAAAAGTTGAGTTTTGTGTATTAAATAATTTTTAATGGGATTACACATCATGTAAGTCTCTTGGAATATGCTGTTAGGGAAACATAAATGTGAGTTTTTTATTTTATTAAACTTCACTCTTATGGATCTCAACCGATAAACTCTCTACGGAAAATTTGGGGACCTCTGATATGTGTGAATCACTTCACTCACCGATTGATATTCATTGCAGTTGTGTTACGTCTTTGTGGGTGAGTAATCCACTTGTTTATTATTTTTATTTGAACATGGTAGAACTATTATGCTAGTTTACAGATCTATTGATCTATGATGATTGTTACTCTGTATTCCTTTCTAACGTTTTTCTTCAATCTTTTTTTGGGGCCTGATAATTTTTTTGTAGTGGGGAGGCATGAAATTGTTTTATGTTATGTCTTAATTTATCCTCTTAACTAACCCTTTTGGATAAATTGAATCAATTATGAAATTTTCAGATTTATTCAATGTCCTTCATTATTTTCATTATGTTATTCCCTATGGTGTATCCCTTTACCGGTGTGTGAGACCCCATGATTGAGGTGGGTGGTTCCATATCTGGCCTATATTGGATGAACTGCATTGTTATGGTTTTGATAAATTATTTTATAAATGAAATTTTATTATTCATTGATGGAATTATGTGTGTGGAAAATCAATTTTTTATAAAAGATAGTTTTTCCCTTATTATGATAAAAGTAATATTTATTTTTAAATAATTCTGAAATAGATTTTTGTATTTGTTTATAAAGCATGATTTTGATGATTGGATAGGAAAATTTAAAAAATGGAAATCCTAGGTATTTAGACTAATGTTTTAGTAATATTCCCCTTATGTTGATATTGTTGGGGGTGGGATCACTCATGAGTTGTTCCTATGATCCCTAGACTTATTTCTCTTAGGACTCAATAGACACTATTAGGATGTTTACATTCATGGGGTATTCTTATGCTTCCTAGATTAGATTTATATGTCTTGGGTCTTGATGTGTGCATGATTGTCTATATTGGGGGTAGGCGTGTCCTATATATCATGTCCTAGTTTGATTCATGGCATGATGTTACCTATGAATTTGGCTTGTATTATTTTAGCTTTTACTTCAATGTGTTTGATATGATATGTGATGCATTTTTTTATTTGACATATTTTATTTGACATATGTATATGAAATTCATTGAAACTATTTTACATGGTTTATTTTTTAAATGTGAAAAGTGGTATATTTAATTTTTTTCCCATCCTTTTGATATAAAAAACAATATAATTTTTTATCTTGCAATTTTTTCTTTAAAGTTGATCATTTTTGACTTGTTATGTAACATTTGGGTGGGATTCTACTGAGCCTATTATCTCAAACCCTTTTCACCCCATAAGCGATGTGTATACCTTTGTATTAATTTCTTTCCAGGGAAGGGAATGTCACCATAGTGAGGTAGAAAGGTATCTGTTAGTTGTGTCTGTGTAGCTGGTGGTGAAATGGTTGGAGTTTCCCACCCTATCAGAAGGAGTAGTCCGTTTTTCTTTTTGTTTTACTTTGATAATGGACTTGTATTTTGGTATGTTCTGACTACCTTATAGATTTTTGTTACGTATATCTTCTTTTGGTTGTGGTCTTTTTATTCCATTGTTTCTCTCTATCACATATATATATATATATGCCATGTTGTTGCTTCAGGTTTTGATGAAAATTTCCCTATGGTTTTTTATGCTCAGCTCTTAGTCAATGGACGGTGGGGATCGGGAATGCCTTTATTGTATGTGAGAATTTGGGTTGGGTACCTGTTTGAAAATTTGTCTGATTTAGTTTCATCTTATAATCCCTCATGGGATAAAAGACAAGGCAATCATCATTGCTCATGGGAAATGACATTGTAGTATGTGTGGTAGATGAGGAAGGTCCCATGTATGGTTGAATTATTTTGATGTAAAATCAAAGCACAATTAGTGTATCAACTTCGAATCACACAATATCTAAAATGTATGGTGGATTTTTGGTGTAGAAAAGCAATATATTGAACTTATAAATGGAGGGGGAAGAAATATAAGATGATGGAACAAAACCCTATGCACACATCCTTCATATTTTGATGATCAATTTCAAATGATGAAACCCTAAAAAACATTGTAACATGACACAAGGTAGGAGGACACAGTATCAATGACCTTTTCAAGTTACCAATGCACATTCCTAATTATAGTAGCCCTAAGAAATAGGCCTATACAAGAAACGAAAAAAGAATAAAAATAATACCAAATGATTTAATTATAAAATAAAGAAAATAAGAATTGAATAAAAATATAATAGAAAAAATTGGTATCACAAAAACATGAAAATCATGGAAATAAGAAATAAATAAACCAATATTTTTATTTGTAACACAAAGATGCTTGGATTCATAATATCGCTTTTATAGAACATGTTTGGTAAAATCAATGCATGTGTGAAAACATTGAAATTAAATTATAATAAGGGAAACAAAAAAAGTTCATATTTCAATTTTTTTGACATATAACATATTTGAAAAAAACAATTTACAAGAAATAGAATATAAATTTCAAAAAAAAATCCAACGGAAATTAGGGGCTGTAATAGAATGACAAAAATAATGAAAATTAAATTAATTTCATGATTCAATCCATATTGAAATTAATATTAAATTCATGGGAAATTAATTTACCATCTAAACCTAATATGAAAATATATAAATAAAATCCTATATTATAACAAAATTATAAGTTATGATAAATATTTCTAATTTTTTAGAAAGTTAATACAAAATTAGAGAAATTATAATGCATATATTATTGGATGTACACTAAAATATACATGCATGAGATGCATGTACACATGTATATGATGCATGAAATATATATATATATATATGATGTTATATATAGTGTACATTTAATACATGTATATGATGTATGCATAATAGTATAATATAATATATATATATATATATATATATATTATCAAATATGGATGAGATTCATATTCATTATGACTTACATTCGATGCAACAACCTATACTCCATCTCCATGATGGGTTCATTTAAATTCAAACTAAAGGTTGTTTCATTCATATCATTTGATTTATTTACTAAAATTATTGAAATAAATAAATACAAAATATATAAAAAATCATGGGACGCATTATGATGCGGTAGCCTTAGGATTCAGATATAAAATACAATGATTTCTATTTTATTTGTGGGTGAAATGGTTTTGAGACACTACTAAACATTCTTGTTTTGGATACATTGTTTATCTCATTAAAGAAGGTGCTTGAACCCCGTTGGATTTTTGGTATCCTCACAAAATATTTTTTTGTATCCCTTGACTACTGTATTCCCATAGAGGTTGAGTACTTTTTTATTTTCATTCTAATCTCCCCCAAGAACACTCCCTCAAAGGAAGTAAATGAAATATATTTCAATAGTAAATATACAAGAATTATATTTTTCATATTATTTACATGTTTATATCTTGATTTTAGAACTAAGACCCTGCCCCTAGAAGGCCCGAAGCCAATGAAATAGTATATTACATTTGCAAAGATACAATATTAAAAAACAAAGGGAATAAATAGTTTAGTATTTTTAGAAAAAAATATTACATATATGATACCCATATTATATTTGGAAATATAAAATATGATGTGATACATAATAACATGAAATGAATAGAATCCATGAAATCTTATTCAGATTTTCCTTCTTCATAACCTGGGAAAGGAAACAAAATAAGGATGAGTTCAAATGATAATTAAGGGTAAGTTAAGTGGAAGAAATAATAAGTTTATGGGATTAAATAAATATAGAATGTTAAATAATTTATAACACATTCCATTCAAATAATTTGATAGGATATAATCAATATGACAATGTGAGAAACTAAAACACATTCCATTTAATCAATAAACTAAGAATGAAATGTTTCCATAGATATGTTGATTCAATGATCTCATTAATAATGATAATAAATTAAATATCAATAAATTCAATTCATAATTATTATAAATCAGGTTTCCCATGAACATGATACCTTTACTATCAAGAAATTATATTTAAAAATATTCCTATTTAGAAAACTGATTCGTTTCATGAGACTAGGGATGCATTGAGGGGCTTGCATTAACTAGTCCCCAACCCATAGGTAATTCATTAAACAGTCCCCATCCAATGTATTACATGTCCGAATAATTATTCTTGTATTTAATGAAATATTTAATTCAAAGACAATGTGTCTTATCAAATTTTTGTATTGAATAAAATATATGGATTTATCAATAATTATCCCATTAAATAAATTACTATCATAATGAACACCATATGAAAATATGATATATGCATTCAGAAATAATAAAATACATCACCCATGAATTTTAATATTTAGGGAATTTACCAATGAAAAAGGAATATAATAAAGTGGCTTCCTCAGGAGAATGTTAACAATCAAAAAAAAAGTAAGATTGAAAAGGTAACTATTAACACTAGTAAATTTTAAAACTATATACATTGGGGGAGATAATTCAATGTAAAACATAATATACCTTGAATTTTAGTGATTCATGGTATTAAATTACAAATGTGAATTATATACACCATAATAAAGTGAATTGTTGAATAGTTACAAATAAGTCTCAATGGAATGTAAATTGAGACAAAACCCTTACCTTTAGTTTGACTTGTAACATGTTTATTTATATTCTTGAATAATAAAAATTAGTTAATTATTTAATTTATTCAGAATCTATTTAATATATATTATTAATTTGTATTCACATATTATAATTTTTTATAAAACTAGTTAAAAATTATGTTTATATCTTGTGCTTTAACCAAATTCGGTTCATGTGTTACATATAACATCAGTCAGTCAACCATGGTCAAATGGGTAATTATATAAACACATAAACCATAATAATAATTAAATAATTATAATTTCTATACATAAATTATACTTTCATAACCAATCATGAATTATGGTTGTGAAAAATGAACAAACAATACAATCATGGAGACGGTAGGTCATACGTACGCATGAGTAACATTCCCATTTTTCATTGATCATTGTGGAAAGGACATAAGTAACATTATATATCACAGGAATGAAACATATATCTTAAATACCATGTTATATAATCATATATACTTATATATATATAATTATTATGATGTAAAATAAATCACATTGGGTTGAGGAGGCGATAGTACACACATCCACGACTAACGTTGTCTCTTTTTAGTGTGTGAAAAGGGTAATAAAGAAAATAATATATTACATTTATATAAATTAAATTATGTAATTAATATCATATATATATAATTTATGAACATATTTTTAATTAATACCATCCTTTATACATTCCATGTATTACATGAACAAAACTTATCACTTTGAGGTGGCGGTGGTCCAAACTTCCACAAACGATGTTATCTTATTCTCGAAAAATTCAAAGCATAAAGGTATGTTATATATAAAATTTTTCTAAGTATAAAGTGATTATAAATATCATATATATCATATATAAATATTGTTTTCATCGTAACTCCCAACTAAGAAAGGTGGTAAAGGAAAAAACCATTCAATCATAGTTTCGTGAGGAAGTAGTTCGTCGTACACCAACGGTAAGTTCGTTACCCCTTAGGTGGAAGTGTGCATAAGTGAAAGTAGAACCCTAAGAATAAAAAATATCAGTATATTTTATACAAATATTTTAGTATTTAATTATGTTATAAGAATATTTTGTTGGGTGGATAATGAGAATAAAAAAAGATCTTGAGGATGGATGTTACATCTTATTCGGGAAACTCTATTTGGTTTTCACCAAAGAGAATCCAGCGATTTCATTATTCCCACTGTGAGGATTATCAAATGAGGGGATATCTTTTTAGGAGATATTTTATTATATTTATATAAATTTAAATTGTCTTGAGAGGTGTGATTAGGTTAGTGGGTTGAGTGCCTTTTTATAATGGAAGAGGAGTGAAACTCTTGTAAATT
Organism: Viscum album; assembly: GCA_963277665.1. Lineage (NCBI taxonomy): Eukaryota > Viridiplantae > Streptophyta > Magnoliopsida > Santalales > Viscaceae > Viscum > Viscum album. The sequence continues at coordinate 228,552 of CAUJRU010000026.1, read as the reverse complement.
TTTTAGAATGGAAATTTCACCCATGTTATTCCACTTAAATTGGCTCCAATAATAAAAAAATTAGATAAAATGGAGGATAGATCATAAATAGTTCCATACAATGACTTTTTGAAAATTTTATAGGTCATTTTGGTCCTTATGATTATGTTTTACTCCCATGTTAAGCTAATTTTTATGTTAATAATTTTTATTAATTTTTATTACACTCACTAACATATTTTTGTCAAAAAATAGCTTCACATTTCTAGAAATAATAAATAATTTTAATTATATATTTATAATACATTTTTACAAAATTCTAATTATATGAGTGGCAAAAATTAATTTAAATTTTATCCCACAGATGGGACAACAATGTGGGTTTTTAACATAAAAACTTTCAAAAAGTTTCTAGGTTTTTATATAAATTTTACAAGAAAAATTGATACCAAAGTCTGAAATTTTATTATTTAATAATAATTTTATAAAATATAACTTCAACCCCAATATAAAATATAATTTATCCTTATAAATAAATTGTAAAAAAATGTAGTTTTGAATTAAAATTCAGTATTTTTTTACTATTCATCAAAAACTGCAACTTCACTTAAAAATATCAAAAAATCACCCTAACCTAATTATGACATTTATCATTATAAAATTAAGTTTAATTTTTCATATAAAATTCATAAAATTTTCAAAATTCTTATTCAAAGTAGGTTTTCCACTAAAATATGGTAAAACTGTATTTATAAAATATAGGTTATTATGTGTAAAATTGCAGTTTTTCGTATATTATGCATATAAAATCTATTTAATGAGTATCAAAAAAATATTTATTGGATATATAATATATAAGATTCATTATTATAATTCACTAATACCGGTTAATTAAATTTATTTGTAGAAAACCCCTTTGTGAACATAAAAATATTTCATTTATATTCAATGAGTTTATTTTTCCATCTCTAATGAATTGGAAACCAATGAGTTCATATTATATCTGTGTAAACAATATATTTTCATGATATAGTAAATAATATTAAAAAACACTAATTTTATATCTAGTTTATATCTTATTTTATTAAATAATAATATTTTTAATAATATATTATTGTTCTGTAAAACCCAGTCTTTCTTGTTACGCAAGCCATTAAAGAGAATCACTTTTACGTGTAATGCAAGATAACCTCGGTGTTCGGTGCAGATAAATCAAATATTTATGTTTTATTTAACATAATATTAACATGGTGTTTCATATAAAACAATCTAAGAAAAAAAATTATACTTTAATAAAAATATTGTAATGTCTTAGGTTGTTACAATAGATTGGCCTATGTTTAAGGTTTTATTCCACATTAAATGCTCATCATGTGTTTATATGAAACTGATGAAAGGTATTGATGTTAATTTCCATCAAGAATCCATTATGTTTGATCTCTGGTTTTACGAAAAAAATTAATAATATTTTTTTTGTAAACCTGGTGTAGGTTTCAGAAATTTATGTGAGTTGTGTAAAGGTAAATATTATTTACCATTACACGGGTAGGGTACATAGATGTTAAACCCTTATGTGATTACATTTACACAAACATCATAAACTTATTGAGAATTTATATGTAAGTGTAACCTATGGATTACATTTATTAAAATGGTTTTGGTTATGGTATCACCCTTATTCAATGGGTTTCATATAAATGTCATTGGTTCATTACCCTTACACATATATGTATCAGAGTCATTGTGTAACGGGCCTTGATGTTTACCTATATGAATCAGAAGAAAAATATATATTGCCTATATGAAATAGGTATACCTAAAGGTATCACCTATAAATGAGGTGCTTTATAAGGGTTATTTCCTCATACACTTTACATAATTGGCATTGTGTAACTGTCTCGTGAAGGTAGAGGTTTGTTATACAAACACATAGTGTCTTAATAAGGATAAATATAAAAAAAATTATGTTTTCACATATTAAATGTTTTTATTAGTTTATAAATTTAATATAAATCATGTTTCAAGGAATTTTCAGAACATTTGATTAATATGACACTTATAAATTAATTAATTAATTTTAAATTTCTTTTTATTAATTAAATAAATATTTAAAAACATTTTTCATATTTTAATTGTAAATATTTTAAAAATACCATTTAAAATATATATGGCATACTTTATGATCTATAAATAATATTTTCATTTAGAAATTATAATGGGTATTTTATAAAGTGTTTATAAATTATAAATTATATGTAATATATATTATATAATGTGTTCATATAATGGAAATAGAATTGAAAATTATTTATTGTTCATAAAATATCATATACATTTCATATTATATAAAATATTTTGTTCATATTGTAATGAATATAATATGTTTATATTGATAAATGTTTATAATTATCAATTATTAATGAATCGATCATAAATGTATCATGTTTGGGAAAATAAATAAACATTTTATATGTTTTTTTAATTTCTTTGATATTCATGTATATTACTTTTTATGAAATATGAATATTTTTTATTCCCATTGTATGATAAGTTTCTTCTATAATATAGCCTTTGACATCAAGTTAGGTTTTGTATTGTAAAATTTAGTTTTCTTCTACCTTGACCTCATTTTGTAATTGTACTTTTGGTCTTGAGAATAGTTGATGGGAATATATAGTTTCAACATAATAGGTTTTATAGTTTTCATGAATTTATGTCTCTCTTTAGTATTGTCTCCTAGAGTAGAGGGGATTGGGGTTTGATCAACTATTTTCCTGGAGGCTTATTCCTTGCCTAGGAAAGTGAATGAGGTTGGTTATTTTTTTCTTTGAGCTTAGTCATGTAATGTTTTAAAATATCATATAACATTATGCCTTTACATTAATAATTCATTTAACATCTGGATATGATGAATTTTGATATTTATTAATATACTAAGCTTCTATATTTGGGTGAGTAACACCATCTTGTGAGCTGTGTAAAGAGATACATTTTAATGTGGTGTGAACACATTAATATGGTGGTTGGAATAGAGATTCCAAAAATAAATCATTAGAACAAATCATAAAAAATGTAATAAAATGTGAGAAGATAATGACTACATCGGATGTAATTATTTTGAATTTAATATGCATAAAATTTATATTAAATCGATGAAACAAAAAAAACCGTTAATACTAAGTGTGATATTCCTTCCAAAGAAACACTTATCAAAACCTCAATCATCCAACCAAGAAGTTCATTCCAGATATGGGTACCCATGGATTATATTATGTATTGAAGTTAATGGGTGAGTGTGGAACATCCCTGGGTAGGGGATTTCATATATAGTTTCCCTTGGATTGATATTTGTTAGTTTATTTTTTGCCTATTCTTTGGGTTACACATGTTAGGATACCATAATAGGATTAAGTTAATAGAGGAATAGAGTTGTGTGAATCTATATGATGGATTTGTATAAGTGGTTATCTTCTCAAATGTAAAAGAGTCATAGCTATTGTGATATGGATGATCACCTACATAAATATATATATATTCTAAGAGAAACAGAATAGCAGACTCATTACCAAGTGAAATATGAATCTTGGAAAAAAAATGGATATAATATTTTCCTCCATAATTTTTAATTTGAGACCATTCGTTTATATCCCTTAATGAAAATATATAATTCATGACACTCAGAAACATATATGTCATTTTTTTATATTATGGAATACTTCCCCCAAATAATATTAATATCATTAATAGGTATGAATTATAAAATAGATAAATATTGGTTTCAAGGATTGTGAAGTGTTCTAATGGTGAAGCATTCTGAGTACCCAAATGTGAACATTGTAGAAATAAATTTCTCTACCTCATATGCATGGGTATTAGGTATAAGGTATTCATTTAACATTTGTACATAAAAACACGGACTCGTATATAGGGGGAATTTATGAATGGAGATGTAGATCTTCATTTCCATAATTGATCAAGAGTTTTCTAATTAGAGGTCATCACTTATGATTATATTTTACTAATTAGATTTACCCTAGAATATAAAAACTATTTTTATGTTCCATCCATAAACATGAGTTTTATTTTAGTATCTTATTGGAATAAGGTGATATTTTCATTCGTTATTAAGGGAAAGAGTTGTTCTATATATAATAAATAAATATTTTTTCACATTGGGAATACACTAAATGATTTATATATTCATGATATGGATAATCCCATTTAAAAAATTTATAATTAGAATGTCAAGGTTGATTACAATCCAATATAACTTTTTTATTATATTCTTGGCTGTATAAGTGAGAAATGAATTCAAATCCTCCAAAAAGTGGGATTATTGGACTAATATGATTACGAATTCTTAGATACATCTGAATATTTTTTATTGGAAAAAATGAAAATTCTTCATTCAGGAGAAATGGTGATAGGATTAGTGGAAAGTTGATCTTATACATATTGATTTATGTGGACCAATGAATTCATTAGAAAATGGTGATTTTAGGCACTTAATTTCATTTAATTATGACTTTAGTCAGTATGGGTATGCATTTCTTATGAACGAAGATCATGAATATTTTGAAAATTTTCATGAGTTTTAGAATTAATTGCATAATAAATTTTGAAAATGTATTAATTTATTTTAATCATATAAAGGATGTGAATACTTGAGAGAGTAATTCATAACTCATCTGAGTGGTTCTAGATTTATTTCACAAATTATTTCTCCTAGAAAACCATAATGGGATGATGTATATGAATTAATTAATCATTCCTTATTATACATTGTTCAATCAATGATGTTTCTATATTACCATTATATTTTTTTTTGGGTCATTCTCTATAATCTACTATATTGTAACTAAAATGTGTTGCATATAATATAAACACAAATACACCATATAAGATATGGTAGATGAAATATCCCAATTGATCTTATGTGATTATTTGGGGTTAAGATTCATATGTATTATGTTTGGATTCTAATAATATTGACCCAAAGTCTAAAAAATTCATATATGTCGACCATCCCAAGGAAATCAAGGTATATTATTTCTACAATAAAATTGAACAAAAAGTGATTATGAATAGAAATGGTATATTTATAATGAATTAATATCTTATTCAATGAGTTAGTGGGATGAAATTTGGTCTTGCTGAAATTCAAGATAAATAAACATGAATTGTTCCTTATATGTAGTTTGCGCCAACTCTTCAAAGTGTTGTGGAAAAAGAACCAACTAAAGTTACAAACGAAACTAAAAATTACCCTAGGATTCATCAATAACACAAGCGATATGAATTTTTTATGGACAATGATAATGAAATAATGTTCATAGGAGATGTACTTACCTCCTATTTGGAGGTGATTAAGAGTTTTGATTTTGAGAAATGGTCGAAATCCATGTAATCTAAGATATACTCTATATACATTAAATAAGTTTCGATATTGTTATATGAACCTAAAGGATTTATAACAATAAGTGTAAAATGTGTATTTTTCATTATAAAATTGATATGTATGGTAGTGTGTCAACCTCTAAAGCATGTTAGGTGGAAATTTTTTACAAACAATTTTAATGTATTGACTATAAAGACACAATTTTCACATGTCCCAATGATAATGTCTTTATGTATTTTTATATTTCTAGAAGCTCATTATGATTATGAGATATATCAAATGGATGTAAAATCCATATTACTCAGTAGAAAATTTAGGTGAGGAAATCTATATTGTAACTCCCTGAACTCATATTCCACTGAAAGGTTCCCCGAGCCAAGTTTTCCACATGGCCTCAAGCACTTCTCCCAAAATTCTAGAGGATATTGACTTGAAATGAGGGCTTATGGTGTGTCTAAGTGGGGAAAATGCCCAATTTTCAGAGTGTAACACAGTGGTAGAAAATAAAAAAATAAATAGAAGAATAAGAAAATTAATTTTACAACATAAAGTTATCCTAAAGATAGTGATCTATATAGAAATTCCAAAAGTAATCTCATATATAATAATAACCATGTAATATATCTACAATCATCCAAAACATGTGTATTGTAAATAATAAAATACATGTAACAAAATTCAAAAAGACAAAAAACTATCCTATATAACATCATTAGACTCATCTCAGTCATATGCTCCCATAATCCTAAGAATGTTTCAAATCTAATCATCTAAATATGGGCACTTTCTTCAGTCCCTACCTGCAGCCATAATGTCTTTTTGGGTACACAATTGCATCCCGAACAAGGATTGAGATACATTCCAAGTAGGTCACCACCCAAAGTGTCTATAAACAATCTATGTATTGTGATACAAGGTAATCCAAACTGAATAATATAATAGGTATGACAATAATGAAAGTATAGTTCCCATAGAAAATTAAAACAAACATGTGATCATGTACATCCGTACAAGAGTCCCTGCAAAACAAGTGACAAAATCTTTTATCATGGAATAAGTAAGGTAAACTGAAGTAAATACCTTTTTCATTCTATATACACAACAAATCACAATCGCCATGGCTTTGTCATATAACATTTATATCATATCCTTCATGGCCATTCCATATTACAAGATGTGTCAAAATTTACCATGGTTGATCCATATAATCAGAATTATTAGACCCTGCATGTAACACCCCGAGATTTTATGAAAAATATTATTTTAATTTCATTAATGTCTTATGTTGTATTCTACACCAAGATTACCTTGCGCTATACGCAACACCGTATTAGCTTGCAGTATACGCAACCCTATTCTTGGACCGTGTTACACACAATTTTGATAATAGTTATTCTACGCAACATTGAGTATATATATATATATATTAAATGTATAAATGAAATATGGTTGGATTCTGTTATACGAAACAACGAAGGATTCTTTCACAACACGCAACCCTGACATGGCTTGCATTACACGCAATCACGACCTTCCTCGATAGTGTGTGTTGTACGCAATACCGGGTTTTAATAAACAATGTTATATTATTATAATATTGTCATGAACTAGCCGTTATGAATAGTATTAACTAAATTTTGAATTTTATAACATTATTATTCATCTTACACATTTCTAGAACATGGTATAAGAACAAAATAAAATTTTCAGGTAAAATAAGTATTTTTCAAAAAATGCAGTTTTACCGCCTTTTGATGGCGCAACCACTTTAAATATAGTTTTTGACATGTTTATATGTTCAATTTGACAAAATAATATTCTTCTTTTGAATCAGGATATAAAAATTTACATTAGATAAAGTTTTGATATTTTTCCGATAACTTTCATATTTTAATGAATAGTAAAAACACGCTATATTTTAATTAAAAACAACTTTTTTCATCGTAATATCTTATGTGGTTAAATTATAATATTGAATGGTTTTAAAGTATAAATAGAATATATTTTTACCATTTAATATAATGTATGTCATTAGCATTGATTTTACCTTGAATTCGTAGGTTAAATCAATTCAATCTTTTGCAATGTTTTAAAGAAAAACCCGTTTTCTTTCGACAACGGGATTAATTTTAATTTAATTTCTGCATATTTTGTGTATTGAATTTGGAAAAATGGATTCCATATTTGGAATCAGTGGGTCCAAATTATGTTAATAAGCTACTTTTTATTTTTGGGAATTATGAATAGTAACAACGGTAAATTTTATTTACCATAGTTAAAGGTAAATCGGGTAATTAAGGGTAAATATAATATTTTAAAATTACCCTAACAAATGTAAAAATCCTATTGGATGACTAAAAGTCGACCCATATCACCTAAGGGTCGGATTAGAATCATTTAATGGACATTTGTCCATGAAAATAACTTAATTATTATTAAAACCAAAGAAAGTGACAACATGTCACTCTCTTAAATTTTATAAGTATATTAATTTTAATTTAGTGATAAACTTCATGAAACTTCGAACATGAATAGTCTCCAGAAAGATAATGAAATTATCTACATCATATAAATTTATTTATAATTTTTAGGGATTAAATAATTATCATTAATTATTACACAATAGTGATGCAGAAATTGTTTATCTAGTGAAAAATCAAGAATATTGTTTTTATTAAACTAATAGTGACCATAAAATGCACAAATACCTAACCAAAACTTATTTTCCATGTAAATGTAAACCATAAACATCCAATGGTCGAATATTTGACCATTTGGAGCCTTATAAAAGCGATTATGACACTTATATTATTTTATTTTAAATGATGCCAAAGTTGTCACCTTCATAATTTAATAAATATAACAATTTAAATATTGTTATTTTAAGATGATAAATTCGAGTAAAAGTATTATTGTGAAAGGTAATATATTTATCTTCATCATAGAATTTTATTTTAAATTTTTATACAACAAATAAGTATATTAAATAATTATACAAAAATGATGTAGTAATTATTTTATTAAGAGATAAACCAAATAAATGGTTTTAAAAATAATAAAATAAATATTATATGAACTATTTAATGTGATACAGTAATTTTATAGATACATATGACCTTTTATTAATATATTTAAGCTTTTAGTTCGAACATATCTTCTGTATATATTTTATTTAAATTCAAATAAATGAATAGTGTCAAAATTGACACTATTGTTATTTTACAAAAATAACATATTATAAAATTGTTTAAAAATCACAAAAATACTTAAAAATTATAAATTTATATTTATATGGTCTATAATGTTATAAAGTAAACAATTATGGAAAATTCACAACAAATAAGTAATTATTTGTTATAATTTAAAATTTAGAATTTTATTACCACAAATAAACTTAAATAGATTAAATAAGGATAAATCAAAATGATAAAGTTTAAAATAAGATCAAAACATGTCTAAATTTGATTGGTTGATGATATTACAACCCTATCTCATCTAATCTTCGAATATGAGTCATTTTTGGAGGTTTTTAAGTGGGGTTAGATTTATTATAAATTAATATTTTTAAGAATTCCTAAGGTGCCCCTCTCCTCCCTTATAAAAGGGTACCTCCTCCCCCTCCTCCTCACACCAATTTGAGCACTCAAGATCGGCCAACCCCTGCCAAAATCTCTTCTCCACTTCCCTAGCAACATCCTAGAGGTTCTGGTCTTCCTCAAAGACCAATTCTAGTGCCCTAAGAGGAGGTCTCAAAGAGGCGCTTCAAAGAAGAGGTAATTACCATTACCAATTCTTTCATCTTTATTTCTTCTTCCACTTCTTCTTCTTAGGTTGTTTCATTATGAAGTAATAACATCAGTATCACTCATATACTGATATGTTATTATAAGTATGAAACAACCCTATTTCACCATCTATCCATCCTACGGAAAAAGAAATCACCGCGCGTGCGTACGTACGGAATACCGTCTCCACGCCGTGGTGTAATCTATTTTCCACCACCACCTTACATGGATGAGTATAATGGTCTAAAGAATAACTATAAATAGTTATTACAACATCATATTGTTTCTGATATATTGTATAATCCACTCCAATTCAATTCAGTATTTATGGAAATGATATCATCGCTCGTGCGTACGTACGGACTACCGTCTCCACGACGCGATGAGATTCATTCTCAATGATTAACCATTCATGAATGATTATAAGGTATATATATAATAAGTTATAATGAAATATATGACATAATAATGATACTGGAATTATTTATATTTATATGTATGTCATCTACTTAATTCCATTCAATTCAATAAGGAAACGAAAACAGCGTTCATGCGTACGTACGGACTACCGTCTCCATGAACGGTGTATTTCTTTCCATTTACTGATTTATTATATATGTATATTCTGAATATATATATATAAATCATGTTTTATATTCTGTAATTAAGTAATCATGATCTAAGTAATCATATGAAAAATTACAAGTTAAAAACACGAACGACAAATGAGACGATTTTACCCAAAACGCTTCTTTAACATTAATTTACAAAAGAACGGGTAATATAAAGTCATAAGTGGACCATATATGATATAATAACAATAAATATGATTCTTTAATAAGTCAATAACATGATTTAAATCATTATACAGGAGGTTCGGACACTTACAAAGCAAGTCGGACCTAAGGTAAGGGAAATATCACAATCTCATTTTATTCGAGATTGTTTATTCGTAAGTATTTACTGGGGTGTATTTTATCATCCACATCCATGTTTCATCAATATGTAATATTATTTCCATCCACCTACAATTGTTTAAATCCATTTTTACCCTTAGGTGAGTTGTTAGTAATATGTATGAAAGGAATCTTTTGTCGTTTTTCGTACGAGGTACTTTTTGACTTTTCCGACAAAAGCACGAAGAATGTTTTTTTAACTTATACGGCAAGAATGGATTTTTAAAACATTATTTCCAAGAATCTTCCTTTACAAGTTTTCAAGTTTATTTTTAATCAACTTCTTTTAGTTTATAATTGTATGACATATTAAGAAAAGAAAAGTGTTTTTGAAGAAGAAAGGATATTTTCCTCAAGAATTCAATTCAAGTGTTTTATCAAAATTATTTTCCATCTAAGATAATAAAGGGTTCTGTTTCTATCCATATTTTTACATTGATTTGACTATGTTGTGATGGAATTATGTTTATGAATTCCTTTATCTTATATGAATGGTTTTATGATGTCATGTTGTTTAAGAATCCCATTTTTATTACATGGGTTATGAAATGATTTATGGTTTATGATTTTGTGGCACACATAAGAATGGTATCATTAAGAGATGGGTGGGACCTATATCTCCCTCCAATGCATTGGGTAAAGATTTTATATCTCATGAGATAGACATGGCTGAAATGGTAGGTTATACCGGTTCAGTGAAACAGGACTGAAACGAGGGTTACTCGATTCAGAAAGGGACTTTGTCCACTAAGATAGTCTTGGCATTGAGTCTTGACTAACAAGAAATGATTCTCTATGATTATGTGTGTATGCCACAAAGTTTCATGTTTTAAGTTATGATTATTGGGATTACATTTCACTTCTATGATTTATTCCATGTTATGATATTATGAGCTTTTTTGCAGGTTAAGATTTCCAAAAGCTATGTTCTTATATATATGATGTGATTGATATTTCTTTTGTTTACCCTTACTGAGCATTTGAGCTCACCCTTTTATGTTTTCTTTTCCCCAGGATATAAAGAAAGGTTTTAGGTAAAAAAAAAGGGGATGACCTTTATGGGAGATATTGAAGAACTTTCACCACGATTAGAAGATTACGTTCCGAGTTTCCAAAGACACTAAACTGTTACGATCCTTGTGTGTGTGTGTTTTTATTATGTACTAAGTATTCCGCGAAAGTAATGTAAAGTCTATGTACGTCAGGCTTCGGGTCTCTACAGTTGGTATCAGAGGAAAGGTTTAGTCAACCTTTGGAAACTAGGATGCGAAAACGTTAGTGAGATCCCTAGAGATATTTCTAAGGTATGTCTAGGGATGCCCCTAAGGATAAGTATACGTATAGGATATAGTCCTAGAACTATGGTAACGATATTAGATTAAACCAAAGATGATAGATATTTAAGTTACTCCCCCTTTATTATGATTTTTGCATCTAACACTATTCTGTTTGGGTTTTAGAAAATGGCTGGAAACAAGATGATTCACAATAATGGAGGATATGATGGACAATGGAATGATATTCTTCATGAGCAACCAAATGAAATGGGATTTGGATGTCCAAACATCATTATTATGCCGAATCAGCAATCTCACAACATGATCAATAAAGTAAAATTTGGTAAGTTTCCTGACTCGACTAATAAGAGAAAGATGGAGTTCCATGATGATCATAGAGGAAAGAAAGTTCAATTTCCCCTATGTAAATCATGTGGGAAGAGGCATCAAGGAGAATGTTTCTAAGGAACTAGAAGATGCTTTGGGTGTGGAAAAGAAGGACACAAAGCAAGTAAGTGCAAAGGAAAAGGGTCGGTTAACACCATGGATGAGGATAATGGTATTGCTACGACATCAAAAATGGTTAAGTGTTTTAAATGTGGAATGTATGGGCATTATGCAAACAAATGCCCTAAGGGAAAGACTCATGAAAAGAATCAGTATGGTCATATGGGTAGTATTTATGTGGATGATGATGAAGAGACTACAAATGATATGTGAGATGAAAGAATTTTTGAAGCTCGGTCAATGGTTTGAGAATGCAGTGGAATGATTACATGTTTATCATGTGTAATTTTGGAATAAAGAGACATCTATGGATTGTTACACTGTTGTCTTTCCTTGTGTTTTGAAAGTGTATGATTAATGTTACCAGTATCCATGAATGGTTATTCAGATATTTTTGGAATGTAGATGATATGCGCATAATGAAGGGATAAGGAGAAAATTAAATGTTTGATAGTATTCATGAGCTCATGATTGATATAATGACTAAGTGATATCATGGTTTGAGTATATAGAATTTTGAGGATTTTGGTATGTGGAAAGTGTTAACTTTTAACTGCATTCATGTTTTCACTAAGGTTCAATGGGTATTCAAAAGAATACATGATTAAGGACTTTGAATGTTTGGAATGTGACCAACAAAACATATCTTATGATATATGGAGATCAACGATGGTATTAAATCTCTGGTAATCGTTTTCACTATGTTATGAGAGTGGACTGCAGTATTATGGATAAGCCTAAAGATTGGAATGGATTATGTTGGACATAAGTTAGTATTGTTTAAGGATAGAAGTTTTTTTTTCGATATTATTGATGGGATGTTATAGTAATATAGTTTTATAAAAAGGACAACCTGCAGGACGGGTGACAGCCCATCGCTTCGGACAAGGCTGTAGGAATCGAACCCACAACCGAAGTGCGACTGGCCTTTATCGCCTACCACTGGCCTACAGGAAGTCCCTGTTTAGTAGAAACTAGATTTATTATATTAAGCAGTATGATATATGAAGTATAAGTCCATTTTAGGAACCATATATGATTAATCTCACTATAGATCGATTTATGCATATAATTTTTGCTAACCTTTTGTTTGAGACAGATGGAATGACCCGTCATTCTATCACATGATCTGCTAACACTTCACGAATAACAAATTCAACTTCATTTATTTAAGAGATGAAGTGGGAATTGTTCAAGGCACGAACAAAAGTGAGATTGTACCAAAATAAAGTAAGTATTTATTCTAATTCAAATTTTCAACTTTAGAGGAAATGATCTTGAAAACCAAAAATGTTGTCCTAGTGATCTTATACCTGATGAATCAGATGGTACATTATATCATCACAAATATATGGATTTGTGATTACTGGCTTTTCCATAGCCATGTCCTCTACCACTCTCCATCAGAACATGATGGTTAGATTTCTCTTCCATATCCATATTTTCACCTATGTGGAAACCCAGTGATTAGTTTATTTGGGTAACCGTTACGTTTCATACTTCTGTTTTTAAAGATAAGTTTTGGTATTCCTTTTTACGATATGGGTTTCTATCAAAGAAACTTTCAAATAGTAAACCATTTATAACCCCGACGAATTTCGAGGGCGAAATTCATTTTAAGGGGGGTAGAATGTAACACCCCGAGATTTTATGAAAAATATTATTTTAATTTCATTAATGTCTTATGTTGTATTCTACACCAAGATTACCTTGCGCTATACGCAACACCGTATTAGCTTGCAGTATACGCAACCCTATTCTTGGACCGTGTTACACACAATTTTGATAATAGTTATTCTACGCAACATTGAGTATATATATATATATATATTAAATGTATAAATGAAATATGGTTGGATTCTGTTATACGAAACAACGAAGGATTCTTTCACAACACGCAACCCTGACATGGCTTGCATTACACGCAATCACGACCTTCCTCGATAGCGTGTGTTGTACGCAATACCGGGTTTTAATAAACAATGTTATATTATTATAATATTGTCATGAACTAGCCGTTATGAATAGTATTAACTAAATTTTGAATTTTATAACATTATTATTCATCTTACACATTTCTAGAACATGGTATAAGAACAAAATAAAATTTTCAGGTAAAATAAGTATTTTTCAAAAAATGCAGTTTTACCGCCTTTTGATGGCGCAACCACTTTAAATATAGTTTTTGACATGTTTATATGTTCAATTTGACAAAATAATATTCTTCTTTTGAATCAGGATATAAAAATTTACATTAGATAAAGTTTTGATATTTTTCCGATAACTTTCATATTTTAATGAATAGTAAAAACACGCTATATTTTAATTAAAAACAACTTTTTTCATCGTAATATCTTATGTGGTTAAATTATAATATTGAATGGTTTTAAAGTATAAATAGAATATATTTTTACCATTTAATATAATGTATGTCATTAGCATTGATTTTACCTTGAATTCGTAGGTTAAATCAATTCAATCTTTTGCAATGTTTTAAAGAAAAACCCGTTTTCTTTCGACAACGGGATTAATTTTAATTTAATTTCTGCATCTTTTGTGTATTGAATTTGGAAAAATGGATTCCATATTTGGAATCAGTGGGTCCAAATTATGTTAATAAGCTACTTTTTATTTTTGGGAATTATGAATAGTAACAACGGTAAATTTTATTTAACATAGTTAAAGGTAAATCGGGTAATTAAGGGTAAATATAATATTTTAAAATTACCCTAACAAATGTAAAAATCCTATTGGATGACTAAAAGTCGACCCATATCACCTAAGGGTCGGATTAGAATCATTTAATGGACATTTGTCCATGAAAATAACTTAATTATTATTAAAACCAAAGAAAGTGACAACATGTCACTCTCTTAAATTTTATAAGTATATTAATTTTAATTTAGTGATAAACTTCATGAAACTTCGAACATGAATAGTCTCCAGAAAGCTAATGAAATTATCTACATCATATAAATTTATTTATAATTTTTAGGGATTAAATAATTATCATTAATTATTACACAATAGTGATGCAGAAATTGTTTATCTAGTGAAAAATCAAGAATATTGTTTTTATTAAACTAATAGTGACCATAAAATGCACAAATACCTAACCAAAACTTATTGTCCATGTAAATGTAAACCATAAACATCCAATGGTCGAATATTTGACCATTTGGAGCCTTATAAAAGCAATTATGACACTTATATTATTTTATTTTAAATGATGTCAAAGTTGTCACCTTCATAATTTAATAAATATAACAATTTAAATATTGTTATTTTAAGATGATAAATTCGAGTAAAAGTATTATTGTGAAAGTTAATATATTTATCTTCATCATAGAATTTTATTTTAAATTTTTATACAACAAATAAGTATATTAAATAATTATACAAAAATGATGTAGTAATTATTTTATTAAGAGATAAACCAAATAAATGGTTTTAAAAATAATAAAATAAATATTATATGAACTATTTAATGTGATACAGTAATTTTATAGATACATATGACCTTTTATTAATATATTTAAGCTTTTAGTTCGAACATATCTTCTGTATATATTTTATTTAAATTCAAATAAATGAATAGTGTCAAAATTGACACTATTGTTATTTTACAAAAATAACATATTATAAAATTGTTTAAAAATCACAAAAATACTTAAAAATTATAAATTTATATTTATATGGTCTATAATGTTATAAAGTAAACAATTATGGAAAATTCACAACAAATAAGTAATTATTTGTTATAATTTAAAATTTAGAATTTTATTACCACAAATAAACTTAAATAGATTAGATAAGGATAAATCAAAATGATAAAGTTTAAAATAAGATCAAAACATGTCTAAATTTGATTGGTTGATGAGATTACAACCCTATCTCATCTAATCTTCGAATATGAGTCATTTTTGGAGGTTTTTAAGTGGGGTTAGATTTATTATAAATTAATATTTTTAAGAATTCCTAAGGTGCCCCTCTCCTCCCTTATAAAAGGGTACCTCCTCCCCCTCCTCCTCACACCAATTTGAGCACTCAAGATCGGCCAACCCCTGCCAAAATCTCTTCTCCACTTCCCTAGCAACATCCTAGAGGTTCTGGTCTTCCTCAAAGACCAATTCTAGTGCCCTAAGAGGAGGTCTCAAAGAGGCGCTTCAAAGAAGAGGTAATTACCGTTACCAATTCTTTCATCTTTATTTCTTCTTCCACTTCTTCTTCTTAGGTTGTTTCATTATGAAGTAATAACATCAGTATCACTCATATACTGATATGTTATTATAAGTATGAAACAACCCTATTTCACCATCTATCCATCCTACGGAAAAAGAAATCACCGCGCGTGCGTACGTACGGAATACCGTCTCCACGCCGTGGTGTAATCTATTTTCCACCACCACCTTACATGGATGAGTATAATGGTCTAAAGAATAACTATAAATAGTTATTACAACATCATATTGTTTCTGATATATTGTATAATCCACTCCAATTCAATTCAGTATTTATGGAAATGATATCATCGCTCGTGCGTACGTACGGACTACCGTCTCCACGACGCGATGAGATTCATTCTCAATGATTAACCATTCATGAATGATTATAAAGTATATATATAATAAGTTATAATGAAATATATGACATAATAATGATACTGGAATTATTTATATTTATATGTATGTCATCTACTTAATTCCATTCAATTCAATAAGGAAACGAAAACAGCGTTCATGCGTACGTACGGACTACCGTCTCCATGAACGGTGTATTTATTTCCATTTACTGATTTATTATATATGTATATTCTGAATATATATATATAAATCATGTTTTATATTCTGTAATTAAGTAATCATGATCTAAGTAATCATATGAAAAATTACAAGTTAAAAACACGAACGACAAATGAGACGATTTTACCCAAAACGCTTCTTTAACATTAATTTACAAAAGAACGGGTAATATAAAGTCATAAGTGGACCATATATGATATAATAACAATAAATATGATTCTTTAATAAGTCAATAACATGATTTAAATCATTATACAGGAGGTTCGGACACTTACAAAGCAAGTCGGACCTAAGGTAAGGGAAATATCACAATCTCATTTTATTCGAGATTGTTTATTCGTAAGTATTTACTGGGGTGTATTTTATCATCCACATCCATGTTTCATCAATATGTAATATTATTTCCATCCACCTACAATTGTTTAAATCCATTTTTACCCTTAGGTGAGTTGTTAGTAATATGTATGAAAGGAATCTTTTGTCGTTTTTCGTACGAGGTACTTTTTGACTTTTCCGACAAAAGCACGAAGAATGTTTTTTTAACTTATACGGCAAGAATGGATTTTTAAAACATTATTTCCAAGAATCTTCCTTTACAAGTTTTCAAGTTTATTTTTAATCAACTTCTTTTAGTTTATAATTGTATGACATATTAAGAAAAGAAAAGTGTTTTTGAAGAAGAAAGGATATTTTCCTCAAGAATTCAATTCAAGTGTTTTATCAAAATTATTTTCCATCTAAGATAATAAAGGGTTCTGTTTCTATCCATATTTTTACATTGATTTGACTATGTTGTGATGGAATTATGTTTATGAATTCCTTTATCTTATATGAATGGTTTTATGATGTCATGTTGTTTAAGAATCCCATTTTTATTACATGGGTTATGAAATGATTTATGGTTTATGATTTTGTGGCACACATAAGAATGGTATCATTAAGAGATGGGTGGGACCTATATCTCCCTCCAATGCATTGGGTAAAGATTTTATATCTCATGAGATAGACATGGCTGAAATGGTAGGTTATACCGGTTCAGTGAAACAGGACTGAAACGAGGGTTACTCGATTCAGAAAGGGACTTTGTCCACTAAGATAGTCTTGGCATTGAGTCTTGACTAACAAGAAATGATTCTCTATGATTATGTGTGTATGCCACAAAGTTTCATGTTTTAAGTTATGATTATTGGGATTACATTTCACTTCTATGATTTATTCCATGTTATGATATTATGAGCTTTTTTGCAGGTTAAGATTTCCAAAAGCTATGTTCTTTTATATATGATGTGATTGATATTTCTTTTGTTTACCCTTACTGAGCATTTGAGCTCACCCTTTTATGTTTTCTTTTCCCCAGGATATAAAGAAAGGTTTTAGGTAAAAAAAAGGGGATGACCTTTATGGGAGATATTGAAGAACTTTCACCACGATTAGAAGATTACGTTCCGAGTTTCCAAAGACACTAAACTGTTACGATCCTTGTGTGTGTGTGTTTTTATTATGTACTAAGTATTCCGCAAAAGTAATGTAAAGTCTATGTACGTCAGGCTTCGGGTCTCTACACTGCAGGGTATGATCCAACATATAGAAAAACAAGGCATCCTTTTTTAGTCCCATGAGTATCTAGATGGAAACTTGATAACAGAACTAGTGGAATCAATGGATAATGTAAACAAAGCATGTACAATGTGATCCTAGCAAGCTAGATACAGGGGGTATAAATTCAATTATCATCCTACGAAATAATTATCCATGTAGAATATATTTCCAAGGTATCATCTACTATAACACAAATCCCATGGGTGAAGCATACATGGAATCAAGATCCTTGGTATACCAACAAAGGCATCCAATGCCATTTCAATTTACATCTCAATCCATTAATTAATTTACAAGCACTCAAGTTCCTTGAGTATACCCATTCATATATAAATTCACATTCAATTACATTTAATGAGTTTACCCACTCATATAATAATTCCATATATATTATTCAATCAATGTATTAAAATGGAAAAGATAAAAAATATCTCCTGATTAATCAATTCAGTTCTATTAATTTAGAAATGGACTTCCTATAACAATGAAATCTCAAATACACACCCAATGAGTGGCATAACAAAGGAAAATATCAAAGGAACACCCCATGGGTGACTTTGGTAGGAGGAAACAACTTCAAAAAAGTCCCATGGAACAAGTGGGTATCCGTAGAAGGTTCCATTATGTTCAATTTAATTATTCAATTCATTGTTAGGGCCTTGTGAGAAATTCTTATGGGTGAAACAATGGAAACTAGCTCAATAATGAACCAAACCACTTATAAAATTTTAGACCACCTATCGTAGGTGTATACTAGATTGCTCATACAGTATCAACTTTTGATTCTACCCAGATCAGAAGAAAAATGAAGAATTAATGAAATCCCTGAAAATAGTTTATATTAGCTCCCACCTAAATAACTCTGATGATCCAAGTTTAAATGAATAACAACCCGAATGAAATTGATTACTCATCGGTGTGGATAGAACGAGACTGGTGGTGCTCGATTCTGAGATTAGGCAGAAGAATAGCAGAAAAAGCTATGATTTGGAATCAAAGATCTCTCAAATGGCCCAAGGGTGTCCAAAGGATGAAATAATAAATTATATTGAATGATATAAGATATTTTATGTGACAAATGGTAATTTCCCAAGATTTAACTTTCTAAATGGTTTAGCCACATAGTTTTCCAAACCATGTGAAACTATGTGCCCTTCACTGTAAAGAGGGGAACCTCACATAGTAGGTGAATATGGTTTTCCAAACTATTCCCAAACCATGTGACTCATCTCTCCTTAAAATTGATGGTTCCTTGTAGGGGTGTGTGACTCCACCCTCATGGTTTGTTGAAACTATGAAGCCTATATCACCCCAATATCTATACTTGCATGATTAGTAGTTGTTGAATGAACTACCCAGCATGGTTTATACTAACCATGTGGCCAGTCTTGATTTTCCAAAAAGCTGAAATCCACGATACGAACCAGCCCTGGATTCCCATGATACATCTGTGACATAAAAGGGTACTGACAATAGAACATATTTAATAATTTAAACAAATAAAAATATTTGTACCTCATATGAAGACCCAGGATCTTACAATATTCCCCCTTAAATAAATCTATCCCCAAATATCCCTCTCAATGGTTGTCAATATTTATTTCATAATAACTCTGTTCCTGGAGTGCGTACATTAACCTCCCACTCCCATGTATCATCTTTTAAATGGTTGTGCATCCATATCACCTATACTAGATGAACTAACCGGACTCCGATAAATCTTGTGATCCTATCAATGATATGAATAATATGCTCCTAAAAGGATAAATAAACTTGTAACTCCATAATCTCAGGCCGCAGAATATGATATGGCTCTAAGTGATAACAGCACAGATGAGATATGTGGAAGACATCTTGCATGGTCTGGTACCACTGAGGTAACTGAAACGGATTGGCTTCCAACCCAACTCTCTCCAGGATCTCGAATGGTCGAGCATATTGTGGTGAAAGATTACCCTCCTGATTCATTAGGTTCACACCATCGGTGAGATACATAAAAGACTTGATCCCCAACCTCAAACTCTAGAGGTTGTTGGAAGAGATTGGAGGAATAATTTTTTTCAAGACAGTGCAGTAGCCATCCACTTCTTATTCAACTGAACCTACAAAGAATTCTCATGCATGATACATTGTCCTAGTAATGTTTCTTCACCCACCTCTAACCATCACAGGGGTGATCAGTACAACCTATTGTACCAAGCATCATAAGTGTAAGGTCCCGACCCTAATTTCCTAAATCCAATGCCTAATTTGATTACATTTCCATATAAACAAGGAATAGAAATCCTGAATGATTGATTAGTTTTGTATAATTGGATAAAATATATATACATAAGCTCAACATTATAACTTCAAAATAAATAAAAAATAGAACCTCCTTTGAAAATATTCATAAATCCTTGGTTATTTATACTTTTCATTCATATTATACCTCTTTGTGTCCTGGGAAAATGAATCATAATAATAGGTTGAGCTCAACTGCTCAGTAAGGGTAAGAAAAAAAGTGGAAGATATTATAATAATAAACATTAGGCGTGTTGAATAACTAAAAACACATGAAATTAAGAAAATAAACTTGAACACATTATGCCAGGAATAAGAGCTGAATAAATAATTCCATAATAAAACATAATCATGGGTATTCTACATGATGGAAAACCACATGAACCATCAATAATATTTTCATAATTAGGGAACTCATAATGTGGGACATCATAACCATACCATCAAGGATTTGGGTCAAGACCATAAATAATCATTTTGTCAAGGCCTTATGCCAATACCATAGTTTGTCTCATGAGACCTAAAGATGCACTAAGGGGCTATAGTGGGACCCAACCGAAACTTACTATGTATAACTCCTTCCTCAAATAAAGATTGATAAACCTGTACAAAATATACATTAATATTGAATCTAGTATATTAAATGTAAATAACATTCCCTGATAATATAGTATAAACAATAAACATTTAGAGTAACTTGGTGAATGGTTTTAAGATAGCACATCCATATCAAACTAATCATAAACCTTTAAATTAAATATGGTATATGGGACCATAATATATTAATCTCAATTATACATAATAATCAACAAGAGTGTTGAAATATATGAACATTCCCTTATAAAATCATCAGGTAATTCTTAAGACATATACCATTTTACATTGAAAATAATAGTTTTTTTGGAAATTATTTTTATTAACCCAGAATTAAACTAAGAGAGTATTATATTAATAAATAATTGATTTCATAAATATAATGGTTTCCAAAAATAGGTTATATAGTGACCTTGAAAATATGTAAGAATATGAGGAATTCCCTAGAGATGTGATTGTTTATCAGGAGGGGCTTTTGAAAGATCCTTTTAAAACATATAACTTCTCATAAATGAAGGAATGATTCTGGTTGGAACACATTTATAGAAAATTAAAAAAGATATTATGAGTATTAAATGTGAATTAAAAAAATTTTAATTTATTTAAGTATATAATAATAGTAACCCGAATGAAAATAGAGGTTCAGGTAGAAAACCCTTACCTTCAGTTTGAATGTGTTCCGCTCTTGAACGTAATGTCATGGTATATGAAATAAGACATATTAATAACTTAATTAAGAACCTATTATACATATATTTAGTTTAACTTAATTTTATTATGTTCATTATGTCCTTATTGATAAGTTATAAGATTGAATTCCGTTGTTCTGGAGAGTTTGTTTCCTTGGTTTTCATAATCGATATATTTGTATATGAGTATGGATGCTCATGTGGAATGGAATTAATTATCCATAATTTAAATTTTATATTATTTATGAACATACATTGGGTTTAATGGTAATTCATATTATTTTGTTTCAATAAATGAGGATGAATCATTAAATGAAATATTAATGATAATCACTTAGATTATTTTAGAGATATTTTGATTATTGGAAACTAGTTTGGTCATATGATTTAATATTATGTACATATACTAGTTTATGAATATTAATTAGGTTATAATAAATATATTATATTATGTTTCAACCATAAAAATGGTTTTATTACAATTTATTAACGAGAAATTGACAAACAAAACTTCATCGTCCCTGAAGGCTGTAAATTGAAATCTCACGGACGGTGATTTCATTTATAAAATAAAAGAGAACGATTAAGGATATTGATGATGGTTCTTCCATTAACATTATAAAATTACATAATATAGATGATACATGAGTTATAATTCTCATTTTTATAGAGGATATTAGGAGAGGATAACAAAAAAATGAACTTGAAATGAAAATGAAAGAAATAAAATGTGACTTTACCTCTTGAATCCACCTCCTTGAGAACCTCCTAAAGGGAAGGGGTTTTGGTCTTTTGGAAATATCAAGAGCTCCTAAAAGTGGGGACTGACTAGGTAAGGGTATTTTGTTAGAACATTAAGGAGCTTCATGGATTATAGGACTGAATAGAAGAGGGAGTGATGAGGGGGTTTATAGTGGAGGAGAGAAGTGAATTTTGAATATTTTATTCATTGTTTTATTAATTCCCTCAAGACAACCAATAGTGTTTATTCATGTGACCCATGAGAGTATTAAGTGAATGTGAGTTCTAAATAGGTGGTCTTAAATTATTCATGATGTAATAAATATTGTATTTAACTGATAATTTGATATACGGTATTTTACCGTATTTCACTATTCATCAAAAATTCACAAATTTTAGAAAAATCCCAAAAATTCATCATAACCAATTATCGACAAGTAGAATTAAAAAATTAACTCCATTTTTTAAAAACAATTTTCTAAAAATGATTAATTTAACATTTAAATAAAATCATACTTTATTAAAAAATTATCAATTCTAAAACTGTAACTCCTTTTATATCACCTTAAAAAATTAATCATGATGAAATTATCTCATAGCCGTAAGAAAATAAATTAATATCATTATTTAATAATAATAAGGGTCATATTACTATTCATTCTACTAATCATAAGAGTATGTTACTATTCACCAAAAAATCAAGTTGGTTCTATCAGACTCCAAATGACTTACTTATTGCAATACGAGATGACCATTTTTCAAAATTCAAAACATAATAGATGAAAAGATATGTTTAATAGCTATATAATAAAATGTGATGTTTTTTACGGACTTAGTGTTTCCTGCATTCAATATTTATTTTTAAAACCTTTGGGTGTTACATTCTCCCCTCCTTAAAAAAATTTCATCCTTGAAATTCAAAGAATGCTACCTCACAAAAATATTTGGGTAGGTATTCCTCATAAACTATTCATCATCCCATGTTTCCTTGTTGATTTTATGATTTCTCCAAAGTATCTTTACTAGAAAAGTCATATGATTCCTCAAAAATTGTTCTCAAGTGTCCATAATCTGAATAGGCTCTTCAATATAAGATAGATTGGGTTCCAATTCTATTCCTTCTTAAGTGAGGACGTTCATTGCGTCTAGCATGTACTTCCATAGTAGTGAGACATAGAAAAGATTGTGTACTTTATATAGGCTAGGTGTCATATATAAATGATATGAAGTAGATCCAATTCTCTTTAAATTTCAAAGGTCATATGTACCTAGGTCTCAGTTTCCCTTTCTTCCCAAATCTTATAACACCCTTCCACGGAGATACTTCCAATAAAATGGTATCTCCCACTTGAAATTCCAGGTCCTCCCTTCGAGTGTCAGCATATCTCATTTGTCTGCTTTGAGCTACTTTGATATGACCTTGAAAAGTTTTTAAATTTTTTGTTGTTTCCTCTCTAATCTCTGGGCCCACATGCTTCTTTTATCCAACTTCATCCCAATATGTTAGTGTATGATAACTCTTTCCATACAGTGCTTTATATGGTTCCATATGAATACTTAAATGGAAATTATTACTAAAGGAAAATCCACTTAAGGAAAATACTAATTCCACATACCTTTAAAATGAAATGATCATGATCTCAACATGTCTTCTAATGTTTGTATTGTCCTTTTTTATTTCCCATCAGTTTGAGGGAGATAAGAAATACTCAAATGAAGATCAATGACCAAATCATACTTAATCATGTTCTAGAATATCAATTTAAATCATAGGTCATTATTAGACAAAATTGATAGAGGTGATGCATGAAGTATCACAAATTTATTGATGTAGAGTTTTGCTGGCGCTCCAATGGAAAATCATCCCTTATATTTAAGAAATGTGCAGACTTTGTAAGTCGGTACACAATTACCCATATTGCATAATTCTTTCTTTGATTTATCGGTAATAAAGTGAACAAATACATTATTATGTCATCCCATTTACATGATGGAATAGTTATAGGTTGCATAACTCCATTTGGATTTTTACTTCCATCCTTCACTTGTTGACAGACTAAACATATTGATACATAATCCACAAGTTCTCTCTTTATGTTATCCCACCAGAAATGTTCCTCCAAATCTCTATACATCATAGTGCTACCAGGATGTATGGAGAAATTATAATTGTTTTAATCATCAAATAACTCCCTTTTTATCATGGGTATAGCTGGAACACGAATCCACTTTCCAAATTTCAGAACACCATCTTCACACAAAAAGTCAACCAACTTCCCATCATTCACATCATTAATTTTCATTTCAAGGATCTCATCATCAGGCTGAGAACATTTAATCCTTTTAATAAATATGGTTGGGAAACCAAATGAAAAAGTAACGACATTTCAAATTCTATGAAAATTCCCAAATCCATCCTCACTAGATACATGTACAATGAATCCTTGTACATCCTCATTTTTTTTAGAACTCCATGATCCTTCTAGATCAATGCATCAACTACCTTGTTTTCATTTCCTGGTTGGTAGTGTATAGTAAAATCATAATCCTTTATTAGTTTGATCCATCATCTTTTCCTCATGTTGAGTACTTTATTTGGTAAATTATACTTCAGACT
This sequence comes from Viscum album, assembly GCA_963277665.1. Classification (NCBI taxonomy): domain Eukaryota; kingdom Viridiplantae; phylum Streptophyta; class Magnoliopsida; order Santalales; family Viscaceae; genus Viscum; species Viscum album. The sequence continues at coordinate 203,325 of CAUJRU010000026.1, read as the reverse complement.
CTTCTAAGTGTATATATCTCATATTTTTATCCATTGAGATTATATCTCTATATCTTCATAGAAAATATTAACGCTGCTAACTCAAGATCATGAGTGGGATAGTTTTGTTCATGAATATTCAAATTCCTTGATTCATAGTCAATAAGGTTATCATTCTGCAAAAGGACACAACCAGGTCCTTTCATTGATTCATCATTATAGATCGCAAACCCATCATTCCCGGATGGTAGGGTTAGTATCGAAGCATTCACTAATATCCTCTTCAATTCATTGAAACAATCCCCAAATTCTTTATTCCATAAAAACTTAACCCCTTTACATGTAAGATTTGACTTTGGGTTGGCTAAACGGGTAAAGTTTTGAACTAAAAGTTGATAATAACCTACAAAACCATCAAAACTACGTACCATAGATATGTTCGTTGGATTAGGCCATTCAATCACAGCCATTTTCTTCATAGGATCAATATACATTCCATCCATAAAGACAATGTAGACAAGAAAGGAAACTAATTGAATTCAAAATTACCACTTTCTAAACATACCATATAATTAATTTATTCTTAGAGTCTTTATAATAGTAAAAAAGTGATTTTCATGATCCTTATAGGTTTTGGAGTATAAAATGATTTCATGAATAAATACCACTAAAAATTCAAGAAGATATTCCTTGAAAAATATATTAATTAGATCCATGAAAATATAGGGTGCATTAGTTAGTCTAAAAGAAATTATTTGAAACTTTTAAATCCCATACATAGTTTGAAACATTTTTGTTGGAATGTCTTAATTCCCCGCAAGAACTAATGATATCCAGAACAAAGATCATTATTCGAAAGATATTGAGTTCCATGAAGTTGATCAAATAAATAATCAATGTGAGGTAGGGGATACTTGTTCTTTAATATTTTAGAATTGATCTTCCTATATTCAATGCACAACCTCATAGATCCATCTTTCTTATTAAAGAGATGAACAGGGGATCCCCATAGGGAAACACTAGGGAGAATAATTTATTTATCACTCAATTATTCTAGATGTTTCTTCAATTCCACTTATTCCAAAGTGGACATTCTATAAGGGGTCATTGATATAGACCTTAAACCATGAAATATGTCAATGGAAAACTCAACTCCCCTCCCTGGAGGATGTTCAGATAAATCCTCTGAATAGACGTCAACATATTATGGCACAATATGTACATCATCTATTGGAACATTTTTTTCCTCACCCATAGTAATATCATTCGCTTCATCCCAAATAATTGAATTTAGTAGAGCTACAGGGGTTTATCTAGATGATAATTAGATGGTGATGTTTCTTCTCTAATGATAAGGGATTCCACATTAACTTCAATAATTGTAACCTCCTTCCTCGGGCAATAAATGTTTTCATCAAGGTTTGAAATCCATTCCATAATGAGGATTACATCAAATTCAATCATCGGTAGGAAATGAAAATCGGTAGATATAGCACATTTATATGCCATAACGGGGACTGCCTAACACAATTTTGTTACAATGATAGTTCCCTTATGAGTTTTGACAGACAACTACCTAATTAAATCAAACTGGAAATATCTAGTTTTCTTGGAAATCTGAAAGATATGAAATAATTCAATGATACAGAATTAGATAAAGAATTTTCTATATTTGAGGAAATGATTAAAGTACCTACCAACACATCATTAGGAAAATAAATATCTATAGTTGTGATCACATAAACATTTCCCTACTAACATGAACTTTTTTTAGAATCTTTCCCTGATGCTTAGGAAATTCAAGTGCATAGTGTCCCATATCCCTGTAATTGTAGCATTTAACATTGTTAACTTTTTTCTTCCTCTTAAAATCCTGAGATAGGTGGCCTTTTTCTCCACACATATAAAAGACTATCATTCCATTTATGCAAGTTTCAGTGTGTTCCTTCCCACAATTACTATAGGATGGATGGTCAACTCTTCCCTTCTTCCCCAGTTCCTTATTTCCATTTCTAGAGATTTCAAAAACCCTCTTCTTCTCTTGTACTCATTTAAAGTCAAAAGGCATAGAAAATTTATTTTTCGACTTGATAGCACTTGATACTTTATCTTCGTATGATGAGAAATGTTTGGAGACTAGTTCCCTTCGGATTAATGATTTTAAACCATCAATCAATAGATTAATTTTTCTCCTTTAATTACATATTTAGTCCTCATCATGTCTTTCCATCACTGTAAAGTTGTATTCAAACATGGAAAAAATCATCCTCCTTCTACCTCAAATTAAATAATTTCCTCTCTATATATTTCTTATATTAATGAGGAAAGTATTTCTCTAGGATGATTTTCTTAATGTGCATCCATTCCATATCATCTATATCTTCCTCATCCGTTGTGTTTTGGATTAACGACCATCACTAATCTGCATCTCCCAATAGATGATAAACTTCCATGATGACCTTTTTCTCTTTAGTTAAATCCCAATGCAAGAAATGTCATCTCTAGGGAACATCACCAGTACTCAGGTACAAATGAGTTTGTAGTCCCATGGAATGATGGAGGAGTTTGTCATAGAAAGCTATCTCACATAGTCCCTCCATGTTGTGGATTCGGATGCTCTATACGGGTAAGGCTATTATTCATAACCTAAGTCAGCTATTCCAGTATAGTTTTATGTTGCTCATCACCAGATCCAAAATCAATTTCTTGCATCAGAGGTAAATCTCTACATGGTACATGCACATTCATGTGGTTTCCATTGCTTCCACTAGGTCTCATATCAAAATAATTTAATACACTATATTGGGTTATGAATCATAATGTATAATCTCAATGTAGAAAAATACTTAGCATAAATTTAAATTCTATACAAAGGCAATCTCCAAATCATAAACATGGTTTCTTTGAAAAAAATTACATTTAAATCCTTCATAATGGATTGTCAAGAAAATGTGAATTATCCTATGAATACCGTTAGAAGTGTCAAACTAGGTGCCCAGTAAGGCACGCTGTCATGTACTGAGATACCCAAGGTCAAGCTCGAAACTCCTTGTTGGAGTTTTCACTCCTAGGTACAATTCTGCTAGAACCACGTCCACATTTAGTATCTAGAGAAGAGTGTATTATTAGAAAGTTCCATATAATAAATTCCTTACCAAAATTACAAGGATGTTCTAGTTTTCTTATCTGAAAAGACTATCTTTGGGATTTGTTCCTTAATCTATGTTTTCTAAATCTCGTTTCCATGTTTTATACTAAACATGCATTGATACCAACTATAAGGACCTAACCCTAGTTTCTTGATTCCATTACATTATTTAATTACATTTTAATATAAAAAATTAATAGGCATCCTGAAGGACCAATTAGTCAAGTAGCATTGGAAACAAGATACAAACATAAGTTCAATATTACAACTTGAAAAGAAAATACGACATAGAAACTCCTTGGACAATATCCATAAATCCTAGGTTATTTCTGCTTGTCATTCATAATATACCTCTTTGTATCTATGGAAAATGAAACATAATAAAGTGGTGAGCTCAAATTCTCATAAAGGGTAAGAAAAACATATGAAGATATTGTAAACATAAACATTAGGAATCACTACCACAAAATTGGGCATTCCCGGCGCCAACCTATATCAGTGCTAGAGAATAAGAGATGATAAAGGGGGTACCATTATCAGCGCTAAAAAAGTGCTGATAAACGTACCCCTTTATGAGTGCTTTTTTGTAGCGCTGATAAATTTACCCCCTTTAACAGCGTGTTTTTTTAGCACTGTTAAAGGGTACCCCTTTATCAGCGCTTTTGTAGTAGTGCTGATAAAGGGTCTTCTTGCAAAAAAATTCATTAAAAAATTATATTAATATTTAAATATGTAGATATAGTTATATTGATATAAATATAATATATATTTTTTAAATATAATTTTAAATATATTTTAGTTAAGTGTAAATATACAGTTACACTTAAAATATAGATATTTAGTGAAAATGGCTTATACAAAAATTTTAAAAAAATATTGTTAATTAATAATTATAGAATTTTTATGGATTAATAGTGATTTAATAAAAATTTGAATACTAAAAAAATTAAATAAAGATCCGAAATATGTTGAAAACGCAACTCGAACTTCAAACGGCCATAACTTTTGATCCGGGTGTCCGTTTGAGTTCTACCACATATCAAATCAAAGCCTGTGATGAGCTCTACATCGTTGTGGAAGAGGGTTCCCTAGTAAAGGTTTTTTCGAGGCCAAAAGAGGCCCAAAAGACTCCAAAACCGAGTTTTTAGTTAGGAAACCCCGATTTTTTAACATTTTGTGGATTTTCAGCCTCGTTTAAGGGGGTATTAATAGATTTTTTTGGTAGGGACTAAATTTATTCCATGGTATTACATTCATATTTATATTATTTCTATGAAATTGTTTCATTTTTTATAATGCACTGCTATTTATAATCAAATATATAACAATATCTACATATTTTTTATATATTCACACATAAAAATTTAATTATAAATATAAATAATAAAATATATTTACATATAAAATATATTAGCTTTATCTAAATAATAAGTAATATCCATTTTATTTAAAATACCAATATATCAATATTTATATACCTATATATTAATCTAACTACATATGTACCTATATAATGTGTGTGTGTGTCTATTTGTGTGTGTCTATATATTAACAAACTGATATTATATATATATATATATGAATATGTATAATTATACTTATAGTAACACACATATATATATGTGTGTGTGTGTGTGTGTGTGTTCTATATATGTATTTATCTATACCCACACAAAACAAAACATATTTTAAAATTGTATTGAAAACTAATCTTATAAATATATATTAATATACGAATAAATATATGGATAAAAAAATATAACTAAATATATATAAATAAATAGATATATCTTAATATTAATATACGAATAAATATATAAATATATACATATATACATATATAAATATAACTAACAATATATATATATATATATTAATATAAAAATAAATATATAAATATAACTATATATGTATATATATATATATATATTAATACAACTATATAAATTCATATTAATACATGAATAAATATAACTATATATATATATATATCAATATTTGGTGAACAAATCAAATTAGAGGAGTGGTAAAGGCTAAGCGCGCATGGGAGGAGGTCTTGAGTTCAAAACCTGGTATAGGCAGGCAAGGGTGCACGCGTGGGTGAATTGGGTGGGGGGGATTTAGCCATGTTAAAGGGGCACTACATAGCGCTGATAAAACGCGGGGCATCATGGCTGGGGCTTTCGGGGGAGTGGGTGGGGTGGGGCGCTGATAAATGGGGGGCAAGCGCTGTTAAAAGCCCCCTCCGATTTACATTTTTTTAATTTTTTTTTAATTTTTTTAAATTTTTTAACTTTTATCACCGCTAAAAAAAGTGCTGATAAAGGACCCTTTTATCAGCACTTTTTTTAGCGCTGATAAAAGGCCCCTTTTATCAGCACTTTTTTATCACTGATAAAGGGGTCCCCCCCATCTTCACCGACATTAAAAGATCTTTTTTAGCACTGTTAATGGCCTTTTTTAGAACTGTTAAAATCCAAATTTGTAGTAGTGAATGGTGAATAACTAAAGTCACATGCCTTTAAAAAAAACATGAACACATTATTGTAGGAATAAGAGATTAATAAATAATACGATAATAAAACATAATCATATGTAATCTCATAGAAAATTAACAACATGAACCATAAATACTATTTTCATAATGAGAATATGCATAATGAAAGACATCATAACCATACCGTCAAGGCCTCGTGCTAAGACCGTAAATAATCATTTTGTCAAGGCCTTGTGCCAAGACCAATGATTGTCTCATGAGACATACCAATGCACCATGGGGGTATAGTGGGCCTCGCACAACACATAATATGTCCAATTCATTCGTCTTATGAATGGGGATAAACAAAAATTACATACACATAAATATTAAAACTAATATTTGAAATGTAAATAACTTTCCCCAAACATTAATCATAAGCACTAACCATTTTGAGTAAATTGGTGATGGTTTTAAGATAGCACATACATAGCCAAAATAATCATAAAATATAAAATAAAATATGGTAGGTAGTACCATAAAATATTAATCCTAATAATACATCATAATTAGCAAGAGTGATGAAATAGAAGAAGATAATCTTATTAAATTTTTGAGTAATTCTTTTTATAATTACCCTTTTACATTGAAAAGAAGAGTACTTTTGGAAAAATATTTGTATAAAACAAGACGTTAAGTTAGATATTATTTTCATAATAAAATGAGTGATTTTATAAATATTATTTTCTCAAAAATCATATTATAGAGTTCCCTTGAAAATAGATATGAATTTTATGAATTCTCTCGAAAATGGATTGTTTATCGGGAAGGACTTTTGAAAGATCCTTTTAAAAAATAAAACTCCTCATAACATAAGGTATGATTATACTTGGAAAACATATATATAACATTACCATATAAATTATGAGGAGTATATATGAATTAATAAGATTTTAGTTGAGGTAGACAGATAATAAAAGTAACCCGAATGGAAATGGAGGTTTGTGTAGAAAACCCTTAACTTAAGTCTGAATGTGTTCCGCTATTGAACTTAAGGTCCTGGAATATGAAATTAGACTTATTAATAACATAATTATGAACCTATTAGACCTGTATTTATATTATAATAATTTTATTAGTTTTATTATGTCCTTATTGAAAAGTTATAATACTGAATTTCCTATTTCTGGAGTGTTTGATTCCTTGGTTTTCATGGTCGGTATATTTGTATATGTGTATGTATTTTCATGTAGAAAAATAGTAATTCTACAGAATTTAAATTATATATTATTTATGAACATACATAGGTGTTAATTTTAATTCATATAATTTGGTTACAAGGAATGATGATGAATCATTAGTTGAAATATTAATGACAATTAATTAGATTAATTTAGAGATATTTTGATTATTAGGAACTACTTTGGTCATATGCATTAATATTATGTACATATACTGGTTCCTGAATTTTAAGTAGGTTATAATACATATATTATATTCTGTTTTAACCATCAAAATGCTTTCATGTTTATTATTGAAGGAGAAATCGATGAACGAAACATTGTCGTCCACGAAGTTGTAAATTGGAACCTTGCGGATGGCGATTTCTTTTATAAAATAAAAGGGAGTGATTAAATATATTTATGATGGTGCTTCCATTAAAATGATATAATTATTGTGTATAGATGATACTAGAATTATCATGTTCATTTGAACATAGGATTTTAGGAGATGATAAAAAAAAGGAACATGAAATGAAAATGAATGAAATAAAATTTGACTTTACCACTGGAATCCACCTCCTTGCGAACCTCCATAAGGGAAGGGGTTTTGGTCTTTGGGAAAGACCCAAAGCTTCTGGAAGTGGGGAGGGATTAGTCAAGGGTATTTGGGAAAAAACTTAGGATCTTCAAGTCTTAGAGGAGCGAGGAGAAGAGGGAGTGATGGGGGGTTATAGTAGAGGAGAGGAGTGAATTTTGAATATTTTATTCTTTATTTTATTAATTGCTTCAAGACAACCAATAGTGTTGATTCAAGTGATGAATAATACTAATAAGTGAATTTTAGTATGAACCAAGTGGGATTAAATAACTCATTATTTCATAAATAGTGTATTTAACTGTTAATGTGTATATACGGTATTTTATCGTATTTCACTATTCATTAAAAATTCAATAATTTCAGGAAAATACCAAAAATTAACCCTAACCATTTTTCAACATGTAGAATTAAAAAATGAACTCCATTTTTTTAAAATAATTTTCTAATCATGATTAATTTAACTTTAGAATAAAATCACACCTTAATCAAAAATTTACAATTTTAAAACTATAACTCATTTTATATCACCTTGAAAAATTAATCATGATGTCATTATCTAATAGACTTAGGAAAATAAAAAAAATAATATGATTTACTATTCATAAGGGTCATATTACTATTCATAAGGGTATGTTACTATTTACTAAATAATCAAGTTGGTTCTATCAGACTCCAAATGACTTACAGATCACAAATCTAGATGACCATTTTTTTAAATTCAAAACATAATAGAGGTAATGTTGTAACACCCCAGGTAAATAAAGAATATGACATTTTTATATTTATCGATATTTGTGAATAAAATATTAATATTACTTTAAAGGGGATGCTATGCTCGATGGCGTACCCAACACGCAACAACGAGTTTCGTGGGAATCTTACGTTGAACTCTAATAATAAAATAATATTATTTTAAATAGTAGTTAACGCCTAGCCGTTGTAATTGCGGGAGTGAACAGAACTAACTACAAAATGATTACATATGTTTGTCAAATATTTTTATGTTTTACAATAAATTTTAGAGGATTAAAAATGCAAATGAATCCAATTCTAAGCGTAAACATTCTAATATTCTTTAAAAGGTCGATTAACCGCCTTTTGATGGAGAACCTCTTCTAAATCCACTTTTTGGAAATTTTATGTGTTATATTTGACAAAATAAAATTCTTCTTTAGAATCGGGACATCAAAATTTACTTTGTGTATATTTTTGGTATTTTTCCGAAAAAGTTCAATTTTTAATGAATAGTTAAAAATGTTGTATTTTAATTCAAAACCTCTTTTAATCTAATTTATTTATAGTATTAGATTACCTTTTTAATTGGTTTTAAAGTAAAATTATAATATATTTTTACCATTTAATCCAAAAGTGGTCGTTGGAATTAATTTCACTTTGAAATTGGGCTTAAACTACTTTCAATCTTTTGATACATTTTGTTTCATAAAAACATGCTATTTGTTTTAACAGCGGGAATTAATTATTAAATTAAATAATTAAACTTATATGATTTGAATTTTTTAAAATAGACATCATTTTTGAATTCAGAATATCAAATATAGCTTAGGGTGAACTTTTGGTAATTTTCTGAAAAACTTCAATTTTTGATGAATAGTGAAACCACTAAGTGGTACTTATAAAAACTGATTTTTCTGTTTAAATGAAATTTTTCCATCTTTGTGTTTTGAATTTCAAAAATCCGACATACATGGTTGTCATTAAAAATTAAAATGTGGTTCAATGGGATTAAAATAATTTTTTGGTGAATAGTAACTTATTAAGTTTTTAATCGCGATTAGAGGTAATTAGTGTAGTTTAAGGTAAGAATAATGTTTTAATAAAGTGAAATGACCTAGAAACATGTCCTACACTCATTGGATGTGTCATGACTGACCAAGAAAATCCATGGGTCAACTTGGGGACCCCATGGAGCCACTTTGGTTGGAAAATGACATAAATACATTTTTATTTAATGTTAAAGTAAAAATGAGACAAACATGAAAGGTTTTACTAAAACAATTTTTACATGGGGTTATACAAGTCAGAATTTTGACTATAAATATTAATTGGAAAGATAAAACGATTTCCTACATCATAGTATTTGTTTTATAATTTTTAGTCATTAAATAAATTAAATTATTTATGACATCATAATGATGCAGTGATTACCTCATTAATAAAGGATTCAAATAAAATGAAAAGATAATGTAAACTCTATGCCCTAAACATGTCCAAAACCTATTGTATTTGTGTATTTCGAAACCTTATCACCTTATCCTCGAATTATATAAATGTGTGAAATTTTAAATTCGAAACTCATTTTCAAATAAAGAAACATTTCTTTACTTTCCAAGAGTGCCCCTCCTCTCCTCTTATTAAAGGCCCCCACCTCTACCTCCTTACCCACACTTCCAAAGCCATTGGCTCGGCGAAACCCTGCCCATTTTGTCTCTCCACATCCCTCTCTTACTCTTAGAAGCCTAACTTTGGGCAGAAGTCTTCCCAAGGAAGCCTTTGGGCTCAAATCAAAAAGAGTTACCTGATTTTAAGGTAATGTATTCACTTGTGTTATTTTGTTTTATTTTGCTTCTCCAACCCCCTAAACCCTTTTTATTCATTTCTTTTGTAACAACTCCAGTATCTTCAATATACTAGGATGTTGTTATAAGAATCATTCGAGCTACACTTACACACACCTAAATCAAATGGTTAAAGAACATACTATTTCTATGGATGGCGAATTTCTAACTCACGAAACGATGATTGTTAAACACTCAAATAACACCTTAAAATGTGGACATTAAGATGTCACTATATTTATATATAATATATAATATGTTTATGTTTTACTTAAGCTTCTGTATTTTTCTTTTGTGGCATACCTTTATGGTTTCCATTGTGGCTAAACACGATAATTTCATTTTAGGAAGTGCGGACTACCGCCCCCTCAAAGTGATTTGATTCGTTAATGCCATATGTGGGATGTATAAAGGATGTATTTAAAGTTATTATATATGATGTATGTTACATATAAATGATGAATATAATTCTGGAATTAAAATATACATACCACTCATTTAGTTTTAATTCCATTAATATGACATAGAAATGAAAGTAGTGTTCATGCGTACGTACGGCTTACCGTCTCCATGAATGGTGCATTTCATTTCTTACCTCTAAATGATTATGTAATATTATAAATACATGTATATTATGGATAAATAAGATATATATGATATCCAAATCATGAATATCATTCTGGATATAATGAACCTTTGACCACATGAACAACATGTAATTGTAAGAAGTCCACTTTCGACTTAAGAACCAAATATCGACAAAACAAACATTATTAACTTAAATGATTACATAATGTTTATAACATGTCAATAAGTGATAAAAAAAGAATAATGAACTTGATAAAGGTTCTTAATAAAGTTTAAATTAACTCAAGTTTATTATTCAGGACGTTAAAGAACGATCGAGTCAAGTCGGACCCGAGGTAAGGGATCATACTCCTCTCTTTCTTTTTAAGTACACTCTTTTATGTCATTCCTTTTAAGATCATCTTTCTTGTGATTGGGATGTTATTTTATATTAATCTTACTGTAATTTTTATGTTCATATGATGAGATACCCTACTTGATCTCATCAATCCATTTTTGGAAGTTTTAAGTGGCGTCGTTAGGCTGCCGAGTTTTTGTAAGGGATTTTTCATCTCACTTTTATTCCAATGAGATTTATGCTACATTTGCCACAATTTCCTTTGAGTGGTGTATGTACTGCCCATTATTTTAGTCATTGTGTAATATAGTTTAATTTATGAGTATTTACATCAATGTTTTATTGTCCTTCTTTCACAGGGTGTATGTTTCGAAAGATACCCATGTCGGTAAGGGAACCTTTCACCCTCCTCTTTTTAAAAGACTTCTTTTGTTATGTATTTTAATTCACATAATATTATGTTGGGATATGTTCTTCTATATCATTATTGATATAAATTTTATGTCCAAGTGATGAGATACCCTTTTTATCGCTCATCAACTCTTTTTCTGAATTTTGAAGTGACGTCGTTAGGCTGTCGAATTTTTGCAAGGGAACTTCTTAACCCAATTTTGATTCTTTGGGATAAACTTGTAATATTTGAATATGTCATTCTATGAATATGTTTGAATGTCCTCTGATTGTTTTACACTTAATATCAACTAATATTTGGTGTATTCATTTGTCACACAAAATTATGTAATTGATTTATCCTTAATCCAAGGATACCATCTTTGTATGGGACTTTGTCTCAATCTCCTTTCATTGAGGCATATTTTATTTTATACACAACCTACTTTTATACGGTGTATAAACCCCTTTGACTTTTATGTTTATCTGAAAGGAATCTTTTTTTATACAAAGCGTTTTACTAAATGACAAAAGGGAATGTTTTTGTTGTACGTATGCGGCGACAACGACTTCTCCGCCGCCGTGACCATTATTTGAGTTTCGGCATCCTCTACAAGCCATACATTTTTTTAAAAGAAAAATAAATACCATGTTTTACTTTTCTTTTATTTTGGTATTGAAAATGGTTTTCATAATGTTTTTATATCAATGTGTTGTACTGATATCTTGTGATTGAAAAGTGGAAATGTTATGTTTCCTTTATGAATGTTTTATGTGATACGATTATGTTATGGTTCTTGGGCATTATTATGAAGACGGGTGATTCTGTGATAAACTAAGGGCGGGTGAGCCCGATATAGCTCTCCAATGCATTGGGTAACGCGAAGGGGTTAAACGTTGAGGTTTCTCCGAAGAGATTTAGGGAATATATTGTGATGGGTATTCCAAACGTAACCAAGAGGGTCACTCCCTACGTAAGAATGTTATGAATGCCTCAAGATACCTTTATGTCTTATGATTTCTATGATTTATTCATGATTTTATGAGGTATGTTAAAGTTCTTATGTTTTATGCGTAAAGTATGATTTTATTCTTATGTATACATGTACTCATGTTTCCTTTCTATATTTTTATAACCCTTACTGAGCTTTTTATGCTCATCCCAAGTTTTTGAAATGTTTTTCACAGGCCAAGGGAAGGGTACATGATATGATGATAGTATCAAGGAAGTGTCAATAATGAATCCATGTTTTATTTTAAATTTGTTTCTGTTGATGGGAAAAATGAATACTATCTTTTATGTAACCACTTTGTTTAAATGTGGAATGTAATGAAAGTTTTATGATCTAATTCTCTAAAACTCTAAACTTGAAAAGATCCTCAGTGTGTAATCTTGTAGTACCTCAAGATTAAGTAAGGTTTAAGGCTGGGGCCTTATAGTTGGAATCAAAGGTTGGTTTAGATAACTTTAGAGGTTAGGGTATTCTCTATGCACAAGTGACATTACCATAATTGTTATGATTTCAGAAAGAGTCCACGTTTTAGATAAAGTAAATGAGTAAGTATATCTTAGTGTTTACCTTCCTCATTAGTACATGATGGTTTTGTTGATATACTCTCACTGGCATTTCTGTTTTTAGTGAATGGATGGATCTAGCAGGCACCAAAGAGACAACAGGTTTGAAGGAAACTGTGGTGGTTCTCTGATTAAGATACTAGATAAAATGGGGGATTCAATGAGGAAACTCGTGGTTGTTATAAACCAACTATCAAGGAGTCATGATCAACCACTTGAACCTTGGTATGATCTGTAATGCATCATTTACGAGATGACCAATCGATGTGGAAGTTCAGGTAATAATTATAAAGGTAACCATTCGAGATTATATGATCCTTACTTTTGAGGTAATTATGGGTTATTATATGTTATGATGGAAAATGAAAGGCGTGAGATAAACTTGAGGTTAAAATATATTATGATCATTTTTGAAGATTTTATCTCATTTTGGGGAATGTTTTAAGAATTATATAGTTTTGGAAAAAGGACAACATGCAGACCGTGTGACAACCCGTCGCGTCGGACAAAGCTGCGGGAATCGAACCCACAACCAAAGTGCGACTGGTATTTATCGCCTACCACTAGACTACGTAAAGTCCCTAGTTAGTTTCACTAATTCTTCTTAGTTATATGATTTTAGGAATCAAGAGTAAGCTTATTTTGGGTTATCTATGGAAATTATTAACCTATCATCGAGGATATGTAATTAGGTTAATTACTTTTCAATATGAGAATTTAAGAGCAACTGATGTTTTTTAGAGATAAAAGTTAATTTGTACCTTGAAGACTATGTGACTAAATCCTTCAAATATTTGGGTTTCAATCATAGTTTGGTTTACTTTGGATAATTTTATGGACAAATATTTTATCAAATGGTCCTCATTGAACTTTGGGTTTTGTTGGACAAATTTTGGAGATTAAGAATAGATTTTCTTTTTATAAAGGGTTATCCTTTCCTGGATTATCTGATCTTGTAAAAACCATTTTAGTTATGGTTTTGGTTAATGTCTAAAGACATGGGAAGTATATAGTTCTCTTTTGTGGATTAGGTGATTCTCTAGAAGTTGATTATAGTACTCTTAATGTGAACAAGTCTTCCTAAATACTCGTCTTTTGGAGAAAATATGAGTTTGTGTAAGAAATCTAATAAAAGTTGGAAGTCAACATGATAAGTGATTATGTTTCCTTATGAATAAATTCCTCAATAAAAAGAATCTTAAAACAAAAATGTTGTATATTAACTTTTCCTACTGGGGAATCAAATACCGTTTAACTCATCACAAGTTTGTGATTTTCTTGTGGTTAACTTTCTCCTAGACATGTTTACTATCACTCTCCCTTAGAACATGACCCTTTGTTTTTTTCCTCCATGTCCATATTTTCTTACATGTAATCCTATTATGGGTTAACTAGGGTGACCTATGTACTCCTCTTTCTTTCTTTTAAAGTGATTGTTTTACCGATTCTTGTTCCGATGTGGGACTTTCAAGGATGTTTCCGAGCCCAATTTTGAAATTGCGAGGACGTAATTCCCAAAAGGGGGGAAGAATGTAACACCCCAGGTAAATAAAGAATATGACATTTTTATATTTATCGATATTTGTGAATAAAATATTAATATTACTTTAAAGGAGATGCTATGCTTGATGGCGTACCCAACACGCAACAACAAGTTTCTTGGGAATCTTACGTTGCACTCTAATAATAAAATAGTATTATTTTAAGTAGTAGTTAATGCCTAGCCATTGTAATGGCGGGAATGAACAGAACTAACTACAAAATGATTATATATGTTTGTAAAATATTTTTACTTTTTACAATAAATGTTATAGGATTAAAAATTCAAATGAATCCAATTTTAAGCGTAAACATTCTAATATTCTTTAAAAGGTCGATTAACCGCCTTTTGATGGCAAACCTCTTTTAAATCCACTTTTTCGAAATTTTATGTGTCATATTTGACAAAATAAAATTCTTATTTAGAATCAGGACATCAAAATTTACTTTGTGTAAATTTTTGTTATTTTTCCGAAAAAGTTCAATTTTTAATGAATAGTGATAAATGTTGTATTTTAATTCAAAACCTCTTTTAATCTAATTTATTTATATGATTTTATTATCTTTTGAATTGGTTTTAAAGTTAAATTAGAATATATTTTTACCATTTAATCCAAAAGTGGTCGTTGGAATTAATTTCAATTTGAAATCGGACTTAAACTAGTTTCAATCTTTTGATACATTTTGTTTCATAAAAACACGCTATTTGTTTTGACAGCGAGAATTAATTATTAAATTAATTAATGCAACTTATATGCTTTGAATTTTTTAAAATAGACATCATTTTTGAATTCGGAATATCAAATATAGCTTAGGGTGAACTTTTTGTAATTTTGTGAAAAACTTCAATTTTTGATGAATAGTGAAACCACTAATTGGTACATGTAAAAACTGATTTTTCTGTTTAAATGAAACTTTTCCATCTTTGTGTTTTGAATTTAAAAAATCCAACATACATGGTTGTCATTAAAAAGTAAAATGTGGTTCAATTGGATTAAAATAATTTTTTGGTGAATAGAAACTTATTAATTTTTTAATCGCGATTAGAGGTAATTAGTGTAGTTTAAGGTAAGAATAATGTTTTAATAAAGTGAAATGACCTAGAAACATGTCCTACCCTCATTGGATGTGTCATGGCCAACCGAGAAAATCCATGGGTCAACTTGGGGACCCCATGGAGCCACTTTGGTTGGAAAATGACATAAATACCTTTTTATTTAATGTTAAAGTAAAAATGAGACAAACATGAAATGTTTTACTAAAACAACTTTTACATGGGGATATACAAGTCAGAATTTTGACTATAAATATTAATTGGAAAGATAAAATGATTTCCTACATCATAGTAGTTTTTTTATAATTTTTATACATTAAATAAATTAAATTATTTATGAAATTATAATGATGCAGCCATTACCTCATTAATAAAGGATTTAAATAAAATGAAAAGATAAAGTACAATCTATGACCTAAACATGTCCAAAACATATTGTATTGGTGGATTTCAAAACCGTATCACCTTATACTAGAATTATTTAAATGTGGGACATTTTAAATTCGAAAATCATTTTCAAATAAAGTAACATTTCTTTACTTTCCAAGAGTGCCCCTCCTCTCCTCTTATAAAAGGCCCCCACCTCTACCTCCTTACCCACACTTCCAAAGCCTTTGGATCAGCCAAACCCTGCCCATTTTCTCTCTCCACATCCCTCTCTAACTCCTAGAATCCTCACTTTTGGCAGAAGTCTTCCCAAAGAAGCCTTTGAGCTCAAATCAAAAAGAGTTACCCGATTTTAAGGTAATGTCTTCACTTGTGTTTTTTTTTTCTTCTCCAACCCCCTAAACTCTTTTTATTCATTTCTTTTGTAACAACTCCAGTATCTTCAATATACTATGATGTTTTTATAAGAATCATTCGATCTAAACTTACACACATCTACATCAAATGGTTAAAGAACATAGTATTTCTGTGGATGGCGAATTTCTAACTCACGAAACAATGATTGTTCAACACTCATATAACACATTCAAAGGTGGCCATTAAGATGTCACTATATTTTTATATGATATATAATATTTTTATGTTTTACTTAAGCTTCTGTATTTTTCTTTTTTGGCATACCTTTATGGTTTCCATTGTGGGTAAACACGATAATTTAATTTTAGAAAGTGCGGACTATCGCCCCCTCAAAGTGATTTGATTCGTTAATGCCATATGTGGGATGTATAAAGGATGTATTTAAAGTTATTATATATGATGTATGTTAAATATAAATGATGAATATAATTCTTTAATTAAAATATACATACCTATCATTTAGTTTTAATTCCATTAATATGACATAGAAATGAAAGTAGTGTTCATGCGTATGTACGGCTTACTGTCTCCATGAATAGTGCATTTCATTTCTTACCTCTAAATGATTATGTAATATTATAAATACATGTATATTCTGGATATATAAGATATATATGATATCCAAATCATGAATATCATTCTGGATATAATGAACCTTTGACCACACGAACAACATGTAATTGTAAGAAGTCCACTTTCGACTTAAGAACCAAATATAGACAAAACAAACATTATTAACTTAAATGATTACATAATGTTTATAACATGGAAATAAGTGTTATAAAAGTAATAATGAACTAGAAAAAGTTTCTTAATAAAGTCTAAATTAACTAAAGTTTATTATTCAGGACGTTAAAGAACGATCGAGTCAAGTCGGACCCGAGGTAAGGGATCCTACTCCTCTCTTTCTTTTTAAGTACACTCTTTTATGTCATTCCTTTTAAGCTCATATTTCTTGTGATTGGGATGTTATTTTATATTTATCTTACTGTAATTTTTATGTTCATATGATGAGATGCCCTATTTTATCTCATCAATCCATTTTTGGAAGTTTTAAGTGGCGCTATTAGGCTGCCGAGTTTTTGTAAGGGATTTTTCATCTCACTTTTATTCCAATGAGATTTATGATACATTTGCCACAATTTCCTTTGAGTGGTGTATGTACTGACCATTATTTTACTCATTGTGTAATATAATTTATTTTATGAGTATTTACATCAATGTTGTATTGTCCTTCTTTCACAGGGTGTATGTTTCGAAAGATACCCATGTCGGTAAGGGAACCTTTCACCCTCCTCTTTTTAAAAGACTTCTTTTGTTATGTCATTTAATTCACATACTATTATGTTGGGATATGTTCTTATATATCCTTATTGATGTAAATTTTATGTCCAAGTGATGAGATACCCTTTTTGTCTCTCATCAACTCTTTTTCTGAATTTTGACGTGACGCTGTTAGGCTGTCGAATGTTTGCAAGGGAACTTCTTAACCCAATTTTGATTCTTTGGGATAAACTTGTACTCCTTGAATATGTCGTTCTATGAATATGTGTGAATGTCCTCTGATTGTTTTACACTTAATATCCACTTATATTTGGTGTATTCGTTTGTCACACATAATTATGTAATTGATTTATCCTTAATCCAAGGATACCGTCTTTGTATGGGACTTCGTCTCAATCTCCTCTCATTGAGGCATATTTTGTTTTATACACAACCTACTTTTATACGGTGTATAAAACCCTTTGAAATTTACGTTTATCCGAAAGGAATATTTTTTTATACAAAGCGTTTTACTAAACGACAAAAGGAAATGTTATTGTTGTACGTATGCGGCGACAACGACTTTTCTGCCGCCGTGTCCATTATTTGAGTTTCGGCTTCCTCTACAAGCCATACCTTTTTTTAAAAAAAATACCATGTTTTTCTTTTCTTTTATTTTGGTTTTGAGAATGGTTTTCATAATTTTTTTATATCAATGTGTTGTATTGATATCTTGTGATTGAAAAGTGGAAATGTTATGTTTCATTTATGCATGGTTTATGTGATACGATTATGTTATGGTTCTGGGGCATTATTATGAAGACGGGTGGTTCCATGATAAACTAAGGGTGGGTGAGCCCGATATAGCTCTCCAATGCATTGGGTAACGTGAAGGGGTTAAACGTTAAGGTTTCTCCGAAGAGATTTAGGGAATATACTGTGATGGGTATTCCAAACGTAACTAAGAGGGTTACACCCTACGTAATAATGTTATGAATGCCTCAAGTTACCTTTATGTCTTATGATTTCTATGATTTATTCATGATTCTATGAGGTATGTTAAAGTGCTTATGTTTTATGGGTAATGTATGATTTCATTCTTATGTATACATGTACTCATATTTCCTTTCCATATTTTTATAACCCTTACTGAGCTATTTATGCTCATCCCATGTTTTTGAAATGTTTTTCACAGGTCAAGGGAAGGGTACATGATATGATGATAGTGTCAAGGAAGTGTCAAGAAAGAATCCATGTTTTATTTTAAATATGTTTCTGTTGATGGGAAAAATGAATACTATCTTTTATGTAACCACTTTGTTTAAATGTGGAATGTAATTCAATTTTTATGATCTAATTCTCTAAAACACTAAACCTGAAAAGATCCTCAGTGTGTAATATTTTAGTAACTCAAGATTAAGTAAGGTTTAAGGATGGGGCCTTATAAATGTTGTGTTAAACGGCTAGATTATAAAATGGATTTTTTTTAGGGAATCAGTGTTTCATGCATTCAATATTTATTTTCAAAACCTTGTTGTGTTACATTTTCCCTTACAAAAATTTCATCCTAAAAATTCATATAATGTTACCTCGTAAAAAGATTTGGGTAGGTCTTCAACATAAGCTCCTCAGGGTCCCACATTGCCTCTTTGATTTTATAATTTTTCCAAAGTAACATTACCAAACAAATCATCAAATTCCTAAACTCTTATTCTTTAGTGTCCATAAATTGGATAGGCTCTTCACAATAATTTAGATCATGTTCCAATTATATACCTTCTTAAGTGAGTACATGCGTTGGGTATGTCATGTACTTCCTCAGTAGTGAGACATGGAAGAAATTGGGTACATTTGAAATGATAGGAGGAATATCCAACTAATATGAAAAAACTGTTATTCTCTCTAGAATTTCAAAAGGTACGATGTTTATAAGGCTCTGTTTCCCTTTCTTCCCAAATCATATAATACCCTTCCAAAGAGATATTTTCAAGAAAACGTGATCTCCCACTTGAAATTATAGATCCATCATTCAATTGTCGTCATAGATCTTTTATCTACTTTGAGATGATTTTATATAGCCTTGAATTTTATTTACCTTCACTATTGTTTCCTCCACAAGCCCTAGTCCTATATTCTTCCTTTCTCCAACTTCATCCCAACAAGTTGATGTATGACTTCTCTTTCCGAACAATTCATCATATGGTTCCATTAGAATACGTGAATAAAAACTATTATTGTATTAAAACTCTACTAAAGGAAAATATTGATCCCACATACATTGAAAATCAACAGAGAAAGATCTCAACATGTCTTTTAATGTTTGGATTATACTTTCTTATTGCCCATCAGTTTGAAGATGATAAGTAGTACCCAAAAGAATCTCACTGTCCAAATCATTCGGAAGGGTATTCTAGAATTTCATTGTAAATCATGAGTTATGATCAAACAAAATTGAGAGATTTTCCCCATGAAGACTCACAACATCATTGATATAGAGTCATCCTATGAGCTTCAATAGAAAATTATCCCTTATAGGAGGTAAATGTACATATTTTTTATGACTTTCCACAATTACATATATTGCATCATTATTTCATTGAGTTTTGGGTAATCTGGTGAAAACATTCTAGGCATTTTCATCCCATTTCCTTTCAAGAATAGGTAGAGGTTGCATGTATCCTTTTGAATGTTACCTTTCATCCTTCACTTATTGACAAGATAAACATCTTTCTAAATAATCCGAAATTTTCCCCTTCATGTTGTACCTCCAGAAATGTTCCTTCAAATCTCTATACATATTATGGATACTAAGATGTATGGAGAAATTCAAACTATGGGCAACATCCAATAACCCCCTTTTTAGCTCGGGTATAGCTGGAACACAAAACCTCTTCCAAAATTTCATGACACCATCTTCACACACAAAGTCATTCATCTTACTATTTTTCACATCATTAATTTTCATTTGAAGGTTCTCATCATCAGGATGAGAAATTTTAATCTTTTATAATAAATATGGTTGGGAAACCAAATAAAAAGTAGTGATGTTTCAACATCTTTGATAATTCCCATTTCAATTCTCACTATATCCATGTACAAAGGATCCTTGGAAATCCTCATTTTGTTGATAACTTCATGATCATTCCTGATCAATGCACCATCTACCTTGTTTCCCTTCCCTAGGTGGTATTGTATAGTACAATCATATTCCATGAGTAGTTTGAGCCATCATATTTGGCTCATGTTAAATTCTTTTACTAAGAAGATATTCTTCAGATGTTTTGATCCGTATATATCTCAAATTTTTCTCCATAGATATAATTTCTCTATATCTTCAGATAAATGATCATCTCTTCTAACTCAAGATCAATAGTTTTATTGTCATGTCCATGAATTTTCAACTGCCTTGATTCATATGCAATAACCCTATCATTATGCATGAGGACAAAACCAATTCCTTTCTTTGATGAATTTCTATAGATCACAAACCCATCATTCCCCAATGGAAGTGTTAGGATTGAAGCATTCACTATTCTCCTCTTCAATTCTTCGAAATAGTCCTAACATTCTTTTATCTATACAAACCTAACCCCTTTACATGTAAGCTTGATCATTGGGTTGGAAAAATGAATGAAGTTCTAAAATAAACGCTGATAGTAACCTACTAAACCAATAAAACTATTTAACTTAGTTATTTTTGTTGAGTAGTCCATTCTTGCACACCCATTGTCTTCATAGGATCAACAAATATTCCATCCTTAGAGAAAATGTGTCCAATAATGGAAACTAATTGAAGACAAAATTCACACTTTCTAAACTTCACATATAATTTATTTCTTCTAAGAGTCTTTAGAATAGTGTGCACGTGATTTTCATGGTCCTTATAGCTTTTTTATTATACTAAGATATCATCAATAAATACCACCAAAAATTCATCAAGATATTCCTTGAAAACTCTATTCATTATATCCATGAAAATCGAGTGTGAATTGGTTAGTCCAAAAGGAATTACTATAATGTTATAATGCCTATACCTAGTTCAAAATGTTGTTTTTTAAATGTAATCCTTCCTCACAACAACTGATGATATCTAGAATGAAGATCAACCTTCTAAAAATATTGATCTCTATGAGGTTGATCAAATAAATCAACAATTTCAGGTACGGGAAACTTCTTCCTTATTTTTATAGCATTGATCTCGATGTAGTCAATACAAAACCTCATAAATCCATCATTCCTATTAACAAAAAATAGGGGCTCCCCCTGGAGAAAAACATGGGCGAATAAATCCTCCATCATTGAATTTCTTTATTTGTTTTTTCAATTCCACTAATTCCATAGTAGACATTCTATATTGGGTATTTGATGTGGGCCTTGAACCAAAAATTAAGTCATAGGAAAATAAAATTTCCCACTCTAGAGGGTATCCAGTTAATCCTCTATAAAGACATCAACATTTTATTACACAATAGGTACATCATCTATTTGAAAATTCTTTTCCTCACCCATAGTTATTCCATTCCCTTCCTCCCAAATAATTGAATTTAGTAGAGCTATTGCGGGTGGATATAGATGAGAATCAGATGGTGATGTTTCTTCCTTAAATATACGGGATCCCACATAATCCTAAAAAATTGTGACCTCCTACCTCTTGTAATAAATTTTCACATCACAGTTTGAAATCCAGTCCATATCAAGGAATATATCAAAGTCAATCATGGGTAGGAAAATAAAATCAGTAGATAAAGAATGTATATATTCCATAATGGGGACAGTATGAGACAAATTTTTTACAATGATACTTCCCTTATGGGTTTTGACTGACAACTCACTTATTAAATCAATTTCCAAATAACTAATTTTCTTGGAAAACAAGGAAGATATGAAAGAATGAGATGATCCAGAATCAAATAAAGTATTGTCTAAGTTTGGGGAAATTACTAAAGTACCTACCACCACATCATTAGGAACTTCAATATCAGTAGTTTTGATTGCATAAGCTTGTCCCTTCTCCCTTGACCTTTTTTGGGGAATGTTTCCATGATTCTTGTGAAATTTATTTGAATAATGTCCCATACCCCTAAAATTTTAGCATTGAATATTGGTCGATTTTTTATTCCTCTTACAATCCTGAGATAGGTTACCTTTTTCTCCACACATGTAACAGACTCCCATTCCCTTTGAGAAACTTCCAGGGTGTTTCCTTCCATAATTACTATAGGATGGAAGGTCAACTCTTCCCTTCTTCCCCACTTTCTTATTTCCTTTTCTAGAGTTTTAAGTAGCCCTATTTTTCTAATGTTTCCTTTAAAGTCAAAAGACATATAAAATTAATTTTCTATCTTTATAGTACATGATACTATATCTTCATATGATGATAATACTTTGGAGACTAGTTTACATAAAATGAATGATTTAACCTTCAAATAATCTATCAATTTTTCTACTTTTATTACGTATGTAGTCCGCAACATGCCTTTCCACCCATGTAAATATTGGTTCATACATGGAAACATTTTCATCCTCTTTCTACCTCATATTCATGAATTCTTATACAATATATTCTAGATGTTCATAAGGAAATTATTTCTCTAATAATATTTCCTTAAAGTCCCTCCATTCCATCTCTCATATCTCTTCATCCCCCTTTGTGTTTTGGATTAAGGACTGCTCTAATTTACATCTCCCAATAGATGATAAACTGCCATAAGGACCTTTTCACTTTAATTACATCCCAAAGCGATAAATATCTTATCTAGGGAACTTATCCACTACTCAGCAACAAAAGGTTTTTTTGGTCCCATTGAATGACGGTGGATGTTATCACATAAAGAGATCTAACTTAGCTCCCCCATGTTATGGATCTGGATGCTCTCTACAAGTGATTTTATTAATCATAACCTGATTCTATTGTCCTAATATAGTTATAAGTTGCTCAGCTCCAGTCACATAACTAGAGCCAACATCATTGTCTTGCATCAGAGAGAAATCCCTACAAGGTACACGCACGTTCATGCGATTTACATTCCTTCCAATAGGCTCCATTTCTAAATAATGTCATACAAATTATTAGGTTATTAATCATAATGTATAATATCAACGTATAAAAATTATTAGCATAAATTGAAATTCTATAGAAAGGTAATCTCATAATCATGAACATGGTTTCTTTGAGGAAAAAATTATATTTAAATCCTTCATAATGGCTTGTAAATAAAATCTGAATTTTCCTAAGCATACCCCCCATAAGTGTCAAACTAGGTGCACAATAAGGTATATTGTCATGTGCCGGGATACCCAAGTTCAATGCTGAAACTCCTTGTCGGATGTTTCACTCCTAGGTACAATTGTGCTAGAACCATGTCCACTTTTAGTATCTAGAGAGGGGTGTGTAATTAGAAAGATCAAAATAATATATTTCTTACTAAAATACAAGTATGCTCTCATATTCTTATCTGAAAATACTATCTTTGGGATTTTTTCCATAATCTACGTTTTCTAAATCTATTTTCTATGTTTTCTACTAAACTTCCTCTAATACCAACTGTGAGGACCTGAACCTAGTTTCCCAGATCCATTAACATTTTTAATTACATTTTCATATAAACATGGAATAGGCATCCTGAAGGACTAATTATTTTTGTAGCATTGGAAACAAGATACATACATAAGTTCAACATTATAACTCAAAAGGAAAATATATCATAGAAACTCCTATGACAATATCCATGACTCCTAGGTTATTTCTGCTTGTCATTCATAATATACCTCTTTGCATCCATAGAAAATGAAAAATAATAAATGGGTGAGCTCAAATGCTCATAAAGGGTAAGACAAACAGAGGAAGATATTGTAAACATAAACATTAGGAACGGTGAATAACTAAAATCACATGCCTTTAAAAAAATAAACTTGAACACATTTCATAAGGAATAAGAGCTGAATAAATAATACCATACTAAAACATAATCATAGGAATTATACAAGCCAAAAAACCACAAAAACCATCAATACTATTTTTATAATGAGAAAATTCATAATGAGGGACATCATAACCATATCGTCAAGGCCTCATGCTAAGGCCGTAAATAATCATTTTTTCAAGGCCTTGTGCCAAGACCATAGTTTGTCTAATGAGACTTGCAGATGCACCGAGGGGCTATAGTGGGCCTCAAAAAACACATAAAATGTCCAATTAATTCCTATTATGAATGGGTATAAACATAAATAACATATAAATTCATATTGAAACTAATATATGAAATGTAAATAACTTTCCCCAAACATTAATAATAAACACTAACCATTTGGAGTAAATTGGTGATGGTTTTAAGATAGCACATCAATAGACAAACTAATCATAAACCATTAAATTAAATATGGTAGGTGGTACTATAAAATATTAATCCCAATAATACATAATAATCAGTAAGAGTGTTAAAATAGATGATGATACTCTTATTAATTTTTTGACTAATTCTTTAGATAACTACACTTTTACTTTGAAAAGAAGAGTAATTTTAGAAAAATATTTATATAAAAATAGAAGTGTAGTAAGATATTATTTTCATATTAAAATGATTGATTATATAAATATAAATTTTTCCAAAAACATATTATATAGTTCCCTTAAAAATAGGTAAGAATTTTATGAATTCCCTCGAAACTGGATTGTTTATCGGGAAGGACTTTTGAAAGATCCTTTTAAAACATATAACTACTCATAACTTAAGGTATAATTCTGCATGGATAAAATATATATAACACTCACATATAAATAATGAGGCATATATATGAATTAATAAGTGGATATTTGATGTAGATAGATAATAAAAGTAACACAGATGGAAATGGAGGTTTGAAAAGAAACACTTACCTTAAGTCTGAATGTGTTACACTCTTGAACTTAATGTCCTGGAATATAAAATTATACTTATTAATAACATAATTATGAACCTATTATACATGTTATTAGTTTATAATATTTTTATTAGTTTCATTATGTCCTTATTGATAAGTTATCAGATTGAATTTTGTATTTCGGGAGTGTTCATTTCCTTGGTTTTCATGATCGTTATATTTGTATATGTGTATGTATTTTCATGTGGAATGGATGTAATTATATAGAATTTAAATTAAATATTATTTATGAATAGAAATAATTGTTAATTTTAATTCATATAATTTGGTTACATGGAATGAGGATGAATCATTAGTTCAAATATTAATGACAATCACTTAGATTAATTTAGCGATATTTTGATTATTAGGAAATTGTTTAGTCATATGATTTAATATTATGTACATATACTGGTTCATGAATATTAATTAGGTTATAATACATAAATTATTTTATGTTTAAACCATAAAAATTCTTTCATGTCTAGTAATGAAGGAGATAACGAAGAACGAAACATCGTCGTCCACAAAGGTTGTAAATTGGAACCTCGTGGACGTCCATTTCTATTATAAAATAAAAGATAGTGATTAAGGATATTGATGATGGTTATTCCATTAACATGATATAATTATAGTATATCAACGATACTGGATTTATCATAGTCATTTGGATAGAGTATTTTTTTGAGATGATAACAAAAAAAGGATCTTGAAATGAAAATTAATGAAATAAAATTTGACTTTACCACTTGAATTCTCCTCCTTGTGAACCTCCTTTAGGGAAGGGGTTATGGTATTTTGGAAAGACCCGTAGCTCTTGGATGTGGGGAGTGATTAGGTAAGGGTATTTGGGAAGAACATTTAGGGTCCTCAAGTCATAGAGGAGTGAACAGAAGAGGGAGTGAGGGAGGGTTATAGTAGAGGAGAGGAGTGAATTTTGAATATTTTATTCATTATTTTATTAATTACTTCAAGAAAAACAGTAGTGTTGATTCATGTGACCCATAATAGTAATAAGTTCATTTGAGTTTGAACCATGTGGGAATAAATTACTCAAAATTTCATAAATAGATTATTTAACTGGTAATGTGTAAATACGATATGTTATCTTATTTCACTATTCATTAAAAAATCAAGAATTTCAGGAAAATACCAAAAAATCACCCTAACCATTTTTCAACATTTAAAATTAAAAAATTAACTCCATTTTTTTAAAATAATTTTCTAAATATGATTAATTTAACTTTTAAATAAAATCACACTTTATTCAAAAATTAACAATTTTAAAACTATAATTCATTTTATATCACCTTGAAAAATTAATAATGATATAATTATCTAATAGCCTTCAAAAATAAAATAATAATATGATTTATTATTCATAAGGTTCATATTACTATTCATAATGGTATCTTACTATTTACTATATAATCATGTTGGTTCTATCAGACTCTAAATGACATACATATCACAACTCTAGATGAACATTTTTTTAAAATCAAAACATAATAGAGGTAATGTTGTGTTTAACGGAAAGATTATAAAAGGAATTTTTTTGTAGGGACTTAGTGTTTCATGCATTCAATATTTTGTTTCAAAACATTGATGTGTTACATTCTCCTTTCCTTACAAAAATTTCATCCTTGAAATTCACAGAATGTTACCTCACAAAAATATTTGGGTAGGTCTTCATCATAAGCTACTCAGGCTCTCACGTTGCCTCTTTGATTTTATAATTTCTCCAAATTAACATTTCAAGACAATTCATCTGATTCCTCAAATCATATTCTTTAGTGTCCAGAATCTAGATAGGCTCTTCACAATATGATAATTCGGGTTCTAATTCTATACCTTCTTAAGTGATGACATGTGTTAGGTCTGGCATGTACATCCTCAGCAGTGAGACATAGAACACATTGTGTACTTTAGAAATGATAGATGTCATATCCAACTAATATTCAAAAACTGAAATTCTCTCTATAATTTCAAAAGGTACTATGTACATTGGGCTTACTTTCCATTTATTCCCAAATCTTATAAGACCCTTCCATAGAGATATTTTCATGAAAAAGTGATCTCCCACTTGAAATTATAGAACCTTCATTCAATTTCCGTCATAGATCTTATGTCTTATTTGAGATGATTTTATATGATCTTGTATTGTATTTACCTTCACTATTTTTTCCTCCACATTCCCTAGTCCCATAAGCTTCTATTCTCCAACATCATCCCAAAAAGTTGGTGTACGACATCTCTTTCCATACAATGCATCATATGGTTCCATTAGAATACGTGAATGGAAACTACTATTGTAGTAAAACTCCACTAAAGACAAATACTGATCCCACATACATTTAAAATCAAGTGATCATTATCTCAACATGTATTCTAATGATTGGATCATACTTTCTTATTTCCCATCAGTTTGAGGATGATAAGCAGTACTAAAAAGAAGCTCACTGTCCAAATCTTTCTGAAGGATATTAAATAATTTCATTGTAAATAGTGGGTCATGATCAAACACAATTGATAGAATTTCCACATGAAGTCTCTCAACATCATTGATATAGAGTCTTTCTATGAGCTTCAATGGAAAATCCACCCTTATAGTCGTGAAATGTGCATATTTTTTAAGACTGTCCACAATTACCCATATTGGATAATTATTTCTTTGAGTTTTGGGTAATCCAGTGAAAAAATACATGGTGGTGTCATCCCATCACCATGAAGGAATAGGTAGGGGTTTCATGAAACGTTTTGTACGTTTCCTTTCATCCTTCACTTGTTGAAAGACTAAACATCATGATACATAATCCGAAATTTCCCTCTTCATGTTGTCCCTCCAGAAATGTTCCTTCAAATCTCTATACATATTATGGATACCAAGATTTATGGAGAAATGTGAACTATGGGGATCATCCAATAACTTCATTTTAGCATGGGTATAGCTGGAACACAAAACATCTTCCCAAATTTCATAACACCATCTTCACACACAATGTCACCCATCTTCCCATTTTTCACATCATTAATTTTCTTTTGAAGGTTCCCATCATCCGGCTGAGAAAATTTAATCTTTTCTAATAAATATTGTTGGGAAACCCAATGAAAAAGTAGTGATGTGTCAACATTATTGATAATTCCCATATCCATCCTCACCAGATCCATGTTCAAAGGATCTATGGAAATCCCCATTTTGTTGAGAACTCCATGATCCTTCCTGATAAACGCATCATCTACATTTTTTTCCTTCCCTAGGTGTTATCGTATAGTACAATCATATTCCTTAAGTAGTTTGAGCCATCGTCTTTGTCTCATGTTGTGTTCTTTCACATAGAAGATATTATTAAGACTCTTTTGATCCGTATATATCTCAAATTTTTCTCCATAGAGATAATTTCTCCATATCTTCATATAAACTATTACCTCTACTAACTCAAGATCATG
Organism: Viscum album; assembly: GCA_963277665.1. Lineage (NCBI taxonomy): Eukaryota > Viridiplantae > Streptophyta > Magnoliopsida > Santalales > Viscaceae > Viscum > Viscum album. The sequence continues at coordinate 174,428 of CAUJRU010000026.1, read as the reverse complement.
AGTGGGATTGTTTTGTTCAAGAATTTTCAGCTGCCTTGATTCATAGGCAATAACCCAATCATTCTATATAAGAAAAAAAACCAAGTCTTTTCTTTGATGCATCTCTGTAGATCACAAACACATCATTCCCCAATGGTAGTGTTAGGATTGGAGCATTCACTATTCCCCTCTTCAATTCTTCGAAATAGTCCTCACATTCTTTTTTCTATATAATCCTAACCCCCGTTACGTGTAAGCTTGATCATTGGGTTGGAAAAATGGGTGGAGTTCTAAACAAAACTCTGATAGTAACCTTCTAAAACAATAAAAATATGTACCTTAGTTATGTTCATTAGAGTAGTCCATTCTTTCACACCTTTTTCTTCATAGGATCAATATAAATTCCTTCCCTAGAGAAAATGTGGCCAATAATTGAAATTTATTGAAGAAAAAATTCATAATTTCTAAGCGTCCCATATAATTTATTTCTTTTAGGAGTCTTTAGAATAGTGCACACATTATTTTCATAGTCCTCGTAGATTTTGGATTATACTAAGATATCATCAATAAATACCACTAAAAATTCATCAAGATATTCCTTGAAAACTCTATTCATTATATCCATGAAAATAGAGTGTGAATTATTTTTTCCAAAAGGAATTACACTAAACATGTAATGATCATACCTAGTTCAAAATGTATTTTTTTGAATGTATTCCTTCCTCATAACAACTAATGATATCCATAATGAATATCAATCTTCTAAAAATATTGGTCTCTGTGAAGTTGATCAGACAAATCAAAAATTTGAGGAAGGGGACACTTGTTATTTATTTTTATAGAATTTATCTCCCTGTAGTCAATAAACAACCTCATAAATCCATATTTCTTATTAAGTAAAAATAGGGGCTTCACCTAGAGAAACACTTGGGAAAATAAATCCTCTATCACTCAATTTCTCTAGTTGTTTCTTCAATTCCACCAATTCTACAGTGGCCACTCTATATGGGGTCTTTGATATGGACCTTGAACCAAAAATTAAGTCACTGAAAATGAAACTTCCCACTCTAGAGGATGTCCAGATAAATCCTCTAGGATGACATCAACATTGTATTACACAATAGTTACATCCTCTATTTGAACATTCTTTTACTCACCCATAGTTATTTCATTCCATTCTCCCCAATAATTTAATTTAGTAGAGCTGTTGGGGGTGGCTGTAGATGAGAATCAGATGATGATGTTTCTTCTCTAAAGATAAGGTATCCCACATAATCCTCAAAAATTGTATCCTCCTACCTTTAACAATAAATTTTCACATCATGGCTTGAAATCCAATCCATATCAAGGATTTTATCAAATTAAATCATGGTTAGGAAAATAAAATAAGTAGAAAAGAATGTGTTTATTCCCTAATGGGGAATTCTTGAGACAACTTTGTTGCAATGATAATACCCATAGGGGTTTTTACTAACAGGTCACTTATTAAATCGAATTGGAAATAAGTAATTTTCTTGGAAAACTGCGAAGATATGAAAGAATGAGATGATCTAGAATCAAAAAAATAATTTTCTAGGTTTGAAGAAATGATTAAAGTACTTACCACCACATCATTTGGAACTTCAATATCAGTAGTTTTGATTTCATAAGCTTCTCCCTTCTCACTTGACCTTTTTTGGGGAATATTTCACTGATTCTTAAGCCATTTATTTGCATAATGTCCCATCTCCCTACAATTTTATCATTGAATATTGGTAGATTTTTTCTTCCTCTTACAATCCTGAGATAGGTGGCCTTTTTCTCCACACTTGTAAAGGACACCCATTCCTTTTAGGAATATTCCATGGTGTTTCCTCTGATAATTACTATAGGATAGAAGTTCAACTCTTCCCTTCATCCCCATTTCATTATTTCCTTTTATAGAGTTTTCAGCAGTCCTCTTTTTCTCATGTTTTCCTTTAAAGTCAAAATACTTAGAAAATTCATTTTCTGTCTTGATATCACTTGAGATTGTATCTTCATATAATGACAAATCTTTGGAGACTAGTTTCCTTCAATGTAATGATTTAAACCATCAAATAAATGATCAATTTTTCTCCTTGTATTACATTTGTAGTTCGTAGCATTCCTTTCCACCCTTGTAAAGTTGGGTTCATACTTGGAAACATTTTCATCCTCCTTCTACCTCAGATTAAATAATTTCCTTTCCATATCTGCTAGATGTTCACAAGGAAAGTATATCTCTATAAATATTTCCTTAAAGTCCCTCCATTCCATTTCTCATATCTCTTCATCCTCCTTTGGGTTTTGGATTAATGGCCACCTCTAATTTTCATCACCCAATAGATGATAAACTTCCATGATGTCCTTTTCACTTTCATTACATCCTAAAGCGATTAATATCTTTTCTAGGGAACCTATCCACTACTCAGTAACAAATGGATTTTTAGTCCCATTGCATGATAGAGGATGTTGTCACATAAAGGGATCTAACATAGCTCCCCCATGTTGGGAATATGGATTCTCTCTACAGGTGAGGTTATCATTCATAACCTGATTTTGTTGTCCCAATATAGTTTTAAGTTGCTCAGCACTAGTCACAACACCAGAACCAACAACATTATCTTGCATCAGAGATAAATCCCTACATGGTACATGCGCATTCATACGATTTTCATTCCTTTCACTAGGCTCCATTTCTAAATAATGGAATACACTTGATTAGGATATGAATCAAAATGTATAATATCCACGTAGAAAAATACCTAGCATTAATTGAAATTATATGCATAGGTAATGTCAAAATCATAAACATGGTTCATTTGAGGAAAATTTACCTTTAAATCCATCATAATAGCTTGTAAAAATGAGAATTATCTTAAGAATATCCCCCAGGAGTTTCAAACCAGGTGCACAGTAAGGCCCATTGCCTTGTACTAGGATACCACAGGTCAAGCCCGAAACTCCTTGTCAGAGTTTTCCCTGTTGGGTACATATGTTCCTGAACAATGTCAACTTGTAGTATCCAGACGAGAATATATTTTATAGAAATATACACATAATCTATTCATTACCAAAATACTAGTATTTTATTTCATTATTATCCTCAAAAACTATCTCGGGTATTTGTTCCCTAATCTACATTTTGAAAATCTAATTTCCATGTTTTCTACTAAACTTCCTCTGATTCCAACTGTAAGGACCCAACACTATTTTTTCAATGCCGGTGCGTTATTTTATTAAATTGGAACATAAATAAGAGTAGGAATCCTAAAGGATCGATTATTTTAGTAGCATCAGAAACAATAGACATACTTACGTTTAACATTACAACATGATAATAAATACAAGATAGAAACTCCTTTGACATTATGCATAACTCCAAAGTTATTTTTCCATTTCATTCATAATATACCTCTTTCTATCCTAGGAAAATGAAACATAAGAATGTTGTGATCTCAAAAGATCAGTAAGGGTATGAAAAACTACGTAACATAGCATAAACAATAAAATTAGGCATGCTGAATAACTAAAAACACATGCGTTTAAAAAAATTAAGCTTGAATACATTATGGAAGGAATAAGTGCTGAATAAATAATGAAATTATAATACCTAATCATGATTATTCTACTATCAGAATGATCACATGAACCATCAGTAATATTTTCATAATGAGGGTATGCATAATGTGGGACATCATAACCCTACTGTCAAGTCCTCGTGCTAAGACCATAAATAATCATTTTGCCAAGGCCTTGTGCCATGACTGTAGTTTGTCTCATGAGACCTACTGATACACCGAGAGGATATATAGGACCCCACCTAACACTTAATATGTTCAATTAATTAATCATATGAATGGGGATAAACATAAATAACATATAATATCATAATGAAAATAATATATGAAATTGAAATAACAGTCCCTGAACATTATGCATAAACACTAACTATTCGGAGTGAATTGGTGAATGGTTTTAAGATTGAACATCCATAAAAAACTAATAATATACCATTAAATTAATCATATAGAACGTTACAATAAAATATTAATCCCGATAATACATTATAATAAGAAAGGGTGTTGAAATAGATGAAGATACTCTTATAAAATCATCGAGTAATTCTTGAGATGAATACCCTTTCACTTTAAAAAGAAGAGTTCTTTAGAAAATATATTAGTATAAAACCTTAGGTTAATTAAGATAGTGTTTTTATAATAAAATAATTAATTTTATAAAAATAATGGTCTCAAAAAATAGATTATATAGTACCCTTGAATATAAGTAACAATTTCAGGAATCCCCTCGAAACGAGATTGTTTATGAGGAAGGACTTTTGAAAGATCCTTTTAAAAAATATAACTCCTCATAAATGAAGGTATGATTATGGTTGGAAAATATATATAGAACCTTAAAATAGAAATTATAATTCTTTCATATTAATTAATAATAATTTTATAGAAGTAAGTAGATAATAAAAGTAACCTGAATGAAATAGAGGTTCGGGTAAAAAACTCTTACCTTAAGTCTAAATGTGTTCCACTATTGAACTTAAGATCCTAGAATATAAAATTAAACTTATTAATAAATTAATTAAGAACCAATTACACATTTATTTAGTTTATCATAGATTAATTAATTTCCTTATGTTCTTATTTATAAGTTATAAGATTGAATTCCATCGTTCTGGAGTGTTCATTTCCTTGGTTTTCATGATTGGTATATTTTATATGAGTATGTATCTTCATGTGCAAAGGATGTAATTCTCCAAAATCGAAATTATATATATTATTTTTTAACATATATAGGTGTTAATTTTAATTCATATCATTTAGTTACATTTTATGAGGATTAATTATTAGATGAAATATTAATGAAAATAAATTAGATTAATTTAGCGGTATTTTGATTATTAGGAACTAGTTTGGTCATATGATTTAATATTTTGTACCGATTATCTGTTCCTAAATATTAATTTTGTTATAATACATATATTATATTCTGGTTCAATCATTAAAATGGTTTCATGACCAGTAGTGAAGTAGAAATTGAAGAATGAAACTTCGTCATCCAGGAAGGTTCTAAATTGGAACCACACGAACGACGATTTCATTTATAAAATTAAAGAGAGAGAGAGTAAGGATATTGATGATGGTTATTACATTAACATCATATAATTATAGTATATATATAATACTAGAGTTATCAGGGTCATTTTGATAGAGGAGGTTAGGATACAATAACTAAACAAAGGAACATGAAATGAAAATGAAAGAAATAAAATGTGACTGTACCTCTTGAATCCACCTCCTTGAGAACCTCTTTATGGGAATGGGTTATGGTCTTCTGGCAAGACCAAGAGTTCTTGGACGTGGGGAGTTACCAGGTATGGTTATTTAGGGACAACATTGAGGAGCTTTGTTACTCCCCAAGCTTTCACGATACGCTTCTCGTTCAATAATTTAATATCTTGCATTGTACGCAAGTTCGAGATTCTAACACACTGCGACCAATCAAAGTAGCCGTTATGAATAGTAATACCTACTTTTTTAAATTTTATAATTTTTATCTTTCAAAATGGACTTCATTTCTGGATTCGGAATATCGAATTTATCTTAGGGTGATATTTTGGAACTTTTAGGATAACTTTTATATTTTGATGAATAGTGAAAATTACTAAATTTTAATTAAAAACAAATTTTTTAATCAAAATAATTAATAGTGATAAATTATAATATTTAGTGGTTTTAAAGTATAATTAGAATATAATTTTACCATTTTATTCAATGGTGGTAATTAGAATTAATTTCACTTTGAAATTGGATATAAACAATTGTCAATCTTTTGATTGATATTGTTTCTTAAAAAAACGCTATTTGTTTTGACATCGAGAATTAATTATTAAATTAATTAATGAAACTTATATGTTTGAAATTTTTTAAAATAGGCATCATTTTTGAATTTGGAATATCAATTATAGCTTAGGGTGAATTTTTGGTACTGTTCTGAAAAACATCAATTTTTTATGAATAGTGAAACCACTAAGTGGTAGTTAAAAAACTAATTTTTCGTTTAAATGAAAATTTACCACTTTTGAGAATTGAATTTCAAAAATCTGACATACATGGTTGTCATTAGTAAGTAAAATGTGGTTCAATGGGATGAAAATATTTTTTGGTGAATAGTAACTTTTATGTTTTATTAATCACGATTAAAGGTAATTAGTGTAATTTAAGGTAAATATAATGTTATAATAATATGAAATTACCCTTACACTTGTCATACCCTTATTGGATGAGTCATTTCCGACCAAGATGATCCATCGGTCAACTTGGGGACCCCATGGAGCCACTTGGGTAAGAAAATTACATTCATATCATTTTATTTAAAGTTAAAATAAAAATGTCACAAACATGTATTGTTTTACTAAGACAATTTTTACATGGGGTTATACAAGTCATGTTTTTTACTATAAATAATCATTGGAAAGATAAAAATATTTCCAACATCATATTTGTTTTTTATAATTTTTAGACATTAAATAAATTATATTTTGTATGACACCATGATGATGCAGCGATTACCTCATTAATTAACGATTTAAATAAAATAAAAAGATAATGTAAAATATAAGACATACACTTGTCAAAAACCTATTAGATGAGTATCTTTCTAACCCTGATCACCTTATCCTCGAAATATATAATTTTGGGACCTTTGAAATCCGAAAATCACTTCATAATAATGTAACATTTCGTGACATTCCAAGAGTACCCCTCCTCTCCTCTTATAAAAGGCCCCCACCTCTACCACCTTATTCACACCTTCATAGCCATTTGGCTCGGCCAAACTCTACCCAAATAGTCTCTAAACTTCTCTCTATTACACCTAGAAGCCTCACTTTGGGCAGAAGTCCTTCCAAGGAAGCCTTTGGCTCAAATCAAAAAGAGTTACCCGATTTTAAGGTAATGTCTTCTCTTATGTTCTTTTGTTTTATTATTCTTCTCCTACCACTTAAACTCTTTTTATTACATTATTTTGTAATGACAACATTATCATCAATATACTAGGATGTTTTTATAATAATTATTTGGTTTAAAAATACACACACCTTCATCTAATGGTTAAAAAACGTACTGTTTCTGTGGGTGGTGAATTATTGCCTCACGAAATGATGATTGTTTAATCTTATTTTAACACCATTAATGGTGGCCATTAAGATGTCACTATATTTATTTATGAAATATTTTTATGTTTTCCTTATGCTTATGTATTTTTCATTTATGGCATACCTTTATGGTTTCCATTATGGGTAAACGCGATAATTTGATTTTAGGAAGTGCGGACTACCGCCCCCTCAAAGTGATTTGAATCGTTAATGCCATATGTGTGACATATAAAGGATGTATTAAATGATATTATATATGATATTATACTGGAATTATAATATACCTTTATATCATTATGATTTCATTTCATTAAATACGAAATAGAAATGAAAGTAACGGTCATGCGTACGTATAGCTTACCATCTCCACGGATGGTGCATTTCATTTCTTACCTCTAAATGTTATATAATATTATAAATGCATGTAGATACTAGATATATATGATATATATGATATCTACATCATTAATATGATTCTGGAGACAATGGATATTCTACCACAAAAACAACTTGTAATTATAAGAAGTTTATTTTTGACTCAAGTGCCAAAGCTCGACAAAACGACCGTTATTAACATAAATAATTAAATAATGTTCATATCATGGTAATAAGTGATATAAAAGGAATAATGAACTAGAAAAAGGTTCTTAAGAAAGTATAAATTAACTCTAGTTTATTATTCAGGGGGTTAAAGAACGGTCGAGTCAAGTCGGACATGAGGTAAGGGAACTTCTTAACCCAATTTCCGTTCATTGGGTTAATCTCCTACTTTCAAAATATGTCATGATACTATTATGTCATATCTTGTATTTGTACTTTATTTATGTTTAATTATAGTGAATACACATAATAGATCTATTTTATTTAAAAAAATGATCTTTTTAAGGGACTTCATCTCAATCTCCTTCAAGTGAGGAATATTTTGTTTTATACACAACTTTATTTTATACGGTGTATAAACCCCTTTGAATTTTACTTTTATTAAAATGGAATCTTTTTATATGAAGTGTTTTACTAAATAAAAAAAGGGAATGTTTTTGTCTTATGTATGCGGAGACAACGAATTCTCCACCACTGTGACCATTATTTGAGTTTCAACTTCCTCTACAGGCCATAAATTTTTTTAAATGAAAAATAAATTCCAGGTTTTACTTTTCTATTCTTTTGGTATTGAAAATGGTTGTGATAATGTTTTTATTATATCAATATGTTGTATTGATATATTTTGATTGAAATGTGGAAATGCTATGTTTTTTCATCATGTATGTTTTATGTGATACGATTATGTTATGGTTTATGATATGTTTAAACCTTTTCATATAAGGAATGCATTGGACATAATAAGTGACAGGTGGAGCCCACTATAGCTCCTCGATGCATCGGTAGGTCTCATGAAACAAACTAGTGTCTTGGCACGAGGACTTGACAAAATCTTATTTGTAGTCTTGGCACGAGGCATTGGCTACGTGGTTATGATATTCTGGCATGATGCATTACATCATTATGAAAGTGGTTATTGATATTGCATTTGATTATTCGACTTGTAGAATATCCATGTGAATAAGTAAATGACATTATTTCATTTTACTTTTTCCATATTATGTTGAAGTTCAAGTTTAAAAGGATTTTTTACCTATACGTTGCCTTAAATGTTTATGTTTATTTATGAAATATTTCGCTATATTTTTATCCTTACCGAGCATATGAGCTCACCCCTTTCAATGTTTTATTTTTCCCAGGATGCAAAGAAATATTTTATGACTGACGTGCAGGGATAGTCTGAAGGGGATATGGGTGTGGACTATGGAGACTATGTTATTGTAGTTTTTCACATTATGATGTAATGTAACATTTATGAATGTATCTAGTGTTTCCAAGGCTACTAAACTAATCAGTCTTTCGAGACATGATCTTTTGTGATCATGCCAATGTTACGCAATAATACACCGACACTGGGTAACTGGGTTCGGGGTGTTACAGTTTGTATCAGAGGTAGTTTAGTACTAACCTTGGAATCTAGATTTAGATAAACTCTGATTATATCATGTAGCCCTAATATAGACTTTGAGGATTATTATAGAAGAACTTCCTATAATTTGGGTATTATAGAGATTTTTTGGGTTTTTCGAGAAATAAATCCCTGTCTGGATACGAGCAGGTAGATGCGGCTCTGGAACAGATGTACCTAGGGGTAAAATCTGAAAACACTGCTTTGAGCTAGACTCGAACGGGAACTGGTGCACGAAAATGGGCCTTGCTGCACTCTTGGTTACGACACTCCTAGGGGATATGCTTAGGATAATTGGTATTTTATTTACAAACCATCATGAATGGTTTATGAGTATATACTTCCTCAAAGAAATAATTTTTATGATTATAGTTCAATTTCTGTTATGTGTTTTACAAGTATGGAATTATGTATTTTGATTCATAACCTAATCTAGTTGATGCCATTATTTAGAAATGGAGCCTAGTGGGAAGAATGGAAACTGTATCAATACACGCACTCCATGTAGGGATTACCCTCCTGCTCATGATAATTATAATGGAGCTGGTGATACAACTGGTGCTGATCAGCTTATCACCATACTGGGACAACTCACTCAGGTTATGAATAATAACCTTACTTATATGGAGCACCATGATTCGCAACGTGGATGATCAATGTTAGATTGCTTCATGAGTAAACAACCACCAACATTTACTGGGGGTAAAAATCCATTAGTAGCTGAGCAATGGATAAATTCCCTAGAGAAAATATTTCAGGCTTTAGGGAGTAGTGACAGGGAAGAAGTTGTCATGGCAGTTTACTGTATCACGGTAGATGTTGATCAATGGTGGTCATTGATTCAAAACACAAAGGAAGATGATGAATTATAAAATATGGAATGGAGGGAGTTCAATGATATTTTCTTATAAAAATGCTTTCCTCGTGACAATCGAGCAGATATGGAAAGGCAATTTCTGAGTCTGAGACAAAAGGAGGATGAGAAAGTAGCAAAGTTTGAGGCCAACCTTACAAGGTTAGAGAGACATGCTACAGATTATATATGTAACCCAAGAAGTAAGATTGATTGTTTCTTTGATGGTTTAATACCATTTCTCCATAGAGCTTTAGTATCACAATCCTTATCATCGTACGAAGATATTGTCTCGTGTTCTATAAAGATAGAAAAGGAATTCTCTAAGTCTTATGACAACAAAGGAAAGAAAGAGAAGAAGAGAACGGTGGAACAAGAGATAGATAAAGAGAAAAAGGGAAAGAAGGATTTTCCATTATGTGATAATTGTGGGAAGAATCACCCTAGTACTTTCCTAAAGGGACTGAGAGTTTTTTATAAATGTGGAGAAAAAGGTCACCAGGCTTGTGATTGAAAGGGAAAGAAAGAGTCTATCAGTGTTGAATGCTACAATTGTAGGGAAATGGGGCATTATTCAAATGAATGTCCTAAGCGTCAGGGAAACATGCCTCAGAAAAGGCCAAGGGATCAAGGCCATGCTTATGTTGTTACTACAGATGAAGTTGAATAATTATTGTATTTGTGTTTTTGGACTCAAGAACTATATTATGGTTATAAAAATAATATGATATATATAAGGATTGTACAGCAGTACTTGTTGTTTTAATTAAGGATTTCATATGACAAAGTAATCATATTTTTATTATGTGACAACAAGAGAAACTTTAAATTGTTTGGGGAATCTGATGTTACAATTGATTTTGGGATTTAGAGACCTTTTAGAGAAAGTCTGCACATAGGTATTTTGGATAGCTATAAATGTTGGAATGGATTAAGTTTAACTTTGGATACAATTGTTTCAGTTTAAAACATTTCTGAAGATTATTTTTGGAATATTATAATACTATAGTTTTAGGAAAAGGACAACCTGAAGGTCGAGGGGATAACCTATCACGTTAGACAAAGCTGCAAGAATCGAACACACAACCATAGTGTGACAGGACTTTATTACCTACCACTAGCCTACAGGAAGTCCCTGGTTATTACAAAGTAGTTTTCCTAATCTAAATGGTATGTGTTAATATTTGGAACCTTGTACAATTAGGATAAATATAATATTTTTGAGTTCTATTATCTTTTTGAGTGAAAGATGGTTTTGTGGTAAACATTTATTAAAGAATGAAAGTCTACATGACAAGTATGTATATTTCCTTACATTTTTAGTAAATCTCATAAATAAATTCCTCAACTATATGAAAGGTAACTTAAAACAAAAATGTTGTCGGTTAAATTTTCCTATTGTGGAATCAATGATCGTTTAACCAATCACAAGTTTGTGATTTTCTTGTAGTTAAACATTCTCCTAATCCTGTATTCTGCAACTCTCCATCAGAACATGTTGGTTTGTTTCTCATCCATATCCATATTTTCATATAATCCTAGTATGGGCTATCTCAGGTGACTTTTTTACTTCTCTTTCTTTCTTTTAAAGTTATAATTTTATAAACCTTATTTCAGATGTGGGTTTTCCACAAAGGTATTTTTTATTTCCAACCTTTTATTTTCGAAGAACATTTTCAAATTGTGAGGATGAAATTTATTGAAGGAGGGGAGAATGTAACACCCCAAGCCTTCACGATACGCTTCCCATTCAATAATGAAATAGCATGCATTGTACGCAAGGTCGAGATTCTAACACACAGCAACCAATCAAAGTAGCTGTTATGAATAGTAATACCTACTTTTTGAAATTTTATAGATTTTATCTTTCAAAATGGACTTCATTTTTCGATTCAGAATATCAAATTTAGCCTAGGGTGAATTTTTGGAACTTTTCAGATAACTTTTATATTTTGATGAATAGTGAAAATTACTAAATTTTAATTAAAAACAAATTTTTTAATTAAAAGAAATAATAGTGATAAATTATACTATTGAGTGGTTTTAAAGTATAATTAGAATATAATTTTACCATTTTATCCAATGGTGGTCATTAGAATTAATTTCAATTTGAAATTGGACATAAACAATTGTCAATCTTTTGTTTGATATTGTTTCATAAAAACATGCTATTTGTTTTGACAGTAGGAATTAATTATTAAATTAATTAATGCAACTTATATGTTTGGAATTTTGTAAAATAGACATCATTTTTTAATTCAGAATATCAATTATAGCTTAGAGTGAATTTTTGGTACTGTTATGAAAACATCAATTTTTGATGAATAGTGAAACCACTAAGTGGTAGTTAAAAAACTAATTTTTTGTTTAAATGAAATTTTACCACTTCTGTGAATTGAATTTCAAAAATCCGACATACATGGTTGTAATTAGTAAGTAAAATGTTATTCAATGGGATGAATATAATTTTTGGTAAATCGTTACTTTTATGTTTTATTAATCGTGATTAAAGGTAATTACTGTAATTTAAGGTAAATATAATGTTATAATAATATGAAATTACATATACAATTGTCCTAACCTTATTCAATGAGTCATGGCCGACCAAGACAATCCATGGGTCATGTTGGGGACCCCATGGAGCCACTTGGGTAGTAAAATTACATTAATAACATTTTATTTATAGTTAAAATAAAAATTTCACAAACATGTATTGTTTTACAAAAACAATTTTTACATGGGGTTATACAAGTAATATTTTTGACAATAAATAGTCATTGGAAAGCTAAAAATATTTCCTACATCATAATATTATTTTATAATTTTGATACATTAAGTAAATTAAAATTTTAATGACACCATGATGATGCAGTGATTACCTCATTAATTAACGATTTAAATAAAATGAAAATATAATGTAAAATCTAAGACTTACACATGTAAAAAACCTATTGGATGAGTAGATTTAGAACCCTATCACTTTATCCTCGAAATATATAATTTTGGGACCTTTGAAATCCTAAAATCACTTCATAATAATGTAACATTTCATGACATTCCAAGAGTGCCCCTCCACTCCTCTTATAAAAGGCCCCCACCTCTACCACCTTATTCACACCTTCAAAGCCATTTGGCTCAGCCAACCTATGCCCAAATACTATCTCAACTTCCCTCTCTTACTCCTAGAAGCCTCACTTTGGGAAGAGGTCTTCCCAAGGAAGCCATTGGCTCAAATCAAAAAGAGTTACCCGATTTTAAGGAAATGTCTTCTCTTATGTTCTTTTGTTTTATTTTTCTTCTCCAACCACTTAATGTAACGACCCGAAAATTTGAATAAATCTTGTTTCCTAATTTTTTGTTTTATTTTATTTTATTTTTATACTCAATAGAAATTTTTCATTTTATAACTTGAGTTTAATTAGAATGAGACCGTTGGGTTTTGACTGTTATACGACCATTGGTCAATATGACCGCTGGAAATTAAACGTTTTGATTATTGCCTCTAAATACAAGTAATCTTGGTTAATTATTATAGAAAGAAGATTTGATGGCCTCACCCAATAGTCTTGGACCGATCGAAGCCCATCTAACAGAACTTTGGAAGGTGGTAGAACCACTTGGTCTTTGCTCTAGACCAAACCCAAGTCGAACTTCATCGTGTAAAGCTAGAACGGAATCGCCTTCACGAGAAGTTCAAACTGATAGAAATTACTACTCATGTGATGTTGTCCGAGCCTCCCTCGGATTCTCTCACCTTATCACACCTTACACATAGGTCCTATGCTGGTGTGATAAGGGGCTATGTAGGGAGACTGTAACTTCCTTTTGTAATCCATTGTTTTAAATAAAAATTGGGATTTCTTCTTAGGATGATGTTTATGACTTTTCAAATGTCCAGATAAATATAGTATGCATATTTTTAGTGAATTTTAGAGAAAGGATATTTTAAAAAAATGTTTATGTAAACCTTAAATAATTAAAAATGTGTAATGATTTTTGAAAAATGGTCTTCTACAATTATGTTCAGTACGAAATTTAGAGTCTAATAAGATCAACTTAATTTTTGATGAATAGTAAATTATGAATAGTAATTTTATGCTTAGGATTAGTAATTTGACCAAATGGATTAGTAATCTCACTTAAAGAAAGTATTAATATAATCTAGGTACCTTGATTAATTAATGTGATTCAATAAAATGGTTAAATAACGGTTTCATAAATTATTAATCAATTATTAGTTTTTTCGGGTGAATAGTGTTTTTTGATTAAAAATTAAATTAAAAATATATAGAAATTTATTTTTATAAAATGGATTTCATTTTTGAACTCAGAGAATCGATATTATGTTAAGGTATATTTTGGGGGTTTTTCTAAGAAAGATGAATTTTCAGTGAATAGTAAAAATACAGTTTTAGGGTTTCGGTATGTTTAATGACATCATAACTGTGTCATGATGATGTCATGATATATTTTATGGGTTGGCCGACCAAATGTGATGAATTATTGTATGGGGGCCCCATGTGGCCTAACTCCATGGGAAATACCATGGGAGAGCCAATGCTTTTGAGAAAACCACTTGTGAGGTGTCCCTTGGCCATTATTGCCTTGTCCCCTCACTTTCCCTATAAATACATAGCCATCCTCCCATCCTTTTAGACTCCCCACTCTCACCCAACGAAGTTATGGTCTCATTACCTCTCAAGGAGTCCTTCCAAGGTTCCCCCAATCCCTCAAGGTCCCAACCATTGAGTTTTAAGAGTTACGTTTTAAGGTAAGGGATCTGACCTCTCTCTTTCTTTTCAAGTAATCTCTTTTATGTCATTTCTTTTATGCTCCATGTTCTTATGTTGGAGGAAGTTATTTTATATTCATCTTACTACCCTTTTCATGTTCATATGATGAGATACCCCCTCTTGCTCTCATAAATTCCTTTTAAGAATGTTTAAGTGGCGCCATTAGGCTGCCGAATTTTTAAGGGATTCGTTCACCTTTATCATTTTTCAAAGTTCTACTTTCATGTCATGTATTTCAAGATCCTTTTTATTATGTTGGTGTATGATCTCTATATCAATAATACTGAACTTTTATTTTCATATGATGAGAGACCCTATTTGATCTTGTCAATTCATTTTTGTTGAAGTTTAAGTGGCGCCGTTAGGCTGCCGAATTTTTAAGGGATTCTTTCACCCTTCTAATTTTCTAGTTCTACTTTCATGTCAAGTCTTTAAAGTTCCTTTTTATTATGTTGGGGTATGATCTCTAAACCTATCATACTGATCTTTAATGATCATATGATGAGAGACACTATTTGATCTCATCAATTCATTTTTATTTATGTTTAAGTGACGCCGTTAAGCTACCGAATTTTCATAAGAGAAATCTTATTTTTGTCTTACCTCCATGTTTTTAATTTCAAATGTTTTGTCCTTAAAATTTCATTTCCATGATTCATATCCTTTATATTCTGTCCCTATACTATTTTTATAGATCATTTATGAGTGGGTGACCCATGTCCCCTATCTTTTCAATGTTTTCTAAAACATTGTAAGATAGTCGTTATGCTGCAGAATTTTCATCTCAAAATGCCTCTCTCTCTTTCTCAAAATTATTTTATGTTATTAAGTGAATACTCAAAGATATTTATTCTACAGGTGTATTCACATATATATCAAAATGTTATATTTTAAATTCTAGGATTTACATACATGAAACCCACTTTCCTTTTTCCGTGGGTTTAAAGTGACATAAAGATCATGTCTTAAAAGCATTTTTTAAAAGGTTATGATTATGAAATGAAACCAATTTATTTTATCCTATATGGGTTATTTATGAAATATTGATGATGATATATGTGTATCACATGATAATAAAGGAAAATTTAAGGTTGATCCCTGATATCGCTCCAATGCATTGGTTAAAGACTTAATCTCTAGAGATGACCTTTTAGACTGATACCTTGGTGAATAACCTTGGGAATTTTTAATGACACCTTGGGGATGGACCTTGGTGAAACAAAATTATTGTCAATATTAAATTTTTTAGCCACATATTCATGTTATAAATTTTTTTTTTTTTTATTATGATATATCTCATGATTACTTTCTCATGCCTTAAAGTTCTTTTCATGACCTTATTGAAGTATCTCAAGTTCACATGTAAAATGTTTTTCATGTTTCCCTTACTGGGCCTTCTTCTCACCCTTTCTTTTGATGTATGTACCCAGGTTATGAGATGCAGTAATGAACCTATTATGAACATGAGGAGAATCCTTTCATGTGTTTAAGAAGAAATTTTTATGTTTTAATGTTTTAAGTTCCTGTTTTCCAGGACACTAAACCTTAAAGATCATCGGTTTTGTAAAATGTAATGAATGTTTTTGTGATAAAAAGGCAAGATGCTATACTGAAACTCTCTTTATATCTTTCTTTTGTAACAAAACCAGTATCCTCAATATACTAGTATGTTGTTATGATAATGATTTTATTTACACATATACACACCTTCATCTAATGGTTAATGAACATACTGTTTCTGTGGGTGGCGAATTATTACATCACGAAACGATGATTGTTCAATCCTATTTTAACACCTTTCATGGTGGCCATTAAGATGTCACTATATTTATTTATGATATATATTATGTTTATTTTTTCCTTATGCTTTTGTATTTTTCATTTATGGCATACCTTTATGGTTTCCATTATGGGTAAACGCGATAATTTCATTTTAGGAAGTCCGGACTACCGCCCCCTCAAAGTGATTTGAATCGTTAATGCCATATGTGGGACATATAAAAGATGGAGTAAATGATATTATATATGATATTATTCTGGAATTATAATATAACTTTTTATCATTATTATTTCAATCCATTAAATACGAAATAGAAATGAAAGTAGCATTCATGCGTACGTACGGCTTACCGTCTCCATGAACGGTGCATTTCATTTCTTACCTCTAAATGTTATATAATATTATAAATGCATTTTGATACTAGATATATATGATACCTACATCATTAATATGATTCTGGAGATAATGGATATTCTACCACATAAACAACTTGTAATTATAAGAAGTTTATTTTTGACTCAAGTACCAAAGATAGACAAAACGACCGTTATTAACTTAAATAATTAAATAATGTTCATATCATGGTAATAAGTGATATAAAAGGAATAATGAACTTGAAAAAGGTTCTTAAGCAAGTATAAATTAACTCTAGTTTATTATTCCGGAGGTTAAAGAACGGTCGAGTCATGTCGGACATGAAGTTAGGGATCTTCTTTACCCAATTTCCGTTCTTGGGTTTATCTCCTACTTTCAAATTATTTAATTATATTATAATGTCCTATCTTGTATTAGTACTTTCATTATGAGTAATTATAGTGATTAAACATAATAGATCTTTTTTATTTAAAAATTATCTTTGTAAGGGATTTCGTCTCAATCTTCTTCCATTGAGGCATATTTTTTTTTATACAAAACGTTATTTTATACGGTGTATAAAACCCTTTGACTTTGACTTTTATTCAAATGGAATATTTTTATATGAAATGTTTTTATAAATGACAAAAGGGAATGTTTTTTACTTACGTATGCGGCGACAATGAATTCTCCACCGTTGTGACCATTATTTGAGATTCGGCTTCCTCTACAAGCCATAACATTTTTTTAAATGAAAAATAAATTCCATGTTTTACTTTTCTCATATTTTGGTATTGAAAATGGTTTTAATAATGTTTTTATTTTATCAATGTCTTGTATTTATATCTTGTGATTGAAATGTAGAAATGTTATGTTTCCTTTATTCATGTTTTATATGATACGTTTATGTTATGGTTTATGATATGTTTATACCTTTTCATATAAGGAAGGCATTGGAATTAATAAGTGATGGGTGGAGCCCGCTATAGCTCCTCGATGCATCTGTAGGTCTCATGAGACAAACTAGTTTCTTGGCACGAGGCCTTGACAAAATCTTATTTGTAGTCTTGGCACGAGGCCCTGGCTACGTGGTTATAACAGTCTGGCATTATGCATTCCATCATTATGAAAGTGGTTATTGATATTGCATGTGATTATTCGACCTTTAGAATATCCATGTGAATAAGTAAATGAAATTATTGCATTTTACTTTTTCCATATTATGCTGAAGTTCATGTTTAAAAGGCTTTTGTTTTAGTTATACATTGACATAAATGTTTATGTTTATTTATGAAAGCATCCGCTATATTGTTATCCTTACTGAGCATCTGAGCTCACCCCTTTCTATATTTTATTTTTCCCAAGATGTGAAGAAATATTTTATGAATGGCCTGCAGGGATAGTCTGAAGGGGATATGTGTGTGGACTATGGAGACAATGTTATTGTAGTTTTTCACTTTATGATGTAATGTAACATTTATGGATATATCTAGTGTTTCCAAGGCTACTAAACTAATCGGTCTTTCAAGACTTTATCTTTTGTGATCATGCCAATGTTACGCAATAAGGTACCGACTCTAGGTAACTAGGGTTGGGGCGTTACAGGATTCATGTCTTGGAGACGCTAATTAAAGTGGGAGTGAGTGGGGGTTATAGTGGAGGAGAGAAGTGAATTTTGAATATTTTATTCATTATTTTATTAATTCCCTCAAGACAACCAATAGTATTGATTCATGTGACCCATAATAGTAATAAGTGCATTTTTAGTTAGAACCAAGTGGTCTTACATCACTCAAGATGTCATAAATAGTTTATTTAACTGATAATTTATATATACAATATTTTACTGTATTTCACTATTCATTAAAAATTGAAGAATTTCAGAAAAATCATAAAAATACACCCTAACAATTTTTTAATGTGTAGAATTAAAAGATGAACTTTATTTTTTAAAATTAATTTTATATATATGATTAATTTATCATTTAAATAACATCATAATTTATTATAAAATTAAGAATTTTGAAACTATAACTCATTTTATATCACCATTAAAAGTTAATCAAGATGAAACTATCTCATATCCTTAAGAAAATAAAATAATAACATGATTTACTATTCATAAGGGTCATATTACTATTCATTTTACTATTCATAAGGGTATGTTTTATGCAACAAAAATCAAGTTGGTTCTATCGGACTCCAAATGGCTTACTGATCGCAACTCTAGATGACCATTTATCAAAATTAAAAACATAGTAGAGGCAATGATGTGTTTAATAGATATATTATAAAATGTGTTGTTTTGTTGGGACTCAGTGATTCATGAATTCAATATTTATTTTCAAAAACATGGGGGGTTACAATAAGGTTCCATCTATGTTGCATGATAACTATTATTTTAGTTAAACTCAACTTGTCACGACCCGTCCTTGGGAACCATTCTGTGACTACCCCAAGCCCGCCTTCCATAGGCCAAGGGCTGGAGACTAGCACCAAAGACGTAAATCCCAAAAAATGAGAAGGCATTGCCTTTATAAAAGTAACCAAACACAACAGAGTGCACAAGTGTAGTATGAACTAAGTAAAACTGAGTACAAAATTAATTTCTAAAACGTAAATGGTCCAGTATACAAACCCAACTGAAAGTACAATACAACTGAAAAGAATGTACAATAGCAGTAAAGTAAAGCATCAACCACTATGCCGTCCTCTAGAATTCCCACATGATGGGTGGGTACAGATAGTCCCCTCAGCTCCTCGGGTCTGGCTGCCCGCTCCGTGTATGTCCCGCCAAGTGGTCTACCTCTAGGTACCATCCAGATCCAAATGACTCCACCTCGATCAGTGTTGTCTATCATCTGCATCCAACACAATGTAGTGCGGGCATAGCCCATGCAGGGGTGAGTATACGATACCTAGTAAGGACCCCGAGACCCCTGAATGTCTCCCAGAATCCCTGAAGGATAAACCAAAAAGTAAAGATACAATCAAAAAGTATCAACCGAATCTACATAAGTATATTCCAATACATATACCTAAGACATCAACTCTAGTTAGGCTCCAACTCTCGAGCCCAAGTACAACCCAGTCCACACAGGAAAGCAAGTCAATCATATCGATGATAATGATTGAAAGTCAAGACTCAACTCAAACAAGTATACAGCTTTCTTAAAGAGAGAGAGATGATAAGATGTAGTCACTGATTCATCTATGTTGGCTGATCCACGTAGGATACTGGTCCAGCTAAGTTGTCAGACCCATGTAGGATACTAGAACAGCTACTATGTCGGACCCATGTAGGATACTAGAATAGAAGACAAACCATCAGACCCACAGAGGATTCAAGTACGATAGTCATCACTGTCGAACCCACAGAGGATTCCAGTATAGTTGTCATCATCATCGAACCCATAGAGGATTCCAGTACATTTTCCATCATCGTCGAACCCATGGAGGACTCATGTACGATAATCATTGTAGTCGTAGCCAGCTCTAGGGTTTCTACACACAACACGCTCGATTCCGGGAGGGTCCGCTCCTCGATCCAAGGGGTTGATACATTAGCTGACACAAATCCCAGAGTTGATGTATCCCAAAGTTCCATCTCATTATAAAGAACTCAATGTGACAGATGGCGCGTCAATCAGATGCCCGGTCTGAGAGATAGTGGCATTTCCATTCCAGGGGCCCGGTTAGAAATACACCCATTTCTACCCTAGACAATATCCAAAGTCGTCCAAACTCACTTATAGTATCGAAAAAGAACAGTCTCGTCGTAAAGGTCCTAGTACCGAAGACTGCACGTCGATTGGACGCACGGTCTTTATGTTATTCCCATTTAAGTAAAGCGGGTTCGGCCCGTTAAGCCTGGTGGGCGGGCAGGTCGGGTCGACCTAGTTTTGAAGGGTCAGGTCGACCCAGCCCAAAGGGGCACGACCCGACCTGAAGTGGCGTGGCCCAGCCCAGCAGGCTGCGGCCCAGCCGGCTCGGCCCGTAGGGCTTGCGGTCTGATGTGGGAGTCGCCCCCCAGCTACCCAAACTGGTGGCGCCAAGTGGGGCCACCCTCCAAAACCAGCCAGCTAGTCCTGCCAGCCTTCTGGCGCATGCAGCCTGCTCGGGCGGGCCACGATTCCTCCAGCGCGGTACCCTCCTGGCACCGTGGTTCGGCTCCACCCGACCGGCCGACAGTCCGGCCGATTCTTTCGGTCTTCCTCAACACGGCGTTATGGGGAGGCTTGGTTTCTCCCTTTGGCCCGGTTCTTACATGGTTGAGCGGCCCGCAGTTACGGGCCACGGTTCCTCCTCATGCGTCTAGCACCTTCGCTTTCCGCCGCCTCTAATCATTAAAACTTTTTTCCTGACGTGGTCCCAATCGCAAATTAAGGAAAATACGGAGGGTCGTCGGGCCGTGTGTGTTCGGCCCGCGCCCTCCGTGTTAGGTGGTAATAGTTGGCTGAATTCATTTCAGAATAATCATTGAAGAAGAAGATCATTTTTAATCAACTAAAATTGCATAAAATCCCCTTACCTCGATAATTGACATCGCACGTCGGGCGTTGCGAAATACAGCGTCATAGAGAAAGGATTCGTGGACGACGTTGGACTGCGTCCGAGGAGGAAACGGCATCGCGGGGAAGTGAAAAGAAAGAACATCATTGCTCTTCAGGGAGTCGGTGTTCTTCATTATAGAGGCGTCGTTCTTCATCGAAGAGGCGTCGTTCTTCGTTGAAACTGGAATTCTCATCTTCTTCTTTTACACAAGACCACTCTAAAATCTCCCCCAACCCAACATGTGCCAAAATAAAATAATAGGCTATTTCTATTATTTTATTAACACAAGAAATTTAAATTTCAAAATTCAAAACACTTAATTAATTAATTGAAGAGGTTCAATTTATTAATTAAGTTATGTTTGAAAGAGTTAAAGAGGGAGAGAGAGGAAGTGGAAAGGTCTCATTAATTAAGGGGGTTTCCAATTAATTGAAGGGATTTTAAGAAGTTTAGGGGGAGGTGAAAGGTTGGGTCTCGTGTGGGCCCCACATCTCAAATATCCACTCATGGGTAGTTAGGTGGTTGTGGATCCCACCCTTAACCCCCCTTTGTAGGATATAACCACCATAGATATAAATAAAAATTTTCTAGCAATTTTATTTATTTTATTCTAAATCCCCAATTATTAATTCTCAACCCGCTTAAAATGCAATTGTTGTAAAGGTCCTCTTAAGTAATTACAGGCGCTGCAGTTTCATCGGTGCCCTCGGATTTCAATTACGAGCTCTGGTTCAAAAGGAAGAAAAACCTGCTTGTTCATTCATTGAATGTACCCAAGCTAAACTTCAGAAAATTATTCCAGGAACCCCGGGCCATGGAATCAGGTTCCGTTTGAAACTGTGTTCTCGTAAAATTCCAAAATATTTATGAAAAAAAATTCCCTTTCAATTTATTGGACTTTACTTTACCCCCACCACAGGGATTTACGTCCCCGTAAAGATACAACATAAACTAGGGGAACAAATGAGGGTGTGAAGCCCGCATCTGAGCCTCCCACTTCCATGTGCTCTCAAGGAGGGTCTTGTGCTGCGAACGAATGAGCACTAGAGGAATCGACCATCCACGTAGGACCCGCTCCTGTCGATCCTCGATATCCACCAGGACCATCTTGAATGTATCCCAGTCATCGATGTCCAGCTCCCCATGATCAGTGATGTGTGACGGGTCATGCACGTATCTCCTCAGCTGAGATACCTGGAAGACGTCGTGCACCCGGTGTAACTGAGGTGGCAGGGCCAATCGGTAATCCACCTCGCCTACCCTACTGAGGACCTGGAATGGTCCGATAAAGAGCATAGATAACTTTCTTCCCCAGCCAAATCTCCATAGTCCTTATCGAAGTGAGACCCGTAAGAAAACATGGTCTCCATCCCCGAACTCTAGTGGTCTCCTTCTCTTATCATCATTGGACTTCTGTCTGCTCTGTGTAGTCTTCATCCTCTCTTGGATGATCTGCACCTTATCCATCGTAGCCTGAACCATCTCTGGTCCTACAAGTGCTGACTCCCTAGGGTTAATCCAGCACAGAGGTAGTCTGCATGTTCAGTCGTACAGTGCCTCATAAGGTTCCATCCTGATGGTGGAGTGGTAGTTGTTGTTGTACGCAAACTCCACCAAGAGTAATTGATCCTCTCAGTTGCAACCAAAGTCAAGGACACATGCACAGAGCATGTCCTTGAGTGTCTGAATTGCCCTCTCCGTCTGACTATCTGTATGAGGATGGAAGGTGGTATTCAGACGTAGTTATGTCCCAAAATCCTCCTAAAACCTTTTCCAAAGCTGGGAAGTAAAGAGAACATCTCAATCAGACAAGATAGTAGATGGAACACCATGAATCCGTACGATCTCTTGAACATAGGGGCCTCCCATGCTCTCCACTGAGCCCTGCTCTCTGGTAGGTAGGATGTGGGCCGACATGGTGGGTCGGTCGACCATTGCCCAAATAGATTCATGTCCTATGGAAGGTCGTGGAAGCCCCATCACGAAATCCATGGATATCCCATCTCACTTTCACTATGGGACCTATAAGGGATGTACCAAGCCTACCGGTACCTGGTGCTCTGCCTTCACCTGCTGGCAGGTAAGGCATCATGATATGAACTCTACTACAACCTTCTTCATACCTGGCCACCAGTTCTGACATCTAAGTTCTTGTTACATCTTCGCCACTCCTGGATGTACTGCTAGAGGGGAAGTGTGAAACTCCCTCAGCACTTCCTCCTTCAGTGAAACTGGTACCATGGTACATCCCCTAAAGAGGATGACGTTCTCTCCTCCTTCATAAAATCCATCAGGTGCCTATCCTGAGGATATCTGTGCACATCGCGTCTCACCGTCAACATCCCCACACTGTGCCTCTCTGACCCTCTGAAGTATTGGAGGAGTGACTGTAGAGAGTCTGGTCCATCTCTATCCATGAAGGATATCTACAAAATGACTATATGCTCTGTCGCCTCTCTAAGTAGCTGAATTCCCGATATTCTGCTGGGTGCATTAGCTACTACGTTCCCCTTCCCAGGAGTATAGACTATCTCAAAGTCATAGTATTGGAGGAACTCGAGCCATCGACGTTGTCTCGGGTTCATGTCCTTCTGCGATAAAATGTACCTGAGACTATGGTGGTCAGAGTAGACAGTATAGCGCTCGCCCATCAGATAGCGCTGCCACATCTTCAAGACGAAGACCACTGCTGCTAACTCTAGGTCATGGGTAGCATAGCTCTGCTCATGCAGTCTCAATTTCTGTGAATCATAGGTGATCACTGCACTCTCCTACATCAGAACACACCCGAGTCTGGTCCCTAATACGTCGCAGTATACTACATACCCAACACCCTCCTCTGGTAGCCTCAAGATGGGTGCACTGGTCAATCTCTATCTCAGATCCTAAAAGCACTGATGGCAACTATTTGACCACATGAAGTGTTTCCCCTTCTTCATCAATGTTGAAATCACTGCTGCAACTCTAGAAAGGTTTGGCACAAATCTCTAATAGTATCCAATCAGACCTAGGAAACTCCACACCTCTGTCATGCTCTTAGGTGGATACCAAGAAAGTACTATCTCGATCTTCACTGGGTCCACTACAACCCCAGCCTCTGAGATGATGTGTCCCAATAAGTGATAATCTCGAATCCAGAACTGGAACTTCGAGATCTTACCATAAAGTCGGTGCTCTCGGAGTGTGTCCAGTACAACCCTCAAGTGGTAGGCGTGATCTTTTTCAGTGGACGAGTAAATCAGTATTTCGTCGATGAAGATTATGAAAAATAGATCAAGGTAAGGCTGGAAGATCATGTTCATGAGACTCATGAACACTTCTAGAGTGTTGGTTACACCGAAGGGTATAACCAATAACTCATAGTCACCATACCGACACTTGAAGGCCTTCTTCTGAACATCCTTGTCTCGAACTCTCAGCTGGTGATAGCCTGACCCAAGGTCTATCTTCGAGAACCATCGTGCTCCCTTGAGCTGGTCAAAGAGGTCATCAATCCTGAGGAGTGGGTACTTGTTCTTCACGGTCTCTTCATTCAGGTGACCGTAGTCGACACACAGTCGCAAGCTTCCATCTACATTCTTGGAAAACAAAATCGGAGAAGCCCAGGGTGAAACACTGGGTCACATAAATCCCTTCCCCTGCAAGTCCTCCAACTTTACCTATAGCTCACGAAGCTCAGTGTAAGCCATCTGATATGCTGGAGTAGATATCAGTGTTGTCCTGGTGTACAGGTCAATGTAGAAGTCTACCTCTATACAAGGAGGTAGTCCTGGAACGTCATCAGGAAAAACGTCGGCATACTGATCCAACATAACAGGAAAACTCGGACACTACCCTTCAACCAATCAGAGGATGAGACAAGCCAACTGATGTGTGATCATCTGCCCTCTCCTCCACATATGTCCATCCTACACTGCAAAGGCTCCCTTCTCACTGGTGAAGGTGAACCTGCTCCCATCCGTGCGGACACACCTCACTTTGCAACTAATAGAATCGATTTGGGAATGGACTCTAGATAACCAGTCTCTACCCAAGATGACGTCGTATGGCCTCGATGCCGCTACATGAAGATCCCAACCAAAGCTCTTACCTCCTAGAGTAAGCTCGCACTGCAGGCACTAGTGCGTAATCGTCGAGTCTGATCCCGTAGGAGTCTCTAGTCGTAATGATCGAGCCAACGGATCTGTCGGAATCTCCGAGCTCCAAACAAGGGCAGTGACAATAAAATAATGACTCACTCATGTGTTTATAAGAACTGCATCAAGGGTGGAGTAGACACAAATGGTCCCTAGAATCATCATAGGTGCACCATGGTCGTAGGCCTCGATCGCCTGGGGTTGAGCCTGCCCCTGTCTGCCAGCTCCCTGTGGTCGGGGTGGTCTTCCTAGTGGTGGCGGCGGTAGAGCCTCGATGCATCGTCCACCACCCACTGCTCGGCCAACTCCTCTTCCTCATCTGCCAGCTCCCTGCGGACTGCCACAGTTGAACCTCTACCTCTGCTTGGGAGGTCCCTCTACTGTCTACTGCTCATCTACGCAACGGGTCGGGCAGTCTCGAGCCATGTGACCATGTCGGCCGCATGCATAGAAATGCAAGATCCTCATATAGTTGGCTCTATTTTAGGTTCCCCGCACAACATAAGCTATATCCTAAAGTCGATCGCCTAATGGCCTGGTCTCCTTGGACCTCTGTGACATCTGTCTACTACCGGCTGCAGAAGACTCCGTTGCATGTCGCCTTACGATGGGTATCGCTGCTGGTGTCAGCTCCGTAAGAAATATCTCAACAAGAAGGGCTCTCCCTATCACTCCTTCCTATGTTAGAATGCTGAGGAAGATCATTGAAGCTAAAATCTCATGCCTTAGTCCCTGATCGAAGGTTCGGACCCTAAAGAATGGGTCCCATACCATGTTAAAGGAGTAGCGCGAGAGGTTACTAAACCTTGCTGAGTACTGAGCCACTGTCATACTGCCCTGCCGTAGATGAAGTAACTCTTATATGGACACCGTACGAAGGGTGGCTAGAACGAACTCTGAGTAGAAGAGACTCTCGATGTCCGTCCAAAGTAGAGATGCCTCATCGTGCACCTAGAGCATCAGGATTCACCATCTGCATGTTGTTGCTTGTAGGAGACTCGTGGCAAGGATAACCATAAGATCAGCTGGTGTCCCTACCAATCTGAAGAACCTGATGATAGCCTCCATCCAATCCTTGGCTGCCTGAGGGTCCGTCTCTCCATGGAACCTGGGCGGCCTCTATCGCTGAAACAAGTGCAGCACACTTAGGCACCCTGCACTCTCTGCTGCTGGGGCTGGTGGTAGCGGCGGTCCATTGGGTAGTTATACTGCTGGTGCCTCCACTGTAATGGGGCCCTGCACCGAGGCCTCATCGCTCGGTGGGCTTCCATCTCTCACGTAGCTCAGAACCCTAGCTGGCTGCCTTCATGGGGCCATCCTGAAAAGTAACAGGTGCGCCATGGTTTATACAGTACACATGGTGAGCTGACACAAAGTAATCACAAAGAAAACTTTTGAAACACACACAAAATCAATGTTTTGGTGCACTGGGTCTGAAGTTAGAAGGCATGGTCCTTGTGTATGGATAGATCAGTCACAACACCAACACTGGACTCCCTAGACTAAAAACCACACTCAATACTCTAAACACTATTTCTTCACATACAGAATAATCAGAGTCCTGAGTTCTGCGGTAGAACCAACTCTCTGATACCAATTTTTCACGACCCATCCTCAGGACCCATGCCGTGACTACCCCAATCCCACCTTCCATAGGCCAGGGACTGGAAACTAGCTCGAAAGGCATAAATCATGAAAAAAAGGGAAGGAATTGCCTTTATAAAAGTAAACAAACACAACAGAGTACACAAGTATAGTAAGAAATAAGTAAAACTGAGTACAAAAGTAATAACTGAAAAGTAAATGGGCCAGTATATAGACCCAACTGATAGTACAGTACAATTGAAAAGAAAGTACAACAAAGGTAAAGTAATGCAGCAACCACCGAGTTGTCCTCCAGAATTCCCTCCTGAAAGGTGGGTACAGATAGTCCCCTCAGCTCCACGGGTCCGGCCGTCCGCTTCGTGTATATCCCATCAAGTGGTCTACCTCCAGGTACCATCCAGCTCCACAAGACTCCACCACGATCAGTTATGTCCTTCGTCTGCATCCAACACAGCGTAGTGTGGGCATAGAATATGCATGGGTGAGTATACGATACTCAATAGGGACCCCGAGACCCCCGACGGTCTTCCAGAATCCACAAAGGATAAAACAAAATGGAATGATATAATCATGAAGTATCAACCGACTCTATTTAGGAATATTCCCATACATATACCTAAGTCATCAACTCCAGTTCAGTTCCAACTCTCGATCCCAAGTACAACCCAGTCCACACAGGAAAGTAAGTCAATCGCATCAATGACAATGATTGAAAGTCAAGACTTATCTCACACAGGTATACATCTTTCATAAAGAGATAAAGATGATCAGATGTAGTAACTGATTCATCTAAGCTGGTGGACCCACTTATGATATTAGTCCAGCTAAGTTGTTGGACCCACATAGGATACTAGACAAGCTAATCTGTCAGACCCACGTAGGATACTATAACAGAAGTCAAACCATCGGACCCACAGAGGAGTCAAGTATGGTAGTCATCACTGTTGAACCCATGGAGTATTATAGTACGGTTTTCGCCATCATCGAACCCACAGAGTATTCTAGTAAATTTTCCATCATTGTTGAACCCATGGATGATAACAGTACGGTAATCGTTGTAGTCGCAACCAGCTCTAGGGTTTCCGCACACAGCACGCTCGATTCTAGGAGGGTCCACTCCTCGATCCAAGGGTTCTATACATCAACTGACAGAAATCCTAGAGTTGATGTATCCCAAAGATCCATGAAGTCATAAGTAACTCAACGTGACAGACGACGCGTCAATCGGATGCTCGTTCTGAGAGATAATGTCTTTTTCATTCCAGTTTCCCGGTTAGAAATATGCTCATTTCTAACTTGGCCAATATCCAAATTCATCCAAAACTCACTTAGAGTATCGCATAAGAACTGTCTTGTTTTAAGGGTCCTAGTGTCGCAGACGACGCGTCGATTAGACATGCATTATTTAAGTTATTCTCATTTAAGTAAAGCAGGCCCGACCCATTAAGCCAGAGGGGCTGGTGTGTCGGGTCGAACTGGTTTTGGTGGGTCCGACCCGGCTGGTGTCGGCCGGCCCAGTGAAATGCGTGGCCCAGCCTGAAAGGTGAGACCATGCTTGAAGATGCGTGACCCGACCAGAAGATGTGCGGCCCTACCCGGTAGGGCGCAACACGACCCGAAGTTGCGTGGCCTGGCTTGAAGTGGCACGGCCCAGCCCGGCAGGGGGCGGCCCGGCCCAGCGTGGCCTGGTCCGGTGTGGCACGGCCCATCTCGGCAGGGTGCTGCCCGGCTGGCCGTGGCTCGGCCGGATGGGCGAGCGGTCCGAGGAGGGAGCGGCCCCCCGGCTGCCCGAACCAGCGTCGCCAAGCGGTGCTACCCTCCCAAACCGTTTGGCTAGGTCGGTCGGCCTTCTGGCGCAAGAGGCCCGCTTGTGCGGGTCGTGGGTCCTCCAGCATGGCGCCCTCCTGGAGCCGCGGTTCGGCTCTGCCCGACCGACCGACGGGCCGGCCGGTTCTTTCACCGAAGCGTCCCACTCCAGCTAGTCGCGGTCTTCCACAGCGCGGTTTCGTGGGGCACCGTAGTTTCTCCCTTTGGCCCGGTTCTTCCTCGGTTGAGCGGCCCGCAGTTGCGAGCCGTAGTTCCTCCTCACGCAACCGGAACCGTCTCTTTCTTCCTCCTAAATCATTACCACCTTTTTTCCAACATGGTCTGAATCGAAAATTATGGAAAATACGGAGGGTCATCGGGCTGTGTGCATTCGACCCGCGCCCTCCTTGTTAGGTGGTAACCGTTGGCTGAATTCATTTCAGAAAAATCAACAAAGAGGAAGAAAAATTTTAATTAACTAAAATTGTATAAAATCCGCCTACCTAGATAATTGAAATCGCACGTCGGGCATCACGGAAGATGTCATCGCAAAAAAAGGATTCGTGGACGACGTCAGAGTGCGACCGAGGAGGATACGGTGTCACGGAGAAGAGAAAGGAAATAACGTCATCGCCATTCGTGGTGTCTTTGATCTTCATTGAAGAGGATTCATTCTTCGTCGAAGAGGTGTCGTTCTTCATCAAAATAGGAATTATCTTCTTCTTTTACGCAATAGCTCTCTCAAATCTCCCCTAACCCAACGTGTGCCAAAATAAAATAATAGGCTATTGCTATTATTTTATTAACACAATCTATTTAAAATTCAAAATTCAAAAAACATAATTAATTAATTAAATATGTTTAATTTATTAATTAAGGTATGTTGAAAAGAATTAAAGAGGGAGAGAGAGTAAGTGGTAAGGTCTTATTAATTAAAGTGGTTTCCAATTAATTGAAAGGAGTTTAAGGAGTTTAGGGGGAGGTGAAAGGTTGGGGTCATCTGGGCCCGACCTCCCAAATGTCCACTCGTGGGTAGTTAGGTGGTTGTGGGTCTTACCCTTAACCCCCCATTGTAGGATATAACCATGATAAATATAAATAAAATTGGTCTAACAATTTTATTTATTTTATTATAAATCCCCAATTATTAATTCTCAACCCGATTAAAACACAACTGCAGTAATGGTCCTCTTAAGCAATTACCAGCTATGCGGTTTCATCGGTTCCCTCGGATTTCAATTCCGAGCACCGGATCAAGAGATAGAAAAACCCACTTGTTCGTTCACTGAACGTACCCGAGCTAAACATTAGAAAATTATTCCGGGCACCCCGGGCCTCGGAATCAGGTTTTGTCAGAAACTGTGTACTCATAAAATTCCAAAGAATTTAAGAAAAAAAATTACTTGAAATTTACAAGTCATTACAAAACTAGGGAAATATGCCTCTCTTAAGAGCCTGTAGAATCCAAGATACATACCCGCAACATGGTCTCCAGCAACTGTTTCATACACTCTAACTGGACATCATTCTAAGGGTGGAATGATGTTCTTAGAATCACTCCTGTACCTAGTTTCCTCAACACACTCTTCTAGAAATTAGACATAAATCTGGCATATCTTTCTGAATTGATATTGTGTGCGTCCTTATAAAGTTATACTATCTCATGGATGTACAACCTATCGAGATCATCTACACTAAATCTCACCATGAACAGTTAGAAATGATAAACCTTTGCGCTCTTGTCCACAAAAACCCAAATAGATTCACTACCTTGAGGTTACCTTGACAAACATTTATTGATAACCATCATGAAATAAATCCCATTTACACACTAGAATAGGTAGAAATTGGAACAATATGGCTGGTCAATATTGTTATTCCTTCACATTCAGACATTTGGAACACTTCATAATAAACGATCTACCTTAGGTTTCATACACAGCCACCAATTCTGGTGACATAAATCACAATGCATCATGGTAACATTGGGATTTAATGGCCAGACTGAGCATGAAACTCTAGCATCGGCTCATCAAATATGTCTGCTAGAATCTACACACGACCATGGACATGCAGGATCTCATCCTCACCCAATTTCCAACCAGGATGTGGGTCCTCACCTACCAAACTCCCATGTAGCACTAATCCATCTAAATCTAAAAGATTTCTTGTTCTCTCTCTATCTAGAAGAGTAGAGGTTGAGTCCAGAGAAGAAAGAAAGGTTTGTGCCTGACCATCCCGCACCACCAAGTGAATCTATGAAAACAAATCCATAAGTTTACACTCACTAATGGCCTACTAAACTACATGTATCTAAGTCATTATGCTTAGTTCTTCAGTCATTGCATTTATCTTCCCAGGTGTGTAAGGTAACATGATATCAAATTGCTATAGGTATTCAGCCCACCATGATAGTCTCATATTTAAATCACATTGTGTAAATATGTACTTCACGATTTTGTGGTCTATATACACCACAAAATTATCTCTCAATAAATAATATCTCTAATAGTGAAAAGCATAGATAACATCAACTAAATTAAGATAATTCATTGAGTAATTATTCTCAGTAGCCTCAACTACTGAGACCCATACACCATAACCCTATCCCCCTACATCATAACTACTCCATGTCTGATACCTAATCCGATAAAATACACAGTGTAGCTTCTTTCCTGCTCTGGTAAAATCAATACTCGTGCTGAAGTAGGTCTCCCTTTTAGCTCCTAAAATGATTTCTTGTAGGTATCTGTACATACAAACTTAGCACCCTTCTTATCCAATCTCCTAATTGGTGCTTCTCGGCATGATAAGTCTTATTTGAAATGATTGAAATATCTATTTATCCCCAAGAAACTCCATATGTCATAGATTCTCTTAGGATTCTCTTAGGAAACTATTGATCTCAGGTTCTCTAGGTCAACTAATACTCATGTCTCGGAGATAATATAACCTAAGAAGTGAATAATGTCTATCAAAAAGTGGAACTTTGTGATCTTAGCATATAACTGGTGATTAATTACTGTGTCTAAAAAGATATCAAGATATTTTATATGGTCATGTTGATTGTGAGAAAATACCAAGATATCACCCATGAAAACTACTATAAACGAATCTAGATAAGGATGGAAAACATAGTTCATCAGCACCATGAAAACCCCTAGTGAATTCAAAAGACCAAACAGCATAACTGTGCACTCGTATAGATCATATCGATTATGAAAAGTTGTATGATTTATATCTATTGGTCGAACATGTACCCGGTGATATCCTGATCTCAAATAAATTTTTAAAAACACCTGATCTATGTGAAGCTGTTCAAGCAGGTCATCTATCTATTGAAAGGGAGACTAGTTATGAACTATCAGGTGGTTCAATTTCTAATAATCCACACATAGATTATGGTTACCATCTACCTTTTTTGTAAAAAGGACCAGTAAACCCCATGGGTATGTATTGATTCAAATAAACCACTTTGACTCCAAATCCTCTAACTACCTATTGTGCTCCTATAACTCAATAGTATTGGTCCTATAATGAGAAATGGATACCGATGCAGAACCTAGTATTAGCTTTATGGAGAACTACACCTCTCACTTGGGATGTAAACAAAAAAAGCATATCAAAAAACACCCATGAAACAATTAACCACTAGAGGGAACTCATCATAATGCACTCCATTATCATCCAGATAAAATCTAGCAATCTAGGTTGTCATCCCACACATCCCATAATTTTTTGGTCTAGCTCATCTCACATGGATGTCTCATTCAAACTTGTGAGTATAAATTGCTCCCTATGGTGATGTGAAATTCACCCTATGGTGCAGGTATACCTCATTACAGACCACAACTACCTCAGTCTGATCAATTTGTGCTACTTCATCTTCCTTCAGGATGCGGAGCTATGAGACCCACCTTAGAACCTAGTGTTGGAGATGACCACATCCCACTCACTACTAGAGGAATGGTCCTATAGAAATGTTTCATGTGGACCATCCTGTAGCAATATATACACTTGACTATGTCATGATCACACTATTTTCCCATGTGGACCTATCTACCACATGGATTATGAAATAAAAATTGTGAGGACTAGCGGCAAGGCTAGTACTCACTTCACAGGAAGCCTCAAAATGGATATTCCTGCCTAAATATGTTGAGACACTTGGACGAGAGACTACACTGGCTTCCTATGTGCCCCCACCATCCATCAGTTTATAATCCATAATTAGAACCTGATTTACCATCTCAATAATAGTCTTCAACCTGAACATGTAGACCTAATATCGAACTGCACATTAGAGATCTTCCTTAAAGCATCTTGCACTCGATTCCTTAGTAGCAAGACATATCAGTGATAAATGATAAAGCTCTGTGAGGTGTGAAGAATACACCATTACATTTATAACTCCCTTGTCAAGATGCATGAACTCTCTAGACTTATTTTATATTTGGGTATCAGTGAAAAATTATTCAAAGAATATGGTTTAGAAATCACCCCAAATCATTTTAGACAACACGTTATCCGGATTCAGAACATTCCACTAGCACTTTACTGCTCTCAGAATCATGTATCTCATAGGCTTCACTGTAACACCCCAAGCTTCCATGGTACGTTTCCCTTCGAATAATGCGATAGCGTGTGTTGTACGCAACCTTGAGTTCTAACACACACCACAACTAATTAAACTAGCCGTTGTGAATAGTAATACCTACTTTTTGAAATCATATATATTTTATATTTCAAAATGGACTTCATTTTTGGATTCGGAATATCGAAATTAGCCTAGGGTGAAATTTTGGTACTTTTCGGATAACTTTTATATTTTGATGAATAGTGAAAATTACTAAATTTTAATTAAAAACAACTTTTTTAATCAAAAAAATAAATATTGATAAATTATGAATTTGAGTGGTTTTAAAGTATATTTAGAATATATTTTTACCATTTAATTTAATGTTTGTCATTGGACATAATTTCACAATTAAACCAGACATAAACAAGTGTCAATCTTTTGATAGTTATTATCTCTTAAAAACACGTTTTTTATTTTAACAGCGGGAATTAATTTTAAATTAATTTCTGCCACTTCTGTGTTTTGAATTTAGGAAAATGGATTCCATATTTGGAATCAGGATGTTCAAATTGTGTAAATAGGTAACTTTTATTTTTAGACATTTTGAATAATTACTGCGGTAAATATTTTATTTACCATGGTTAAGGGTAAATCCGGTAAATAAGGGTTAAAAAATAATATTATAATAATACTAAATTACCCTAAAACGTGTCTTAACCCTATTGGTTGATACATGGTCGACCATGGGCATCTTTGGGTCGATTTTGGGACCCCATGGATCCACTTGTAAGTGATAATGACACTTTATTTTAATTAAGTTAAAATGAATACAAAAATAACACAAGCATATATCTTTTAGCAAAACAATTTTTACATAGGGTTATACATGTTGGATTTTAGATTATAAATATTCATTAGAAAGATAAAAAGCTTTCCTACATAATGATATTTTATTTATAATTTTTAGACATCAGATAATTTAAATTATTAATGACACAATAATGATGCAATGTTTACCTCATTAATAAATCATTTAAATAAATAAGATTATAATGATTAAAATATTATCTAAAACCTGTCCAATTCTTATTGGTTGGTGTTATTTAAAAAATTAGTCATCTTATCTTCGACCTCAATGATTTTTGGACCATTATAAACCGAATACAAATATATTATAAAGTAATACTTTCACTCTTTCCTAAAGAGCCCCTCCTCTCCCTTATAAAAGGAGACCACTTCTACTCATTCCTCACACCTCTCAAGCCACTTGGCTCGTCCAAACCCTGCCCAAATAAGCTCCCCACATCCCTCTCCTCCTCCTTGAAGCTTCCCCTTAGGCAGAAATCATTTCAAGAAGTCCTTTGGTTCCAACCAAAGTGAGTTACCTAAATTAAAGGTAACGATTTCTCTTAAATTATTTTCATTTATTTTGCTTCTCCAACCCCCAAACTCTTTTTATTTCCTTTCTTTTGTAACAACACCAGTATCCACAATATACTAGGATGTTGTTATAAGAAGGATTAAAACTACACATACACACAACTCCATCTAATGGATGATGAACATAATGTTTCTATGGATGGCAGACTAACGCCTCACGAAACGATGATTGTTCAAATACATCTTACCGCCTCTCATGGTGGCCATTATGATGGAACTGTAATTAAATATGATATTAATGATATATATTTTATATATAAGCTTCTGTAATTCCATTTTATTTCATATCATTATTCGTTTCATGTTGTATATACATACGATAATTTCATTTGAGGAAGTGCAGACTACCGCCCCCTTAAAATGATATGACTCGTTCATACCACACATGGAACGTATAAAGGATGGTGTTAATGAAATTAAGTAACATATATAAAATATTATATTATAATAATAATATACCTATGTATCATTTGGATTCAATACTTTTAAAATGAAAAATTAAATGGAAGTAGCGTTCGTGCGTACGTACGGACTACCGTCTCCACGAACGCGATGAGATTCATTGTCCATCATATCCATTCAAGTATAACTATAATTTGATGATTTAGAAATAGTATCTAAGGACTTGATATCATTCTGGATATGAATAATATACATCCCATTAATAACGAATATGGCTCACATAACAAATAATATAAAGTAAAATGAACCCGTTAACACCCGAAATGACGATAATTCTAAGATATTATTAACAAATCAATGTTAAAAGATCATATATGATATCATATTAAAGTAAATGATTCTTGTATTATTCAATAACAATTATTTCACCATTATACAGGAGGTAAACCTACCATCGACCAAGGAAAAAGTACAAAGTAAGGGATTCTCTTATCTCACTTTCAATTTCATGAGATTTCCATTATTCACCATTAAATTATTGAAAGTGGTGTATTGTGTATGGCCATTTGATATATATTATCATGATTCTCTTTATATTCATGTTATTCTCTAAATCATTTGGTGGTTATTAACTTTTGGCCATGCGACTCAGTCGATTAACGTGGTAAGGGATTCTCTTATCTCACTTTCAATTTCGTGAGATTTCCATTATTCACCACTAAATTATTGAAAGTGGTGTATTGTGTATGGCCATTTGATATATATTATCATGATTCTCTTTATATTCATGTTATTCTGTAAATCATTTGGTGGTTATTAACTTTTGGCCATGCGACTCAGTCGATTAACGTGGTAAGGGATTTTCTAATCTCACTTTTAATTTCGTGAGAATTCCATTGTTCACCACTTAATTATTGCATGTGGTGTATGTGTACTGCCCATGATTGAATTCATTGTGTAATATACTTTAAATTATGGTTATTTACATCATCATGGTATGATACTTCTTTCATGGGTGTATGTTTCGAAAGTTACCTAATCGATAAGGGAATTTGAAATTTCAATTTCCACTCATTTGGCTTTACTCATATTTCATTGATTATATTACCCCAAGATTATGTCTGAGATCACTATTCATTTGATTATGTCATAATTTCCACTCCCCTTCCTATGGATATAAGTTTGATACACATAATCACTCCATTGATAATTCTCAAGTCATTGATATGAATTTGATAAGAGTAATTTTAACTCATTCACCATTTGTTGAGTTAAACATCCAATTCATTGGTGTTGTTTTTACAAGAATATGTGTGAATATCCTTTGATTGTTTTACACTGAATATACAATCATATTTAGTGTATTTATATTTGTCACACATAATTATGTCGTTGATTTATCCTTAACCTAAGGATACGGCCTTTATGAGAGATTTCATCTCAATTTACATTCCATTGAGACTTCTTTGTTGATATACACCAAATCACTTTTATGTGGTGTATATAATGTACTTTGACATAGTATATCATGAATCCCTTTATTCTCATGATATTACAAAGTTTTGATTTCCTCAATTATTTGTATTCAAGTGTCTCTTTTGGTTAGAATCTCTAACTAAAATACCATTTTTTTATGTTTTAAATACTTATTCTTCTAAATCTTGCTCATTAATGTCCATGTTTTAAAAATGGTTTTAAGGATTTATTTATATGGACATTAAAGTTTTAGAAATTAAAACTCCTTTTAAAAAGTTTCAAAGTGGTATGGGACACTTTGATTCAAAAATCTACTTTTAAATGGCTTCTTTACAAATAGTGTGACTTTTAAATGTTTCCAAGAAAAGGGGGATATTTCTCTCAAATAGTCTTGATGATTATTTTCATCTATGTCAACATCCTTCATTATTCTTGATTGAGGATAATGTGATACAATAAAATCTTCCATATTGTATCGAATGAGTTATGTTTGACTGTGGATGTGCTGTTTTTATACCATTCATGGTTTGTGGTAAAAGTATTGACATTTCGCATGCTAGTTTTAATACGAATGTTTATGTTATGTTTAAACATGTTCATATGAGGAATGCATTGGACTTAATAAGTGACGGGTGGAGCCCTCTATAGCTCCTCGATGCATCGGTAGGTCTCATGAGACAAACTAGTGTCTTGGCACAAGGCCTTGGCAAAATCTTATTTGTAGTCTTGGCACGAGGCCTTGGCTATGTGGTTATGATAGTATGGCATTATGCATTCCATCATTATGAAAGTGGTTATTGATATTGCATGTGATCATTCGACTAGTAGAATATCCATGTGAGTAAGTAAATGGCATTATTTCATTCTACCTTTGCCATTTTATGCTGAAGTTCAAATTTAAAAGGCTTTTGTTTTAGTTATAGATTGCCTTAAGTGTTTATGCTTATTTATGAAAGCTTCTGCTATAATGTTATCCCTACTGAGCATCCAAGCTCACCCCTTTCAATGTTTTATTTTTCCCAGGATTATGAAGAAGTAATTTATGAATGACCTGCAGGGATAGTATGAGGGGATATGAAGACAAGATGTTTTTTTTTATGATGTAATGTAAAAATTTATGGATGTATCTAGTTATTCCAAGGCTACTAAACCAATCGGTCTTTCGAGACTTGATCTTTCTTGTGATAATGCCAATGTTATGTAATTAATGCACCGACTCTGGGTAACTGGGGTCGGGGCGTTACAGTTGGTATCAGAGGAAGTTTAGTACAAACCTTGGTAGCTAGATTTAGATAAACTCTGATTAGAGCACGTAGACCTAAGATGAACTTTGAGGATTAGTATAAAAGAACTTCCTAGAATTTTGGTATTGTAGAGATTTTGTGAGTTTTCCGAGCAATACATCCCTGTTTGGATACGAGCAGGTAGAGACGGCTCTGGCACAGATGTACCTAGGGGTAAAACCCGAAAACACCGCTTTGAGCTAGACTCGAACGAGAACTGGTGCACGACAACGGGCCTTGCTGCACTCTTGGTTACGACACTCCTGGGGGATATGCTTAGGATAATTTACATTTTCTTTACAAACCAATTTAAGTAATATATACGTAAGATGAGAGTAAATGACCTTGGTTAATCCTAATATGTTTCAAATTGAGAATATGGTGACATTTTAATCTCTAAATGATTTTACGACTACTATTACTCACACAATGCTTTCTGGTTTTAGTCAATGGCTGGATTCCAAGGAAGTCATAGTGACTTTGAGAATGATGTACAAGGTGGGAACGGTGGTGGCAATGAGCAATAAAATGGAATGTTGATAGGCGTAAAAGATATCGTCTTTATGCCAAATCAGTTTTCCAAAAATATGATCAACAACATATATATTAACCAACTCCCAAACTCAACAAGGAAGAGAAAGGTGATAAATGATAAGAGCTCCAGCAATGGAGACCATGGAGAAAAGAACCCTCAATTTTCATCATGCAGGAAATGTGGAAAGAGACACCCAGGAAAGTGTCTCAATGGGACAACGAAATGTTTTATGTGCGGGAAGGAAGGACATAAAGTGAAGAATTGCCGAAGAAAAATGAAGAGTACTATGGAAGAAGATAAAAATGGTCCCAAGAGTCCATTTACAGTCATTTGCCGTAAATGTAGGGGACCTGGCCATTACCCGAGTGAATGTCCTATTCTATAGGATATTTTCTTGGTCAAAGAAGAAGCTATGTGGAAATAAATGGTTGGAGAAAAATTAGCACTACTTGTTGATGGGATTACATTGGAATAATTTCCTCTTATATTTGTAACCCCGCAGTTTGCCATGTGAGAATGATATTTGAGGAAGAATTGTCTCTTCTCTTGTGAATATAGGTATAAATAACCATTTGGTTTTATATGATCATTGGGGTTTGAGAAAATGATAAGTTATTATAATTTGGGATGAAAATGCAAAGTATGATATAACATTTGTGGTTAAATTATGTTATTTTGAGGAATTTATCTCATTTTGGTAATATTATAAAATATAGTTTTTGAAAAAGGACAACACGTAGACCGTGTGACAACCCGTCGTGTCGGACAAAGCTGTGAGAATCGAACCCACAACCAAAGTGCGATTGGGATTTATCGCCTACCACTGGACTACGTGAAGTCCCTGGTTAGTGTGACTATTTTTTTTGGTTAAATGATTTTAGTGATCAATAATAAGATGATTTGGGATCTTATGTCTTATCAAATGAATACCCTTGGTATAGGAAAATGATTTGGTGATTAAGTGATAAATGTTATTTTGGAAGATGTTCGCTTTGTTGGGAACACTATATGCCCAAGGAAAATAGAATACAATGGGGTTTCATTTGTAGAGTAATGGTGGATTTTTATCTACGTTTTTATTATTGATTTATAGTGATTTGGGTTATTTATGGAAATGATTAACCTATAATAGAGAATATGTGATAATGTTAATTACTTTTAAGTATGTGACTTTAAGAGTATTTGATGTCATTTGGAGATACAATGTAACATGGGAGACTACATAATCAAATTCTTCTATGTTTTGGGTTTCAATATTAGTTTGGATTATATTAAAGGATTTTAAGGACAATTGGTTATTGAATGGTATCTATTTCACTTTGGGGTATTGTTGGTTTAATTTTAGAAATTAAGATTAGTGCATATTTATCTCAATGAATATCCTTTTGGGGGATCATTAGATCATTCACTAACCATTTTGGTTTTGATTAATCTTCAAAGACAATGTAAATATATAGTTTATCCTGCATGGATCATGTGATTCTATAGAAGTTTATTCTAGATCTTCCAGTGTGACCAAGTCTTCTTGAATACTCATCGTTTAAAAAAAATTGAGTTAGTGGTGGAAATTTATTAAAAAAAAATGAAAATCTACTTAAAATGTAAGTATATCTCATAATGTTCTTAGTCAATATCATAAATGAATTCCTCTTCCTTATGTAATGTAACTTAAAAAAATGTTGTCCGTTTACTTTCCTACTAGGAGACTAATGGTCGTTTGTCCCAACACAAGTTTGTGGTTTTCTCATTGTTAACTTTCTCCTGATCATGATTTCTATCCCTCTCCATCAGAACTTGACACTTAGTTTATCATCCATATCCATGTTTTCTTACATGGAATCCTAGTATAGGTTATCTTGGATGACCCTTATACCTCTCTTTCTTTATTTTAAAGTGATAGTTTTATTGACTATTTTTCCGATGTGGGACTTTCCATTATATTCCCAAGCAAAATTTTAAAAATTGCGAGGACGCAATTTATTGAAGGAGGGGAGAATGTAACACCCCAAGCTTCCACGGTACGTTTCCCTTCGAATAATGCGATAGCGTGTGTTGTACGCAACCTTGAGTTCTAACACACACCACAACTAATTAAACTAGCCGTTGTGAATAGTAATACCTACTTTTTGAAATCATATATATTTTATATTTCAAAATGGACTTCATTTTTGGATTCGGAATATCGAAATTAGCCTAGGGTGAAATTTTGGTACTTTTCGGATAACTTTTATATTTTGATGAATAGTGAAAATTACTAAATTTTAATTAAAAACAACTTTTTTAATCAAAAAAATTTATATTGATAAATTATGAATTTGAGTGGTTTTAAAGTATATTTAGAATATATTTTTACCATTTAATTTAATGTTTGTCATTGGACATAATTTCACAATTAAACCATCCATAAACAAGTGTCAATCTTTTGATAGTTATTATCTCTTAAAAACACGTTTTTTATTTTAACAGCGGGAATTAATTTTAAATTAAGTTCTGCCACTTCTGTGTTTTTAATTTAGGAAAATGGATTCCATATTTGGAATCAGGATGTTCAAATTGTGTAAATAGGTAACTTTTATTTTTAGACATTTTGAATAATTACTGCGGTAAATATTTTATTTACCATGGTTAAGGGTAAATCCGGTAAATAAGGGTTAAAAAATAATATTATAATAATACTAAATTACCCTAAAACGTGTCTTAACCCTATTGGTTGATACATGGTCGACCATGGGCATCTTTGGGTCGATTTTGGGACCCCATGGATCCACTTGTAAGTGATAATGACACTTTATTTTAATTAAGTTAAAATGAATACAAAAATAACACAAGCATATATCTTTTAGCAAAACAATTTTTACATAGGGTTATACATGTTGGCTTTTCGATTATAAATATTCATTAGAAAGATAAAAAGATTTCCTACATAATTATATTTTATTTATAATTTTTAGACATCAGATAATTTAAATTATTAATGACACAATAATGATGCAATGTTTACCTCATTAATAAATCATTTAAATAAATAAGATTATAATGATTAAAATATTATCTAAAACCTGTCCAATTCTTATTGGTTGGTGTTATTTAGAAAATGAGTCATCTTATCTTCGACCTCAATGATTTTTGGACCATTATAAACCGAATACAAATATATTATAAAGTAATACTTTCACTCTTTCCTAAAGAGCCCCTCCTCTCCCTTATAAAAGGAGACCACTTCTACTCATTCCTCACACCTCTCAAGACACTTGGCTCGTCCAAACCCTGCCCAAATAAGCTCCCCACATCCCTCTCCTCCTCCTTGAAGCTTCCCCTTAGGCAGAAAGCATTTCAAGAAGTCCTTTGGTTCCAACCAAAGTGAGTTACCTAAATTAAAGGTAACGATTTCTCTTAAATTATTTTCATTTATTTTGCTTCTCCAACCCCCAAACTCTTTTTATTTCCTTTCTTTTGTAACAACACCAGTATCCACAATATACTAGGATGTTTTTATAAGAAGGATTCAAACTACACATACACACAACTCCATCTAATGGATGATGAACATAATGTTTCTGTGGATGGCAAACTAACGCCTCACGAAACGATGATTGTTCAAATACATCTTACCGCCTCTCATGGTGGCCATTATGATGGAACTGTAATTAAATATGATATTAATGATATATATTTTATATATAAGCTTCTGTAATTCCATTTTATTTCATATCATTATTCGTTTCATGTTGTATATACATACGATAATTTCATTTGAGGAAGTGCGGACTACCGCCCCCTTAAAATGATATGACTCGTTCATACCACACATGGAACGTATAAAGGATGGTGTTAATGAAATTAAGTAACATATATAAAATATTATATTATAATAATAATATACCTATGTATCATTTGGATTCAATACTTTTAAAATGAAAAATTAAATGGAAGTAGCGTTCATGCGTACGTACGGACTACCGTCTCCACGAACGCGATGAGATTCATTGTCCATCATATCCATTCAAGTATAACTATAATTTGATGATTTAGAAATAGTATCTAAGGACTTGATATCATTATGGATATGAATAATATACATCCCATTAATAACGAATATGGCTCACATAACAAATAATATAAAGTAAAATGAACCCGTTAACACCCGAAATGACGATAATTCTAAGATATTATTAACAAATCAATGTTAAAAGATCATATATGATATCATATTAAAGTAAATGATTCTTTTATTATTCAATAACAATTATTTAACCATTATACAGGAGGTAAACCTACCATCGACCAAGGAAAAAGTACAAAGTAAGGGATTCTCTTATCTCACTTTCAATTTCGTGAGATTTCCATTATTCACCATTAAATTATTGAAAGTGGTGTATTGTGTATGGCCATTTGATATATATTATCATGATTCTCTTTATATTCATGTTATTCTGTAAATCATTTGGTGGTTATTAACTTTTGGCCATGCGACTCAGTCGATTAACGTGGTAAGGGATTCTCTTATCTCACTTTCAATTTCGTGAGATTTCCATTATTCACCACTAAATTATTGAAAGTGGTGTATTGTGTATGGCCATTTGATATATATTATCATGATTCTTTTTATATTCATGTTATTCTGTAAATCATTTGGTGGTTATTAACTTTTGGCCATGCGACTCAGTCGATTAACGTGGTAAGGGATTTTCTAATCTCACTTTTAATTTCGTGAGAATTCCATTGTTCACCACTTAATTATTGCATGTGGTGTATGTGTACTGCCCATGATTGAATTAATTGTGTAATATAATTTAAATTATGGGTATTTACATCATCATGGTATGATACTTCTTTCATGGGTGTATGTTTCGAAAGTTACCTAATCGATAAGGGAATTTGAAATTTCAATTTCCACTCATTTGGCTTTACTCATATTTCATTGATTATATTACCCCAAGATTATGTGTGAGATCACTATTCATTTGATTATATCATAATTTCCACTCCCCTTCCTGTGGATATAAGTTTGATACACATAATCACTCCATTGATAATTCTCAAGTCATTGATATGAATTTGATAAGAGTAGTTTTAACTCATTCACCATTTGTTGAGTTAAACATCCAATTCGTTGGTGTTGTTTTTACAAGAATATGTGTGAATATCCTTTGATTGTTTTACACTGAATATACAATCATATTTAGTGTATTTATATTTGTCACACATAATTATTTCGTTGATTTATCCTTAACCTAAGGATACGGCCTTTATGAGAGATTTCATCTCAATTTACATTCCATTG
Source organism: Viscum album (assembly GCA_963277665.1). Taxonomy (NCBI): domain Eukaryota; kingdom Viridiplantae; phylum Streptophyta; class Magnoliopsida; order Santalales; family Viscaceae; genus Viscum; species Viscum album. The sequence goes on along the minus strand of CAUJRU010000026.1, from coordinate 130,390 downwards.
AGACTTCTTTGTTGATATACACCAAATCACTTTTATGTGGTGTATATAATGTACTTTGACATAGTATATCATGAATCCCTTTATTCTCATGATATTACAAAGTTTTGATTTCCTCAATTATTTGTATTCAAGTGTCTCTTTTGGTTAGAATCTCTAACTAAAATACCATTTTTAAATGTTTTAAAGACTTATTCTTCTAAATCTTGCTCATTAATGTCCATGTTTTAAAAATGTTTTTAAGGATTTATTTATATGGACATTAAAGTTTTAGAAATTAAAACTCCTTTTAAAAAGTTTCAAAGTGGTATGGGACACTTTGATTCAAAAATCTACTTTTAAATGGCTTCTTTACAAATAGTGTGACTTTTAAATGTTTTCAAGAAAAGGGGGATATTTCTCTCAAATAGTCTTGATGATTATTTTCATCTATGTCAACATCCTTCATTATTCTTGATTGAGGTTAATGTGATACAATAAAATCTTCCATATTGTATCGAATGAGTTATGTTTTACTGTGGATGTGATGTTTTTATACCATTCATGGTTTGTGGTAAAAGTATTGACATTTCGCATGCTAGTTTTAATACGAATGTTTATGTTATGTTTAAACATGTTCATATGAGGAATGCATTGGACTTAATAAGTGATGGGTGGAGCCCTCTATAGCTCCTCGATGCATCGGTAGGTCTCATGAGACAAACTAGTGTCTTGGCACAAGGCCTTGGCAAAATCTTATTTGTAGTCTTGGCACGAGGCCTTGGCTATGTGGTTATGATAGTCTGGCATTATGCATTCCATCATTATGAAAGTGGTTATTGATATTGCATGTGATCATTCGACTAGTAGAATATCCATGTGAGTAAGTAAATGGCATTATTTCATTCTCCCTTTTCCATTTTATGCTGAAGTTCAAATTTAAAAGGCTTTTGTTTTAGTTATAGATTGCCTTAAGTGTTTATGCTTATTTATGAAAGCTTCTGCTATAATGTTATCCTTACTGAGCATCCGAGCTCACCCCTTTCAATGTTTTATTTTTCCCAGGATTATGAAGAAGTAATTTATGAATGACCTGCAGGGATAGTATGAGGGGATATGAAGACAAGATGTTTTTTTATGATGTAATGTAAAAATTTATGGATGTATCTAGTTATTCCAAGGCTACTAAACCAATCGGTCTTTCGAGACTTGATCTTTCTTGTGATCATGCCAATGTTATGTAATTAATGCACCGACTCTGGGTAACTGGGGTCGGGGCGTTACATTCACTCTCCTCTTGGGAGGTGTCTCCAGATGGTAGAATATCAACAAAGTAATGCCAATCCAAAGCTCAACAACTTGTATACTACCATCCCCCAAAACCATGGGAGGATGCTATTACTGGAACACCTACATTATCTCATCCATAGATGAGCCAGGCTTCGATGCACCCTGAAAAGTATACATGAAGAATGTAAATATCTCATAGAACATTTCCTCATCACCCATGTCTGGTAAAACTTTTATTTCCTCACCCATAACTATAGAAAGATTCACTAGTATCATGTGTCCCACCTCATTCAGAGTGTGATTGTTTCCACCCTCCAAACATTAGATTCAGGGTCATTATGGTTTCATTCCACTACAATACCAAACATATGACTCAGAAAATAATGACAGCAATGTTCATAGATAAGAGTGTATTAAAGGTCAAAAACAACCTATAAATAGTTCATAGTGCACATCCTACTCCTAAATCCAAGAATATACAAAAAAGAGACAGTTGTAAAAGTAACTAGATACACTGCCTACTGCCCACTCAAAATTCGGGTCAAGGTCAAGTCATTGTTTCATATTAATATTTTCCATTTAATTTCCATATTCATTTCACATTCACATCACAATTCACATTTTAAATAGTTTAACCAAATGGTTCACCACTTTCAATTGAAAAGGATCCATACTCATTATGAACTAAAATATGGTCTCCACCTAATCCACAATATAAAACATTCAATTCTATATGACTCATGGTCCATGACTTAATTTCCCAAAATTTTATTCTTTGGCTGTATGTTGTACCCAGATTAGGAACAAAATTCTTAGGTTATGGCATGTACTCTTATTACAAATAATGTTTTCCAATTCCCTGTATAAAATATCTATAAAAATTACATGTTTATAAAAAAAGTCACATATCAAAAAGACATGAAAACAAGAAATGAAACCTATATGGAATGGCATAATGCATGGAATTTGAATCATGTAAAGTGGATAAAATTATTCATGAGATGGAATTCCATAATATCATCAGGTTTCAACAAAATAGAACCCACAATCACATCAATGGAAAAATCAAAATTCAAGTGTGTCACCCAACAGTGGAATCAAAACATTTGTAATAGCCAAAAAATAGAAAATATAAATTTCATTCAAGTTCATGTGTTACATGTGCCATGGAATAGCTCATTTCCAAATTATTATACCATAATATCCATTTATATTGTCTCAAAATAGTAAATCAAACCAGAAGAGAATGGATTTGATGCCACATTGAAAAGTTCCTGACCCAGATTCCACTGAACGGTTCCCCGAGCCCAGCTGGCCACATGGCCTCAAGCACATCTTCCCAAATACCAGAGACTGCCAACTTTCAATGAGGTAATATGGTGTGTCTTTGTAGATAATATTTCCTCTCTTCATAGTGTAACATAGTGTTAGAGAATATAAAAAGAAAACTATGAATTATTACATCATTCTAAAAATAGATAAGCATCCGAAAGATAGTGATATATGTAACAATGTCAGAATTAATATCATATACAAGGATGATCATGGAATGTAACTACAAAGAATCAAAATAGGTGTCTAGGAAACAATAAAATACATGTAAGAAATTACCCAAAATATGAAAAAGAATCCAAAATAGCCTCACGAGCCTCATATCATCCTTGTACCCCCTTCTCCTAAGTAAGGCACAATGCCAAGCATCGAACTATGGGTGCTTTCCTCGGTCCCTACCTGCATCTATAAGGTCCGGTCAGGTACCTAAAAGTGGTATGAATAGGGTTTGAGGTACAATACCAGTAGGTCACAACCCAAATTTTCTATAATAAATCAAATATGTGTAATAAAAGATAAATCATAGTGCATAATATAACAAGTATGATTATACTGAAGGTAAGGTGGAAATTGCAAAGGTAAACAAACATGTGATCTTTTAAAATAATACAAGGTTACCTGCAAAAAATATCTTAATATCCTATATCAAGGTATTATTATGGTAAATAGAATTAAAAACCATGACAATATAATGTAAACAATATATCATAACCCTGATGGCCTTTCCATATAAACTATATATCATATCCATTATGGTCATGCCGTATAACTAGAAGGTTCAAAATTTTCAATGGAAGAGCTATATAATTACAAGTGTTAGACCCCAAAATTACATATCCAAGGTATAGAAGTCCATTTAATCATTTTCGAGTCCTATTATTAACTCAATGGAATCTTGGTTAGAGCATTGTCGAAGTCCAAGGATCATGTCAATAGAGCATGCCAAATGTGAGTCCAGCAAGCTGGATCCAAGGGGTAGAAATGTCCTCGGAATCCTAAGAAATCAAGATTCAAGGAACATACAGGTCCAAGGTATCTTCTACCATAATCCAAGATCCATGGGTTAAGCGTCAAAGAAATCTAAATAGAATAAAGACCTGTGGTATACCAACAAATCCATCCACTACCATTTTAATTCACAACTCATTTCATTCACCAATTCCCAATCACTAAATTTCCATTAGTATACCCACTCATATAGAAATAAAAAATTCCATGAGTTTACCAACTCATATAACGATTCCTTATGAACTATTTAATAAATGAATCAACATTAAAAGTAAAAAACTTCCCCTAATTATTAGATTCAGTTCAGTTGATTTGTATATGGGTTTCCTCTAACTAGGCAAGCTCAAATACACACACCATTTGTGGTATAAAAAGGGACAATCTCAAAGGAACACCTAAGGAGTTACCTTGGTTTTTGTAAATAGCCGTTAACAATTATCAGGGAACTAGTGGGAACATCTAACTTGTTTTGTTATGTTCAATTTAATTAATTAATTAATTTTCAAGTCCGTGTAAGAAATTATGGTGGGTGACACAGCGGAAACTATCTCTATATATCACCAAACCACTCTTATAATATATAGACCACCCATTTTAGGTCCATTATAGAGTTCTCATCTAGTATCATCTTTTGATTCGCCAAATATCAGAATAAAATAGAGAATTAATGAAAACACTAAAAATAGGACACATTAGCTTGCACCTAAATAGCTTCATTAATCCAAATTTAAATGAATAATGGAAAAAATGAATATAGTACTCATTGGCATGTATCTGATAAGACCAACAGTGCTTGATTTTGATATCCAATGGAGGAATTGCAGAAAAATATATGATTTGGATTGAAATAGATCTTAAATGGATTAAGGTTTTCTAATGGATGAAATGAAGAATTAGATTTAGCTTACAAGTAATTTTAATGGAAAAAGGTAATTTTATGAGATTTACTAGGCCACATGGTTTGGAATCATGGTTGACCAAACTATGCGCCAACTTTGATCCCTTTACACTAAGGAGGGAACCTTTCACGGTTAGTGTGAATATGTTTCTAAACAATGCGTAAATCAGGTGATTCATCTCTGCTAAAAATTTAAGGTGCCTTAAATGTGTGTATGCCTCCATCTTCATAGTTTTGTCAAATTTTGAGGCTTTTAGAAGCCCACTATCTAGCCTCGTATGGTTAGTAGAAATTGTGAAACCTTCCTAACATCGTTTCTACTAACTGAGTTTCATGTCCTTATTTTCTAAAAATCTTGGATCTGGGCTCTGAACAAGCCTCAGACACCCCTGATACCCTCGTTAACTTAAAGGATATTCACATTATCCCATAATTGATAATTTAAAATTAAAACAAAAAATCTTTAACTCGTATAAAACCCTGAGATCTTACATATTTGATACATCGTGGGGATTTTGAGAGTTCCAAATGAAAATTCTAAGGTATAAAAATTGAAAAGGAACATGTATGGACTAAATTAAGCTTCTAAAAGTTGGAATATTTTGTTTGATGATTCGATCCAAGATTTTGGTTTCATAAAGAATATGGATGATTCGTTTATTTACATGCATCTTAGTGAGAGTATAGTAGTGTTTATAATAGTGTATGTAGATGACATACATCTTATTGGAAATGAAATCATAATACATACCCTTATGAAAGAGTCTATGGGTAAATGTTTCTCAATGAAATACAAGGGTGAATCAGCTTACATAATTTGTATGAGGATATATATAAATAGATCTAAGTTGTTTCATGGACTGGGTCAGAACACATATATTGGTAAAGTGCTAAATCGGTTTAGTATAGAGAAATCTATGAATGGGACTTTACTACTGTTTCATCTCATGGATATTAGGAAGATTCAAGATCATTATAATGTTCTAGAAAGGATGGATAGGATTCCTTATAAGTGTTCCATAATATCTATCATGTATGTCATATTTTTTACTCGAACTAAGGTCACTTATGTTTTGATCATAACAGTTGGATAACCATCCAATATAATTGATATTCATTTGATTTTTGTGAACAATATTATTATGTACTTATAAAGTACTAAGGATATTATCTTGGAATTTTTATGAGAGGAAGATATCTGTGTAAAGGGTTACACAAATTCTATTTTCCAATATGACAAAGGAGATATGAAATCATAATCTAGATTTTTTTCCTGCACAAATGGAGGAGAAATTTTTTGGAACAGATCCAAATAATCCAATATAGTGGACCCACTAATAGAGGAATAATACATCACTACATCAGATGTTGTGTGGGTATCTATTTGGATCAGAACATTCATTTCTAAACTTGGAGTGGTTCTTATCATCGAGAGAAAAAGTGAGCTATATTGTGACAATAATGGTGTTGTTTCCCAGGTTTTGGATCCTTGGTCTCATCGATGGACCAAAAAAATCCTTCAAAAATACCATCTCATATGGGAGATCACTGAGAGGGGTGACATAAAGATCATTTTGGTGGATGGTTAGGATAATGTAGTAGATCTATTGAATAATGGTTTACTACAACGACAACATGAGGGTCATAATGGATCTCTAGATGTTAAACACGTGATAGATTGGTTGTAATGGTTGTGAATGAATCATGTTATTATATTAAAATAAATATCTAATTATCATTCATTCATGTATGGTTAAATTAGTTTTACAATAACTATTGAATGATAATAGCCCTCAAAATATGACTTGGAATTGTCTTTAACTGATCATCATTATAGAGTATTATGGGTTGTAATGGTATGATAAGGTTAGCTATAATATATTTATACTCTCATTATAAAAAGGTGTATTTGAGTTATGAACAATTGATTCATGAGGAAATATATAGAGAATTATTAGGTGGATTTTTCTGCTAAAGTATGTCTCGGGAAATGGCATACAATCATCAATTTACTTAGGAGTATATAATTATTATCAATCCTTCTTACATGAGGTTGGATAGTTAATTTTCATTAGAACCATCATAATTTGATACCCTATTTACATTAGTCTACTTGTTGACTTAGCTAATATAGGGGGTTAGGTATATTTCTTACTATGTCATCAGTTGGAGCGTGGCTAAGATGGAATTTTTTCAGATGTATAAAAAGTTAAAGACATATGACCTTATATTGAAATAGACTAAGGATATTCATGGTCATTCTTAGTCCTTTTACATATGATGTGTTTAAATAACTAGATAGGTGACATGTTATGTACTTATCAAATCAAGTAATGACATGTGATATATTCATTGACTTGGTCTATCCTTTTCATAGAATCAAGAAATGAAGAAGGGTTGAGACTTTATTCAAATGTTTCATGTCTAGTGGTTGGATGAAGTCTTGGGTAGATAATTTATTTCGGTATACAAATGATGTATGTGATATATATTTTTTATTACATGTTTTTATACAGATATGATCATGTTTAATGGATATCACACTAGACCTCTTAGTAATTTGAGTAGAACTACCATTTTTATCGATCCAGTGCTTTGCTTACTTCAATAGGGATTTCATATTTGGTGTCAATACTGGTAATCCATCCACAGTCACGCAGTTATGCCCTTGTATAATGATACATTTTTAGACCATGTTTTTTCTCAAAATTAAGAGTGTCTAATGAAAAAAACTGTATTTAAAATAGTTTGGATATATTTATAAAAAGAGTGAAGTTTCACATAATGTCCATACAAAATGTCAATCAAAAAGTGGGATAATTGTGTGTGCACTAAATTATACATGGATTAGATTCATGTGCACATGCATATGATGAATGAAATATGTAAATATGTATAATGTGATATTATATATAGTGTGCATTTAATATATTCATATGATTCATAAATAATATTTATGTGTGTCTGTGTGTGTTATCGAATATGAATGAGATTTATATTTTGGATGAGCTTAATTTGATGCAACAACCATTACAGTCTCTCCAAAATTATTTCATTTTCATTTGAACCAAAAGTTAGTTCATTCATAAGTTTTCATTTATTCATTGTAACAAGGTCAATGAATAAATACTTAATGGACAAAAATTCATGGGATTCATTATTAAGTGGAAGTCTCAGGCTTCATCTATAAAATAGAATGTGTACTCCCTTATTTGTGGGTGTGATGAGCATGAAGCACTACTAGACAATCTTATTCTCAAAACTCCATTTCTCTCATTTTAGAAGGCTCTAACACCCCTACAGATTTTGGGTTTCCCTGTGAACTATTTTCGGATACCTCGACTGGTGTATACCCCTAAAGGATGAGTAATTTTTTTTCGCTGGTGTATGTAATCTTCCTCAAATACACTCCATTGAAGGAAGGATATGGAAGCTACTGCAACACAAGAATTACAGGTACACTTTTTTCAGATCATTTAAAAATTGATTTCATGAATATTAAACAGCATTAACTGCAAATGATCATTATATAATCATATGAATCCCATCATATATATCATGAACAAACTATAAAATTCAATTATAGAAAAAAAATTCATATACATTGGAAAAAAATTACACAATTATCAAACATTTAATTGATATGTTTCATAAACAGATTAGACATACACAATGAAAATTATGTATTTCGTACAAAGTGCACTACATATATCAAAAAGAGATTAGAAAACCCCTTATTATGTATTATGAATTTTTATATTTATTAAATTCAAATTTCATATTTTAGTATATGAATATAGAATAGTCAAAAAATACATATTGAGAATTGAATATATATATATATTGAAAATTAAGGTCATTAATTTTGCATATATAAAAAAACATATTTCACATTACACATGTAGTATATAAAAATTAAATGTATACTTGGTGGCATGATTGAATTGAATTTATCGATAAATATTTCAAGAAAATAATTATTAAATTTTAAAGTGATAGATTATTATAATTTATTAATTTCATTAAAAAAATTATTTTTGTATAAAAAATGAATATAGTCTAAGAAAATAATGGTTAATTCTGTAATATTCTATATTAGTGATAAGTATCATATCTTATTGGTGTAACTTCTATTGTGTTTGGGAAAACGATGTTGGTAGGTTTAGTTTAATTTAACCAAAAACTAATAAATTTCATAATTATATTCAAATATAATCCCCCCATAATAGGGATTTGTAACCATATATCTTATCCCACCACAACCACCTTATAAATATGAGAAAATACCCCATTTTGGAAATACTAAACCACTTAAAAGGAATTGATCCTTCCATGTTAGTCCAACATTTTTACAACTCCACCAATATCACATAATTCACTCAAGACGATCAACCCCAACCACCCACTACCATGGTTTTCAACTTACGCCTCACCTCAGTCCATATCTAGTAAAGAATGTTGGAAAATAAACTTTTTTTTCTCTCCACAACACCGACTATCCAATGTAGCTATTGAGTATTAGAGGATTTCGAAAGAGAAATATTGATGTGTTTGGAGGTGGAGTATTGGGAGACACCTAAAATAACCAAATTGGTACTTTTTATTTATGTTGATTTTGGATCATTCTATAATTATTTTTGTGCTTCTATAAATAGGTACATTGTGTGTGTTGTACTTAATTCAAATAGAATAAATAAAAACTTCTTTCATGCTATTTCTATTTTTATTTGGCGATCACCTTCAGTGATCGACATCTTCTTTTTTCGCTATGAAATATCCCATTAGTGGAATCGGAGCACCAGATTTAAAGGTAATCTATGCCAAGAGAGATCTGTGATATCCCTATCTAGTTTTTTATAGGGGTTAGTTGAATAAGACAATGAATATTATGTGTAGGGAATGAGATATTTTTAATTTCTCATATTGCTTTTTATTTTTAATTTCCAAAAGCATGTTTTTATTTTTAAAAAGTTTTTTTCTCCTTTTTTAATCCCACATTCACTAGTCTCCTCCAATGACCTTCAATGACATGTCACTATTCTCATAAAAAACATCTTTCCCACTTTTCTTTCCTCCATGCCATTTTTCCTCTCATCATAAAAAACCTCTCAAATATTTATTTTTGTTCCAAAAATAATTTGGAAGTATTCAATTCAAATGAAATTGTTGAAGTCCATAATTCCAAAAATAAATATCATGTGAAATTCAGAAAAAAGGACGACTCTTTAACACTAGAAAAAATCACTATGTTCCTATATCATCATTTTTTATTTTCCCATAAATATTTGGTTTCTCTCCATCAAGAATTCATTTTCACAACATATGATCCTAGAGCTAATGAGGAAAAATTATAACAACCAGTTCATCCACATTTGAGTGCTCTTTGAAACCTAAGATTCCATTGACATCATGGAGGATGGATACACCAAGCTAGAATCCAAATCAGTTGAGGTTTCTCTACTCGATGTTCAAAAGGATACTCTTCAGGTGGAACTAATGTGGGAATTCAAGGAAAAATAAATCATTTATCAAGTCCTTGAAAAAATGACTTTGAAAATAATTGTTTCATAAAAATAATCAAAGGATATATAGGATTCTATTTGAAAATAATTCAAAGGATTCATCAATGTGAAGAAGATTCATCTTCAATATCTATGATGTGTGTTCGAATCCTTATTTATGAAATTGTTTAAAACAATTGTTAAGTATCATACTCATGTAATGGTTATTGTGATCAACCTATGAAGAAATGGACAAAATATTGCCGACATGCGGGTATGTGATATTATTTTGTGATAACTTGATCCAAGAATTGATTACATAGTAATTTACCAAGAATAAATAACGTACCTAGAGATTTTTTCTATCAAAGAACTCATATGATCTCTATAATCCAACAAATTGAAGGTGAAACGCTAGAGTACAATTGATGGAGTGGATTATTCCATACAGTCAAATTTATATCCCATAAACTCTACATTAGAGAAATAGGGGAAATATTAAATAATCCAAGGAATCTGATTCCAAGAATATAAATTTGACCCAAAAAGAGGAGGACAAGGTGGAAGAAGCCAAACTTGAGGAGTCTGTGAATATCAAAAACTATACACCACAATAATATGTACAAGGAAGAAAAAGATGATTAATCAATCACCATCCAGAAAAAAAGGTACATCCTATAATTTTCCAAGATATTGACATTATAGAAATGAATTTTGGTATTAGAAACCCATAGATAATGACACCAAGGAGGCATATATTAGTGAAGAAGGAGATACATTTGGTGAGTCAAATGTGTTGATATAATAAAAATTACCAAAAAATCAATGTATGTAGTATCCTGAATCTGGATCTAGCAACCACATGATAGGTCACAAACACTTGTTTACCAACATAGATGGGCGGGTTCGAGGAAATTTTTTATTTTGTTATCCCTCAATGATATTTTTCTATGGAAGGTGAGATGTTCTGATTAAGAAAAAAAGGTGAAATCATGTTTTCATCTCTGATTTCTACTATGTACCCAACATGAAGATCACAATAATGAGTGTCAAAAAGATGGTGGAAAAAGGATTTCACATAATCCTAAAAAATAAACAAATGGTGATTTTTAATGAAAAAGAAAGGCTGGTCAAAAAAATATTGATGTTAAAGAACCACATGTTTCTTCTTATGATCCAACCAGATGTACCATAGTGTTTGAGAATGGTATTTGATGATAATGACCAACTATGAATTCTAGGTTTTCTCATTTAATCATTGAAAGTATAAGATTATTAGGAATCAAGAATATGGTGAATAAGACTTTGATAATTTAACACCTAAATCAAATATGTGAAAGATGTGTTCTAACCAAAAAACATAGAAATATATATGCAACGATGTCCAATAGGAAAGAGGATGTGCCACTCAAGAAATATCACACTGATGTATGTGGTCCATTAAATCCAAAATAAAATGGTAAAACTAGGTATTTTTGGACATTTATTGATGATTATAATAGGAAAACTTGGATATATTTTCTCTAGATGAAGTAAGATGATTTTGGAATCTTCAAAGAATTCAAGGATCTAGTGAAAAATAAAATCAAGCATCGCATACAAACATTGCAATCTGATCGAGGTAGAGAGTAAACCTCTGATATTTTTCAAGAGTACCTCAAGAATCATGGAATTCACCACCATCTAATATTAGCATAGACCTCCCAACTCAATAAAGTAGCCTAACAAAAATATTGTACTATTCTCAACATGGCAAGATGCATGTTTAAAGACAAAGTAGTGCCAATGACTTTATGGGATAAAGAGGCATTGTGTGTAGTTTATAATCTCAATAGATTCTAAACTAGAAAACTTGATACAAATATTCCATAAAATCATAGAGTAATCCCAATCCAAGTATAATGCATATTAGAGTATTTAGTATAATGGACTATGTCAGGATCCCTGTTGCATGATGAACAATGATTGAAGAAAAGGGAGTGAACTCTGTCCATATGGGATACAGAAATTGAGAAATGGGATATTTTCTGTATAATATCATTACCAAGAAGTTTATATTGTACAAAGATGGTATCTATGATGAAAAGGAGAAAATGAATTGGAATCAAGATTACGATTCAAGAGAAGAATTAATCAATCTATAAGATAAAGAAATCATTGAAGATGTACCAATGGTAGAATAAGGAATTGAAGAACCACTGATGTAATAACCAATTACTCCTACATCTAAAGATTTTGAATATGAACTTTCTCATATACATCTCCAAAACGTTCGAAGAAATTCCGATATACATGAGAGAATATATCCAATGTAGGAGTATGTAAATTTGTATCGTCTCTCTATGACATCAAATCCAGTTAGCTTTAAGGTAGCTAAAACCAATGAAATTTTTAAGAAAGTGATAAATAATGAAATCTATTCCATTGATTCCACCAAATTTTATAATAAAATAGAATCCTTTGACTGTGGTGAGGACATTGCAATGGTCGGTCATCCACCTAGATATGATTTAAATTCATTCTTCATAAGGAAAACATGATTAAGGGGTGTTGGATAATATACTTTCTTTCTCTGGATGGCACCAAATATCCACTATAGATATGGAGTCTTAGAGATTTTAAATATAGGCTTCTTGACGTGTTTATAGGAGGAGTATTGGGTGGATCCTACTACAACCAAACTGAGTAATATTTATTTATGTTTTTTTATCATTTGTTTTTTTTCTTATGATTTTATAAATAGGTAAATTGTGTGTGTTTTATTTCATTCCAATAGATGAATTAAAAACATATTTCCTACTACTACTTTTTTTATTTGCAGATCACCTATAATGATCTGCATCAACGTTTTCTATAGTGAATTCCACCTTCACAGCCTACCAAACAATGAGGAGGGAGATCCAACTTGTGCCTTCCTCTTCCACACACATCACACGACCCACTGAACAACACAATGATGTTTTTACTTCCACCGCCCTCTCTATGATTCAGTTTCTACCCGGTGGGACTTCACCACTATGGCACACATACTATATCACGTGGTAGACACTTCTTCCCTTTTCCACCTCACCAGGTAGATGTTTAAAGGTCCCTTCTTATCATCATGAGCTATAATGCTAATCATGGAGATCCAGAAGGTAATTATGCTCTATGTGTTCCATGAGGGGAGTGTTCGATACATACCCATGTCCCATATTAAATTCCACCCAGGATGGTGGCTCACAAATATTCTTGGATTGGAAATTACACCTATCACACATGGGTTTTGGGATGGAACCCTAGAAAGTAATATATATTGGGCATAGAATACCAAAGGCTATAGAAAATGAATTCTGAAAAAGGTATCAAAGCTATGGTATATCCCAGCTATGATGTAGGGTGGAGTATTCCCCCAAACTAGTTTGACAATGATAGTAGTTTCTCATTTGACGCATGATAATCCATGGTTCCTTGTTTTGAAATTCGTCCTGATAAAGCTGGTCTGGCGGTGAGTCCCAATGAGGAGAATGTAGTGTTGGAATATGGTTAGATCTAATTATTTATTTTTTAAGGAGATTCCCAATTGTGAGGACTTTGGCATGAGGGGGGATTATTAGGTAAAACTCATGTCCCACATTGGATTCCACAAAATATGGTGGATCACATATAAGAATCGATGGGAAATTCCTCTTATGCCTAAAACATTATTCATTTTATTATAAAAAACACTTTTAAGGTAAAATTTTGAAACCCCAAGATTCACTCAGGACAAGTAAAAAATGAGAAAATAGTATTATTAAAAGGGAAAATGAGCATATTGGCATTTTTATCCCTAAAACTTATCTAGGTATTATTGATTACCTATGTTTCTGGATCATACTTTAGAAGGTATTAAAAGTGAATTTCCATCTTTTCCTATGTTTTCATGTAATCCTCTTGATTAATCTTCTATTAATTGAAGTCGTTAACCATAATAAGGTTATTATTCTTAATCCAAGAAGAATTTTCACTATTATTATGGACGTGAATATTAATTTATATTATCTTATCAACGTATTCTATATAGGAATTTATCATAAGGTATTCTTCATCCATTTTTTTCTCCAGAATAGAAGAGATGCTCCATCATTTTCACACCATCCACATCTTCTTCCTACTTGTTACCCCTGAAAGAAGTTTCCCCACAGTCTATAGCTTCAAATCGAATAAAATTTCATTATTCTTGGAACCACTTTCCATTACATTGAATTTATACTTTTTGAAAAATCATGTTCCCATTGGTATTGGAATGTTGTAATAGTCCTTTATAACTTTCTTACTACCACGCTGACCCCTCATCCTCCTCGGACTAAGGAGGTCTCTAAATTGAAATTCTTGTGCACTTTCTCCTAAGAAATCCCCAAAAAACTCATCCCCTGACTCATCTCTGTGTATTCCCTACTCCACATTAGAATTATCTTCTCGATAATCCTCATGAACACTTACTTCATTCCCTAATCCCTCAAATTAGTTACCATGCTTAATATCTGGAAACTCCCTCCTCGGATTTGACTTGTACACTTGAATTGAATCATTCATCTGAACTACATATCTTTTAGAGTTACTGATCCTTGAAAGGACTACCTCAACATAAAAAGAATCCTTTAGGAACATTGAGCCTTCCTCATCATCCTTTTGAACATCCACATCCCAGTTAGTGATAGTAACAGTCTCATATTGCATCCTACCTATAGCATCAACATTATCCATAGGGTTCACAATAGCTCTTGAAGATCCCTCCCCTTTCAAATCATGCTTCAACCAATAAAAAATTATTGTGACATTCAGATCTGGAGGTTCCACGTATACATTTTTTGCATCAAAACATGGCTCGAACACCCAGGACCAGAATCCACATGATGTTTGAGTTGACCAAAATCAAATATCTTATTTTGATCACTTTGTTCACCAATATGGGAAAGCTCCATTTACCTATCACCGGATATAGAAACACTTCTTTCCAGTAGTAAACCCATCATATTCATACCCCCATGCTTACACACATCCATTTTGTGCCCCAATTTATTTCATGATGGAACAAAATCTACCCATGATTCAAGGATAGCCTGTTACATGTAACAAAACTCTTCTCCACTAGTCTTACACATAGAATCAGATAACACTCTAGACACATCAATTTTGACATAGAGTCTTGGAGAAATTAAATGACTAATAGAATGAGTTCTTTTTTTGGAGCATAGGTATAAAACCATGAGATTACCTTGAATATAAATGATCAGTTTATTTTGAAAAGGAAGAGTCAGTTCAAAAAATCTGACCCAAATAGTCATGGTTGAGGAGTCTCACATCATATGAAAATCATGACTCCATCTAAATAGGTAAAATATATATCTATAGAATGAACTAGTGAAACTAGACCATGTATGAATTAGATCTTCCTCTATAGAGAAAATAATAATAAATTGTTAGTGTTTAGAATGTCCCTGTATATATTAATCTTACTAACCCCAAGATCAGAAAATAAACCTATCAATATCATCCACCACTAGAAGATTTTTCTTGAACTGATCAATCAACATCATGTGAAGAAGATATGAAACCTCATTAAACACTAAAGACACAGAAAGCCTTAGTTGGCCCTCAGAAAAATCGAGAACCTTAGAAAAAAGTAAAATCCAATGAAATAAAGGAATTCTGTATAGATTAGGGGAAGGGTATAAGGAATTTTGTTGGGCTCCCATAAAGGAAATCAAAGGTCCCTCCCCCGTCGGGGGGGGGGGGGAGGGGGACTAGCACAATAGTCTTCATCGTCATGGGATGTGGATGGGAGAACAGGATCATATTCTCAAGGAATTGCTCCTATCCCCCGTGGGATTTAGGATGGATCTCCATAATGTCTTATTTATTTTTCTTGGAAGGGCTGGTAGCATTCTATAAAAGGCATGAGGCTCCTCCCATTTCATCATCAGCTTCATCATATCATCACCCAAAGTCCATTTTAGGGACATATTTTTGAGGTTTTTCCCCACTTATTCAAGAGAGATATTATAGAATATTTGTTTCCTTATAATAGTGAGGTAGTGTGTAGCCACTTTAACCCATAGTGATCAATCTATTTCTCTGTTATTTTTTACCCATTTCATTTTTGGGGGTTTTCCACATTTTATCTAGTGTTAATTTATTTCAACGTTTTCCACATAATTTTGTATCATTATTATTTTTGTACCAGTGGACCAATAATTTACAGTCCCAACAAGTGGTATTAGATCAAGATTCTACCCCAGTTCTGTTCACTTTCTCGATTATTACTATTTATCTTAAATTTGAGTATTCATTTTTATTGCAACTCTAGTTGATCTTTCACATCAGAAAAATATATTAAGATTATTGAATACACTTTAATGAAATAGAGGAGGTTCTGGACTAATGTAGTGTCTATATGGTAGTGAAATTTAAATTTAAACACTCAACAAATATAATGTTTTGTTGTAGGAAATGAGGATGCGAAAAAAATAGAAGGATAATTGTCGAATGGAAATTGGCAAAGGACATAATGATGTAATGGTGGAGGGTGGTTCTTGTGGGAGTCAAAACTATGACATGAATATAAATGTGGCGATCAGTTATAGAGGTGTGGATATACTAGTTAGTAAAGTGATGACAACTACTAGACGTATACGGAATCTCAACAATTCTTGGATAATCAACTCAAGAGAAACAAAGCACATGACATATCGATGAGAATGGTTTGATCGGTATAGAACCATCTTGGAAGGACCTTTGTTCAATGGGAATGATCACACCTTGAAGATTTTTGGAGTCAGTACCATCAAATTGATGATTCATGATAGCATGGTGTGAACCATCCTACGATTACACCATGTTTATGGCCGAAAGAAGAACATATTGTTTTTGGGATAATTTGATGACAATGGATGAAAGACTCATACTGAGAATGGACAAATGATAATTATAAAGGGAGTTCATGAGGAGATGAAGGAAAAGAGGATATCAAATAACATGTACATTTTTAAGGGTGAAATATATAATGACGTAGAGATAGTTGTCACATAAACTACCTCGATGGAAGTGTTGATGAAGATATGGAATCAGAAGCATGTCTATATGTTTTAATGATACCTGATGATTCATGGAGACCATGCCTTGTTTCATGAGATTACAATTGAATCCTTACCATTTTGTGAGCACTTTGTTTTTACAAAGAAACATATGTGAAATTTTGAGATGTCGACATCATGAAGCAAATAGATCATATAGATGATTCATTATGATGTTTGGAAGTCACCAGTTACAACCATAGGAAGAGAAAGGTACTTTTTTCCTTCACTTATTATTATTACATGAGATGTTGGGTTTACTCAATCAATATGAAGTCATATGTTTTTGAATTATTTCAAAACATTGAAATCAAAAACGTATTTATAATATAGAAAGAAGATTAAGTTTCTCAGGATTGAAAATAGTGGAGAATAAACAAACAAGGAGTTTGATACTTTTTTCTATAGAAAGAAATCAGGAGGCAGTTCATGATGGAATGCACTCAATAGAATGGAGCGACAGAGCGAATGAATAGAACCCTATTAGATAGAATGAGTGATATTTTCAAGACTATAGGAATTACCAAAACATTTTGGCTAGAAGAAGTTAATATTGCATGTTATGTGATCATCCAATATCCCTTAATGGCAATTTAACTAAATACACTGATTTATATTTGGACTGGTAAACCCACTACTATTCTTGGTTACATACTTTTTAATGTATTTTATATGCAATATTTATTGACCAAGAATGATCAATGATGGATTCAAGATCTAGGATATGTATCTTTTGGGGGTATGTTGTTATGTGAAGGGGTATCATTAGTGATACCACATAGCGCTAAAACTTATCATCCGCTGAGATTTCATTTTATTAGAAGACAAGGAGAGAATAAAAATTGATAGAGACAAAGAGAAAATAAATACAGAAATTACAATAGTCAAGGTGAAGGTCAAATCCAAGGAAGGAACAGTTTTTTCTAATTCATTACCAGAGAATTATGATCAAGTTCAAGTTGATTCTGTACCATAGTAGGTCATCTTGGGAGAAAATAGAACTAGTATATAATTTAAATTATGAAACTAAGATAACCACTTCATATAGATTTTTGATGGAGTATTCAAATAATTCTTCATCTTTAGGTGAAACCTAGAGTCAAGATGTATCATCATAGATGGTGATGATATAGGAGAAACCTAAGACCCTGCAAAAGAAAAAAAGTTGGGATCGTGTTATGTTACCTTAAGGAAGGAAGGATATCAAAAAAATGTGGCTTTAAGATCGATTGGGATGGAAATGAACTGATGGAAGGATATTATGTAAGAATGGTTGTCATAAGATATGATCAGAAGGAAGGTATTTATTTCAATGAAATATTTTCTACATTTTTTTACACTGATGACTATTTGGATAGTTCTTGTGATGTGTGATATGTATAGTCTACATCTATTGAAGTTGGAAGTGAATACTTATATTTTCCATAGGGATCATGATGAAGAGATCTATATGCTCTAACTAGAAGGTTTTGTATAAGAATGCAAAGAAGAAATGGTTTTCACGTTGAAAAAATCTTCGTATGGTCTTTAACTGGATTCGAGAATTTTTTATAAGTTATTTGATTCTTATATCATGATCCTTGGATAGAACATAATTGATTTATATCTTTGTTCATATTTAAAGTTCATATGGTAAGGATTTCATCATTATTCTATAATATTTGGACGAAATGTTGGGTGTAGGACCTAACATAGATAATATCTAGGACATAGAAGAGTAGTTGGCCAAGTAGTTTGATATGAATGACTTGAAAAAAAAACAATTTTATTGGGATTTAGATTTACCGACACAGAAATAATTGGAAAATTTTTATGAAAAATAATATTTACATACGACACATATTGAAATTCTTCAACATGTAAGACTATAATTCAATCTCTACGCCAAATTATGTTAATTTCATTTTATCCCTTATGATGTGTCGTAGAATTTTAGTTGATATGATGGATATGTCTCGAGTATCATGTTCATATGTAGTGGTTAGTTTGATACTTTTTATGGTTTATACTAGACCAGACATTGCACATGTAGTGGGAGCAGTTAGTCAGTCCATGGAAAATCCAGGATGGTAGAATTGGAGCACAGTGAAGAGGATCCTATGATATATCAAGGAAACCTCAGATGTTGAATTATATTGTGGAGGATCAGATTTCAATATTAAATGATATGTTGGTTAATATTTTTTAGCTGATTCAGATTGAAGGAAATCCACTATTGGTTATGTGTTTACTCTTACAGGAGGATCTGTGAGATGGATTTTGAAGTTACAGTTAGTTGTATCTTTATCCAGGATCGAGGAAGAGCACATGGAAACTACCTAGTCTTGAAAATAGGTGATTTGGATTAGAATTATATTGTATGATCTTACTCATATATAGTAGAATATTCCATTTTTTTGATATTCATATCATCTTTCACATTACGAGGAATTCATGTTTTCATTCCAGAATTAAGAACATTGGGGTATAATATCATTTTCTCTCAAATGTGGTGGATGAAGGAAGCGTGCACATTCATAAAATTCACTCTAAAGAAAATCAACCAAAGTCCCTGATGAAGGTGTTTGGATCTGATTTTTTCAGATGGTTAAGATTATTCAGTGGACACTTAGAGATGTGAGAAGCATGGTTTGGAAGATATAAAGGATGTGTAGAGATGTGGTTGGAACCCAATAAAATCTCTAAGTGGGAGATGTGTCATCATTATTTCTTTATTTTTGGATGGTTCCACACCCTTGATTTTTTAAATGAGGACAGGCATGGATGATTTGATGGGTGGAAAAACCCCACCAAACCATTGGGAGAAGGGTTGAGAAGGGTTGGTAGCCGTCTATAAAAAGAAATTTAATCCTTCCCTTTCATCATTAGATTCATCATTTCATCACCCCTATTCCATCATCGAGTGATATTTGTGAGGTTCATTTTCCCACTTATTCAAGAGTGATATTACGAGGGTTTTTCTCCTTGTAATTATGATGGAGTGTGTACCCATTTTACCCATATTGATCCTTCTATTTGTCTATGGTTTTTTACCCCATTCATTTTGGAGGGTTTTCCACGTTACATATGGTGTTAATTTATTTCTTCATTTTTTACTTTATTTTACCTCATGATTATCATTGTAGCAGTGGGCCAATCATTTATGGTCCCAATAGAGAAAAATCTACTTATAGTGTTGATAGTGGTGGTGGCCAGAGAGGCAGACTTGTGTGCCATCTGTCTGTAGGATATGGGACATGGTTCTCTAGTGGATTTCATACCCTACTCCCATATAATCCCTGGAGATTTCATCTATAGGTGGATCATGAACTGCCTCAATTTCATGATATTCTGCTACCAACAACCCCTCCACTATATAGGAGTTCCTTGACCACCTCTCAATCATTCCATTATTTCACTCACTTAATTTTTTACATTTCATGTATTAATTCCTTATTGGAAATTATAGCAATATTTGAATGTATGGTTAAGTTGATGCTAATATACCTCATTTTATCCATCAATCATCAATGATAAAAACTAAGAATCCTGAATATATATTTACTTTTTTAATGATACATGCAAGTCAATTAATCGTAGTTAACTTTTAATAATGTTTTTCTCATATATCATTATCATGATTAGACCAATATATTTATCAATGTTTATAGAAAAATTGGATTCATATATGTGTGTGTATATGTTATCTGGTGGGTCCCATCGCATTCCTCCTCAAAAGAATCGGTAGTCACCTTTTGGAAAAATTTTATTATTAAATATATCAACTAAATTCCACTGATTGTACTGGACCTAGAAGGACCTTAATTGTTAGGACCCAAAGGCCGCATGATGATGTGACCTAGAGGATCAATTATTTGACTAGATGGAGGCCCATGAAAGGTAACCTTATGACCTTGAGGTCCCTCTGTCTATTTATGTGCCCACCTATCGTACCTACATTATACATTTTTTTGGATCAGTCGCTCATAGTGTCGACTTTATACGCCCACTGAGGTAATCACGATGTATGATATTTTTTCACCCACTTTAGTTCCTGGAACCAACATCGATGACAACAGCAGACGATTGCATGGCCACCAAGGACCATGCCTACCCACCTTGTCAAAGGTTCCCCCGATGTCCAACTTACATCTACCCATTTCACATTTCATCACCGACATTGATTGTGTTAGGGACCCTACTATGGTCATGAGGACCCCATGACCAGGTTTAGGAAACAACTCATGCTACCACAATGAATACAATTGATTCATACCTACAAATGGGTTCATGTCATGGTCATTAGGGGGATTCAAAATCACGGAGGACCCATGTGATCCATAGAGGGATCCTATGCATGCCACCCTCCTATTTACATCTTTTCTCCCTTCTGTCTGTCTACCCCTCAGGACACCACTCACAAATCAGCATCTAAATCAACCCCTCTATCGAACACCCCCTGGTGCCACCCATGTGGACTTTCACATAGTGCATGAACCCATCCACAACTACAGAACATTATTTTAGAAGTACTAGAGAATCCTTAAAAGCATTATAATGGTGGTGTTTTTTAAGCACTATTAACATGGACCTATTTTTATCAGTCCTAAAAATGTTGATAAATGGGGACAATTATCAGTGATAAAAAATTTATAATAAAGGGGGACCTTTATCAGTACTAGAAAATCACTTATATAGAGGGACCTTTATTAGTGCTAAAAAATGTTCTCAAAAAGATCCCCCTTTAGTAGAACTAGAAGTCACACTGATAAATGTCATACTGCAGTATCAGGATGTCAAAATTATAGAACAATACTGCAAGAAATACATGCAAATATAGAAAAAAATATTATATAAAAAAATATTAATTTAATGGAAATAAAAAGTAAATAAAAAATAAAATAGAAAAGATACTAGTATAGACATTTCAAACATTGTTTTATAAATTTACATTAGGAAGTTCAATTTATCACAAAAATTCAAAAACCTTAACGGTTTCATTGTCTTTGGGACCCTAAACCCTCTAAAAAATCATGATCATGGTATCTTTTTCTGAAAAAACCTCCCCAAATCGAGTAAAATTGTCCACCTATATAAGAAAACAACTCTTATGTTATTAATAATATAAGTAAATCAATTAAACGTAAATATTAAACAATAGATTAATAAAATATAAATTTTAGATTGAAACAACACAATTTTAGTAATACTAGTCACACCAAGAATCTCATTCAGATGCGGATGATTCATACACGTCAAAAATGACATACAGATCATTCTCTAAAAATATCAATGTAATCCAAATGTGTTTTATTGTTTATAATAACGTTTCTAATTGTTTTACTAAAATGACATTTTAAACTGAAAACACACATTTTGAGTAATAATGGTCACATCGTGTGTCAATTTGACATGAGACTAATTTATACATGTCACAAATGACTTATGAATCATTTTACTAAATTAAAAAGACATATTGATTATTTTTTCTCAGTTTTTAGAGAGTGAAAAATGTTTTGAATGAAAATGTAAATTTTAAACAAAATGTGGACACTATGAGTTATATCAGGAAACCATGTATAATATTGTGGTGAGGATGATTCCAACACATCACAAATTAATTATAGATCATTATACAAAAATATCAATGTAACCAAAATTTTCTTTCTTGGTTATTATTATGTCGCATTTCTTTTTTACGAAAATTCCAATTTTAAATAAAAAAAACACACTTAGAGTCATACTGGTCACACGATGCATATGATTGAGGAGTAGTTGATTCCTACATGTCACAAATTATTTATGGAATGTTTTTCTAATGTATCAAAACAATCTGGATCTATTTTCTTATTTTTGAGTATGTCACCTGTGGTTGTTACAAAGATGTCACTCGAAATTGATAATACATCCTTTGAGTCATACCAGTCACACTATTCATCAGATTAAGGTTTGGTTTCCTTCTACATGTCAGAAATGACTTATGGAACATTTTAAAAAACTATCAAAGTAGTTCAAATGTGTTTTCTCAATTTTGAATATGTCACATTGTTTTTACTAAAATGTAAATTTAAACTGAAAACACAAACCTTGAGTCCGGTCGGTCACATCATGTTCATATTTGATGTTAGAATGATTCATACATGTCACAAATGACTTATGAATCATTGTCCTAAATTATCAATACATCCCATGTTTGTTTTCTCAATTTTCAATTAGTGACACATGTTTTTAACTAAAATGTGAATTTTAAACTGATAACAAACTCTGTAAGTCATAATCAATACAATTTATATAATATTTAGGTGTGGGTGATTTCTTTACATCATAAATGAATTACAGATCATATTCCTAAAGTATTGATGCAATCCAAAAAAATTTCATGGTTTTAAGTATGTCATATGTCATTATTACTGAAATTTAATTTTTAAATAAAATTTAACATTTGGAGTCATAATAGAGACATTGTGTATCAGATTGAGATGCTGCTAATTCCTACAAGTCAAAAATAAATTGTGAATTTTTTTTACTAATTTATCGAAATAATCTGATTTTTTTTTCTTTTTTTTATTATTCCACTCATCGTTTTTTTCTAAAATTCCAATTTTAAATAAAAAGACAAACTTGGTGTCTTATCAGTCAAACGATGCATCAAATTGAGGTGAGGATTACTCATATATGTCAAAAATAACTTATGGATTGTTTCTATTAAATATCAAAACAATCCAAATGAATTTTCTTAGTTTTATGGTTGTCACTTTTTTTATTAAAATATCATTTTAAATTAAAAACAAGAAATTTGAGTCATACTGGTCAAACCATGTGTTACTTCTATATGATACATAATAATATATGTTTAAAATGAATTTTGAATCGATTTACAAAATTATCAAGACAATCTGAGCATGTTTTAATAGTTTTCAGCTAGTGACATTTTATTTGAATTTAAATGTATATTTTAAACTAATAATAGACACTTTGAGTCATACTAGTAAACTATGTATCAAATTGAGGATCACCTACTTCATATACATCACAAATGAATTTTTTGTTTTTTCCTAATGTATCAAAACAATCCAAATTATTTTTATTTGTTTTAATTAAATCGCTTTTCTTTTTTATTAAAATGACAATGTTAAATAAAAAAAATAAAAACATGGAGTCATACTTGTCACATTGTGAATTGGATTAAGGTTTGGTTGATAACTTTATATAAAAAATGACATCTGGATCATTTTATTAAATTATCAAAAAAATCTTAATGTGTTTGTTCAGTTTTGAGTACGTCACATTTTTTTTACAAAAATGTCATTTTAAACTAAAAACACACACTTTGAGTCATATAGGTAACATTGTGTGTCATATTAAAGTGAGATAGATTCCAACATGTGAATAATGATTTATGAATCATTTTCCAAAATTATAAACACAACTTAAGTTAGTATTTCGTTTTTAGTGAGTGACATAGGTTTTGAACTAATATTTTAATTTTAAACTGATAACGAACACTTTGAGTGATACCAGTAATAGCATGTATCATATTGATGTGTGGTTGATTAATACACATCGAAAATGACTTATTAATCCTTTGCCTAACGTATCTAATAAATCTAAATGTGTTTACTTGGTTTTGATTATTTCATATGTGGTTTTTACTAAAATGTTAATTTTAAACAAAAAACACACACATGAAGTTATATTGGTCACACCGTGTGTTGGATTATGGTTTGGTTAATTCATACATGTCAAATTTAAATAAGATTCATTTTACAAAAGTATCAAAAAAATATAAATGCATTTTCTCGCTTTTGAGTATGCCACTTTTTTACTAACATTTCATTTTAAACTGAAAACACACACTTCGATTCATAACAGCCACGTCTTGTGTCGATTTGACCTGATAATGATTCATATAGGTCAATAATTACATAAGAATAATTTTATTGAATTATCAAGACAATATATGGCAGTTTTTTCATTTTTCAGTGAGTGACACAAGTTTTGAACTAAAAAGTCAATTTTAAACTGATAACGGACACTTTGAGTCATATCAGGCTCACCGTGTATCAAATTAATGTGTGGATTATTCTTACACATCAAAAATGATTTATAAATCATTTTCCAAAATTATCAAAACAATCCAAAAGCATTTTTTTGGTGTTGATTATGTCACGTGTCTTTTTACTAAAATGTTAAATTTAAATAAACAGACACACTTTGAGGTATACCGATCACACCATGTTTTAGATTGAAGAGAGGTTGATTCCTACATGTCAAAAATTACTTTTGGATCATTTTTATAAATTATCAAAACAATACTTATGTTTTTTCATGGGTTTTACTATGACACTTGTGATTTTTAATAAAATTCCATTTTAGAATAAAAACAAGCACTCTGAGTCATACCGGTCACACTATGCATCATATTGGAATGTGTTCGGTTCCTACACATCAAAAATTTCATATGGATCATTTTGTTTCTAAAGTAATAAGAAAATATGAATTTTTTTTCTTGGTTTTGATTTTTTCAAGTGTCTTTCTTACTAAAATATCTATTTAAACATAAAACATGCACTTTGATCGATATCAGTCACATCATTTATTGGAGTTATCTGAGACTAGTTACTACACATCAAATATTACTTGGGAATAATTTTCCAAAAGAATGAAGAAAATCTAGGCATGTTTTCATTATTTTTAGTTAGGGACGCATGTTTTTAACTAATTGTCAATTTTGAACTGATAATGGAAACTTTGAGTCATATCAAGAACATCGTGTATCAAATTATGGTGTGACTAATTCATACAAATCACAAATGTCTTTTTAATCATTTCCCTAAACTATCAAAACAATATGAATTTCATTGTCAATTTTGTGTATGTGATGGGTGTTTTAAACAAAAATGTCAATTTTGAACTAAAAACATGCACTTTGAGTCATACCAGACACACCATGTATCGGATTGACCTGTGGTAAACTCCCACATATCAATAATTAATTATAAATAATATTACTAAATTAAAAAAAAGATAGGGAAATTAACAAAAAAAGTAGAGAATTGATGAGAAAATAAACTAAAAAAATTAGTAGTGAGTCACATATTCATGATGTTTGTATACTTTCTAACATCAGGTATTCTTACCATTCATTTCTAAAAAAATATTTTTACTCTTTTGAATATTTGGACTATCAAAAATCATGGTATCATAAGAGAAATATAAATAAAGGATAAACAAATATATTAAATTAAATTGTAATTATCATGAAAAATACATCTTTAATGATACTAGTTTGTTGATGGTATATAATATCTTTTACAAATTTTTAATCAAAATAACCATAATATTTTCCATTGGTTTGAATTGGACACAACATAAACATTAATGAAATTAAATAATTTTCATTGATATATGTTTTTGTAGTGTGATCTTATTATGTATACCGAAATACTTATCAACTTATAGAAGTTGACAGACTCCATGCATTCAGGGACTGTCATTACGCATTGATTTTATTTATTTTTAAACACTTCCCTATCCAAATATAATTTCCATTAAAAAATAATATAAAATATATGACTTGATGTATAGTTGTAAATCCTTTCTTGTAATGTATTACAAACTAATAAATGTCATCCCATGTGGTTGATTTTTTGGGTATCCATACATTGAATCCAAAAAAAATAAATATTTGGGGTATCCAATTTGATCATAATGAGTAACAAACTCTTACAAAAAACAAAAAGGAATAATTAATTAAATTAATGAAAATATATTTGATAATATTAAATTTTCATGTTTTACCCATGCATCGTGGGTATTAAGAAATTTCTTCTATATGTAATTCTTCTTTCAAAAAGATTTGGTTAGTTTGTCTATTATTTATCCATATTTCATTGGTTATAATGAGAATAGTTATGTATAAGTGATTTGAGGACTAATGAGTCCAAATTTATATTTTTAGGCTCCTCCCTTCAAATAGTATTGATATATACACCCGAAAAAATTACCAACTTTATTTAGTCATAATTAACATATTAGACCATTTATTGGACAAAAAATCATCAAAAAACACCTCATATATACATTTACAATGGTGAATCCAAACCATTTATGATTGGGGATTTTATTCACATTCTCAAGGCTAATATAGTCTATAATGGACTCTTCATACATTTATTCTTCAAAATCAATTATGGTTGTCTCAGTACTTGTTAACATTGTATCAACATGAACTATTAATGTTAGTAAATTAAGATGTTAAAATAGGTATGTTAACTGTATATTGTGAACAGATTATCAATTTATTGGTTGATCCTTTAGATTGTTTTGATTCAAACATCCATTTCTCCCCTTCCCTTTTTCTATTTTTAATTTCATTGATCACTTTAAGAATTTTTTGATTAATTTTTAATGGTTTTTCAAGGAAAAAAATTGGAAATGAATACCTCCTTGTAAACAATTTTCAACAAGATCAAATTACCACGCTATAAAAGTCCCAAAATCTTTCTAGACCGTATGAATATATCCATCATCAAGTAGAATATGTTGCTCGATGCTCGGCTATTGAGATAACATTATCACTAGGATAAATTACTAAAATTTTCCAAGGCCATTTTAAATTATCCTACGACATTAGTGTAAATTTTATTTTATGTAATAACCTCTTCTTGAATCACCCAGTAATGAGGCTAGTGAGGTAGAGTAACATCTCTATGGGAAAAATTTTTATGGTGTTGTATGTTTATTGTTTCATGCTATCTTCCCTGGACAATGGTATTTTTAAGTAGTATGAGGGCGTGGATTTGTATAAAATGATGTATCGCTGTCGGGATCTCTATTAAGAGAATATGATACAAGATAGATATGATATATCCAATTCACTTTTTATAACTAAGCATGGAGATTTGATTCCAACTTGGCCTTTTATTGTCAAGATTATTAGCTATATTAACTACTTATAAATCAAATGGATTAAATTCCTAACTGATTTGTGCACAAATCTCACAATTTCATTACTAACCAAGACCTTATATTGTTTTATTGTTAATTATAACATGATGAATAATGATAAAACTATTTAAGAACTTCTTACAATGATTATCTAAGTGGATAAATACATGGGACATGGAAAACCCATCATCTTTATGGTGAATATGATAAAGAAGAACTAGGTCAAGGGTATAAAGACTTATAAAATCCTAAATCTCACAATCTCCATCCTTAGAAGATGAGAAAGATCTCGATGTAGGTAAAGGGAAAGAAGGCAGTTTGTTTTTAATCTGGAAAACAAGCCCATTTGGAGACGAACTACACCCAAATTGAAGGGGTTTCTAAAGGTGTTTTTGTTATTGAGTGTACTCTTTAAATATCTACACATTGGTTATTAGATAATATTTTTGGTGCTCACATATATATCCAAAAGCATGAACTATGTAATTTCTGGTATATTTATAGAGGATAGGTGGATTTGAGAGGTTCCAATGGTGTGAGGATGGCATCTCTAGCCATTGGTGACTATCAAATTTAATTTCCAAGATGATTGATATTGGTTTAAATTTATTGTTATCATATAGCAATGGTTTCCAATACCATATTTTTTGAATCAGTCCTAGATGAAGATGGTTTTATTTTTTTAGTTTAGGAATATATGATATTTATTTTATAAAGACAATATATGTCATATATAGAATCATTAAATAATGCTATTTTTGTATTAAATTACTAAACAAAAGTATTGAAAATCGATAATGAATCATATTTAAATAACCCATATAACACCCAGATATGGAATCACCATCTTGGTCATCAAAATGATAAGGGTTTGATAAATCTATGTCAAGATGTTTACTTAGACTCTTTTCACCTAAAACTACTTGAAATATGACATGCTTTTTTACATGAAAAAATAACCAAACCACAATTTGGTGGTCAGTGTGAAATGGAGACAGATCTTTTAGGATTGGTACACACTGATGTGTGTAGACTATCTCCAATAGAACCTAGATGTTGGTATTGTTACATCATAACTATTATTGACAACTTCTGTATATTTGGATATATCTACATGATGAGGTATAATTCTGAGTCCTTTGAGAAATTCAAAGAATTCAATAAATAATTAGAGAATGAACATGGAAAAAATTAAAGGAATATTCAATTAGATCAAGGTGGTTGGTATCTTAACCAAGAGTTAATTGACATTTTATGGGAGTTTGGGATTTTATATTCACTCACTCTACTTTATACTCCATAGTGGAATGGTGTTAGTGAAAGGATGAGTTAAACCTTGTTAGACATGGTTTGGTTGATAATGATTCATATATATCTTTCATTATCCTTTTGGGGATATGCATTACAAACTAATTCATATACGTTAAACTAAGTACCAACTAGTGTAGCAGGGAAAATTCCCTTTGATATATAGAGTGGAAATAAACTTTTTCACATTAATATGTATGGGGTTCTAAGGCATTTTTTATGGCCTTAGCAAGAAACAAACTAGCACCCATGAGAAAAAGGTGTATCTTTATAGTTAATCCTAAGGGAAAAAGGGATACTATATATACAACCCCATAGACAATATAGTGATTGTCTCCTGACAAGATGTCTCTGATGAGAGAGAGAATATCCTCAAAAATAATATTTGGAGAATGATTAAAACTGTTTAAGTCAATGCTAATGATACACAAGATATGGTACATGAAAAGATTCCATAGGTCCACATGGAATAAGTAGTTCATGAACCATAAGTAAAATGTAGGATCACTAGAGATAATAGACCCAAATATATATGGTTTTCTAGTCACAAAATATGGTGACTCATTATTGGATGAAAATGATTAAACACTCTCCTGTAAATAGGTAGAAGAGAACTCAGAATCTATAATATGTTAAAAATATGTGAATTCTAAAATGGATTCCATGTATTATAACCATTATTGGGTTCTGGTTGATGAGCCTGTTGAAATAAATCCCATATAGTGAAAGTGGGTATTCAAGAGAAAAATGTAAATGGAATGTAATGTAAATACCTATAAAGCAAGGATAGTGGATAAAGTGTTTAAATAGAATTAAGAAATTTAATATAATGAAACTTTTTCAATTGTTTACTTGTTTAAATATATATGAATTATACTTTATAGAATATCTTACAATGACTATGATATTTGGAAGATGGATGTCAACATATCTTTCCTTAATGGGAACCATTAGGACAATGTCTATATGAAACAACTAGAGGGTTATGTGACTCCTGCTGATGAAAAAAAAGGATATTCTAGTTGTAGATATCCATTTATGGATTGAAAAGGCATCCAGGTCATGGAACATTTGATTCAATAAAGTAGTAAAGTAATTTGGATTCATGAAGAATGAATGTGATCCATATTCTTATAAGATGTTTAGTGGGAATGTGTTCATTATCCTAGTAGTATATGTTGCTGACATATTACTTATTGAAAATGACATAAAAGTAAAATAATTTGTTAAGGAATGGTTAAACAAGTGTTTCTATATGATGTACATAGGTGACTAATCATATGTTATATGGATCAAGATCATTCGTGATAGATAGAAGAGGCTTCTAGGACAATGTCAAAGTATATATATTAACCAGATAATAATGTGATTTTGTATGGAACAATCCAAAAGGGGATTGGTTCTAGTGTCACATGGTAAATATCTTTCTAAGAAAATATTTCGTGAGACACAATAGGATAAATAGAGATTGAGTGAGATCTCATATGCTTCAGCAATAGGATCAATCATGTATGACATGTTATGTACTATACTAGATGTGTCCTATGCATTGAGTATGGTAGGAATATATGATGTATATCCAAGAGAACAACATTAGTATAGTATTAAGGATATCCTCAAGTTTCTAAGAAGAAATAAGGATGTGTTTCTGGTGTATGGATGAGATTAGAATCTATTAATTAGGGGGTAAAATAATTCTAGTTTTCAAATATATCATATTGATTTGAAGTCACGGTCAATATGTATTTTCTGTCTCAATGGATGATTTGTGGGCTATAAGAGTTCAAAGTAGCCAATAGTCACTGATATAATGGATACCAATTATATATTGGATTCTAATTAATCCAAGGAATATGTTTGGGTATGAAAATCTTCTAGGAGCTAGATGTGGAACATAGAAATAAAGACCCTATCACATTGTATTGTGATGATACAGTAGTCGTGGCTCTTGAAAAATAGCTAAGTTCATACCAATGTAAAAACAATATACTTCATAAGCATCACACTTAAGGTATTTTTATCAATGGGGTGAATTATAGTAAGTGGAGTTCCCACAGAAGAAAACATAAAGGACCCCTAGACTAAAGGTATACCTCAGTAGAATATGAGTATCATGTGACGGCTAACAAACTAAATTTTATAAGGTGTTGGATCTAGTGAAAGTGACAGTTTGTTGAATTTGGTTCCCTAGAAACAAATTATATGTACAATAGGATAACATATATTCATAGATTCTAATATTAAAAAGCTCCTAATATTATCATCATTATTATTATGTGTAAAATAGTATGTTATAATTTCTTAACCGTAGTTGATGCACTAAAATGACATAGAAGTTCCCTAATATGATGAGAACCTTGAAGTCTCATAACAGTATTATTAAATATATTTTCTATAGCTGGATGATATCATTTCAGTGACAAAAATGATATAGGTTATGAGTCTTGGAGACTCCTAGGACATTTAGACACCTTCTCATGGTGTATTCCCTTGGTAATATCTGGTGTTGGATAATATGAGAATGAGATTAGACATTATGAAATACACATTTATATGAATCATTGGATGTTCCTATCTATAGATGTTATATTTTTCTATAGACTTTGATATTGTTGTTAACGAGTGTTATAAGTAATTAACTTTTATGTATTGATGAAAATTCTGATGACAAATGTTCCCAGTGAGGTAGGATACGTTGGGTTCATCATGATTAATATTTTTTTAATGAATCATATGATAAATGATTTTTCCTTTCTTTTATTTAATTAATTTTAATATCTCAGTCGCTTTTATGATAATGATATAGACTAAATAAATCCATGGTCATTGTGTTCTATAGGAATGTTTGATTTTTTGAATTTCAAAGAAAGAGACATCGAGCACATAGGTTGATGGAACCAGCATGGAACATGCTTGATTAGATATATCTTGATAAAGGGATTATATTACATAGTAAGAATTTGTATAAGTTATTATGTCATGGTGGAATTAAATTATTCCTCTATGGGTGCCTTGGAATGTTAATATATGCTAACCTTGGACATTGGCTTATTTGTATAATGCCATTGAGAAAGAGTCCTAGAGGGTCACACACTGAGTGTATCCAGAATCTCATTTAAATAATATATTATTATTTATTATTTAACAAGTTTAATAAATCTTATTCCCACATATGGTTTAATAATTATTCATGTTTTCGTGACTGCATATATTCTATCACCATTTATTCAAGAGAATATCATCTAAGAATAATATTTAATAGATATATTTTTTTCAATCTAGTCAATGTAATATTTATTTATTTGTTGAAAAATAATTTTGTGATATTTATTTACTAAATAAATAGTTGTTATTCAAGGTCGGATAAATATTACGGAGAAATAGAACCCCAAATTTAATGGTCTTGTAAGAAGTAATATATATTAAATCCTATTTGAATAAATAATAATTAATGTAATTCTCTAGTTTAGAAGATTTCCAAAAATAAGATTTTTATTATTATACACACGGGGTTCCATAGAGATTAAAGAAATAATAAATATAACTTCTTTATATTTAAATACTAACCCTAGCGGTTTATAAACCCAATTATATTATTTTTCATGAAATCCAATTCACTTATTTTTTTCGCAAAAAATACATAGAATCCTCTCGAAGCCTAGGATAGATCTATTCTCCCTAAACACTCTCAATAACAGATAGAAATATTCCTCCACCTTCTAAAAATGAGTCAAGGGAGTTCATGGAGATACATTTCAAATTTATTCTCTATGAAATCAAATGAAAATGACTCAACCAATAGGATTTACCATGCTAGAATCTGAATATTAGAACGAAGATATATTGAGACTTGTGGAACAAATGTGAATCACTACTAGAGGGATTTTAATCTTTATTTCAATAATGAAATGATGGTATGATGTATATCGATTTTCAGATCCATCAATAAAGAAAGAATTTCATCTCTGGTAGTTATTAATTACGTAAATTAATTATAAATAGTAAGTGACAATCATGTGCTTCAGTTCAAGAATTTATCCATTGTCTATATTATTTTATTCAATTATGTTGATAAAAAAATTTATATTTGTGTATATGTTATATTAATCCTTGATCATGACAAAAATAAATGTAATTCGTGACACTTATGATGCTTCCAATGCACCCATAGCCTACAATTTCTACAATGAAATTAAACACAATGTGTTTATTTATTTAAGTGGTATATTTTATGAGAAGGAATATCTAATTAGAGGATTTATTGGGGGGAATTTTGAACTTTTTAATGTTCAAAATCAACAAAAAATAAGTGTTCATCAGATAGATTTTCAACCTGTTTTGCAAAGAGTAATGGACTAAGAGTTGACTCATGTTACACAAGATTCAAGAACCTGAGAGATATTGATTTATCATGCCCAATTATTTACAAAATAATGTTTACTTGATATGAAACTACTTCTTATCGAGAGAACATTAAGATTTGTTATTTTTAGACATGGTTGAAATCCATGAATTTTGAGATAGAATCCATGTATACTAACCATGTTTCAAACATGGTGGATACATCTAAAGGGGTGATACTTATATGGTACAAGTAGATTTTCAATAAGAAAACTAAAATGTTTGGTGGAATTTCAACCTCTAAAGCATGTATCGTGTCAAAGAGTTATAGATACGATCATGGAAGTTACTACGAAGAGACCTTTTTCACATATCACACTGATAAAGTCCATATAGATTTTTACAACATAAAATTTCATTATGATTGTGAGATATATCAAATGGATGTCAAAGACGTATTAAACAATAGGAATTTAGTCAAGGACATGTATATGATACAGCCTGAGGGTTTTGAGTGTTCCAAATGAGAATGGTTAGGTTTACAAATTGAAAAGGTCTATATGTTTTCTAAATTATACTTCTTGGAGTTAGAATATCATGTTTGATGATTGAATAAAAGAGTTTAGTTTCATCAATAATATGGATGATTCCAATATATAAAATCAAATTATTGGGAGTGTAGTAGTGTTTCTGATATTGTATGTAAATGGAATACTGCTTATTAGAAATGAAATCCCAACACATAACTCTATGAATATGTTTATGGGTAAATTATTCTCAATTAAATACATGGGTGATTTAGCTTACATAAATGGTATGAGGATATGTAGAGATAAATTTAAGAAGGTTCTTGGAATAATTCATAGCACTTATATTGGTAATTTTATAGTGGTTTGTCATGGAGAACTCAATTAATGGGTCTTTACTTATTTTTGAATGTCCTAAACACCTTCATTGTTTTTTTTGATAATATCACTTTTAAGGGTTGAGGGGGAACCCATACAATGAGTGAAGGATTAAGTGGTGTTACATGACCTATAGGTCTTAGAGAAAATAATCCAAAACAAGAAAACGTGGAGCTTCTCATCCCCAGAAATTATCGTGATGTCCGCTCTACACCATCACAAGAATAATTTTCTAACTATCATGTGCATAGAAAAATTGGCATCATACTGATTTAAAAGACATACCCTCTCAATATTCCATGTCTGGATAACTCTATTTTGGAGAATGTGCCTACTCAAAGTCCTAATTTAGAGCTTTGTCCTTGTAATCTGTCTGGTTAAATATGAAATTTATAGTGGCCCAAAGGCCTTGAGGTGGCCCAAAGGCCATGATGTGGCCAAATGGATTTGAGTTAGTCGAACTCCTTGATATGGCCTGAAATCCATACTGGCCTGAAGGCCTTGAAGGACTCAAGGACTAAACCGGTAGCCCCAATTCCCAAATGGATGAATAGTTCTGTCTGCTACAGTACCTAATAGTACCTACTACAATATCTAATACTATATGTTCTATAGTACTACTATAGTAACCTAGAAATATGACTCTACATGGATTTGTTCTCGAGTCTCTTGGATACACTTTTCATGTCATCGCCAACTGGTATGAGGCTCATGTGTAGTCATTACTAGTGTGGCATGGTATGAATAATGGGAATATTAAATATCCTTATAAATAGTTTGAAAGTGCGGAGAGGATTCCTTATTCATCCTTCATCAGATATATCAAGTAATTAATATTATTTACTAAATTTAGGGTCTTTTGTGATTTGATCATAACAAGTGGATACCAATCCAATCAAACGGGCATTCATTATATTCTTTTGAATAACATCCTTAAGAACTTAAGAATGAAAAGTGATATTCTCTTGTCCTTTGGAGGATAGGATGAGCTCTATGTAATGGGTTACATAAATTTTATTTCCAATCTTCTAAATATGATATGAAATAACAATCAGGATTTTTGTCATGCGTAAATGGTGGATAAATTAGTTATAATTTTTTCAATAAATTCACCAATGAATACTTGAAAACATAGACAAAATACATCCCAAAATCATATGTTGTGTGGTAAGATGTTTGGATTATGAAGTTTAATTTTTGAACATGGAGTGGTTCTTATAATCTATGGACATATAGAGCTATATTGTGATAATAATGTTTTTGTTTAACAGGATGGAGAACATCAGTCTCATCAAAGGAATAGAGCATCCTTCTCAAATACTATCTTATATTGGAGATCATTGATAGGGCACATGTAAATATCAATTGGGTGTCTACTCAAGAAAATGTATCATATCCATTCATGAAACCATTACAACAAAAATAACATCAGGGTCATGTATAATCTCTATGTGTTAAAAACATGAGATATTGGGTGTAATGGTTGTGAATGTATCATATTGTTATACTCAATAAGTCTCCAATTATCATACATTAATTTGTGGTGCAACTAATTTTACCAAAATGATCAAATTATAATATCCCCTCAAAGTATGACATTGAATTGTCCCTAACTAATCATAATTACATAGTATTATGGGTTTAAATGATATGGTAAGGTTATATTGAATATATTCATCAACTCATTACAAAAAGGTGTATTTGAGTTATGAATAATGGATTCATGATTTCATATGTAGAGACTTATTAGATGGGATTATCTTATAAATTATATCTCATGGAATCTCATAAAATCATCAATATACTTTAGGGTTTATGATTATTATCAATCCTTCTTACATGAAGTAAGAGAGATGCGTAGCAAGAGAACCTTCATACTTTTATACCATAGTAGCAAAATTATGAATGTTGACTTAGATAATATATGGGGTAGTCTATGTTTCTTATTATGTTGTTGGTTAGAGCACATGAATGATGAAATTTATTCACTTTAATGAAAATTTAAGGACACCTGACCATACATTTAATTACACTAAGAAAATGCATGATCATTTTTATTTGTTTCACATATTATATGTTTAAATTACTGGATATGTGACGTGGGATGCAATTATTAGATAAATCAATGGTATGTGATGTATTCATCGACTTGATTAGTCATTTTCATAGAATCATGAAATGATGAGAGTCCAAAACTAGATTGATATACTCCGTTTCTAGTGGTTGCATGATGTCATGGACATAGATATTTTATAGTTATACATATTATGTATATGATATGTCTTGTGGTGGAAATATTCTTATAGAGATAAGAGTATGTTTAATAGATATCACACTAGACTCTTTAGTAGCTGGTGTAGCACTATGATTTTCCTAGATGTATCTTTTTTCTTTCATCAAAATGGATTTCATGGTTTTTTTCAACGCTACTATGGCCTGGAAGGTCACATCGTTAGGCCCTTCGATTAGGATAAAGTTTTGGAAAAAGTGTTGTTAAAAATGAATATATATTGTTTGAAAAAAATTATTTCAAATTGATTTTGGATAGATTCACAAAGATTTTGGTTTTACACATAAAGTACTTGTGGAATTTTATTGCATGTGGGAGATTTTTGTGTGTTCACTTAAATATACATGCATGAGATACATGTACACATTCATATGATGCATTAAATATGTAAATAAATATAATATGATATTATATGTAGTGTTAATTTAATATATTAATATGGTGGATGAATAATATTATATATATATTATTGAATATGAATGTGATGCATATTATGGATGAGTTGCAATCGATGGAACAACCTATTGAAATTCTCTCAAACAGTCTGATTTTCATTCAAACCAAAGGATAGTTCATTCATGGGTTTCCATTTATTCATTGAAACATGTTCAAAGAATAAATACCCAATAGATAGAAATTTTTTAGATGTGTTATGATGTGGAGGCCTTTGTATTCATCTATAAAACATAATGAGAGTTATTTTATTCGGTGGTGCGATGTGTGTGAGCCACTAATAAACACCCTTCTTCCCAAAACATTGTTTATATTATTTGAGAAACTTATATCACCCCTTAATATTTCAAGTATCCTCATGAAAAATTTTTGGATGACTCAACCGATGTATTACAATGAAGGTAAAGTGATTTTCTTTAGTGGGGCATGTGAACTAACTCAAACACACTCCATTTACGGAAGGAGATGAAAGCTATTGGAATAGGATATTTGTATGTAATCTATTTTATAGATTATTTACACATTGATTTCTTGAATATTTAATTGAATCTCCTACAAATAAACCTTAGGTAGGCATACAAAACCCATCATATATATCCTCAACAATCAAAAAAACCATTACAAAATAAATGTTTCATATAAATTGGAAACAAAGTACACAATTATAGAACTTTTAGTTGATATGTTTCATAAATAGATTAGACATACACATTTAAAAGTAAATATTTTGTATATAGTGAACTACATATATAAAAAAAGATTATAAATACCCTTATTAATTATATAGAATTTTTATATTTATTAGATTCATATTTCATATGGACTTTCATGCATATTGAATATTTATAAAATACATTTTAAAAATTCAAGGAATTGTTTTTCTATATCAAAAATAAATACTTCACATTACATATGTATTATATAAAAGTTAGAAGTGTACTTATTGGAGTGATTGAATCAAGTTTATCAATAAATATTTCAAGTCAATATCTTACTAAATTTTAAAGGGATAGATTATTATAATGAATTAAAATAATTTAAAAATTATTTGTATAAATCTATGAAAATATTATTTGAAAATAATGGTATATTTTTTTAATATTCTATTGGATTGATAAGTATCATATCTTACAGGTTTAACTGTAGTAGTGGTTGGGAAAATGTTGTTATTAGGTATTGTTTATTTAAATGAGAAACTAATAATGTATAAAGATTTAAATAAAACCATATAATTCCTAATTGGAATCAAATATAAACCCTCCACAATTGGGATCTTCCATCATATATCTTATCATCAACACATCACACAACCCTCTGAACAACCCAACACATTTTTAACAACCATTTCCTTCTCCATGATTCAGTCACCACCTAGCAAGACTTCACCACCATGGATTGCAAACTATATCCTGAGGTGGACCCCACCACCCATGGACACCTCACTATTATGGTGTTTGAAGGGGCATTTTTATCCCTACACACCTCCATGATAATCATGGATATCCTGGAGGTAACATTGCACTACTTGTTCGTATATATTAGTTCAAAAAAATATTAACATAAGAGAGTGGTTTTATTGGTTAAAAAATCATATGTTGGGATTAATGTGGTTGATTAATAATGGTAATCTCACTATATTAATGTGTGTAGACTTACCAAATCTCATTCACAGTAAATTTATCTTTGATAATTTTTTTTCAATAAAAAAAATATATTTTCCTAAATTCTATTAGAGTGATTTTAAAAATATATATTTAGTAAATTATTTTTTTGTAAATGTATATTTATTTTATATTATATATATATATATATATTATAATATAATATATTATTTATAAATATATATTATATAAATTTATAAAAGAAAAAAAATATAATAAAATGAAACCTTTTAAAAAAATTCTATTATCATCACCAGTCATAACCGTTGGATTTTAAATTTTTGAAATCTGAAAAAGTGTCGCTCATAAAGAGTTAGTGAGATAAAACTGGTCGATTCCCAATAATTTCGAATTATAAATAAGTGATGGTGAGATCACATATTGGTTAACTCATCTTCAATCTAAGAAATTCACTACAAATTTTCCCAACATCTACGTTGTGGGGTTGACGAATATTATTATTTTGATTTTTTCCAAATCATGGTAAATCCTTGAGTAAAACATTCATTGAAATCCCTAGACATGAATGTGTGGGTGAATAAATCCTTTTTCGATAGTGGATTAAATTCATGCATCAAGGTTCAATTTGTCTTCTCCTTCTTCCAACATATTTACCAACAATAAAAAAGGTTTGATTCTCATGGAAGAACCCAGAAGATGGATTTCTAATCTCATGATGTAATAATCCTAGACATGGTCAAACATGGCCATTTAAATGGAAACAACTTATCCTGATGGAAAGGCAAGATGACATTTTTTTATGGTGTTGAATATTTTACGCATTCTAGAACCAAACCATCCTCACATTCCTATGGTTCCCGCTTCAAATCATGATGGCACGCCCATTGACGAGACTCAATGAAAATCACATTCAGAAAATGTGGATGAAATATGAAGATGATAATGTTTTTTGTCAATAACATATTTTCAATACATTATCAAATCTTTTATATGACTATTTCCATCAAATGAAAACTGCTCAATAGATATGGGATGTACTCGTGTTCAAGTATATAGTCAAAGAAGAAGGTACTAATAAATTTCTTATTAAAAAGTATATACACTACATTATGGTTGATAACAAGACATTTTTGGAGCATGTTAATGAGATCTATGTTATAGAAAATAAACTTCCTTCCCTTAATATTAATATATAAGAAACTTTCTATGTTGGTGAAATTTTTGATAAATTTTCCCTTATGTTAAAATATTTTGGTAAATAACACACTAAAAATAGTGATGAAATTTCCTTAGAGTAGTTGACAAAGATTATTCACATTGAAGAAGAATCCATGTTGAGATATGTGGGTATGGAATCACAATTTGATACCAAGATTAATATCATTGAGTGAAAGGCACAACCAAAATAGTCTTTAAATGTGAAAAAATAAAATTCAACAGTTAAATAAGAAATCTAATAATTCAAAGAAGAAAGTAGAATTATTTGTTTTGTGGAAAATCTGGGAATTGTGCAGGGGAATGTCACTATAGAAAGAAATTTTATAAAACCTCTACAAAATATGTTGACTAAATCTAATATAGTTGTAATGATATCCTAAGTCAATATGAATTTTATGAATATTGGATGGTGGTGTGATTATGATGTAACGGTGCATGCGTGATGGGATTTTGTGTTTTTCAAAACATTTAAATATTCTACTATCACGAAGGAATTACACCACGAAAATAATGTATGAATCAATTTCAGTGAACAAGGATATGTTGAGATAGACTTTACTTTGGGAAATAATTTTAATCATTCTCATGTTCATGTATAAACAATCTATTAGTAATATGATTGAATCATCTACCTAATTGATTGAGTCTGCTAATTTATGGCATAATCATTTATCACATGATAATTATAATTCATTAAACGTATTGAAAAAGTTAAACTTAATTAACATTGGATAAGAATTTAATAAATTTGAAACATGTGTAGATTCTAAAATAGTTAAGAAGCCTTTACATAGTGTTCAATGAAATTATGATATATTAGAATTAGTATATTTTGATATTTTGGAATTAAATGGCCTATTAACTCATGGAAGAAAAAATATATTTTATTGCATTTTTATGACTGTAGTAGATATTTATATATATATCTTCTTAGAATAAAGGATAAATCATTTAATTTTTTTAAGAAGTATAAATTAGAAGTTTAAAACCAATTAAATAATAAGATTAAAGTATTACACTCAGGTAGAGGTATTAAATAATTTATGAATGAGATTAATTAGTTCTTGGTAGAAAATGCAATAATTCATCCAAGTACTTCTCCCATCATACCTCAAAAAAATGGATTAGCTAAAAGGAAAAAACAAACTTTAACATAAATATTAAATTTCATGATTAGTAAATCAATGTTACCATTAAATTTATGTGGTGACTCATTATTAGTGGCATTTCATATTCATAATAGGATTTCCACTAGGAAAACTAAGTTATCAACATATGAAATTTGGAGAGGTAGAAGACGTAATCATTCTTATTTTAACGTGTAGGGGTGTTTATCTTACTATAGAGTTCCTGGTCCTAAAAGATCCAAAATAGGTCTCAGAGTAGTTAAAGGTCTTTTTCTATATTTATAAAATATGAAATCATATATAATTATGGATTTATGAGATAATATAATTTTTTAATCAAGGAATTTAGTGTTTCTTTTAATAATTTTTATAAAGATTACATGGAGGAAGTTATTACTCATACCCATTTCTCATGTAATACATATAGTTAAAATAAAATTGAAGAGAATAATTATGATTCTATAGTTAAACCTAAATGGATTAAAATAATCATGATGGAGAAACATCTACATCCAGATTTTATTTCTCCCAATTCCATAGTTTTCCTTGTTGAAGGATATCAAAATAGTTATGTTCAGAATATGTTTCCTATGGTATTTACTATAAAAGATGATCTAAAAACTTCTAAAGAGGCGATGACATTTAGATATTTTTTATTATAGAATGAATAAATTAATGTTGAAATAGATTCGATTTTGAGGAATAATATTTGGGTCATTAAGGATTTACCAAGTGGTTTATAACTTATTGGTTGTAAAAGAATTTTTAGGAAGAAGTATGATTCCAGTGTAATAATAAATCTTTTAAATCTATATTGGTTACCAATAGTTTTAGAAAAAAAGAAGTTATTTATTATTTTTGAACTTATGTTCATGTACCTTGTATTAAATAAATAAGGATATTATTTAATTTATCTTTAATTAATCATTTTTATGCCCATTAAATGGGTAATTAAATGAAGATATTTATAAGGAATAACAAGAAGGTTTTGTATGACTAGTTAATGAAAAGAAAGTATGTAAAGTAGTTGAATATCATTATGGCCTTAATCAAGATCTAAGGTAATGGAATGAGAAATTTTAATATATTATTTTATCTAATGGATTTACTCGTAACATTTCTGATAAACAAGTTTATTCAATGTTTACAAAGGAATATAGAGTTATTTTTGCCTATATGTGGATAAAATGTTAATTTTTGAAACCAATATGATTGGTTTTATTGAGACAAAAGATTACATGTCTTATATGTTTAAAAGGAAGGATATTGGAATAGTTTATGCATTTATAGGAATTAAATTTAGAAAACATAATGGGAGTAAATTTTTAAATCAATATCATTACATAGAAAAAATTTAAAATAAATTTGATCATCTTGGTTTTAAGGATACCAATACACCATTTGATTCTAGTTTTAAACATTTTATAAATATTGGTATATCTATAGTACCACAAGAGTATTCTATTTCAATTGGTTATTTAATGTTTGTAATGTATTTCACTAGACCTGATATTTCTTTTTGAGTATGTAAAATGAGTAGATATACTATTAATCCTGGTGTGGATCATTGTAGATATATAATAGGAATCATTGGATACATGATAATGAAAAAATATTTTTCATTATATTATAATTATTATTCTATTATATTAGAAGGATATAGTGATGAAAGTAGGTTTACCAGTATTAGTAATAACCAATCCACATCTGGATGGTTGTTTACTCATTGAGGATGAATTGTTTCTTGGGCGATCAAGAAAAACATGCATTTCACATTTGACCTTGGTTTCGGAGTTTATTTCCTTAGCAGCATTTGGAAAGTAAGTTTAATGTATTATGAATCAATTATTTGATATTAGATTGTGGTCTAATTTGATACCTTCTATATCTATCAGTTGTGATAGTAAATCATCATTATTAAGGAAATATAGATTCATGTACAATGGAACGTCTAGATATTTATGTTTGATACATGATTCTACGATAAAATTGTTACAAGATTGTACCATAACAATTGTCTAGGTGAGATTGTGAAAAATCCTTGTCAATTCATTTAAAAAATCTATACCAAGAGAGATCATTCGTGAAACTAATAAAGATATGCGTCTAAAGCCAATAGAATAAGTCATTTCAGAAATGGAAACCTAGTACTTTATTTTGGTATATGATGATTGTATTCCTTGAATACATTTTAGAGTGTTTAATATTATTTATTTCTATATTTAATAGATTACTCTTTCAAATTTTTGAGTTATTTAACTTGTTTTATTTTTTATCGAAGGTTGAAATGATTCCTGGAAAATTAAAAAAAATAGGTACATTTATGATCTAAAACAAACTTCACACCGCGAGAAATAAAGGATTTATGAGTATGATCATGGAGCACATCCAAAGGTATAAAACTAAAGAACTGTAGTGAAATGAGACTTCCATAGAAAATAAATTAAATTGCACATCATGAAAATCATTACATGTCATGTACTGATTGAATTTACTAGATCAGAATAAATTTTTTTAGTGGATAAAAAAAAGTTATGAAGATGATTGTTGATATTGAAAAGTATAACCATGACTATTTGGTGTCAATATCATTCTTTATGACCACTGGTTGAGTTCTAAA
This sequence comes from Viscum album, assembly GCA_963277665.1. NCBI lineage: Eukaryota > Viridiplantae > Streptophyta > Magnoliopsida > Santalales > Viscaceae > Viscum > Viscum album. The sequence goes on along the minus strand of CAUJRU010000026.1, from coordinate 86,475 downwards.
CTCTCAACAAAGTATTTAGAGTCAATGATTTATGTGTTCTAATAATAGAAGAACATTGTACTATTTTCCCAATGCGAACATAGAAGTGGTTCCACATATTATAGGAGTTAATGTTTTTACTCCTTATAGAGTTCATGAAAAATGGTATAAGAAATTTTTTATAAAAGTGCTACGAAATTAGATGTTTGATGGAAACATCATTGTATGTGCGATATCATTGGTTTATCTTAAATATTAACATGTTTAATTTTTCAACAACTTTTAAATCTGATAATACATTGAGATATTAATACTATGTAACAGTTTAAATATATAGATACTTTTATTATATATAATGAAGCACATATGATCTAGAGAATTAATATTTCTGAAGAAAAGTAGGGGACTATTATAAAATTATTAAAAAATATGCATTAAAACATTTGAGAGTTTTGAATGGTCATAACAACCTATGCTAATATTGATGTGATGGATTAAAAAAATGGGATTCCCACATTGGAAATGTGGGTATAATTTCTATAACTCATACCATATAAAAGGATAATTAGGAATTCTAATTTTCAATGAGAAATTTATGTTTTCATAAATTATATTAATTTTTTTTTGAAAATATATATTTAGTAAAATGTTTGATTATATAAATATATTATATATATTTAATAAAACAAAAATATAAAAATAATGTAAAATATTCTTAAAAATGGATAATATCATGATTAGTCATAACCCTTGGATTTTGAATTTTTTAAATTTGAAAAAGTTCCCTTTATCAAGAGTTGTATAATTTTGGTTGAACCAAGGTGTTCTTTGATCGAAACATTTTGATCAAACTAGTGTTATTTAAAACAATCTCAAATTATAAATAATTAATGATGAGATCTCTTATGGGTTAACTCTTCTTCAATTAAATAATTTCTCTAGGAAATTTCCCAAAATCTATATAGTTGGGCTATTGAAAATTGGGTACTCAATTTTTCCAAAATCATGCTGAAATCCTTGAGGGAAACATCCACTGAGAACCCTACACCATCAAAGTGGGAGTTTATCAAAACCTTTTCGAATGTGAATTAAATTTATGCATCAAGGTTCAATTTTGACTCTCCTTTTTCCAACATATTCTCAAACACTTGCATTGTGAGGGGAGGTATCTACTTATGGTATTGACAATGGTGGTGGTCATAGAGGAAGAATTATGTTCTATATGTCAAAAAATGATGGTCGAGGGTTCTCTTATGGATTCCATGCCCTACTCCCATATCTTCCACGGCGACTGAATCCGCAGGTGGATGATGCACCACCGCAATTTCGGAATATCCCATTACCAACAGCCCCTCCACGATTCTAGAGTTCATTGACTACAACTCTATCTTTCCATTATTTCACTCTTCATTTCTAACATTTAATTTATTAAACCTTGGTTGGTGATTCTAGAAATATTGGAGTATATGGAGAAGAGGGTGATGATATACCTCATTGTATCCATCACCCTTAAATGCGATAAACTATGAATCATGAATATATTGTACTTTTTTATGAAACATGTTGGTCAATTAATGTTAGTGAACTTTTAAGAAAGTTTTTCTAATAAATTTGTTTCATGATTATACCATGTTAATTATCACTATATTAAGTGAGTACGGATTCATGTATATTTGTGTATATGTTATTCAGTGGATTCAACCTTATCCCTCCCTACAAGAATCGATAAGAACTTGTTAAAAATATGTTATTATTACCATAAATTTATGAGCTGCGTGATGATGAGACCTAAGGGCTCAAGAATTATATTGGCTCAAAGGACCATGAAAGATACCCTATTGAGCTTCATGCCTCTCGATCTAAGCATGTGTCCACCTATCATAGCTAAATTATCTTTTTGCTACATTTGTCAGCCGTAGTTCCAATTTCAACTGCCCATTGAGGTGCTGAGCAGGAGCCCTAAAATGGTAATGTATAGTATCGATGGACTCATTCTAGAACTCATACACCTCAGGTACATCCTCTTCAGTAAATTTTGAAGGTTGTTGTAGCTGGAACTACTGTGTCTGGTCACACATTCTCTTCACAACCCACTCTGGGTCACTCTTTATAAACTTTATAAATCGAGCAAGGATCTCACAGAACATTTCTCTCACTCCTTCACCTGGAACAATCAGTGGTTCCACTACTATAGGATAATTTCTTTCCATATCCTCCTACTTTCTTATTAATCAATATCATCTTGGAAGAATAACTCCACATTTCTAGACACATGTCTTCTAACACATAACACAACATTATCATATTTACGTAATAGAGATTCAGATAAAACCATTACAATTCATCCCCCATAACCTAGCACACATTCAAAACGGAGGCATTGTCACTACCATTGACCATCATACATCTAGTTCACGGTTAAAATTGGGTAAACACAATTCCATATTCATGTTTCTCATTAGAAACCTATTTTAAAAAATTTACAACATTTTACAACTTATAGTTTCAATTTAGGAACCTTTTTCATTAAAATATATACAAGAAAGAAAAACACATTCACATAAACAACTCAACCCAAAACATTCTTTTATGTGCATACCTAAATTGATGCATGTAATATGAAAAATCTAAGATCCTTTAATGATTCATGTATACACAACTCTCATACCAAATCAGGAAGTGAGTGAAATCTAATAAAAATATTTGAAAGTAGTAACATCACACAACAAGTGCATCACTCGAGGTGAATTAAAATCCAATTGTAACAAAACACATCAATAATATTAATCCCACATTGGGTATATGGATTTTACCCCTGTACATGGAATAGATACTCCCATGCATGAGCTCTTGACCAAGGTCCAAATCATCCTATTATTCTATCTACCATTCCCAAATAGTATCTCAAAATAAAATAAAGGAAAATTCCTCTAATACCACATTGTAACATACAAACCCAGTTGACACACACTGATGCCCCACTCCAGTTAGTCACGTGAGAAAAAGCGCAACTCTCCATACATGAGAAGCTACTAACTAGATGTGATGTTCAAATATCTAAAATGGGGAGACTATACCCTCTTTTTCAAAACATCACAATAAAGAAATAAATAAACATAGAAAACTAGTAATAACAATTTCCAACAAACAACCAGAATCAATACAAGAACAAACATCTCATAATAATCAAAAATAGGGAAAACAATATCCAAACAAAATTAATAGATGTGACATGTCATATATGTGTCAGTTATTGAAATTAGAACCCAAAATAAAGACACAATGATACTCTCAAGAAGATATCGATTCCAAGATGGGTTCCCTCATCCATGCTACATCTCAACATGGGAATCAAATATAGGGATCTTTCCATTATCATATCCAACAAACATGAATTCTACTCAATTAATGATCAAGCATCCCAAGTATGGTGTGAGTAAAACACAGTAGCCCACCACTAATGGAATCCAATAAATTACCCTATTAATAATAGTTTATGTGAAAATATAAAGAATAAAGTACAATCAACAAAGTAAAAAATTTATATATTTAATTATTATTAATTTAACCACATTCATTTTCCTAGGTTCATAATGACACCTAAACCATAATTTCAGGCTTTATCCCATTCTAGATCTTAAACCATATCACATATGTAAAACTAATTTCTTATAACATGAGATTTTATTATACATTTCATTTTAATGCATAATATGTCTACTTGGAACCATAGTCCAATGCCAATCTCATGGGCGTAGAACATCGCATCTAGAAGTCTATTGGTATTTGGAGGCATTATCCCTATCATGAACCTTAATTTCACCTAGATATTTTGAGCCTCATTCCTTATCCCAGACTTGAAATCACAAATGAGTATTTTGATCCATAGTCACTATCCCAGCCCTCAATGTTACATATGGTTATTTGGAATATTAGTCCCAATCCCACACTCACTATCTCATATAACACAAATATCACAATATCAAATGAATGGAAAATTAACATACATCCATATTAATAACCATTAACCTTCTTATAAAACATTTACATTAATATGTATCTTTTCAATTCGTCATAATAATCAATGGTCATCACTTTAATCACATGTAATAATATAAACAATTCATCATTCAACCATTTATCAGCATTTAATGATATAATTCATTAACCCTTTATGTTTTGTCCAACCACCAATTAATTACCAATATTCAATCAATTCATTATCACAATGTTCCATCAATCCAATTAATTAATTTTAAAATTAATTAATCCAATTTGAATTTTATTACCCAATATGGAAATTTAAATTGCAAAAAACCATAAACATAATGATAAACCAGACTATTTGAAATTGAAATTTAGACCACCTACCTCAAGATCAATTGCGAGCATTCCTTAGTATAAATTCCCCAAATTGAAGAAAAACGTTCAATTGGAAAACAAAGAATGAGATCTAGAACCAAAACCTATATGTATGATCAAAAAAATTACGATCTATAAAAACCTAGATATAAACCCACTCCAATGTACGATAAAACACTCCTGTTGATCAAGAAAGAGATATGGAAGAGAGAGGAATCAAATCAGGAACAGATCAGATACCAGGATAGGTGAATATATGTCAATCAGGCCTTCGATTCATTAAGAATGGAGTTTTTAAGCCCTAATAATCTTTTTGGGAGATTAAAAATACATAGGAACGAGTTTAGGGTTCAGCTAGTGTGTTTAGGGATAAAAGAACGGGGTTTCATAACTTTTCAATATTTTTTCAGGGGTTTATTTTCCCACATGCACAATTTCTTATACAAGGCACACAGTTTTCCCTAAAAGTGTGCCTTATCTTAGGGGTTACACCATTACTAATAAGAGGGTTCACAGTTTGAAAAATCATGTTCCAACTATGAAATAAACCTCTATATAGGGTTTCACATTTTTCTAACGTCAGGAACATGGTTTGGGAAAACCGTGCACCAACCTTTCACGTTCCATTTTTCTTCCAAAAAACTATAAATTAACCAAAAATATCCTCATAGTGAAACCTAAAAAACACATAACCAAAATAGTGAAAAATAGTACCCAAAAATGACCACAAGAATTGTCCGGAAAATTTCATGATCTTACAAGTTGTGGAAGGATAACTAACTCTAGTAACACAAGAACCACAATTGTTTAGTAGGATTCAACAGGAACTCGAAAGATATGGATTTCTCATGGAAAATGAAGATGAAATAACATTTAGAGGATATTAACCTACTTCCTCTCAAGAGTCTGTTAAGAGTTCTGATTCCGATAAATTCTTAATATTAATAAAATCTTATATGGACTCCCTATACACTAACTATGTTTAGAACATGGTGGATACACCTGAAGGGTTGAGACCACTATGGTTCAGTGTTTTCCTATAGAAAAAGTGATATATATGGTAGAGTGTCTACTTATAAATAATTTATGGTGGAAAAGGGTTACAAATAATTTTATGATATTGACTATGAAGACACCTTTTTCACCTGTCATAATTATAATGTTCATAAGGATTTTTTTAGTTATAGCAACACATTATTATTATTATTATAAATATCAAATGGATCTCATAATTTAATTCCATAATAGAAACGGAGTTGATGACATGTATATGATATAGCTCGCGGGTTTTGAATTTCCATATCAAAATTCTATGGTTTAAAAATTACAATGGTCAATATATTTTATAAATAAAGCTTATCATAGTTGGGATATCTGGTTTGATGGTGTGATCAAAGATGTTGGTTTCATCAAGAACATTAATGATTCATATGTATGCAAGTAGCTTAGTGGAGGTATATTAGTGTTTCTGAATTTGTATGTAAATGACATACATCATATTTAAAATATCATTTTAACACATCAATATGTGAATATGTGACTTGGAATGTAATTCTCAATAAGAGACCTGAATGAAGGATCTTACATTATCAGTATGAGGATCTATATAAAGAGATATATGAAGTTTCTTGGACTGAGTCCAAACACAAATATTAGTATTGTGCTAAAGTGGTGTAGCATTGTGAACTTCAATAAGGTTGATTTACCAGTATTTCATGGAATGAATATTAGGAAGATTCCCAATCCATCTAAGGAGTTAGAAATCATGGATATGATTCCATATATTCCCTCCATAGGATCTATAATGTATGTAATGCTATGTACTTGACCCGATATATATTATCCTTTGAGAATAACAATTTTATACCAATCTAATCTCAGTGATATTCACCGTATTGATATGAATAACATCCTTAAGTACATAATAATTAATAAGGATGTGATCTTTAACTTTGGAGGTTAGGATGAGCTAAATGTAAATGGTTATACAAATTCTAGTTTCCCATATGAAGAATATGATATGAAATCTCAATTAGGATTCATTTTTTTCTTAAATGGGGGATAAATTAGTTAGAAGAGTTCCAAAAAACCACTATAGTGGACTTGAAAACATAAGAATAAGACATTTTTTTATCAGATGCTATGTAGGAAGATATTTGGATCGAGATGTTCCTTTCAGAACTTCAAGAAGTTCCTAACATCGAGGGAGAAATAAAGATATATTGTGATAATAATGGTATTTTTTTCTTAAGATAAGGATCACAGGTCTCATCAATAGATCAAAAAAACATTTATAAATCCAACTCATATGGGAGATCATTCAGAGGGCTAATGTAAAGATTAGTTGGGTAGCTATGTTAGAGAATTTAGGAGATCCATTGAAGAAACCATTATCGTAAAAACAAAATGTGAGTCATGAGGAACCTATAGTTGCTAAAAACTTGAGATATTAGTTTTAATGGTTTTATATTTATCATTTTATTATAGTAATGGAAATAAAAAATTATCATTTATTCATGTGTTATGGAATTAATTTCTCATGAATTATTTAATGGTAATACCCCTTCTAAGTATGACATTCAATTATCCCTAATCGATGGTCATTACAAAGTATTGTGGGTTGTATGATATGATAATTTTATCTTTAATAGATTATTTTACTCATTAAAATGTGTTGTAGTTGATTTATAAATAATGTATTCACAAGGTTATATGTAAAATATTATTACTTTTATTTGTTTTCTAAAGTATATCTCATGGAATTTCTTACAATAATAAATATACATAGGGGTGTAGGATGATTATCAATCCATATTAATTATGTCTGGTGAGATAATGAAGGATCCTAGACCACTTTGAGAAGGGGGTGAATCAGGGTGCCAAATTTTTCTCTTCATTGTTGGATCTTGTTCCCACATTGTTATGAACTTTTTTACACCTGTATGAAGAATATGTGCAGTAATTAAAACATTTTCTGGCAGAAGGGCCACACAACATTTTTACTTTGTTCACCACTAAGAAATAGTCTAACGGGAATATGCCGACAGGTTTCCATTCATACTAATGTTCACCAATATTCACTTGTTTGTGGATTACATAGGTTCGGTCATAGTTACTTTATTCCAAGATCAATGTCTTTATAATGGTTCAGGTATAGCTACATGCATCCATCAGATCACTTTCATTGACTCCCCCTCTCTCACTATGTTGGAAGAGTCTGTACTCAGTTTATCAACATAATGTTCACTTCAATATATTTTCATTAAAGACTTCGTCTTTGTTCAGCACGAGACACTACTTGCACCTTAATCCTAACTTGATGGTCACTGAAAGCCCTATCCACTTAAAAACTCATATTCAATACTCTCAAGTCCACTCAAACCTGATATTCCGTACTACCATTCATAATTATAAATCATCTGTTTGGTACTCCCTATTCTTATTCTTCTTCTCATCATTCTCTCTGATATAGTATAATATAGAATAGTGTAGTAATGCCTTAAAATATTTCTTCAATTCTCAACACTTGAGTTTATCATTATAATACATTCTTCCTTTGTGGAAATATGAGTTTAGTTTCACATCCTTTCCTTCTCCACATCATAATTCAGAAAGAGGTTGTTAAACAATAGTCACATGAGTGCATTATTTCATATCATCATATAACTAAATGGTTCACATGACTTTCCTTCTTCTAGAAGCCATTTTGAGAGTACTGAGAACCTATTAAAGGCCTACAGAGCCCCAAATTTTTCTTGCACTCTTCTAGGTGGATCACATATAAAATTCTTGTCCTTCAAATAAAAACACAACTTTAGCACATAAAACCTTTTGTGTGTAATCCAATTTTTACACACAACTTTATTTCTCACACATAGAAACCCTTTTTTCATGAAACACTTTCTTTTTCAGACACCACTATCTACTTAACTATTTCACATGTTAGAGCACACAATTTCTCTAAGTATCAAGTATTCACAAATGAGAGGGGGTCACCTTGTATATTTGGGCATTTTTTACCCTGCACGTAAAACCCCAAATCATCATGTAAAAACACTTCTCATGTGCATAATTTTGTCTCCCCCTTCATCAAATTACATGCACATATTTCTTCTCACACTATCCTGATTTTTCATGCACTTCATGACTTTTCCATTTTTCATCGGTCTATTCCTAAAGTACCTATTGTGTGAAAAATACCAAAACAGTATTATGTGAAACTACAATTTTACACACTTTCTTGAATTCTTCTTTCACTCCATGCCTTTTTAGATATTCTCCATTTTTATCTAAAGCGCTGCTTGTGCGAAAAACCTCTAGCCAATATTTTGCGCACAACCAATATTTCGCCAACATTTCACCTTTTTCATGCACACCTCTCCAATTTTTCATGTGGCCCTTTACTTTTCCATATTTTCCTATGATGATCCTAGAACTAAAATTTCTCAAAAAATATCAATCCATATTCAACCTTATGTGTAATATCCTTTTCCAAAATCACATCCAATTTCACGGACATATCGATCTTGAGATCTGCTATGGTAAGAACACCAATGCTTCATCACCATCATATGCTTTCATCATGAACTCCTTCGTCCATGATATATAACCATTGATCAATCATATTAAGTATCATCGTATTATTATGTATTCCTTATAGAAATATTTAACATAAAATTCATGGGCAGATTGGTACTCCTATATTATTCATGGACACTTCGAATGTCAAGCCCATGCACACTCCCTTCCATTTCCTCTGAAGCATTTAAATTTTGGAACATGAATTCCAAATCACATCCCTAATCCTAAAATGTATGATTATTCTTCATTATTCATTTTTGTATACACTCTTTCACCTTTAATAAATGAACTTTGAACTTGCGATTAGTTAAGAAATTGTCTGAATTACATTCTCCATCAACTTTGGAGTTCTTCTTCATCTCCTTATTCATTTTGACCAACATTGACAATTTTTGACAACAAATAAAATCTTCATACACAATGTGGTCCCAAAAATATCCCCCTTTATATTTTTTATCAATGCCTTAAATATCTCCTCAAATGAATGTGTCAATGTAAAAATTGGAATCTTCCCTGTCCCCTTTTTCTTTTTCTCTCTCTCCATCATTCAATCATTTATTTCACTTTCTCTCCCCCTGATTGATGAGAAATAAAAACTCCATGGGAAAATGGTATCAATGCACTCTTAAGAAATATTCCATCAATCATTTCACTCTAATTATACTTGAGAAATTCTTGGTGTAGAAAACAAGAGGATTTGATTTAGTTAACAAAGCTTTCCATTATTCACTGATCATGATACTATATGAGGTGAGAACTCATGTACTTTATCTTCAAGGGTTTTACACTTTAATTCTAGGCTGAAGATATTGAATGAGATGGGGAATAATCAAACTGAAACTCTTGTACTCACTTCTAAAAATAGATTAAAAATTTTCATTTGCAATTTCCAGGATAAGTGGCCTTGGGGAACTTCTGTTCTTCTTATTTCATAAATTAATTTTTTAATCCCCCTTTATAAACTGATTTTTATTATGAGAAACCAAGGATTATAGATTGATAAATGACATACCTTTTCCAATGACATGTTCTTAAATGAATTTTCAGAGTAATTGAATTTGATACCAACTAAAGTTGATAATAATTGAAATAGTAACTCTGGAAACTTCTTCATTTTTCACCCCCTCAAGGGAAACACTCCACATAATCTCCATAAAGGGTGATACTTCATCATATTAATATTTTAATATCAATGTATGAATCTTCCAATAATTTAAAATTCATCATCATTGAAATCAAGAGTTTGCAGAATTCACTACTTCTTAGGTTTTCCCCCTGATATCTTGCATCACCTTCAATTCCCTATATTAGAAACACAAATACGATACACAAGAGGTATAAGGGAATGAGTTGGATCCTCATTGCTTCATCGATATAAACTACATGGTTGAGATATTTTTCTCAACCAAGTTCCTCTATTTATTCCAGTCTTCATGCTCTCACATCTGAACATATTTTCTGATCTCTTATGATGTGAAATGGATCTCTTCAAATTCTCTTCTTATTTATATGGAGAGTCTTTCTTATTTATAGCTATCAAGGTTGATTTTTCAATGTGACCAGATTTCATACATCTCTCACATAGAACCTTTTTATCGTGAGATATTTATTTTGTTAACAAAAACTCCTGACTTTATTCCTCACCATGTGTGGCCTTTTCATTTCCTTTTTAACCAGCCTTAGCCTATTCATTTTTAAGTTTCAACATTCATTCCAAATCATCTGGCCATATAACCAACATGTCCTTTGTAATTTTTGTACTAGGTCTGGATCATCCACATGGGTTCATCTAAGTTTCAACCCTCTTAGTTGATCTTTTGGATGAATTTACCTTAAATTTCATGGATCTAAAATCATGGGTCTTCTCAGCTTCCCTACATGAGATCTTCTTGGGTAAATTTGTGTTCAAAATATTCTTCTGATTTATTCCCAAGGTAGCTACTTCATACTTAGCCGGAATCAGAGGTCTTCATTTCTTATCAATGATGAATGCATTTTGAGATGGTCATGTACCTACCTTGTAACCACTACCATTTCATAAATCTCAGATGTTATCTGAAATTCCAATTTTTTTGTGGTAAACATATGCTTCTGGACCTATGGAAGTTTCTTGTTCTTCTCTACCTTTATACCCCATGAGGTAGGCTTCCTTTATGATTTTACATTATGAGGATTGTACCAAAAGTTTATTGCACAATGCCCAAATCTGTTCTAGCACCAACAATGAACCATAAATCTTGATTTCATTGTATTGTGTTGATAGTAATTGTTCTTGAATTTTTGTTCTCTTTGTGGAGAACCACCTTCCACATTCTTGTTCATATTCACCCCAGACATGGTTATAGTTAATTCCTCACCTTTTCTCATCCATACTTGTGTGGATTTATCTTCCAGCATGTACTTCATGTGGAAACATATTTAGAAACATGAGAATAATATGTTTTGGATGGTAAATTATTCCTCTCAGTTTCCTATGATATATCATCAATAGAAGTCATGCTATTCTTATCATATGTTTTAGGCCTCTCAATTTAGGGTCCTCTAGTGAGAATTGAGTATCAACAGACACTATTTATTGAGATTGATCAATAAGAGGTTTCATAATATTCTTATCACATGTTGAAGGTACTTCAACATTGTAATCCTCTGGTGATCATTGAGTACCAGGAGAAAATGTTTCCTTCTTTTTTGAAGGATCGATATGTGTCTTCTAAATATTGGTCAACTGGGCTTCCAATTTAGGACTTTTCATATTAAGGATGATCTTTTGATCTTCAATCGTGATTATATTCTCTTTATAAGTCTTCATCAATCCTTCAATCTTGTCTTTGTTCATATTAACATAATTTTGTAGCAAATAGTCAAGTTCCTTGTTCTTCATGGATGTTTCATCCAAATACAAACCCTTGACTTCATTTCCCTTATTTAGCTCATCATTAAGTGCATAGATATTTTTTTAGAGTCTTATTGACTCCCTATTTTTCTTCCAAGGATTCAATCTGTATGGACAGCTTTAAAAATTCAAGTACTTTTTCTTTGAAGACGTTTTAAATATTTTCTATTTCTCATTCCATATATGTCATCTCAGGCTGCATAGAATGAATGATTCTATAGAAAAGGATGCCCTTTCTTCAGGAATATCATGCACATAATTTCTTATTTTCACAATTTCAAGTTCATGTGAGGTGAAATATTGATCAACATCACCACTTGATTTAGAAACATTATTTTTGATGGAATCCTAAGTCACCTAATCATTACTTTCCAATCCTGATATTTATTCATTATTATAAATTCATGGAGAAAAGAATACTTCATCATCTTTATAAATGAGGGACATCTTCAACTATAGATTCTCTTTCTTTTTTTTCATGGTCTTATTGAATATAAACTTTTGATCAAGGATAACTGGATCTTTATGATCACTACACATCATTTTTGACTCAGGAAAGATAACTCAAATCCTCTTATGAATAAAATTACCGAAGACTATCTAACATACATGAACCTTTATGATCTAATACTAATTGAAGGACCCTAGACCACCTTAAGAGGTGGGTGAATCAAGGTGTAAACTTTTTCTCTACTTTACTGGATCTTATTCCCATGTTGGTAGAAACATTTTTTCATGTGTTTGATGGATATGTGTAGTAATTAAAACATTTCTATGTGAAAAGGCATCATGGTATTTTTACATAGTTCGGCATTGATGCCTAGTCCATGGAGCATATGTTGACATGTTTCTATTCATACCAATGTCCACAAAGTTTAACTAGTTTGTGGAAACATAGGATTGGTCAAAGTCACATTATTCCAGGCTTACTACATTTACAATGGTTCAGGGATATATCATTGTGTCACTCTGATCACTTTTGTTGAATCCCCCTTGCTCACTATATTGGAAGAGTTTATGCTATATTTATTGACTTTAAGGTCGCTTCAATATTTTTTCATTAAATTCTTAATCTCTTTTTAGCGTGAGACACTGCTTGCACTGTAATCCTAACATGATGCTCACTGAAAGCCATTTCCACTTAAAACCTGATATTTAATATTTTCATGTCCACATGAACCTGATATTTCGTACCACCTTGAATATTTATCAATATTCAGTTTGGAACTCTCTATTCTTCTCCATCTTCTCTTCCTTCTCTTTGACACAATATAATATCGATTAGTGAATTTTTGTCATAATCTCATTCTTCAATTCTCAACACCTGAGTGTATCTATATAATTCCTTCTACCTTTTTGTAGATATGTGTTTATTTGCACATCCTTTCCTTTTTCACTTTCCAAAGCACAATGATGGTGTTAAACACCAGTCATGTGAGTGGCGTACTTCTTCTTTTCATGTAACCTAAGGGTTCACTAGACGTTCCTTCTCTATAAAGCCACTTTGAGAGTGCTAAGAACCTTTGGAAGGCCTGCAGGGCCCCAAATTTTTCACGTACCCTTCTAGGTGGCTCTTGAGTAAAAATATTGGCTTGCGCATAAAAACTCAACTTTTTCCAATAAAAACATTTGTGCATACTTCTCTTTTTTACATGCATCTTTCTTTTTCTTCGACAGTTATCCTTTTTCATTAACCACTTTTTTCTTCATTAAACACTTTCTACATCACTCTTTCTTTGGTGAATGCTTGAGATTTATCTATGTGTCGAGCCCTCACATTTTATAGGGGTTACCATGTATTTATAGGAATTTTTAACCCGATGCATAAAACCCTGAATCTCTGTGTACAAACCATCTTCATGTGAATAAAGTTCTCTCTCCCTTCTTCACATTGCGTGCACATATTTTTTTGTGCATCATTATGATTTTTTTTGCACCACATACTTTTACCATTTTTCATTTGTCTGATCCTAAAGCACCTCTTTCATGAAAAATACCAAAACAGTATTACGTGGAACTCCAATTTCATGCAAATTATTGAATTTTTCACCCAATTCATGCCTTTTATGATTTTCTCATTTCTGATCTGAAGAAATGCTTGTACAAAACACCTCAAGCCACTATATGTCACATAGCCAATATTTCATGCACATTTCACATTTTTCACGCACATTGTGCACACCTCTCTAATTTTTTTTAATGGCCCATTCCATTTCCCTATTTTCTTATACTGATCTTGTAACTCCACTTGTTCACAACATATCAAGCCATATTAAACCTAGAATATAATATCCTTTTCCAAAATCACATTTAACATCGCACATATATCAATCTTTAGATCTGATATAGCAAGAACACCAATGTTTATTCACCATCATATTTTTTCATCATGAACTCATTCTAGTGTGATATATAACCATTGATCAATCATCTTAAGCATCATCAAATTGTTATATAATCCCTATGTAAATATTCAATATAAGATTCATGGGAAGCATGGTACTATAATCTCATGCATGGCCACATAGAATGCCAAAATCATGCACACTCCTTTCAATTTTCCTCTTCCATATTTACTTTTTGGAACATAAATTCCAAAGAACATCAATAATTCTCAAATTGATGATACTTCACCATTATTAATTATTTTAGAAAATGTATCACATATGATACATGTACTTTGAACATTGGATCAATTCAACAATTGTCTGAATTAAATTCCCCATCATCATTGGAGTTCCTATTCATCTCCTTCTTCATATTGACTAGAATTGACAACTGTTGAAAAAAACCAATCTTCACACAAAATGTAGTTCCAAAATATACCTAGAATGAGAACATTCATACATTCATACCCTTCATTTTTATGTCTACATGTTGACTTAGCTAATACGGTGGTGGTTGGGTATATTGCTAACTAGGTTTTCAGTTGGAGCACAACCAAGAATGTATTTGATAACTTGTATTCCAAGTCAAATACATATAAAGATTGATTTAATTAGACCATGGAATTCCATGTCCATTCTTGGTTTCTTCACATTTTATGTATTCAAATACTTGGATTAGTGACATGTGATATACTTATCAAATAAATAAATTGCATGTGATGTATTTATAGACTTGGTTATCCTTTTGAGATAATCCATAAATAATTAGACTATGATACTAGATTTATATATTTTATATCTATTGGTTTCTTGATTTCATAGACAATTGTATTTTATAGGTATACATATAATGTTTATAACACATCTTGGGTTGGACATGTTAATATTGAGAAATGAGTATGGTTAATGGATATCACACTAGAACCCTTAATAGGTTGAGTATCACTAATGTTTTACTGGAGGCCGCTCTTTTATTACATCAATAAGGATTTCATAGGTGATTCAAATTCTAATAAGGTCTATGAGATTACACAGTTTGGTCATTGGATGAGGATAAAATTGTGGACAATGTTTTTTTCCTAAATGAAGGGAGTTTGATGAAATAAAAATTACATGTAAAAGAGTTTGGATATATTCACACAGATTTGTGAGGTTTCTTATAAATCCCATATGGGATTTTCATGCAAGTGGGAGATTTTTGGGTGTTCACTAAAATATACATGCACTAGATGCATTTAATGATTAATATGATGCATGAAATATATATATATATTTTATTATATTTTATTATTATATTTTAATATATTATATTTTATAGAGTGTTCATTTAATACCTAAATATAATGAATTAATATTAACATTAATATGATGCATGAATAATAATATACAATATATATATATATATAAGAAAAATGAGAGTTTTAGCTATAGAACCATATGATCTCTACTAAAGTGGATGGACATGAGCAAGCTGAGTTCTAGATTGATTCCATCCTGACTAAAATTGACCATTTAGTGTCTCTTTTTGAGCACCTCCTTGAGAATCTAAAGTTAAAAATATGTGCGGGTTTTGTAGATTATCTGTAACTTGACGTGAGAGTTACAACTATAGAACACTCCAATGATTACCAGAGAGGATAGAGCTGATGCAGTTGAGTTCTGGATTGTGTCCATCCTAACTATACGTGACCATTTAACAACTACTACTCCTCACCTCAGGGAGAAATTGAAGTTGACACTATGGGACGTCGATGCATCAGAATGCTAATGTTTGTATGATAGGTGGAAACAGGGTGGAAAGAGGAATTATTCTCATCAGGCTGCCTTTCATGTGTCTGTCGACCAGCCAAGTGTTTGAGCCTTCAGGTCAAATCATCATGGTCATTTGGGTCCTAAGAAGTATGTGTCCATTCTTGTGGGAAGGGATGAGTTTGGACCCACTATATAATAAATACACACCCATACATAATGAATCCTAATTCTATTTAAATATAGATAATGAACTTGGTGAAATCATGAAATGAATGAGAAGATAACTTCCCTACAAGCATGATAAGATGCCTTCCCTCGTGGTACATGTAGTGCACCATAATCACTTGGATCTCCATGATCAGCATGGTGGTTCTTGGGGAAAGGAAGGCCACTTCAAAAACCTTCTTTTTGAGGTTGATGAATGAAGTAGGGACCGCCTGAAGGTATAGTTTTTAGGCTATGGTGGAAAAGTCCCACTAGCCAGTGACTAAATAGTGGAGAAGGTGGTGGCAGTAAAAAATGTGTGGTATTGTTTAGAGGCCCGGTGATGTGTGTGACAGAGGATGGTATGGATTGTGTATGTAACATCATTAGTCACCAAGGTGTAAATGATATAGAAGGTGGGGAGATGAATGTCGAAGATTATGGAGGTGGATGGTTTGGGTTGATCGGTGTGGGGTAATTTCATGATCTTGTTAGTATTGTACCAATATTCGACTATCATGGATGGATCATTGTGTCTTAGTCTTTCCAAAAGGGGGGGATTTGTGAGTTTTTTATGTGTTTTATGATTTTTTTTAATATTTGTCGGTAAAAAAATTAAAATTTGTATGAAAGGTGGTTGGGGGACTTCCTAATTTCAAGCCCCCACTTCCTTTTCCCTAGATCGATGATATGGAAAAGTCAGATGTAGGTATACACCTTTCATCTAATGATAAAGAAAAAGGTTGTAGGGTCCACCTTTTTCCTAACATACATTTGAAAGGCACCACCCCCTACCTTATTTTAGCAGGACTCTCTATAAAAGGGACCCCCCCCCCCCATCCATTCTCCTCAAATGATAGTCCACCCCTCTATCTACATTTCAACATCTCTCCATCTCTAGAAAATATCTTATTTATGTGTGTTTGATCTGATGGCCTCAAAGAAGTCCTTGTTTTTTTAAGCTCATTTAGAGGTATTTTTCTTTATTTAATTTAATGATATTTATTTATTTAATTGAATTATTTTTAGTACATTGAATTATTTTATTTATTATGTAGTTTAGTAAGTAGTATATAATTTAGAAATAATAGTTATTATTAGTAATGATTAATTATAGATTAACAAATGAATAACATAGGATTAATTAATGATTATATATAATCATTAAATAATTATAATTAACTAAGGATTATCATATGATTATATATTCATTAAGGTATAATTAATTTAGGATTAATTAATTTTTAACTAATGATTATAGAATGTTTAAATAATTATGTAGTAATGATTAGATAATTATTATATAGTTATTTAATTATGATTAAATTATGATAATTAAATTATTAAAGATTTATTAAAGAATGAATACATAATTTTATCCCTTTGGAAGATGTTATTAAGCTACCAATTGAAAATAATCTGGATTTTACATCAAATCTAAATTCATTCCCATATCATCCAAACCACATTCTAATGAAAAATTTTAAGGTATTTCTTGTTTGTTGAAAAGTATTCATGTGTTATTTAATGTGTTTGTTCTTATTTATTTAACATTATATGATCATAATTATCAATCTATAAGTGGTAAATAAACCAATTTGGGGTTGTCTTCCCTTTTTACCTCGGTTTCCAAAACATTATATGACTTATATTATAATAAACAATTATATAATGAAACATTAGTATCATATTTTAGTGTATAAAAAGTCATTCTAAAATTTTAGTATAATAAATATTATTTTCTCAACCTTGTTTTCCAACATTAGTTACACTATTATAATCTCGATCCAAACATATTTTTGAAATAGAGAGTCATGTTTGACTGTGTGTACTGCTTGAGGAGGTTATTCAAACTAAGAAAGGAGCTTCTTATAGTATACAACCTATAAAATTCGTTTGTACAGATGATTGTGTAAACCTAAGTGAACTTCATGATAGAAATCATGGATTGTTAAATCTGGGACCCATTTAAGATATCAAGTCTATGAGCTATAGAAATTTTCAATTCCTAACAACAATGTGGAATCTAGCTTCTCCATTGGTTTCTTATGCGTAGTGTGTCCAGGAAATAAATTTATTTTCTTAGAGGTTAAATGGAACCATGATAGAGTTATATGTTGATGTTTCTACTATACAACAACATCGTCTAATTTTTTTGAATATGTAAACTTACAAGAGTGGGTGAAGAAGGCCTTCCCCAAGAAATATAACCTATTCCATAAAATGCAGAAGGGGACAACCTAGATGTTCTCTTAAAAATACATGTAAATCTGACTTCTCATGAGGATTTTTGTAATAACGGAACATACGGTGACAACAGTTCTGATTTGGAGGGAGAAAAAAAAGTTTGAATGGATGTTTCTTGAAATACATTAGTTGTACAACAGCCTCGACCCACAACAAGTCACCCACTACCCTTCGCATCTTATTCAGAAGAAATGACACATGTGTCTGAATTTGATTGCATTATTACCACACCTGCAACTAATTTTCCCAGAGTTATAATAGATAGATTTAGTGAATTGTGAAAAACATTATATGATGGAAGGGATTTTAGAAATAAAGATTCATGAAAAACACGCTAAAGAGGTTTCACATTGAGAGGAATTGTAGATATATAGTTCAGAAATCGGGCCATAAAAAAATATATCATACAGTCATTAAAATATGGGGATGGTTGTAGATTCCTCTAAGGATGATTTCGGACAATGTTTTTGGAGGTTGGAGGGGTTAGAAGATTGAGGTAGCTCATACATGTATTCAAACAAACTTGATATAATATCATACCCCATTTCATGATGAATTTCTATCATCTTTAGTCGTCGGGATGATTAGGACATGACAAGATGTTACTATATCCCTTGTGAAATAGAGGATACAAAACACTTTTTGTTATAATATCACCTATAATAAATCATGGATGGTGAAACAGAAAGAAATTGTGAAGTTCTATGGTGATTGGTATGGATTGTATCAGGTGTTAGAACAATTTCTATTCATACTAAAATACAACAACCATGTTGAATTCCATAATTATATGAATAAACATGTGTTTAATGATAACCAACTTGATCCATCTAGTGTTAAATTTCATAATTTTTTCTGGGCATTCCCCTTGCATCTCCACATTTTATTTCATCAAACATTTCATCTAAATTGATGGAATGTTTTTATATGCAAAATATAAGGGTTTATTGTTGATTGTGGAAACACAATATGGGAACCATTAACATGTTATCCATTCATTTTACATTGTGGAGTAGGAAAATATTAATCATTGGGTTAGTTTTTGGAATGTATCAACAACCATTTCACCTGCATTCAGAGTGTCTATTTGATATCTGATCAGTATAGGGTAATTAATTAGTCAATAAATGCAGACACTGATAAATGGAGACCCCCAAATGCACATCATCGGTACTACATCAAAAAAACATCTAGAAACGTGTAGAAAAAATTCCATAATGTACTTGTGAATAAAGCAATTACGAGGCATGGTATACATTTTATTTGTTATTTTTTACTAATTCAATGTAAATATAAAATAAATTTATGTGAAATATAATCGCTTCTGTTTATCATATGAGCCATATAAATGAAGGTTTGATAAACAATTTGAACAAATCCAAAAGTCTAATCAATAAGTGTATGAATATATAATTTGGATTCCAAAAGAAAAATGTACATTTGAATAGGATAGGGGGAAGTGATATGGATACATGACCAGAAACATTATAGAGTGCATCAATGGTGTCTTAAAGGGGCTTCACAAGTTACCTCTAACTACCATTGTTTAGTATAAATTTTATTGGTGTATGAATTAAATCGTTGATAGATAAAAACTATCCTTATACAGGATTTAGCAGGGGCTAATGTATGGAAGGAACATTCAATGAGAGGTTGAAAAGAACATTGAAGAAGCTTTGGGTTATCATGTCTTTCTTTTCCACTAAGAAGACTCTCTATTTGAAGGTAATGAGTGTTTGGAACCAATATAAAATAGCATATATGAAAAAATGGTTGTATTACTAGATGAAAGATAATGTTAATGTAGAAATTGCTAGGAATTATGGTTTCTATGTACACACATCATTGCAACATGTGCCTCTATGAACATATCATAGGAGTCATATGTTGATCTTCTGTACCAGCTAGATACCATTGAAAACTGTTATTCTACACCATAGACACATATTCATGAGTATAGATATTTATCAATCACCTAATAATAGTCAATAGGGATACCTGACATCTACCAGTTGCGTAAACGAGGGAGACCAAAGCCTAGTAAGATGTAGAATTATATGGACTAGCTTCAAGAACAAATAAAAAGTTTGAGATGCACCATATGTATTAATTAAGGTTATCACTCAAAATGATGCGTGAACATTTTTGGATCGAGTTTTCACTCTTATCCAAAAGTATTTATTTTATCTTCTGTGATCTTCTAATATTTTTAATTATATAGTGTTAATATAAGATACTTCATTTTGAAGAATTTCTTAACATCACCAAATAATTTTTCTATCAAATAAAAACAAGCCTTTAATATTCACATTAAAAGGAATATGACAAGTGAATTTGAGGTGACATTAATGCATAAACAATTTTCCCATGGATACACCATAACTCAAGAATGTGATAAAATACTCATTAACTAACACCTTCATGTGGGAAATCATACATAAAATAAAAAACACACCATTTTATTATGTGAAATGGACAAGGATATGCATTAAAAAATGATAGTTATTTTTAGTAATTGAATTCTTTTCAATTAGTTTGAAATATGTAATTTATTAAGTAGATTATTTAATTATATATAGTGTATAAATAATAGTTATTAGAAGTAATGCTTAAGTACAGATTAACTATTGAAACCCTTAGGGTTAAAAATGATTACATATAATGATTATCAAATAATAATTAACTAATGAATATCATATGATTAATGACTGATTAATTATTAATTATTTACTAACTAATTAATAATTAACTAATGAATATAGTCGGACATGATTTGGATGATTCATATTTTCTTTGTAAACTACTAAAATACCTAAGAAGAGAAAACATCTAATTAGTATATTAATCAATGATAAAAAAACTATGATTATATAAAGTGAAATAGACAGGGATAAATATATTAAATAACACATGAATGCATTATAAAAAACAATAAATACCATAACATTATATTTATATTATAAACTTACATCTTATTTCATTTTTTTACATATATATAGAGGATACTAGACTACTAACTGAGCAGGCTATGCATGTTTCCAAGGACATGCTAGAGGGTCATGAGGTTTAACGGATCAGGGTGCTTTGAGCACACCATTATTATCACAGGTTGCCTCCACCTACAATTAGACAACACCTATATCGTGTTGGATTCTATGACATTATAGTATCTAATTTCACATTTCTTGACCATCACCTGCTTTCTTCCCTTCTGGAGAGGTGGATACCAGAGACACACACATTCCACCTACCTGAGGGAGAGATGACCATCACCTTCAAGGATATGGAATTTTTTCTTGGTCTCCCCATCCATGGGATATTTTTTATTATAACCACCCAGGCATACTTCCCTAACCTACTTTATTTATTTTTAGGCATCGATATTTTGGCTGAAATTGCTGGTACAGATGGAGGGTAGAAATATATGGGTTGTCTTGAGGAGCAGTTTGCAGCTTTACCTGATGATATTGACAACCATAATATCATGCATCATGATCATGAATATATATTATAGATAAATTTAGTGAACCTATGTTCTTATCACTAAGGGAATAATGTGCACATGATGTATCCATACCTACTATAGGACATTGATCAGGTAGGTATGTATATCTTTGGATCTTCCTTCTTAGATTACACATATAGGGAATTATGAATAGCATGCCTCACAGACCACAAATATCTTGGGGGATGTGTTATCCTTCTTCAGATGTGGACATGGTATCACATCCCCTCACCATTTCATCACCTTTCTGGTCAGCCATTGCCTATAGAGGTGTTTCATCATGATCTGCGTGGACACTAGAATGATCACTCATCTCTTTGGTTTCTGATTCTAGTAGTATTTATTGAAATTAATTTCTTATTACATATCACTTTTGATGTTGTATATTATAGGTGGAGTTAGAAACACAACTTATTCAGCATTCCGACAAACCATTTGGGTGAAGACAATCTTAGGTTGGACAGTTTCCAACCCAAAGAGGTAAGTATATACAATCTTTCATTGTCTAAAAAATTGAATAATAGCATTAGTTTTGGTTTTTCGTAGGTAATTTTTTTTAAAAATATCACATGTCATTTAAAATTTCATGGATTTCATTTTGGGAATTATTTGATCAGTTTCCATCATATTGAACTATTCGACTTCATGATTCTATGGTTGTAGATCTACTCATTAACTTCCATATTATTGAGTTGCACCATCTAGATAGAGTCATGTTCCAGTTTGGTTTTGTTCAGCCCATTCCATTTCCAAAAAGACAGACATGGGAGCTTCATGACTTAAAGAAAACAGGTATGTAAGATAAGGACTAGCATCAATGAAATGCTGAGTTTCGTGACCTCTGGGCCAGATGAGTAGAGCGTCTTATCAAGGGTGTACCTACGATGTGATTCCATCTTTTAGAGAATCATGCATATATTACATGGTATAGAGTGACGTCGATACTTTATCTCACTCGGCACAACAGAGGGATTCATGACATGGTAAGTCAATAAATTTCCATTAATTTGTTTATTATGATATTTTATAATTCAATTTAAATATATTTAAAACATACTAGTGTAATGTAGATTATCTGCATGTCTAATCAGGAGGAGGTGGGGATCATTATCCTTGCAGTGATCCATGTTGTAGCATTGCGGCTTATGCCAACTTATCATGTGATTCATTAGGGAATCTTAAATCTTCCATCCCAGAGAGTAGAGGTTCCCTCACAGGAACATCCTCCAGTGGCTGCTAATGCTGAGGATCTACGAAAATGATGAAGTAGACCGTGTCATGCTGCACGTGATCCCTAACCTGTCCCACAAGTAGAGGTAAGTCCTCTAGCAGTCAAACCATAGATGATTGTGGATGTGGACCATGTGGCATGGGATCCATCTTTTTTTATATGATATATACAATTTTCTCAAGATTTGGGTCCATATCCTTCACAGCATATATGGTTCCACAATGCGATGATAGTGGATCATACTACCATAGTGGGAGAATAATCAAGTGCACAGTATGACATCTGGTTGACACCTACTCCCACTAAAACACAGGTGGATCATGCGATGGTCAAAGTTCCAGTGCCCAAGGATCATCCCTCTCTTATTCATCAGACTCCACCCTTGAACAGAGCTTAGTGATCTCGATATAGGTGTCACATTCACACACCACCATTTGGGAAAGAACCTCAACATAGAAATTTATTATAATCATTCATGTATATGATTTATGTATATTAAAATAAATTAATTCTTTTTACTATCAACCATTTTAACACTTTTAGACACCATTTAATTTTTCAATTATATTTTTGTCAAAGCTTATATTTTATAATATTTGAAAGTCAACTACTTGAAATATAGTAACACTTATTAAATTTTATGTATGAAACTTTAGAATCTTATGAAATATAATCTAAAAAAATAATCCAAATAAATTTTAAAACATAGCTGAAGCATCTAAAAAGTTATTGAAATTAAAAATAATTTCATAAATATATTAAATAATTGAAAAGGAACAGAATGTAAAAAAAATACTAAAAACGTAATATTTTCTCTTTAAATAATAATTTAAATAATTATAAAAAACATAAAATAAACAAAATATATATATTTTTTTTACCATTCACATACCACCATATGGGACAAAATCTCTGACAAGACATCGATTATACTCGTTCATGAATTTTGAAGTGTTGGTTTGGTTATATAATAATCTTTATTAATGACGTTATTTGGTACATTTAGGTGTTTGTAATGAGGAAAAGGTTTGAAAATTATTAAATGTTCAAAGATTTTTTGAATGAATTACATAATCGATTGGGAAAACGTAGTATGATTCCCTAATCAAATCGAGGTGTTGAATACATGAGCTTGAAATTCATTGATCATATTCGAGATTATGGAATTGATTCAAAAATCACACATCATGGAAAAACATAGTCTAATATTGTTTCTAATATAATGAATCATTTATGATTGGACACTATTCAATAAGGGATTAGTTAGTGTGATCTTATTTTTTCATTATGGGTGTATACTATGAAAATCGTTTCATTTCTATTTAACTATTTTCTATGTAATGTCATTATAATGACAGTGTATGATATATTTTCTTCTAAATTTCTGAAAATTTCTTTCAATAATATTTGGGTTTCTAAATCACTTATAAGAAAAAAAAAATCAAATAAACACAACCCTAAATTATTGGACTGATTATTTATTGTCAATCTCAAGAAAACTGTGGGATATTATTTCTACAATATAACTGAAAAAAATGTTTTTGTGACTGGAACTAGTATATTCCATGAGAATTAAAATATTAATTGAGAATTCATTGTGATGAAATTTGATCTTGGAGATGTTAAGGCCCAAAAAAAGAAGTTCTCCCAATATGGAAGTTGAGTCAGTTCCATAAAGAGTTGTGGAAGAAAAACCAACTCAAGTTACACAATAACATTAATTCTCAAATATTATTCATCAATAACCTATGATATATGAATTTATTATGAAAAATCATGACGAAGTTATATTCATAGATGATAAACCTCCTATATATTGAGAGTACATTGAGTGTTCTAATTTTAAGAAATGGTTAAAATCCATAGAATCTAAAATGGACTCCATCTACATAAAAAAAGTTTGGAACATGGTTTATGAACATGAAGGGGTGATACCCATAGGGTTTATGTGTAGTTTTTACAAGAAAAATATTATTCCTAGTAGGGTGTCTACCTATAAATATCACATGGTGGAAAATGTTACAAAAATTTAATGGTATTGACTATGAATAAGCATTTTTATCTCTTGTGAGGACAAACACTATTCAAATATTTCTTAAAATGAACTAGATCTTATATAAATATTGTTACATCATATTTATAATAAAAATCTATATAATAATCCAAAAAAACTAGAGGTACAACATATTTAGTAATTGGTTACATGATAAAAATAATAACATATACTTTTATTCTTATCATCATACTTTCTCATATACCTCACATAAAATAAATGGTGAGACCTAAATATTTTTAAGGTAGTAAAAGGATAGAATTGGATAATATAACATTAGAGTAATTAATCATAGAACTAAAACAAAAATTTAATTATTATAGACCATCACTTAAAAATACTTAAGACTCAAATATCCTAAGAGTATGGTAAACATAAGAGATCATAATTTGTGGCATAAACATAAGACATGTCATCATAATGTATACATTTATAAAGAATAATGATATTATAGTTGTCTAATAATGGCAAAAAAGAAGTATTTAAATAAATAAAATAAAGAATAAAACAATGTATAAGTGATTTCTAAGAATATACATATAAATAATAATATACAAACTAATATGTTTATAAATATAAAACCATGTATAAATATATTTTGTTTTTATAAAAGGCATCAGGCCCCCTACGGCCTTTCGGTTAAGCTAAAAGGTGGAAGGTGTAATGTCTCCTTTTATACCCATTTTAAAAAAATTGACATATATATAATTTTAAAAAATAAATCTGAAAAAAACATAAAACATTCTTAGGGATTTTCTTATAATCCTAGAGGAGGATGTGGCGTGATACCATATATGATGGTTGATCACTATTATCGAGGGATTATATTTGATTCCAATTATGAAATTTTTTATTTTCAATAAATATATATAACAACATTTCCCTTACCACTAATAGAATTACACCTGTAAGATATGATCCATACAATTCTGATAGAATATTACAAAATCAACCATTATGTTCTTATATTATTTCCATTGTTTTATAAAAAAAATATGTTTTTAATGAAATTAATAAATTATAATAATCTATCCCTTAAAAATGTAATAAATTATAATTAAAGATCCACTGAAGCGTATTTTAGGGTTACAGATTAGATATATACAATTAAAATTTGGTGATAAGGAAATAAAATAAATTTCCTTTTGAGCTACTGGAAGAAAAAAAATTATATAGAATAGAAAAGAAATAACACCAGATATAACGTTCTTTGGATGAGTGTGATCCAACATGCATAGTGAGAAAACCACCCTGTTTAGTGTTTTATTACTAATAAAAAATCAAGAAAAGAAATATAGGATTGATGAATCAAGAGGAAAATATAAAAAGAAACTGTCTGAGGAGGTCGTCCCTCTTGTACTTGGTGGTAGTGATGAAGCCTGTCACGTTGAGTCAATTTCATCCACTCCTGGATGGACTCACACACACACACCTAAAAATATAGAGATATATAGATGAAAAAAATATATAAATATCTATAGACGCAAAAATCTAAATCAAAAACCTCATTATGATGAAAATGATTCATGATCTAAACCCTCCTTGATGCATAGTCTCCCTGGACATAAGATTTAGTCAATCTCCACTAAATCTCGATCGTAGGAGTAATCTGATTCCAAAAGGTAGCATAACCTCGATAGAGGGGAGTCAGGATGGCTAGAGGGCATCAGTTCCCCTTCACCTTATCCTCTGAGAAACCCAAATTAAAATTTAGCAGAACCTCATGTTGGGAGAGTCATCAGTGAACTAGAAAAAAATACCTAAACCGAAGAGAATGGCTTTTGTGAATCCAGGTGACTTGTGGAAGGAATGATGGAATGATAAGGAGTGAAAGACGACATGGTAAAAACCACAGGATCATAGCCACGTGGATGTACCAAATGAGACCTATGATTTAGATAATATAATGTGGGATAGCTAAAGGAATATGTGAACTGTGGGATTGGCACGACGAAGTCGGCGTGGATCTAGGTCGAGCAAAAAAAACACAACTGAAGGTGATCATGAATATTGTATTGGTGGTGATCAATGGTCCATATTCATACATTTAAATGGGTAAGGAAAACATGTATACATAAGTATAAAAAAATTCCATTTAAAAAAAATATATTCCATGAATGTGAATTGTCCCCATGAAGTATAATACACCCCATGAAAATATGAAAATATCATATAAACAAAATGAAAATAATTCTATTGCAACAGAGGCATAAAATAAAAAATCTCTATATTGAAATTAAATAATTTTAAGGATTATTTACTCACTACCTATGTTATAGAAGTGGTATTATGTTCATTAATTTAAGGTAGTGAAAACTTTTTGACAATGGTATGGGCTTAGTAAAACTATCGGTGAGATAGTCCCCCATGGGTATCTTAGTGACACTCCCAATCCCATATACTATAACATCCTTAAAAATGAAGTCTAAAGTCATTTTTCATCAATCTACCATGGAATACATAGTTCTTAGATAGATGAAATGCAGATTGGCTATCAGAGTGGAATATTATACTATCATCTGATAAAGAAAACTCAGAAAGAAAACCTTTCAAATATATAGACTCTGTTATGACTTCTATCAAGGATTTGTACTCTACCTTATAATTGGAGAGAGAAACAGCTGATTTCATATTTTATTTCCAAGAGAATGGTCCTCCATATCTAATAAACACATAACCAGTGAGTGATTTTTTAGTGTCAATATTTGAAACATAATTAGAGTTAACAAAAATAACAATATATTGAAAAAAAATTATTTAATCCATATTGAATTCACAATTTATAAGACATATAAACATACTTAAAGGGCCACTTAAATGAATTCCGTTGAGGCTTACAAGGTTTCCCCACAAACCTGCTCAATGTATTAATATAAAATGCTATATTTTTCCTAGAACATACTATAGCCTACATAAGACTTCCTACTATATTATCATAAGAAATCGTATTCCTAAATTCAATATCCTTATCATTTTAGTGTATTTTTTCAAATACTATTTATAATGATATCCATAATGAATATTAACAGGTTTAATGTGCTCAAACAAATACCTTTTTAATACATACATAACATAATACAACTGAAATATGTACAAGGTTCAATCCTTCATTTATCTAATTATGTGCATACCCTTGATCTAATTAGCATGTCCTATTCCATTCATTTCAAAGACATAGTTCATTTGGTTCTTGATAGAATTTATAACCCTCATGTTTTTATAGATAAAAAGTATGTCATAAACATTTAATAATAGGTAAATAGATTCTTTTTAACAGTTTTATAGTATATATAAACATTCATCAAACATACTTCTAGAAAAATAACTTTCAATAATAAAAGAATCAATCCTTTTATACCATTTCCTAGAAGATAATTTAATCCAATATAAAGACTTATTAATAAGAAAAACATTATTGGGCTTAAACATATTTGAAAATCCTTCACGATGATTCATATAAATTGTTTTATCTAGGGTACCATGAAAAAAGTAGTTTGTACATATAATTGTTCAAAATTAAAATTAAACACATAAGGAAACCCAAGAACTTTTCATGTGGGTGAATTTTAAATAATTGGGTAGAATATCATACTATAATCAATACCATCATGTTAAGTAAATATTTCACCAACCATTTGGGCATTGAATTTGATTTTAGTTTCTCTAACATTGTTTTCCTTATAATTATATATCCACATAGAACCTATAAATTTCTCGTTATTAGGTTTGGAAACAACAACCCAAGTATTATTCTTAAGGAGTGAATTCATCTCTTCTTGTATATCACATAACCACTTAGTGTCTTATTTGGACTTAATGGATTACCTATAGGTTTTATCTTCATCATTAAACAAATAATTAGCAACATTAAACTCATAGGTAAAAATATCAGCAAGATTGAATTATTCCAGATTCTTAATAACCCATCTATCTCTATCTCATGTGAGTTTATAATTTCTCATATTATCAGGTTTCTTTGTTTCAGTTTCAGAATCCAAATTAGAATCAGATTCACCTTCAGTCAGTAAAAAGATGGGATCATAACGAATCCCATGTAGGGAATGGGATTGGTCTCTTGATTCAAATAGAAATTCAACAGAAATGGGTGTTGAGGCAATAGAGGGTTCTTGGATGTCGTCACTAGACTCTATATATTCAGTTCTATTACCATTATAGATATCATACCCATGAAACAGAGAATCTTTACTAACAATACACTTTTGATAAACTGGTTTTTTTTCCATAGATGATACCCTATAACACCCTCTAGATAACCCACGAATATATAATTTATAACCCTAGGATCTAGCTTATCTTTAAATGTATGAGAATAAGTTATGGATCTAAATATCCTAAGGTGTAAAAAAATTCATGGGTTAACATTTCAAGATTTTTTTGTGTTTCTTAAAATAATTAACAAAATATGGGAAACTCTTAATTAAGTATACTCTCATAGAGCCCACCTCAACCCAGAAGGACCTGAGGTGTTTAGAGTTATAAGGAATAAACCTAACCCTTTCAAGAATAGTCTTGTTCATCATTTAAACTAATCCATTCTATTTCGGTGTTTCTGGAATAGTCTAGTATCTTTTTATTCCCTAAAATTCATTGAAATCAATAAATTCAGTGGATAGTTACTATAAACCATTATTAGTTATTAAGGATTTGAGTTTCATTCCTGATTCAATTTATTCCCTAACATTCCATTTCTTAAATGTCTTAAAAGTATCAAACGTTTGTTTTATTATATAAATCTATACATTCCTAGAGTATTCATAAATAAAGGACATGTAGTAAAAACCTCCATCTTGGTAGGTGACCCTAGAAGGACCCCATAGATCATAGCGGACACACTCAAGGGGTTATTTTTTCTTATACATTGACATAATAATACTAAAACCTATTTATTTTCCATATACACAATATTCATATAGAGGAAAACATCTTGGGGTTTCATTACTCAAGATCTATTTTTTGTTCATTATGGCCTTTTTCACTAATGTTCCGCAACCTTCTATGCCAAAGTGTTGTTGTATCACATTCAAAATCAGAAGAAGTATTTAACAAAACTCTATAAACTCTACCATCATACACATAAAGTCCATTGATAATGTTTCCTTTCATAACTATGAGGGGTCCTTGGGGAATCCTATTCTCCCATAGTCTGATATGAAGGTGTATCCCTTTTTTTCAATGACTCCTTTGGAAATGAGGTTTCTTTTCGGTTTGGGTGCCCACATAACATACAAAAGAGGGTTAACAACCCTCTCATAAAGCTTTAATGAAATTGAGACTATCCCTATAATTTTAAAGCTTATATTATTCACTAAGGATGCCTCTCTAGAAATAATTTCCCTTAACACATTGATGAATTCCCTCCTAGGACACAAGTGTAATGAACATCCTAAATAGGATCCATTCAGCAAAGATATAAATTTCATATGGGAATTGTCAAAATCCTGATAAACTAACACAGAATAGTCCTTACTATTTTCTCTACAGTCACCTTTCTTATTACGGAAATTCCTTTTAATGTTACTAGGTTTTTTTTCATTGGAAACACTTGATTACTTTTTTCTTAGACTTACTCATTTTTCTTTTAAACTGACCCCTTTCTTTCCTCCTACCATAGACTCACTTTTACCCCTATATTCACTTATGTATTTTATTTTCATACCCTCTACTGTAGTCTTAACAATGCCCTTCCTTTAAGAGAATTTGGAGAGTAAAGAAAATTTAACTTATTTGAGAGTAATGGTGTATTTTCTATACATCATGTAGTCTTTAATAAAATTAAAAGGTATCATCTAATGAAGTAAATAGTAATATGTCATGATCTAAATCATCTATTTAATGTTTATTTTGGATAGATCTAATAATATTTTTTTAAATTCATCAATGTGTATTCTGAATGTAGTTCCATGATGCATTTTGAAAGCATATAATATGATTTTTTGTATAATATACCAACAAGAAACGTAGTCATGTAAAGAGATTCAATTATAGACCATATACTAGTCACTGAAGATTTTTGTAAAACCTCTTTAATAACTTTATCTACTTAAGATAAATGAATCAAGATAGAGTATTTCCTAAGGGTATATTTAGGGACATAAACATATGTGATAGAGGTCTGTATATCTAAGGCAAGGGTGGTAACTTTTTTTTGGTCACAGCAAGCGCATCGATTAAATCGGTATGATATAGTAGGGAAGTAATTCTAATTGTCAATATATAAAAATCTTTTTCACTATCAAACTTATTAATATAAAACGTAGTATAGCCCATTATATACATTACACTAGATTATGATACCACTTTTTTGGGTAATCCATTTAACCATTAGAACATTCAGGACCCACTAAAGCATATTTTTTTGGTTACATATTCGATATACTCAATTAAGCTATTGGTGAAAAGGAAATAGAAAAAATTTATTTTTCAATTGAGAAATTGAATGAACAAAAACATAATGAATTGAAAATAAATAACACCAGATATAACATTCTTCGGATCAGCATGATCCTCTTTGCATAGCAAGGACACAACCCCGGTCATTATTTTATTACTAATAAAAATGAGAACAATGAGATACAAACTCAAATTAAAAAGATGAAAACATAGAGAAACTATTTGAGTTGGTTATCCCTATTAATCTAGGTTGAATTGATGAAACCTATCATATATACTCAACACCATCCACTTATGGATGGATGCATGCACACACCCAAAAAGGATACAAATCTATACATGACAAAAAGTTATAAATCTCTACATATCAAATATTCCAAAGATGAAACAAGGTTGCGATGAAAAATGATTCAAGATCTAAAACTTCCTTGATGCGTAGTTTCACTACACTAAGGATTTATTCGATCTTTTCCAAATCTCCATAGTAGAAGTACTCTGGTTCCAGGTGGCAGCATGACCTCAACTGAGGAGAGTGCGGATGTCTCGAGGGAATTTATTTCCCTTCTTCTTATCTTATGAGAAACCCTAAAAGTCACTAAAGAACCTCAAGTTAGGAGATCGATCAATGAAATAGATGTAAATATATTAACTATAGGGAATCGATCATGTGAATCTATGTGACCAGCATGAGGAATGATGGCATGCCTAGGAGAGTTAGATTTCATGGTCATGACTGCAGGATAATAGCCACATGGATGGCCTAGATGAAAATGACAGTTCACATAATAGAAGGTGAGGAAGATAAAGGTAAAAGTGGTGTTATAGGATTGGTACAACAGACGCTGTGAATATTGAGGTCAAGCCAAAAAAATAGTCGTAGGTTCTCATGATTGTTGGATCGGATGTGATTAATGGTCCAAATTCATATGCTTAAATGGGTCAGGAAAACCTATATAGTATGGAAAAAAACAAATTCCATGTAAACATAATATAATTGGGGAAAGTAAAAAATCCCCGTGCATTATAATAAACCCCATGAAAATTTTAAAACATCATTAAAACAAAATGAAAATAAATTAGTATCGTCAGGGGGAAAAGCAGAAATATTTATTTGTCAATTCAATTCAATCACTCAAAAAGTACACATTTTATTTTCATATACTACACATGTAATGTCCAATATGTGTGTTTCCATATGCCACATAAATTCCCTGAATTTGTAATATATATATTATTATATCAATGATGAATGAGATTCATATTCTGGATGAGTTTCATTCCACACAACAACTAATACAGCTTCTCCCAAACTGTTTCATTTTCATTCGAACCAAGGGTTGGTCCATTTGTAGGTTTTCATTTATTAATTAAAACAAGTTCAATGAATAAATACACAATTATTAATATGTCTGTTTTTTGTATTATTTACACATTTATTTCATGATGATATAATTTTTTTAGTTGTCTTTCACTACAAATGATCATTGTATCATCATAAGAAACCCATCATATATATCCTGAACAAACAGCTAAAATCTAATTATATAATAAAAGCTTCTTTTGTATTGGAAATAGAGTACACAATTATTGAATATGTAATTAATATTTTTCTTAAACATATTAGACATACACATTAGGGATTAAATATTTTATACATATAAAATTTCATATATCATAAACAAGTTAGAAAAAACCTTATGAAGTATATTGAATTTTTATATTTAGTAAATTCAAATTTCATATGGTTGTATGTACATATAGAAGTCAAAAAATAGATATTTAATATTATATATATATATATATATTGAAAATTTTGGGCATTTATGTTGCATATGGTGACACAAATATTGCACATTACACAATTAGTATATGAAATTTTAGTGTACTTGTGGGTCTGATTGAGTTAAATTTATGAATACGATTTCAATTCAAGTGAATACTACATTTTAATATAATAGATTATTATAATTCGTTAATTATATTAAGAAAATTTTATATAATAAATAAATTTGTATAAGTGAATAATTTTTTAATTTGTAATATTCTTTTGGGATCAGAACTATCATATCAAATAAGTGAAAATGCATTAGTGGTTAGGAAAATGTTGTCATTAGGCCTAGTTTATTTGAACCATGAACTAATAAAGTATATATATTAAAAGGAATTAATATATTTTATAATGGGTAAATTATAGAGCATTAAGATATATAGTGTGTCGATGTGTAATTATATACTTCATATATTTCTCTACATACCTTTCTATTCACCATGATTCTGTCATCAATCTGTTTCCTTGGGTTTTCCAATGCTGATAAAGAATGATCCTAAAATTCTAAAATACTCACCAAGTTATTTGAATAAACTTTGGGATTTTCCATAAATTTTTATTTAGATATAGGGAATTGGGTTTAGGGGTATTAAATGAATAAATTAAATAAAATTCACTAATCCACTAAACATACAGGCCAATGGTTTCCGTAACTGATCTTCTGGCACTAAAAAGTGTTAGGTAATGCCTATGGTAAACCCCATATTCTAGAATAAATTTTCATCATGGATTTCCATTATGATGACCCAAAATTTTTGAAACCATTTAATCCCAAACAAAGTTTGGTCATGCATTAAAATATATTAATATTTTTAATATATTAATTATGGGGCCCTCAGAAAACCAAGCACAATGAAAACTCTGAAGAAAAATACAGATATGTTGAAAGAAATATTAAAAGTAATAATAAAACAAAAAATAGACATTACATTAAATATTAATTCAACAATATTTAAAATAAACAAAATATGGCATATATATTATATTCAAATTTACAAGAAACATGCTATGAATACTTTCTATGAAAATAAAAAAAAATGTATTAAATAAATACTACAAATAAATTGTAACACTCTAAAATATGTTCACATAAGATCAATGTAATTAATTTATAATCTAATAAAATTTTAAAAAAATGATAAATAATTTCAAAATAAATTTTAAATTAAAATAATTAAGACATTGGAATGGTAGTACAAATGAAAGAACTAGGTATTTGAGGTACAGTAAGAAGTCACATGCTTGATGGTCACAAAATTCATAACTAAAGGTAGAATACTTCTAGAATTGACAGTAATTAATTTTTTGAACTAATATTATAATATGTTTATCTAAATATAGAATATTTTTTTAAATAATGATAGCATATTTTTTAACTAATAATAGGAAACTTTTGAAATAACAATAGCATAAATTTTGAACCGATGGTAGAAAAAACAAATTAACTAAATGTAGCATAGGTTTGGAACTAATAGTGTCGTAGTTTTAAATTCATGGTAGAGATGATTTTAAACTAATGGTAGAATAAATTTTGAAATAATAGTAGTATAAATTTTTAGCTAATGGTAGAATAGTTTTTCAACTGGTGCTAGTAGAAATTTATAAATAACAGTAGAAAAATTAACACATTATTTTTTCAAAAAACAACACATGAAAAATATATGTGATATAACACAATAACATTCTATAAATTTTCCCATATGAGAATTTAAACAACAAAAATCATGTGATGAATTGTAATAAAAAACAAAACACTAAACAATTAAATCACTCTTGCACAAAAATATCCCCATTTAATCATTCATAATAAAACATTAACAAATATAGGTTTCACATGTTTCATTTTTTTTCCTTGATTTTCTAGATATTAATAAGTATCATTTGGGGATTCATTTCTTGAAGTTCTATTACACATCATGTTATTATTCTCTATGGTACCAAACCCTATCCCTTAATAAAAATTCTCACTTGTTCTAGGATTGAGAACCCATAGTGTGGTAACATGATTAAAGTGTCTTTGAACCTTTTTGATGTTTCATAGAATGTTTATCACTCATTTTCAAAAAAAAGGATTCTCCTTTAAATTATAATTATTTTGTCATGGGGAATTTATTTCCTGTAAAATTATATTTTCACTTATTCCTATGAGATAATTAATGATGGAAAAAAATATAACCAATTATTTGATCAATCATTTATAGAAAAATTAATGAGTATCAATTTAGTTGATTAATTTGGATTTGGTGGGCACATGGTCTCAACAATATCATTGTACTCTTTGAAATGAAGGTATGGTATTTCAGATTCCATCCTAAAAAAGTGTAGAATGTTTCTAATTACAAGGGCTTTGATAATATATTTAACATAACCAATGTAAGAATGCCTAAATCGTGAGGGTGAATTTGTCCAGGAAGGTCTATGGTAGTAATTCATGGTTCCATTTGCTTCATTCCCCATGTTAGGAACTACCTCATTTGGATTTCCATTTTGGTTCCAATCTAGGTTTACGATTTAGTTTTGTGGAAGACTGCCCATTGTATTAAATGAAATGTTAAAATAAAAAATCTCAAGAAAACTACGAATCTAATAAAAGAACACCCATAAGATCACTACACTCCTCACCCCTCAAGTTATCCACCAAGACAAGTTTATTTGTGTCTCACAATTATAGGCAGACATGAACCATAAAAAATGATGTGGGTAAAGATAAGATAATTATAGGTAGGAGTATATTAGTCCACTATAATTGGCATTATAATTTGATCTTTCCCAAATTTACCCAATTTGTTAAGTAGTCGTCAGTAGCACCCCTAGATTTATTGACTCCACCTAGACATAAGAAGAAAACTAAGACACAACCATTCTATGGGGGGATATATGGATATGAAGTGGAAATATTTGGGGTTGATTTTAGTTGAGTACTATATCACTAAATAACCTATGTGGATTCAATTTGATAGAATGAATTATTCCTAGGTTATTACTCATGGTGGATTGAATGAATTTATTTTTAATTTATCTCAATTTTATTTACTCAAGAAGGCTTTATGCAATGAAATCAAAATACTCTCATCAATTACTAGTTTAACACCTTTACATACACATTCTAATCAACTATAGCATTATAGGATAATTTTCATGTTCACTCCATGTTAAATGATCATATTCGTATATGAAATTTTTTGAGATAAAATTCAATAAGGATGAGAAAGAAAAAAATTGTTGCATGAAAATATCAAATAAAGAAATTACTAAACATTTAAAAAACATAAAATAACATCTAATCCAGCCCTAATAAACTTCATTGTATCAAACCAACAAATTTTTATCCCTTCATTGACGCAAGGATATAAATCGAAGATATAAGTTGACTCACAATGGCAGAATTAAATAGGAGAAAATAGAAAAATTACAAACACTCCTAATGAAACTTTCATGGATCCTTCCTCTGATGTATTCCAATAAAGGGAGAGTGTTTTTTATACTAGTGATCCGGATCTCCCTAAAACACACATAATTGGAGGAAAGAGATGGAAACTACTGCAACAGGTGAATTTAATGTACAATATTTTTTGGATTATTTATATATTCATTTCATAGTGATAGAACTTCCTATGTTTTTATTTTTCTTTTATTGAAAATGATCATTAAATTATAATACAGAAAACATCATGTATATCTTGAAAAAACTATAAAACCCAATTAAAAAATAAATTTTTGATATTCATTGGAAAAAATGTATACAATTATAGAACATGTAATTGATAATTTTATTAAACAGATTAGAGATACACATGGAATATTACATATTTCAAACATAGTGCGCTACATATATCATGAACATATTAGAAAACACCTTATTACGTATATGGAATTTTCATATTTAGTAAATTCCTATTACATATTGTAATATATGCATATAGAATAGTGAGAAAATACATACATACATAATATATATATATATATATATTGTATATTCAGGGAATTTATGTTTCACGTGGAAAAAAAATATTTTCACATTACCGGATTAGTATATAAAAATTAAAATTATACAAGTCAGAATTATTGAATTAAATTTACTAATAAGATTTCAAGTCAAGAGATTACTACATTTTAAAGGGATAGATTATTATAATTTATAAATTTCATTTAAAAAATATTTTCATAAAAAATGAAAATAACATAAGAAAAAAATAGTTGATTTTGTAATATTATATCAGAATTAAAAGTATTGTATCATACAGGTGTAATTGTAATAGTGGTTGGGAAAATGCTGTTATTTGATATAAATTATTTTAACCATAGGATAATAAATTGTATATATTCAATGAAAATCATGTATTTCATAAATATGTAAATTATAATGTATGAGTGTGTAATTAATTGGAATAAAATATAATCCATGGATAACAAGGACCTTCAATTGTCTATCTTATCCTACTATAGTTTCCAATAAAAATATTAGAAAAGAACACATTTTGGAAAGACTAAAACACTTGAAAGGTATTTATCCATCCATTGAAGTCCAACGCTAGTATCACATCATCGAGATCATGGAATTCCAACATGTTGAACACCCCAACCATCCCCCACCTTGATTTTCAACATTTGCCACACCCCCATCCATCTCTAGTACAACCTAGATACCAATGAGTTGGAATACCCAACCCACACCTTCCTGCACTGCACACATCACCCAACCCTCTAGACAACATAATGCATTTTTCTCATACATTTATTTCCTGCATAGACTATGTTCATTATCCATGTTAAGTAAGTATTTAGATTCATATATAGAAGTGTAACATCATCCCTCCCCATAAGAGTTTTAAGACACCCGTTGAACATATTTTATTATTTCATATATATTACCAGAATGTCCTTTATTTTCTTGTGACTTTAAAGGTCCTTGATTGTCAGGACCTAAAGGATCCTATGATGATGTGACCCAAAGGATCAAGCATTTGAATGGATGGATATCCCATGAAAGGTATCTTGATAAGATTTATGCCTCTCTGTCTATACTTATGGCCACCTATCGTAGTTAGATTAGCCTTCTTCTCTGTTGACCGCTCATAGTGTCAACTTCACCCACTCATTGAGATGCTCAGTAGGAGTCTCTATATGGTTAAGTAGTGTCTTGATGGACTCAATCCAAAACTCATATGTCTCAAGTCCATCCTCTGCGATAAACATCAAAGGGTTCTACATCTGGAACTCTTGAGTCACGTTAGACATAATCTTCACAACACGCTCCTGGTCTCTCTCCATATACTTCATAAATCAAGAAATTTTCTCATGGAACTGCACTCTCTCTCCTTCACATATCACTATCAGTGCCCTAGGTTCCACTGTTGGAGGATCATTTCCATCCATATAATCTGGTCATCCTTTCAACAAGTTCCATCATGGAGGCATAAATATATATTTCTAAACCAATTTCTTCAAAAACATAACAAAAAATTATTACATTTATTTAATAGGGATTCACATGAAACTATAAAAAAGCAACCCCCATAACCCACCACAAAGTCAAATTTGAGGCATTATCACTACCCATGATCATCAAACATCTAGTTCATGGTTAACAAAGGGTAAACACATTATCATAATCAATTTTCTCATTAGAGACACATTTCTCACATTTTAAATCATTTTAAAACATTGAATTTCACATTAAAAACCCTTTTTAGAAAAATCAACAAAAGCAAGAAAATCACATTCATATAAACATCTCAACTCAAAATGTTCTTTTATGTGAATTCAAAAAATAATGCAGGTTGTATGAAAAACCTGATTGCCTAAAATGATGCATGTATACACAACTCCCATTCTAAACTAGGAAGTATGAAAAATCTCAAAAAAATATTGGAAGTCAATAAAATCACACAGAAATTGCATCACTCGAGGTGAAAATACTTCCAATTGTAAGAGTACACATTAATACTAATAATCCCACCCTGGGTACTTGGATTTTACCCACGTACATGGGATAGCTACTCCCATGAATTAGATCTTAACCAAGGCCCCACTCATAATATTCTCTTATTTACCTTTACCAAATATAAAATCAATAGAAAAGAAATTAAAAGTCCTTTAATACCACTTTTGGACGTACCGACCCATGTTCCACACACTAATACCCCAAGCTGGTCGGTCAAGTTACTTCATGCACACCTCCTCATACACTAGAGGCTACCAACTAGTTTTAAGGGTCAAATATATTACATGGGGAGACTATACCCTCTTTATCAAAGCATCACAATAGGGAAATAAATAAACATTGGAATTATATTAATAAAAATTACCAATAACCATCTAGAATCAATACACGGCTAAACATCTCATAATATTCCAAAATAGGGAACACAGTGTCCAAACTAAATTAGTAGATATGTCATGTTGTATATATTTTTAGTGTCTAAATTAAAAACCAAAATAAAGGAAAACACACACTACTATTTGGGTCCCATACCATGTTCGGTTCCCCCATCCATGTTGCGACCCGACTCAGCCATCAAACATAAGTCTCTTTCCCTTATCCTGTCCTGGAAACCTAAATTCTATTTAGGTACCGATCAGGTATCCTGAGTAGGTTGTGAGTAAAACTTAGTAGGCTTCCACAAATAATGTATAAAATAATATCCACTCAATAAAAATTCATGTTCTGTATAAAGAACAAATTATAATCAATAAATAAAATAGTTTACATATTCAATTATTCTTTATTTATCCACATTCTTTTTCCCATGTTAACAATAACACTTTAACCATCAATACCATCTTTGAAAAATGCTAGAGTATGAACCATAACACATATGTAAGTATAATTACTTATAATATGGGATTTCATTTCCATTTCATTTTAGTTCATAATAGATTCACTTTGAATAATAGACCAATTCCAATATCATAGGCGTAGAACATTGTATCTAGTTCTCTCTGGGTATTTGGATCCTCTGTCCCTATCCCACACCTAAAGTAACATGGGTATTTGGATCCTTAGTCCATATCCCATACTCTCTATCACATATGGGTATTTACAGCTATATCCCCTGTCCCACACCTCAATGTCACATATGGGAATTTGGAACCTTAGTCTCAGTCCCACACTCACTGTCTCATATAAAACAAATATCTCAATATCAACAAATCAAAATTTCATATACATCATGTTTAAGAACCATTAATCTTTTTATCAAACATTATCATTAATGTAAATTTTTCAATTCATCGAAATAATAAAGCCTCGTCACTTTAATCAAATGGAATAATATGAACAATTCATTAGTAAACCATTTATCCACATTTAATTATATAATTCACTAAACCTTTGTGATTAATCCAACCATCCCTTAATTACCATTAATCAACCAATTCATAATCATATTATTCAATTATCCAATTTCAGCAGCCATTTATTCCCAAATTCCAATATAACCTAAAAGGACAATTTCATTATCACAATGTTCTGTCAATTCAATTAATTAATTAAACAATTAATTATTACATTTAAAATGATATTGAACAATGTGCAAATTGACATTCAAAAAAATTATAAATAAGACTATGTGAAATTGATATTTAGACCACAAACCGCAAGGTCGTTGTTAAGCGTTCATCATTAGAAATTCCCCAAATTTAAGAGGAACATTCAATTACCCAATGAATAACGAGATATTAATCCAAATCCTATAT
The DNA here is from genome assembly GCA_963277665.1 of Viscum album. Taxonomy (NCBI): domain Eukaryota; kingdom Viridiplantae; phylum Streptophyta; class Magnoliopsida; order Santalales; family Viscaceae; genus Viscum; species Viscum album. Next base: position 45,344 of record CAUJRU010000026.1, on the reverse strand, counting down.
CCAATATAAAATTAATTAAGATATAGGAAAACCTATATATAATCCCACTCTAATGTATAATAAAAACTTCCTCTTTATCCAAAAATAGATATGGGAGAGAGAGGAATCCATTCGGGAATAGAGAAAATATCGGGAGAGGTGAAGATATGTCAGTAAGAACTTCAATTCATAAAGAATATAATTCAAATGCCCTAGGAATCCATTTAGGAAATTCAAAATGTGTAGGAAAGAGTTTACGGTCGATCTAATATGTTTAGGGAAATAAGATATGGGTTTGGGGATTTTTAATAATTTCTTAGGACTTTGTTTTCCCACATGCATTGTTTCTGGTACGGTGAGAAACATTTTCCCTAAACATGCACCTAACCGTGAACCTCCTCTTAGGGGTCACTGTAGAGACCCAAAGCTTAACATAAATGGACATTACATTACTTTTGTGGAATACTTAGTACATAACAAAAACACACACAAGGATCGTTATAGTTTAGTGTCTTTGGAAACTCATAATATAATCTTCTAATCGTGGTGAAAGATCTTCAACATCTCCCATAAAGATCTTCCCTTTTTTTACCTAAAACCTTTCTTTATATCCGGGGTAAAATAAAACATAAAAGGGTGAGCTCAAATGCTAAGTAAGGGTAAACAAAAGAAATATCAATCACATCATATTCATAAGAACATAACATTTTGGAAATCTTAACCTGTAAAAGAGAGCATAATTTCATAACATGGGATAAATCATAGTACTGAAATGAAATCCCAATAATCATAACTTACCACATGAAACTTTGTTGCATACACACATAATCATAGAGAATCATTTCTTGTTAGTCAAGACTCATTTCCAAGACTATCTTAGTGGACAAAGTCTCTTTCTGAACCGAGTTCACTCCTCGTTTCAGTCCTGTTTCACTGAACCGGTATAACCTACCATTCTAGCCATGTCTATCTCATGAGATATAAAATCTTTACCCAATGCATTGGAGGGAGATATAGGTCCCACCCATCTCATAATGATACCATTCTTATGTGTTCCACAAAATCATAAATCATACATCATTGCATAACCCATGTAATAAAAATGGGATTCTTAAACAAAATGTCATCATAAAACAATTCATATAAGATAAAGGAATTCATAAAAATAATTCCATCACAACATAATCAAATGAATGTAATAATAGGTATAGAAACATAACCATATATTATCTTATATGGAAAATAATTTTCATAAAACACTTGAACTCCATTCTTGAGGAAAATATCCTTTCTACTTCAAAAACATTTTCTTTTCTTAACATGTCCTACAATTTTAAACTAAAATAAGTTTATTAAAAATAAACTTGAAAAACATATAAAGGAAGCTTCTTGGAAATAATGTTTTAAAAATCCATTCATGACGTATAAGTTAAAAAAACATTATTCTCATACTTTTGTCGGAAAAGTCAAAAAGTACCTCGTATGAAAAATGACAAAAGATTCCTTTCATATATTTTACTAAAAACTCACCAAAGGGTAAAATAGGCTTTAAAAAATTTTAGGTGGATGGAAATAATATTACATATTGAGGAACCATGGATGTGGATGATAAAATACACCCCAGTAAATGCCAAAGTATAAACAATCTCGGATAAAAATGAGATTGTGATATTTCCCTTACCTTAGGTCCAATTTACTTCGTAAGTGTCTGAACCTCCTGTATAATGATTTAAATAATGTCATTGAATTATTCCAGAATCATACTCATTGTTATGATATCATATATGGTTCACTTATGACTTTATATTACCCGTTCTTTTGTAAATTCCATGTTAAAGAGCGTTTTGGGTAAAATCATCTCATTTGTCGTTCGTGTTTTAACTTGTAATTATTCATATGATTACTTAGATCATGATTACTTAAATCCAGAATGTAAAACATTATTTATATATAATATATATTCATAATATACATATATATAATAGATCAGTAAATGGAATGAAATACACCGTTCATGGAGACGGTAGTCCGTACGTACGCATGAACGTTGTTTTCCTTTCATTATTGTCTTGAATGGAAGTAAGTAGATGACATATATATATACATAAATCTAGTAGATTTACCATGTCATATATTTAATTATTATTCATTACATATACTTTATAATCATTCTGGAATGGTGAACATGGATAATGAATCTCATCACGTCGTGGAGACAGTAGTCCGTATGTACGCATGAGCGATGATATCGTTCCCATGGTCGTGGAATCATGTTGAAGTGTATGTATACTATTTAAGTATCAATATAACTTTATAATAATCATATATAGTTACTCATTACACCATTATACCCATTCAATTAAGTTGGTGGCAGAAAATAGATTACACCACGGCGTGGAGATGGTATTTCGTGCGTACGCACGCGCGGTGATTTCTTTTTTACTTAGGTTGGATAGAAGGTTAATTATAGTTGTTTCATATTTATAATAACATATCATTATATAAGAAATACTGATGTTATTACTTTATCGTGAAACAACTAAAGAAGAAGAATTTTAAGAATAAATAAATTGAAAAAGATCGGTAATGGATATTACCTCTTTTTGACGCGCCTTCACTTAACCTCTACTTAAAGGACTGAGGATGGTCTTTGAAGAAGAACAGGACCTCTAGGATGATACTAGGGAAGTGGAGAAGAGATTTGGAAGGGGTTGTCCGAGCTTGAATGCTCAAATTTGTGTGAGGAGGAGAGGGGGGAGGTGCCCTTCTATAAGGGAGGAGAGGGGCACCTTAGGAAAATCTCAAAATATTATTTTATATTAAGGTCAAATTCGGTTTATAATGGTTCCATAGGGTATTTTTTCGAAGATAAAGTGGGGATGGGTCGAAAGCCTCTCATCCAATAGTATTTAGACAAGTTTAGGTTATTATTTTAACCTTATCAATTAGATTTAACTGTAAGTTAAATAATTTAACTTTTACCGTGTCTTTTTGTTTTCTTACACTATATGGTTAATAAACTTACTATATCAAGCCAAACGAACCCCAAGTTGTTTATTATTAATATATATAACCTTATCTAAGTCATTTGGCCGATCCTTAGATTTTTAGGAATAAAATAACAATTAATATTATAATATTTTGTTTAAAAACTAATTTATCTCAATTTTGAAACTATTTGGTACATGATTTTTATGAAATTCATAACAGAATGATAAGTTCAAAAAAAGTTACTTAAATCAACAATAACAAGTCATATTAACCTATAAAATTAGTGTAAGTCATAAAAAGTCTCAAATTACATTTATTTGGGCATTTATAACATCAATTATGTCAATATTTCATTAATAAGACAATTAATGAATCATCTTTGTGTCATAATAAATGATAATTATTTAATCCCTAAAAATTCTAAATAAAGTCCTATGATGTTGATAATTGTATTATCTTTCTGGATACTATTCATGTTCAAAGTTTCATGAAGTTTATCACTAAAGTAAAATTATTATACTTATAAGATTTAAGAAAGTGACATGTTGTCACATTCTTTGGTTTTAATAATAATTAAATTATTTTCATGGACAAAAGTCCATAAAATGAATATAATCCTACCCTTAGATTATATGGGCCTACTTTTATCCATCCAATAGGATTTTTACAAGTGTTTGGGTAATTTTATAATCTTATATTTACCCTTAATTACCCGATTTACCTTTAACTATAGTAAATAAAATTTACCGTAGTTACTATTCACAATGCCCAAAAATAAAAAGTAGCTTATTAACATAATTTGGACCCACTGATTCCAAATATGGAATCCATTTTTCCAAATTCAATACACAAAAGATGCAGAAATTAAATTAAAATTAATCCTGTTGTTGAAAGAAAACGGGTTTTTCTTTAAAACATTGCAAAAGATTGAATTGATTTAACCTACGAATTCAAGGTAAAATCAATGCTAATGACATAAATTATATTAAATGGTAAAAATATATTCTATTTATACTTTAAAACAATTTAAGATTTTAATTTAACCACATAAGATATTACGATGAAAAAAGTTGGTTTTAATTAAAATATAGCGTGTTTTTACTATTCATTAAAATATGAAGGTTATCAGAAAAATATCAAAACTTTATCTAATGTAAATTTTTATATCCTGATTCAAAATAAGAATTTTATTTTGTGAAATTGAACTTATAAACATGTCAAAAACTATATTTAAAGTGGGTGCGCCATCAAAAGCCGGCAAAACTGCATTTTTTTAAAAATACTTATTTTACCCGAAAATTTTATTTTGTTCTTATACCATGTTCTAGAAATGTGTAAGATGAATAAAAATGTTATAAAATTCAAAATTTAGTTAACACTATTCATAACGGCTAGTTCATAACAATATTATAATAATATATCGTTGTTTAGTAAAACCCGGTATTGTGTACAACACACGCTATCGAGGAAGGTCGCGATTGCGTGTAATGCAAGCCAAGTCAGGGTTGCGTGTAGTGCACAACTCCTTTGTTTTTGCGTATAACATAATCCAAAAATATTTTATTTATACATTGAATATATATATATATATATATACACTCAATTTTTTGTAGAATAACTTGAAATTGTGTGTAACAAGAGCCAAGAAAAGTGTTGCGTATACTGCAAGCTAATATGGTGTTGCGTATAGCGCAAGGTAATCTTGGTGTAGCATAAAACACAAGACATTAATGAAATTAAAAGAATATTTTTCATAAAATATCAGGGTGTTACATTCTACCCCCCTTAAAATTAATTTCGCCCTCGAAATTTGTCGGGGTTATAAATGGTTTACTATTCGAAAGTTTCTTTAATAGAAACCCACATCGTAAAAAGGAATACCAAAACCAATCTTTAAAAACAAAAGTATGAAACGTAACGGTTACCCAAATAAACTAATCACTGGGTTTCCACATAGGTGAAAATATTGATATGGAAGAGAAATTTAACCATCATGTTCTGATGGAGATTGGTGGAGAACATGGCTATGGAAAAGCCAGTAATCACAAAGCCATAAATTTGTGACGATCTAAGGTACCATATGATTCATCAGATATAAGAGCACTAGGACAACATTTTTGGTTTTCAAGATCGTTTCCCTAAAGTTGATGAAATTGGAATTAGAAGAAATACTTTCGTGATTTCGGTATAGTCTCACCGTTGGTCATTCTTTTCACAATTTCCACTTTATCTCTTAAAGAAATAAAGTTGAATTTGTCATTCGTGATGTGTCAGCAGATCATGTGATAGAATGATGGGTCATTCCATCTGTCTCAAACAAAAGGTTAGAAAAGTTATCAAAAAATACATAAGTCCATCTATAGTGAGATTAATGATATATGGCTCCTAAAATGGACTTATAATTCATATATCATACTGCTTAATATAATAAAACTAGTTTCTACTAAATAGGGACTTCCTGTAGGCCAGTGGTAGGCGATAAAGGCCAGTCACACTTCGGTTGTGGGTTCGATTCCCACGGCCTTGTCCGACGCGATGGGCTGTCACCCGTCCTGTAGGTTGTCCTTTTTCTAAAAATATATAATATCAAAAGTTCTATCCTTAAACAATACTAACTTATGTCCAACATAATCCATTCCAACCTTTAGGCTTATCCAAAATATTTAGGTCCAAGCTCAAAATATAAAGAAAATGATTACTTGAAATGTCATCAACCAAGCATGTGAATACCATCATTTATCCCCCATATATCTTGTTGGTCACATTCCAATCATGTGAATACCTTAATCATGTATTCTATTGAGAAATGAATACCCATTAAACCTTAGTGAAACCATAAATGCTGTCAAAAGTTAACTCTTTCCACATACCAAAATCCAAAAATTCTATATACTCAATCCATTACAAAATCTTCTCCTTATATCAGTCATGAGCTCATGAATACTATCAAACATTTAATTTTATACTTATCCCTTCATTATGCGCATATCATCTACATTCCAAAAATATCTGAATAACCTTTCATGGATACTAGTACCATTAATCATACACTTTCAAAACTCAAGGAAATACAATAGTGTAACAATCCTTAGATGTCTCTTTATTCCATAGTACCATGAGATTACTTATACAACATTACACATGATAAACATGTAATCATTCCACTACATTCTTAAACCATTGACCGAGCTTCAACAATTCTTTCATCTCACATGTCATTTGTAGTCTCTTCATCATCATCCACATAAATACTACCCATACGACCATACTGATTCTCTTCATGGGACTTTCCCTTAGGGAATTGGTTTGCATAATGCCCGTACATTCCACATTTAAAACATTTAACCATTGTTGATGTCGTAGCAATACCATTATCCTCATCCCTGGTGTTAAATGAACCTTTTCCTTTGCACTTACTGGCTTTGTGTCCTTCTTTTCCACACCCAAATCATCTTCCAGTTCCTTTGAAACATTCTCCTTGATGCCTCTTCCCACATGATTTACATAGGGGAAATTGAACTTTCTTTCCTCTATGATCATCATGAAAATCCATCTTTCTCTTATTAGGTGAGTCAGGAAACTTACCAAATTTTACTTTATTGATCATATTATGAGATTGCTGATTCGGTATAATAATGATGTTTGGACTTCCAAGTCCCATTTCATTTGTTTTCCCATGAAGAATATCATTCCATTGTCCATCATATCCTACATTATCGTGAATCATCTTGTTTCCAGCCATTTTCTAAAACCCAAAAAGAATAGTGTGAGAGGCAAAATCATAATAAAGGGGGTGCAACTTCAATATCTAACATCTTTTGTTTAATCTAATATCGTTACCATAGTTCTAGGACTATATCCTATAGGTATACTTATCATTAGGGACATCTCTAGACATACCTTAGGAATATCTCTAGGGATCTCACTAACGTTTTCGCATCCTAGTTTCCAAAGATTGACTTAACCTGTCCTCTGATACCAACTGTAGAGACCCGAAGCTTAACTTACATGGACATTACATTACTTTTGCGGAATACTTAGTACATAACAAAAACACACACAAGGATCGTAATAGTGTAGTGTCTTTGGAAACTCAGAATATAATCTTCTAATCGTGGTGAAAGATCTTCAACATCTCCCATAAATATCTTCCCTTTTTTTACCTAAAACACTTCTTTATATCCTGGGGAAAAGAAAACATAAAAGGGTGAGCTCAAATGCTCAGTAAGGGTAAACAAAAAAAATATCAATCACATCATATTCATAAGAACATAACATTTTGGAAATATTGACCTGCAAAAGAGAGCATAATTTCATAACATGGGACAAATCATATTAGTGAAATGAAATCCTAGTAATCACAATATAAAACATGAAACTTTGTGGCATACACACATAATCACAGAGAATCATTTCTTGTTAGTCAAGACTCATTGCCAAGACTATCTTAGTAGACAAAGTCCCTTTCTGAACCGAGTTCACTCCTCGTTTCAGTCCTGTTTCACTGAACCGGTATAACCTACCGTTCCAGCCATGTCTATCTCATGAGATATAAAATCTTTACCCAATGCATTGGAGTGAGATGTAGGTCCCACCCATCTCATAATGATACCATTCTTATGTGTGCCACAAAATCATAAATCATACATCATTGCATAACCCATGTAATAAAAATGGGATTCTTAAACAAAATGCCATCTTAAAACAATTCATATAAGATAAAGGAATTCATAAAAATAATTCCATCACAACATAATCAAATCAATGTGATAATAGGTATAGAAACAGAACCCTATATTATCTTAGATGGAAAATAATTTTGATAAAACACTTGAACTCCATTCTTGAGGAAAATATCCTTTCTACTTCAAAAACATTTTCTTTTCTTAACATGTCATACTATTTTAAACTAAAAGAAGTTTATTAAAAATAAACTTGAAAAACATATAAAGGAAGCATCTTGGAAATAATGTTTTAAAAATCCATTCATGACGTATAAGTTAAAAAAATATTATTCTCATACTTTGGTCGGAAAAGTCAAAAAGTACCTCGTATGAAAAATGACAAAAGATTCCTTTCATATATTTTACTAAAAAGTCACCAAAGGTTAAAATAGGCTTTAAACAATTGTAGGTGTATGTAAATAATATTACATATTGAGGAACCATGGATTTGGATGATAAAATACACCCCAGTAAATGCCAAATTATAAACAATCTCGGATAAAAATGAGATTGTGATTTTTCCCTTACCTTAGGTCCAATTTGCTTCGTAAGTGTCCGAACCTCCTGTATAATGATTTACATAATTTCATTGACTTATTCCAGAATCATACTCATTATTATGATATCATATATGGTTCACGTATGACTTTATATTACCCGTTCTTTTGTAAATTCCATGTTAAAGAGCGTTTTGGGTAAAATCGTCTCATTTGTCATTTGTGTTTTAACTTGTAATTATTCATATGATTACTTAGATCATGATTACTTAAATACATAATTTAAAACATGATTTATATATAATATATATTCAGAATATACATATATATAATAGATCAGTAAATGGAATGAAATACACTGTTCATGGAGACGGTAGTCCGTACGTACGCATGAACGTTGTTTTCCTTTCCTTATTGTCTTGAATGGAAGTAAGTAGATGAAATATATATAAATACATAAATCCAGTAGATTTACCATGTCATATATTTCATTATTATTCATTATATATACTATATAATCATTCTGTAATGGTTAACATGGATAATGAATCTCATCGTGTCGTGGAGACGGTAGTCTGTACGTAAACACAACCGATGATATCTTTCCCATGGTCGTGGAATTGTGTTGAAGTGTATGTATACTATTTCAGTATCAATATAACTTTATAATAATCATATATATTTACTCATTACACCATTATACCCATCCAATTAAGGTGGTGGCAGAAAATAGATTACACCACGGCGTGGAGACGGTATTCCGTACGTACGCACGCGCGGTGATTTCCTTTTTCCATAGGATGGATAGAAGGTTAATTAGAGTTGTTTCATATTTATAATAACATATAAGTATATAAGAAATACTGATGTTATTACTTTATCATGAAACAACTAAAGGAGAAAAAGTTGAAGAAGAAAGAAATTGAAAAAGATCGGTAATGGATATTACCTCTTTTTGACGCGCCTTCACTTAACCTCCACTTAAAGGACTAAGGATGGTCTTTGAAGAAGACCAGGACCTCTAGGATGATACTAGGGAAGTGGATAAGAGATTTTGGCAGGGGTTGGCAGAGCATGAATGCTCAAATTGGTGTGATGAGGAGAGGGAGGAGGTGCCCTTTTATAAGGGAGGAGAGGGGCACCTTAGGAAAATCTCAAAATATTATTTTATATTAAGGTCAAATTCGGTTTATAATGGTTCCAAAGGGTATTATTTCGAAGTTAAAGTGGGGATGGGTCGAAAGCCTCTCATCCAATAGGATTTAGACAAGTTTAGGTTATTATTTTAACCTTATCAATTAGATTTAACTCTAAGTTAAATAATTTAACTTTTACCGTGTCTTTTTGTTTTCTTACACTATATGGTTAATAAACTTACTAATTCAATCCAAAAGAACCCCAAGTTGTTTATTATTAATATATATAACCTTATCTAAGTCATTTGGTCTAACATTAGATTTTTAGGAATAAAATAACAATTAATAATATAATATTTGTTTTAAAAACTAATTTATGTCAATTTTGACACTATTTGGTACATGATTTTTATGAAATTCATAACAGAATTATAAGTTCGAACCAAGTTACATAAAACAACAATAACATGTCATATTAACCTATAAAATTAGTTTAAGTCATAAAAAGTATAAAATTACATTTATTTGGTAATTTATAACATCAATTATGTCAATATTTCATTAATAAGACAATTACTGCATCATCTTTGTGTCATAATAAATGATAATTATTTAATCCCTAAAAATTCTAAATAAATTCCTATGATGTAGATAATTGTATTATCTTTCATTATACTATTCATGTTCGAAGTTTCATGAAGTTTATAACTAATGTAAAATTATTATACTTACAAGATTTAAGAAAGTGACATGTTGTCATATTCTTTGGTTTTAATAATAATTAAATTATTTTCATGGACAAAAGTCTATAAAATGAATCTAATCCGACCCTTATGTAATATGGGTCTACTTTTAGCCATAAAATAGAATTTTTCCAAGTGTTAGGGTAATTTTATAATCTTATATTTACCCTTAATTACCCGATTTACCTTTAACTATAGTAAATAAAATTTACCGTAGTTACTATTCACAATGCCCAAAAATAAAAAGTAGCTTATTAACATAATTTGGACCCACTGATTCCAAATATGGAATCCATTTTTTCAAATTCAATACAAAAAATATGCAGAAATTAAATTAAAATTAATCCCGTTGTCGAAAGAAAACGGGTTTTTCTTTAAAACATTGCAAAAGATTGAATTGATTTAACCTACGAATTCAAAGTAAAATCAATGCTAATGACATACATTATATTAAACGGTAAAAATATATTCTATTTATACTTTAAAACCATTAAATATTGTAATTTAACCACATAATATTTTACGATGAAAAAAGTTGTTTTTAATTAAAATATAGCGTGTTTTTTACTATTCATTAAAATATGAAAGTTATCGGAAAAATATCAAAACTTTGTCTAATGTAAATTTTTATATCCTGATTCAAAAGAAGAATTTTATTTTGTCAAATTAAACTTATAAACATTTCAAAAACTAGATTTAAAGTGGGTGCGCCATCAAAAGGCGGCAAAACTGCATTTTTTGAAAAATACTTATTTTACCCGAAAAATGTATTTTGTTCTTATACCATGTTCTAGAAATGTGTAAGATGAATTATAATGTTATAAAATTCAAATTTTAGTTAACACTATTCATAACGTCTAGTTCATAACAATATTATAATAATATATCATTGTTTAGTAAAACCCGGTATTACGTACAACACACGCTATCGAGGAAGGTCGTGATTGAGTGTAATGCAAGCCAAGTCCGGGTTGCGTGTAGTGCACAAATCCTTTGTTGTTGCGTATAACAGAATCCAACCATATTTTATTTATACATTGAATACATATATATATATACACTCAATGTTGCATAGAATAACTTGAAATTGTGTGTAACAAGAGCCAAGAAAAGTGTTGCGTATACTGCAAGCTAATACGGTGTTGCGTATAGCGCAAGGTAATCTTGGTGTAGCATACAACACAAGACATTAATGAAATTAAAAGAATATTTTTCATAAAATATAGGGGTGTTACAGTCACATGGTTACAACTAAGAGTGTTCACAATTTAAAAAACCAAATGTCAACTATGATCGCCCCCTATCAGGAGTTGTATAGTTTTTTATGGCCAGGCGCACAGTTTGGGCCAAACCATGTGCCAACCGTGCATTTCCCATTTTTCTTCCAAAATTCTATAATTTCACCCAAAATTTACCCAAGGTAAATACCAAAAAAAGAATAACCAAAACAATAGAAAAGATTACCTGGAAATGAGAATGAAACTTATCCATATAAAGGTTAGGATCTTACAAGTTGTGGAAGGAGAATAATTCATGTTACTCAAGAACTGTAAAGGTCTAGAAGGATTCAATAGGAACCCAAATATATGGACATATCATAAATAATTAAGATGAAACAACATTAATAGGAGATTAACCTACTTCCTACCAAAATCTCATTAAGGGTTCTGATATCATGAAATTGATAAAATTCATGGAAAATGAGATGGAATCCTTATACACTAAACATGTTTTGAACATGGTGGATGCACGTGAAGGGGTGAGACCCATAAAATTCAGGTATTTTACCATATAAAAACTAAAATATATGTTAAATTTTATACCAATAAAACATGTATAGTGGAAAAGGGTTAAAAATAAGTTCATGGTATTGACTATGAAGAGACCTTTCTCACCTGTCATAATGATAATGTTCATAAGGATTTTTCTACTCGAACCAGCACATTACTATAATGAGTTATATCAAATGGATCTCAAAATTTGATTTCTTAATAGAAATTTATTGAAGGATGTGTATATAATATATCAACGTTTTTTTAAGTTCCAAATGAGAATTCTATGGTTCTAAAATTACAAAGGTCTATATATGGACTAAAGGGAGTTAGGATATCTGGGATGATGATGTAATAAAAGAAGTTGGTTACATCAAGATCATTGATTATTCCTATGTATAAAAGGGGCATAGTGGGAGTATATTAGTGTTTTTGATAGTGTATGTAGATGACATACTACTTATTGAAAATGACATCCTCACACTTCATTCAGTGAAGATGTGGGTGGGAAAATTTTCTCAATAATAGACATGGGTGAAGATTATTACATACTCAGTATGAGGATATATAGAGATACATCTAAAAATTTTATTTGACTAAGTCAGAACATATATATTATTAATGTTCTAAAGATGTTTGGCATTGTGAATGCCAATAATGGGTATTTACAAATGTTTCATTGCGTGAATCTTAGTAATATTGTAAATCTATCGAAAGAGTTTTAATGGATGGATAAGATTCCATATGTGTCCTCCATAGGATCTTTCATGAATGTAATGTTATGTACTTGAATCAATGAATATTATTCTTTGAGCATAAAAATTTGACACATATCCAATCTCATTAAGATTCATTCTATTTATATTAACAATATCCTTATGTACTTAAGAATGAATAAGGATAAGCTCTTTCCCGTTGAAGGAGAGGATGATATCTATGTAAAGCATTACAAAAATTATAGTTTCCCATCTAAATAATATGATATGATATCTCAATCCGGATTCTCTTTTTTACATAAATAGTGGATAAAGGTTTTAGAAGAGTTCCAAAAAAATCAACCATAGTGGACTAAAAAATATAAAAATAATACATTATTACATTATATTCTATGTATAATTCTATTTTTATCAAGATGTTCATTTTTGAACATGGATTGGTTCCTGACAGTGAGGTGGATATCAAGTTATATTGGGAAAATAATTTGTGTTGTTTCTCATGATAAGGATCCCTCGTCACATCAAAAGACTGAACACATCGTATATAAATCCCATATCATATATGAGATCATTCATAGGGGTGATATAAAGATTAGTTTGGTGGATACTCAAGAGAATGTTGTAGAACCATTGAAGAAATTGTTATTACAACAAAAACATGAGAGTTATATTGACTCTCACTACAAAAAATTGACCAATAGCGGCAGTTTTTTTATATGGCGGTGGTTTAAATGGATCTCATATGGTTCTGTGATGGTTTCCAAAAACTCTCACTAATGTTTATTTCTGAATACAACTTGTGTCACTTCCTTCCATTAAGGGGTAGTTTTTGGATACTGTCATAAAAACATTGTTTAGTGACGGTTTTTAGAGTCTTAGTAGCATTTTATTCTCCTAAAATTGTTGAGAGTATTGAGTCAGTTTAAACTGCTGCTATCTTCTAGCAATTGTTTCGGAATATAAATCACCTCTAAGACTCTAAGAACCACCGCTAATCACATTTTGACATAATATAGTGGTGTTTTAAAACACTAATAAAAATTAATTTCACATATATAGTGGCATTTTAAACTACCTCTAAATATTATATTTCAAAAAAAATAGTGGCAGAATTTACATCCCCAAAACAGCAAAACAAAACACAATGCAGTTGGAAATCATCAAACTAAACCGGATTCAATATAATTTTCTTATATATATATATATATATATATATATATCAACATTCATTGGAAGTGAAAAAGAGATAAATATAGAATATGTATTAATCCACTCATTAAAACAAATGGATTCAATAAAATAAATCACAAAAAATCCACAAGAACTGGGAAACTTGATCAAAAAACAACTCAATACCTTAACACTATCAAATGATAGAATTTAAAATCCAAAACATTGATTAAACTGATAGAATCCACATAAAACACTTTTAATATTTTATCAAACATATGGAATAATCTTATATCCTTTGAATGTAATTTAAACAATCTTTCATTTTATCAATCATTTTATAAAACCAATCAAAACCACTAAAATTAAAAAAATTAGATCCCAAGGGGTCTTTGGTTCAATCATGTGATATTAGAGCCAATAGGTTCTATGTCATGTGGTAAACCCAAAAATTATTGGTTAAATCGATAGGAAGATATTCAAACCATTAAAAATGATGTTCGGATATTAAAGTTCAATGGTAGAAGAAGTTGTGATATCTTTACAGATTTAGTGGAAACTACAAAAAAATGAACAAGAAAATGAATAAACAAAGATATATAATTAATGAACATTATTCATGAAATGAAGTCAAGCATGGAAAAGGGTAAAATCCATGAAGTATCAACAACTACCATTAGAGAATGATGTAAATAATGGGTCAAGAATTTATATAGTGAAATTAAATCCATGTTTCAGAATTTGGAAGGCCAAATGAATGAGAATAATTCAAGGATTAAGAAGTTTGAGGGAGAGAATTGGGATATAAGTAAGATGAGAAATACAGAGGATTCGCATGGGGGTAATTTTTGTGGTAGTAAGAAATAAATTAATCTACATTCATGTAAATGTATATATGGACCTTCATACAAAGATGTAGATGGTTCTCAAAGATAGTGTTATTATGCTAATTCTGTGGTAGATTCGGACGCAATATGAGTATGTTAAAGGAAAATAAATGGTTAATAGAAATAAAGATTAATTAATGTAACCATATCTGAACCAATGAAACATTAACATGGTATGATATTAATGGAAGTTTTAATATTTGCTGTAAAATTATAATAGAAACAAAAGAGATAGAAATTCTAAAATCAAATTACTATCTTTCATGAAGATTACGTGTTAGTTTAATATATTCCAATGAAAAATATGATATATCCTAATATTATCAAGCCTTTTTTGGGAATAATTTTTGGATTTTTTTAGTGGTGTAAACACTTGCAGAATTAAATGGATTTCTTGTTGAAGAAACCACTTCATTGATGAAGGAATATTTGTTTTACATTATTATGAACTAGAAATTTAGCATCATCTCAATGTTATATTTAAGTTACTAAAAGGATATTAAGAAGAATGATTTTTTGACCATCAAGTGTTAAAATATAAAAATCATTCTTGTCATTGAAATTTTTCATGAAGCCATCATAGGTTTTGTTAAAAATCGTCTCCAAATACATAGTGAACCCTAATCAATAACAAATGAAATTTCCTCAACATCCTCTCTATCTCCATCTCCAATTCTTGCTACCAGCACCCGCAAAATAATTATACTTAAATTAAACAATGTTATCTAGTTAAATTTAATCATGAAACAAATTAAATTTTTTGTACTAAATGATTTTGATGTTGTATTATTTACCTCTTAACTACTAGTCATCAATGCAATATACACGGGGATAGATCTGGTTGTCCACTTGTAAAATTCAATCAATTCGTTTTTCATATCATCACCCTTTAAATATATCATCTTTATACGAGACCCATGTTCTTAAATTTTGTTTTTCATTGCAACAAACTCCCTCTAACCATCTCAAGGTTGGGAGTCACTACAACCATGAGAAGATTATACAGTAATCCTTGATGGCCTACTAAATACCAAAAATGGTAATGTTCCCAAACCCATCATGCATACTCGACTAGAATGCTCCTTCCCAAGGACATGACCAACTCAGCCATCCTGAGATACTGAGAATTATCACGTGTGATTGACATCCCATGGTTCTTGTATATTTACATATAAAAAAATATTATCCATATTTTAAGTAATACATATTAACATAGTGAAAACTCAAAATAAGTTATATTTAATGAAAAAGGAATTCATATCCCAACTTATTTGGTAAGATCATTAACATAACCCCAATAAGACATTGTATGAACATCCAACCATAGTTCTATTATGTAGACATGGTACCCTAAATTCATTGACTGAATTAAAAAATATAAATCAATAATTTAATATAAAAAACAAATAATTTTGTATTATAAATATATAAATTAATGAAATTATTACCAGATTTGATCTATTTATGGAAAAACTCTTTGACCCTGCAATGTGATGGATGATTGTTTTATCTTGACTTGATGCAATTTTCCTTGAAACTTCTTAACATAAATAACATGTAATTTAATAGTATTATATAAAATTCCTTATCCTTATCATATCCATGTATATATGTAAAATGATATTAATGTAATAATATATATTTCAATACCATGTGGTTTTCATGATGATGGTTATCGAAAATAACCTTTCATTGATCTCTAGGTATCCCTTTTGTACCATATCATACTATTGATGACCACTCAAAAAAGTGTCATTTAATTCATTATATAATTTCTTTTTAGAATCCATCCATTTCTAACCAAATTTTTTCAATGTTCACTTTCATGTGATTGGATAAACAACAGTCAAAAGGAAAAACATCTGTACAAAGAGATTCATTTTTAAAATATTAGAATTTAGTATCATAATGAAATTAAATTACACAATAATGTAATAAAATTTCATTTATTTTGAATTAAAAAAATAATTTTTTTTAAGTCGGAGGCACGTGACTCCAATCTTCATAGGTCATCAAAATGGTAACCAACTCCACCACCAGCTGGCCTAGAATCTAGACTAGTAATCATGTGGTATCATAAGTGGGGACCCCATATAAGTAAAATGGGACAAATATCATCATTATATTAATATTATATACATCTAAAATATTTATATTTCTCTTTGTAGTAACATTGATTTCATCTTTTATGAAAAAATAGTTAGTATTATAAAAAAGTGAAATAAATTTATTAAAATTAAAATTTGTACTTATAATTGACAAAATTAGATATCCTCATGAGACGACATGTTCTCTCACTACTAAAGTAGCTAAATAGGGAGATACTATCTCATATGTTGATGGGACACTTATGGAGGTTGTGAAAAATGCTGACAGATGTGAGGGCGTGAGAGATGATAAAGGGGAGGACAAAGGGTGCCTCAGATATTGTAAGGTGGGAGACTAATGGATCATCATCTATTAGTGTGGTCAAGGGAACATTGACTAAGAGACTAATTGTATCAATAAAATGCTTCATCTTTGGAATTCCTTTTATTTAATCAAATAAAATTAACTTCACAACAATTCATCTACCACTTGTTGTATTAATTTCATTTATCCTTGGGACAACATTGGATAATAGACAATTCATAATCTTAACTCGTGTCACATCCATCTCTCAATTTTTAACTATGTTACCATGGTTCAAATGATAATTTCAAAATAATATATAGTATAGAATCACAAAATCATGATATGGTGTCTAATAAACACACCGTGTAAATCACACATCTCACATTCATTCACCCATTACAATACATCCCATTTAAATAATGATATTAAATAATAACACATTCGTATAACATAACATCAAGAATAAAAAATTAAAAAAAAGGTGGACAACCTCATGGTTATTTATTTACATGATGAAAACACCCTATTTGTTTATAAAATGGGATTTCAGATTTATAAAATGAGTTCAATTCCTAAAAATTTGTTTTCTAGATACGTATATAACTGTAACATCAATGAAATAAATATTTTAAATAATATAAAATCTAATGAACATATCATTGACTCAAAATTGTAATCATGATCAAGAAATAGAATATATATATTATGAAGACATACACCAAGAAAACCCTTAAAGAAGGAAGGAAAATTGATAAAATATAGGACACCCAACATTAAAAATCATGTTTAGTCAAAATCAACTTGTAAATTTCATTTATTTTATATAAAACCCCCATGGATATTTTTTAAAACCTATTGTGTGTGATATTTTATTTTTAAAGAAAAAAATGTAATTAAATTATTAAATTAACAACTTAATTAAATTAGAAAATCGGGGGAAATATTAAATTTTATAGATACATTATATTACCATTATTTATCTAATAAATTTGTTTTAAATTTAAAGAAAATAAGAAAATAGGATGGGGTTGTAAAACTAGGTACAATAACTATTTTTTTTTGGAATGGGGTAGTAACTTTTCATGGTTGGTTGTATGTTTTTCAAACGGTGTACCTTAGTTATTTATTTTATAAAATACCCGAGATATAAAAGTATCTCATTAAGACTAATTGGAAGCCGATTTAAGTGAGGCACCATAAAAATAATTTGAAAATGTACATTGAACATCACAGATACAACCCATCATTTTCAAGTATCCATTTAATATATTCAAGATATAATATTAATGATATAAAATGTTCTAGACCCCTATATATGGGTTAAACATGTATTAGTTGTTTTTAAAAGCCAAAAACATATGAAAACATAATTGAATTTGACTGAATTGAATGAAACTAGCTGAATATTAAAATCATGAAACCCCATTGAAGAAAAAATATACTCATAAATATAATATTATTTGATATTAAACAATGTAAACATAATATAATTATAATATATTTAAATGAAATAAATCAATAAATGTGTAACTTAAATGGAGAGAGAATATGTATATTAAAATAAGAAAAACCAAACTACAGTACTTTGCACAATAAAATATCTGAAGATAACTAAATAAAGATGAATCAAACAAATTCAACAAATTTTGACATGAACCAAGATATCACTACTCGACTTGAATCACACCAAATGAAATAAATATAATATCACTATTCGAAACCTATTTATATCGATCAAAATAAATTTATACCCAAATAAATCAAACTCAGTTGAATGAATATGAATTGAAACTGACCAATCCCTAATAACATGAACCAGATATAAAAATATAACCATCATGAACAAAACTAAACTAATTTGATACAAATAAAACTAAACTAAATTAAAAAAAATTAAACACATTAGAATAGAATAAAACTAGTATTAATTAAAATTAATAACATCATAATAGAATCAAAAAATTAAGAAAAAAATTGTGGAAATTTCCAAGGCCTCATGGTCTATAGAAACACAATCCAACTATAACATCATCTTGTAATAATAGTCAAAATTTATAGTGAAAAAATAGAAAAAATTATACTGCACAAAGAAAAAACACATGCAGGTAGTGAAGGTGAGGCCGAGGAAAAGGGGGTCATGGGAAACCATATATCCAGGTGAGGGAGGGGATCGAGTGCTTTTAAGGGAAAGGGTTCTGGGGGATCAAGATATGGAAAGGGTTCTGGTCTCAAGAACTAGTGAGGGTGAGGTCCACCTGGTCTCAATCAAACAAGGGAGGATCTAGGGAGATAGTAGTGTCGGTGAGGGGGTCAAACACCATAATGTCGGTGAGGGGGTGGTGGCAAGGATTTGAGGTGGGGGTGCTTGGATGAGAGGGGTTTATCAAGGAAGAAGGGGAAGTTAAAGAGGAATAGTCATTTTTTTAATAAATTATTAATTAGCACTAGTTTTTAAAAAAATAAATGCTAAAATTGAGAAAACAATTTGTGTGGTGGTTTTGAAAACCGCCACTAAAAACCCACCGGTAAACTCTGAATTTGGTGTAGTGTCTATAGGTGTTAAACACTTGAGATATTTTTTTGAAATTGTTTTGAATGTATCATGTTATTATAGTCAAGTAAATCTTCAATTATGATTAATTCATGTGATGAAATTAATTTTTCATGAATGGTTGAATGGTACTACCCACTAAAAGTATAACATTCAATTATCCCTAACTGGTGATCATTACAGACTTTTATGGGTTGTAATTACATGATATGGTTATATTTAATAGACTATTTTACTCATTAAAAAGTGTTTTAGTTGAGTTATGAAGAATGGATTCATGATCTAATATGTATAAACCTATTACTTGTATTTATTTTCAAAGGTATATTGCATGGAATGTCAAAAAATTATCAATATACATAAGGTTTTATACTTATTCTCAATACATCTTACCTAAGGCAGGTGAGATACCTAGAATAAAAACC
This sequence comes from Viscum album, assembly GCA_963277665.1. NCBI lineage: Eukaryota > Viridiplantae > Streptophyta > Magnoliopsida > Santalales > Viscaceae > Viscum > Viscum album. The sequence continues at coordinate 25,359 of CAUJRU010000026.1, read as the reverse complement.
TTCATACTTTTATACCCTTCTTTTTTATTTTTACATGTTGACTTAGCTAATATGGTGGTGGTTGTGTATTGTAACACCCCGAGATTTTATGAAAAATGTTATTTTTAATTTCATTAAGGTTATGTGTTGTACGCTACACTAAAAGGAGCTTTCACAACACGCATCCCTGACATGGCTTTCTTTACACGCACTCGCGACCTTCCATGATAGCGTGTGTTGTACGCAATACCGAGTTTCGCTAAACAACGATATGTTATATAAACTAACTGTTATGAATAGTAATGCCCAATTTTTTAAATTTTGTAATTTTATTTTTCAAAATGGACTTCATTTTTTGATTTCGAGTATCGAAATTAGCCTAGGGTGAAATTTTGGTATTTTTCTGAAAACATTCAATTTTTGATGAATAGTGAAAACACTAGGTTACTATTTAAAAACCGACTTTTTAGTTAAATAATTATTTATTTTATTTAAATTTATTTTAAGTCAAAATTGATACATAATACCTATATAAGTTCAATGTAATTCATTAGAGTCATTTTATAATAATTTTAGATATATAAAAATTTTATTGAACTTTTCACCGTCTTTTACCCACCTCCTAGGAGAATTTTCAAATTTACATAAAACTTAATTTTACCGCTTTTGTGAATGGAATTTAAAAAAATTGAGAGACACTGTTGATGTCAATAAGTAAAATGTGGTTCAATGAGATGAAAATAATTTTTGGTGAATAGTAACTTTTTACTTGTATTTACCATGGTTAATAGTAAATAGGGTAATTAAGGGTAGAAATGATATTATTATTACCCTAACACATGTCCTAATTCTATTGTATAAATATAATTCGACCAAAAACAACCTTAGGAATAAAATATGAACATTTAGGCCCACTTGGATTAGATTAGGACATTTAATATTAATTTATTTAAAGAATGGTTAAAATAGTTAAAATCAAAGTTTAATAAGTATATCATTTTTAATATAGGGTTATACATTCGACTATAAATATTAATTATAAATATAAAAATATTTCCTACATAATGGTATTTTATTTGTAATTTTTAGTCTTTAAATAATTTTATTTATTTATGACACAATGATGATGCAGTAATTATATTATTAATGAAATATTGACATAATTGATGTTATAAATACCCAAAAAATGTAATTTGAGACTTTTTATGAATTCCAATAATTTTATAGGTTAATATGACATGTTATTATTGATTTAATTAATGTTTTTTGAACTAATCAATCTGTTATGATTTTCACAAAAATCAATTACCAAAGAGTGTCAAAATTGACACAAAATAGTTTTTTAAAAAAATATTATATTATTAATTGTTATTTTATTTATAAAAATCCATGGTTCGGCCAAATGACTTAGATAAGGTTATATATATTAATAATAAACAACTTGGTGTTTGTTTGCTTGTTATAGTAAGTTTATTTACATTATAGTGTAAGAAAACAAGAAGACACGGTAAAAGAAACATTACTTGACTTAAAGTTAAATCTAAATGATAAGGTTAAAATAGAAACCTAAACTTGTCTAAATTCTATTGGATGAGAGTATTTCGACCCATACCTACCTTATCTTATAAATAACTCAATTTAGAGCTATTAAAAACTGAATATGACTATATAATATAATAATATTTTTATTTATTCCAACGGTGCCCCTCTCCTCCCTTATAAAAGGGCACCTCCTTCCTCTCTTACTCACACCACGTTGAGCCTTCAAGCTCGGAAAACCCCTGACAAATTCTCTTTCCCACTTCCCTAGAAACATCCTAGATGTCCTGGGCTTCTTCAAAGACCAATTTTAGTGCCCTAAAAAGAGATCTCAAAGAGGTGCTTCAAAGAAGAGGTAATGTCTGTTACCGATTCCTTCAACTTTATTTCTTTTTCTAATTACTCTTCTTTAGTTGTTTCATTATGAAGTAATAAAATCAGTATCACTCATATACTGATATGTTATTATATGTATGATACTAACCTATTTCACCATCAATCCATCCTACAGAAAACGAAATCACCGCACGTGCGTACGTACGGAATACCATCTCCACACCGTGGTGTAATCTGTTTTCGACCACCACCTTACTTGGATGGGTATAATGGTGTAAATAAATAACTATATATGATTATTGAAAAGTGATATTGATTCTGAATTATTATACAAACACTTAAATGCAATTCCACGATCATGATAATGATATCATCGCTCGTGCGTACGTACGGACTATCGTCTCCACGACGCAATGAGATTCATTCTCCATGTTAACCATTCATGAATGATTATAAAGTATATAAAATATGTAATCATGAAATATATGACATAATAATGATACTGGATTTTTTTGTATATATATGTATGTCATCTACTTAATTTCATTCAATTCAATAAGGAAATGAAAACAGTGTTCATGCGTACGTACGGCCTACCGTCTCCATGAACGGGGTATTTCATTTTATTTAATCGATCTATCATATATATATTTATATACTAAAATATATATATTATATATAAATCATGTTTTACATTCTGGAATTATGTAAATCAGGATATAAGTAATAATATCAAGAATGACAAGTCGAAAAACATACGATAAATGAAATGATTTTACCCAAAACGCTACTTTAACATTGAATTTACAAAAAAAATGGCTAATATAAAGGCATAAGTGAAACATATATGATATCATAACAATGAATATGATTATTTAATAAGTCAATGACAATATTTAAATCATTATACAGGAGGTTCGGATCCATACAAAGCATATCAGACCTAAGGTAAGGGATAATTTTGCAAATTTCATTTTTATCCGAGTTTGCTTATTCGTAAGTATTTAATTGGGTTATTTCTATCATCCATGTCCATATTTTATAAAAGTGTATTCATGTATTTTTAATGTCCTTTTTACCCATTTTTGACTTTTACTACATTGTATGTAAGGAATCCTTCTTTTTATTATGTTACGAGGTACTTTTTTGACTGAGAAGAATGTTTTTTTAACTTATACGGCATGAAAGTATTTTTACGGTTTTATAAAGCCTTATTTTCATGAAGCTTCGTCCAAAAAGATTTCATTACTATTTTAAACAATTCTTTTTCTTTTAAAATTTCTTGACGTTTTGTGAAAAGAAATTGATTTTGAAGAAGAAAGGATATTTTCCTCAAGAATTCATTTCAAGTGTTTTATCAAAACCATTTTTCCATCTAAGATGACATTATTTCATATGTGTATGGTTCAAGTATAAAGCCTCTATGATTTACATGGTTTCACTTTTTTTATGATGAAATGGTATCCATTTGTTTTATATGGATTATGTGATGATGGGATGATGTTTATGAAACCCATTTTATTTATTGGGTTTGAATGAATGATTTATTTTTATTTTGTGGAACACAAAAGAATGATTTAATTGTGAGATGGGTGGGACCGATATCTCCCTCTAATGCATTGGGTAAAGATTTATATCTCATGAGATAGACATGGATGCAATGGTAAGTTAATCTGGTTCAGTGTTACAGGACTGAAACGAGGAGGGAACTCGATTCCGAAAGGGACTTTCTCCAATAAGATGGTCTTGGCAGCAATGCCTTGGATACTATGGAAATCATAACATGTGCATAATAGTTTCCACAATTACATTATTTATTCCCATGCTATTTTATCATGATTGATGTTCCCTTATGATATATACCTTACGTACTTCCAGGATTCATGTCTTTGCTCAAGATTTTGATGTTTTGATTTTATGTTAATGTTTTTTCATTCAAATGTTTATAGATTGTTTTATGTTCTCTATGTTTACCCTTACTGGTATTTTGAGCTCACCCCTTTTATGTTTTCTTTTCCCCAGGATATAAAGAATGTTTTTAGGTAAAAAAAAAGGGGGATGATCTTTATGGGAGATGTTGAATATCTTTCACCACGATTAGAAGATTATATTCCAAGTTTTCAAATACACTAAACTATTACGGCCCTTGTGCGTCTATTTTTGTTATGTACTAAGTATTCAGCAAAAGTATTGTAATTTCCATGTACGTCAAGCTTTGGGTCTCTACATTTGGTATCAGAGGGAAGTTTCAGTAAACCTTTACAAACTAGGATGCGAGAACATTAGTGAGATCCCTAGAGATATTTCTAAGGTATGTATAGGGATGCCCCTAAGGTTAAGTATAATTATAGTTTATAGTACTAGAATTACAGTAACCTAAGATGTTAGATATTAAAGGTACTCCCCCTTTATTATGTTGTTTTCCCTAGCATGATTTTTTCCTCTCACACTATTATTTTTGGGGTTTAGACAATGGCTGGAACCCGAAGGAATCGTGTTGATCAATGTAAAGTACAATGCAATTATTGTCCTCCTGAACAAACAAATGTTATGGGAGATGGAGTGAAAAATCTTATTTCTATACTTACACAAGCTATGAATCATTCTGGACTTCCAAATGAGAAGAGAAGGGAACAATATTCTATTGAGTCCTTCATGAGGTAACGTCCACCTTCTTTCAGTGGGTCTTTTGATCCACTTGTTGCTAAACAATGGATTAGTACCATTGAAAAGATGTTTTCAGTTCTTCAATGTTCTGAACATGATAATGTCATCTTAGCAGTATATCGTTTGGAAGGTGAAGCTGATCAATGCTGGAATCTTATCAAGAATACGAGGCCAAGAGATGAAATTGAGTCCATGGAATGGGACTAGTTCAAGAACTTATTTATTAATAAGTACTTCCCTCGTATTCTTCAAACAAAGATGGAGAAAGAGTTTCTTGAACTAAAGAAAAAGGATGATGAATCTGTTGGTATATACGAAGAAAATTTTACAAGGCTTGCAAGGTATGCATCTGGCTTTATCATCCAACCTGAAAGTAATGTTGATCGATTCTTCAGTGGCTTAAAACCAAATCTTCGAAGGGCATTAGCTATAAGAGACTTTAGTAGATATGAATAAATTGTGAGTTTTGCTATCAAGGTATAAATGGAAGTTCGTGTTACATATCCATCTCATGGTTTTGACAAGAAAATAAAGATGGAGTTCAAGGAGAAATCTCATAATAATGGTGAAAAGAAGATGAATGTTTCCATATGCTCAAAGTGTGGAAAGAAGTATGGTGGAGATTGTCTTAAAGGGACTATAAAATGTTTTAAGTTTGGAAAAGAAGCTCATCGAGCAACTGAGTGTCAAAGTAATGGAAAAAGGGTTTCTAATGGTGTGAATAAAGAAAATACTGCAGAGAACGTACCACCAACACTTCAATGCTTCAAGTGCAATGAAATGGGGCATCATGCTAATCAATGCCCTAATCCAAGGGTTAATGATGATCGACATGAGCAACCACTTAAGGAAAAGGACAAAGGGAAGTCACATGTGATCACTATTGGTGATGTTGAATATGACAACGATGTGGTGGAATGATTAAGTGTTTATGTAATGGGATTAACAAAACAATGTTGTATATAGTATCGTGGAATATTGGAATATTTATGTATTGGTCTATTGTGGTTTTCAATAATTTTATGGTACCGGTAACTAGGGAAAGTGATTGAGATATTTTTGGAAAGAAGATGATATGCGCATAATGAAGGGATAAGAAGAAAATGAAGTGTTTGATAGTATTCATGAGCTGATTACTGATATAAGGAAATAGTTATATCATGGTTTGAGTATATAGAATTTTGGGGTTTTCGTATGTGGAAAGAGTTAACTTTTGACATCACTCATGTTTTCACTAAGATTCAATGGGTATTCATTTTTTTAGTGAATACATGATTAAGTCCTTAGAATGTTGGGAATGTGACCAACAATACATGTCTTATGATATATGGGGATCAACAATTGTATTAACATTCTTGTTATATGAAATCTATGGTAATAGTTTTCACTATATTATGAGAGTGGATTGCAGTATTATGGATAAGCCAAATGATTGGAATGGATTATGTTAGACATAATTTAGTATTGTTTAAGGATATAAGTTTTTTTTGATATTATTGATGGGATGTTATAGTAATGTAGTTTTAGAAAAAGGACAACTTGCAGGATGGGAGACAGCCCATCACGTCGGAGAAGGTTGTGGGAATCGAACCCACAACCGAAGTGTGACTGGCCTTTATTTCATACCACTGGCCTATAAGAAGTCCCTGGTTAGTAGAAACTAGTTTTATTTTATTAAGAGGAATGATATATGAAGTATAAGATCATTTTTGAAATCATATACGATCAACCTCACCATAGATGGACATATGTATATTTGATAACTTTTTCTAACCTTTTGTTTGAAACAGATGGAATGACCCATCATTCTATCACATGATCTGTTAACACTTCACGAATAACAAATTCAACTTCATTTCTTTAAGAGATGAAGTGGAAATTGTTCAAAGCACGAACAATAGTGAGATTGTACCAAAATAAAGTAAGTATTTATTCTAATACAAATTCTTCAACTTTAGGGATATGATCTTGAAAACCAAAAATGTTGTCCTAGTGCCCTTATATCTGATGAATCATATGGTAGCCTAGATCATCAGAAATTTATGGCTTTGTGATTGTTGGTTTTTTCATAGCCATGTTCTCTACCACTCTCCATCAGAACATGACGGTTAGATTTCTTTTCCATATCCATATTTTCACATATGTTTTCCTATGTGGAAACCCATTGATTAGTTAATTTGGGTAACTGTTACGTTTCATACTTCAGTTTTTAAAGCCATGTTTTAGTATTCCTTTTTATGATGTGGGTTTCTATTAAAGAAACTTTCGAGTAGTAAACCATTTATAACCCCGACGAATTTTTAGGGCGAAATTAATTTTAAGGGGGGTAGAATGTAACACCCCGAGATTTTATGAAAAATATTATTTTTAATTTCATTAATATCTTGTGTTGTACGCTACACCGAAAGGATCTTGCACAACACTCATCCCTAACATGGCTTTCATTACACGCAATCGCGACCTTCCACGATAGCAGGTGTTGTACGCAATATCGAGTTTCGCTAAACAACGATATGTTATATAATCTAACCGTTATGAATAGTAATACCCAATTTTTGAAAATTTTTAAATTTTATTTTTCAAAATTGTCTTCATTTTTGGATTCGAAATATCGAAATTAGCCTAGGGTGAAATTTTGGTATTTTTCTGAAAACTTTCAATTTTTGATGAATAGTGATAACACTGGGTTACTATTTAAAAACCAACTTTTTATTTAAATAATTATTTATTTTATTTAAATTTATTTTAGGTTAAAATTGATACATAATACCTATATAAGTTCAATTTAATTCATTAGAGTCATTTTATAATAATTTTAGATATATAAAAATTTTATTGAACTTTTCACCGTCTTTTACCCACCTCCTAGGAGAATTTTCAAATTTACATAAAACATAATTTTACTGCTTTTGTGAATGGAATTTCAAAAATCTGAGAGAAATGGTTGATTTCAGTAAGTAAAATGTGGTTCAATGAGATGAAAATAATTTTTGGTGAATAGTAACTTTTTACTTTTATTTACCACGGTTAAAAGTAAATAGGGTAATTAAGGGTACAAATGATATTATTATTACCCTAACACATGTCATAATTCAATTGTATAAGTATAATTCGACCAAAAACAACCTTAGGAATAAAATATGAACATTTAGGCCCACTTGGATTAGATTAGTACATTTAATATTAATTTATTTAATGAAGGGTTAAAATAGTTAAAATCAAAATTTAGTAAGTATATCATTTTAAATATAGGGTTATTTATAAGATAAATTCGACTATAAATATTAATTAGAAAGATAAAAATATTTACTACATAATGGAATTTTATTTTTAATTTTTAGACTTTAAATAATTTAATTTATTTATGACACAATGATGATGCAGTAATTATATTATTAATGAAATATTGACATAATTGATGTTATAAATACCCAAATAAATGTAATTTGAGACTTTTTATTAATTCCAATAATTTTTTAGGTTAATATGATATGTTATTATTTATTTAATTAACTTTTTTTGAACTAATCATTCTCTTATGATTTTCACAAAAATCAATTACCAAATAGTGTCAAAATTGACATAAAATAGTTTTTAAAACAAATATTATATTATTAATTTTTATTTTATTATTAAAATATACAGTTCGGCCAAATTACTTAGATAAGGTTATATATATTAATAATAAACAAATTGGGGTTATTTTGGCTTGTTATAGTAAGTTTATTAACATTATATTGTAAGAAAACAAGAAGACACGGTAAAAGAAAAATTATTTAACTTAAAGTTAAATCTAAATGATAAGGTTAAAATAGAAACCTAAACTTGCCTAAATTTTATTGGATGAGATAATTTCGATCCATCCCCACCTTAGATTAAAAATAACTCAATTTGGAGCTATTAAAAACCGAATATGACTATATAATAAAATAATATTTTTTGTTATTCCAAAGGTGCCCCTCTCCTCCCTTATAAAAGGGCACATCCTCCCTCTCTTCCTCACACCACATTGAGCCTTCAAGCTCGTCCAACCCCTGAAAAATTCGCTTCTCCACTTCCCTAGAAACATCCTAGAGGTCCTATTCTTCTTGAAAGACCAATTTTAGTGCCCTAAGAGGAGATCTCAAAGAGGCGCTTCAAAGAAGAGGTAATGTCTGTTACCGATTCTTTCAACTTTATTTCTTCTTCTACTTCTTATTCTTTAGTTTTTTCATTATGAAGTAATAAAATCAGTATCACTCATATATTGATATGTTATTATAAGTATAAAATAGCCCTATTTCACCATCAATCCATCCTATGAAAAACGAAATCACCGCGCGTGCGTACGTACGGAATACTGTCTCCACATCGTGGGGTAATCTCTTTTCGACACCTTACTTGGATGGGTATAATGTTGTAAATAAATAACTATATATGATTATTTCAAAGTGATATTGATTCTGAAATATTATACATACACTTCAATGCAATTCCATGATCATGGGAATGATATCATCGCTCGTGCGTACGTACGGACTACCGTCTCCACGACGCGATGAGATTCATTCTCTATGTTAACCATTCATGAATGATTATAAAGTATATATAATAAGTAATCATGAAATATATGACATAATAATGATACTGGATTTATATGTATATAAATGTATGTCATCTACTTAATTTCATTCAATTCAATAAGGAAACGAAAACAGCATTCATGCGTATGTACGACCTACCGTCTCCATGAACGGTGTATTTCATTTCATTTAATCGATCTATCATATATATATATATATATATGTATATACTGAAATATATATATTATATATAAATCATGTTTTACATTCTGTAATTATGTACATTTGGATATATGTAATAATATCAAGAACGAAAAGTCTAAACACATACGATAAATGAAATGATTTTACCCAAAACGCTACTTTAACATTGAATTTACAAAAAAACGGGTAATATAAAGTCATAATTGAAAAATATATGATATAATAACAATGAATATGATTATGTAATAAGTAAATGACATTATTTAAATCATTATACAGGAGGTTCGGATCCATACGAAGCATATCAAACTTAATGTAAGGGATAATTTTGCAAATCTCATTTTTATCCGAGATTGCTTATTCGTAAGTATTTACTGGGGTTATTTCTATAATCCATGTCCATGTTTTATAAAAGTGTTTTCATGTATTTTTAAAGTCCTTTTTAAGCATTTTTTACTTTTACTACATGGTAAGTAAGGAATATTTATTTTTTTTACGTTGCGTGGTACTTTTTTCACTTTTCTAGCAAAAGTACGAGAAGAATGATTTTTTAACTTATACGGCATGAAAGGATTTTTACGGTTTTATAAAGCCTTATTTTCATGAAGCTTCCTCCAAAAATATTTCATGACTATTTTAAACAAAATCTTTTTCTTTTAAATTTTCATGACGTTTTGTGAAAAGAAATTGATTTTGAAGAAGAAAGGATATTTTCCTCAAGAATTCATTTCAAGTGTTTTATCAAAACTATTTTTCCATATAAGATGACATTATTTATTATGTGTATGGTTCAATTATAAATTCTATATGATTTAGATGGTTTCACTTTTCTTCTGATAAAATGATATCCATTTGTTTAATATGGATTATGTGATGATGAGATGATGTTTGTGAAACCAATTTCATTTATTGGGTTTGAATGAATGATTTATGTTTATTTTGTGGCACACGAAAGAATGATTTAATTATGATATGGGTGGGACCTATATCTCCCTGCAATGAATTGGGTAAAGATTTATATCTCATGAGATAGACATGGCTGGAATGGTAAGTTAATCTGGTTCAGTGTTACAGGACTGAAACGACGAGTGAACTCGATTCAGAAAGGGACTTTTTCCACTAAGATGGTCTTGGAAGCAATGCCTTGGCTACTATGGAAATCATAACCTGCTCTTAATAATTTCCACAATTACATGCTTTATTCCCATGCTATTTTATCATGATTGATTTTCCCTTATGATATATGCCTTACGTACTTCCAAGATTCATGACTTTGCTCAAGATTTTGATGTTTTAATTTTATGTTAAAGTTTTTTCATTCAAATGTTTATGGATTGTTTTATGTTCTCTATGTTTACCCTTACTGGGAATTTGAGCTCACCCCTTTTATGTTTTCTTTTACCCAAGATATAAAGAAAGGTTTTAGGTAAGAAAAAGAGGGGGAAGATCTTTATGGGTGATGTTGAAGATCTTTCACCATGATTAGAAGATTATATTTCGAGTTTCCAAATACACTAAACTATTACGGTCCTTGTGTATCTATTTTTGTTATGTACTAAGTATTTCAAAAAAGTAATATAATGTCCATGTACGTCAAGCTTTGGGTCTCTACATGTATTTTTCTAATCATGTCGTCTGTTGGCGCACAAATAAGATGGGATTTGTTCCCTTGAATGAAAAGTTAATGAGATATGGGTCTTGATTGAATTAGATCAAGGAATTTCATGTCCATGTTTAATTTTTTCACATATGATGAGTTCAAATACTTGGATAAGTGAGATGTGATATACTTGTCATTAAATGAATTACATGTTATGTATTCAACGACTTAGTTATCCTTTTTTAGAGAATAAATAAATGATGATAGGCTATTACAACATTGATTTTTTCTGTTTCTAGTGGTTTCTTGATGTCATATAAAAGTTATTATATAGGTATACATATAATGTGTATGAAACATATTGTGGTTTATATGTTCATATTGAGATATGAGTATGTTTAATGGAGATCACACTATACCCCTTAATATCTTGAGTATCTCTAATGTTTTATAAGTGGAAACTCTTTTATTGCATTAATATGGATTTCATATGTGATGTTAATGACAATAAGTCCCATAGGTCCCCCAATTAGTTCATTGGATAATGATGAAAATGTTAAAAAAAATTCAAAATGAAGAGAGTTTGAAGAAATAAAAAATTCATATAAAAGAGTTTGGATAGACTCACAAAGAGTTGTCATGTTTCACATAAAGTCTATATAGAATTATAGTGTAAGTGTGAGATTGTTGGATATTTAGAAAAATATACACGCACAAGATGCATGTACACATTTCTATGATTCATGAAATATATATATATATATAAGGATATTATATATAGTGTGAATTTAATACATTCATATAATACAGGAATATAATCAGGCATACGATGCATGAATGATAATATAAAAAATAATATATATATATATATATGTATATATATATTATCAAATATGAATGAGATTCATATTCTAGGCGAGTTTCATTTAATGAAACAACCTATATAGCTTCCCCCAAATGGTTCATTTTCATTCTAACCAAATGTTGGTTTATTAATAGTTTATAATTTATTTATTGAAATGAGTTCAATGAATAAATACCCAATTGATAGAAATTTATGGGATGAGTTATGAAATGGGATCATTGGTATTTTCCTACAAAATATATTGGGTTCTGTTTGGTTTGGTGGTGGGATGTGTGGGAGGAGCTTCTAAACACACTTCTTCCAAAAACTATATTTATCTCATTTGTGAACGTGCTAGCACCCCTTTTAATTTTTGGTATCCTTATGAAATTTTTTTTGATCCCTCAATCAGTGAATTCCTATGAAGATAGAGCTTTCTTCGCTAGTTTTTTTTATCACCCTCAAGCACACTCTATCGAAGGAAGGAGATGGAAGCTACTATAATAGGGGATTTATTGGTACTCTATATTTTGTATTATTTACATGTTTATTTCATGAAGATATAGCTTTTTTTTCTTTCAGTTGCCTTCCATTCCAAATGATCGTTATATTATCATAAGAAACCCATCACATATATCTTGAACAAACAACAACAAAATCCAATTACTGAATAAATGATTCCTATATATTGGAAATAGAGTACACAATTATTGAACCTATAATTGATATTTTTATTAAATATATTAGAGGGACACGTTGAATATTACATATTTCAAACACAGTTCATTGAATATATCACAAAAAAGTTAGAAACAAAATTATTAAGTATATAGAATTTTCATATTTAGTAAATTCATATTGCTTATGGCAGTATATACATAAATAATAGTCATAAAATACATATTAAATATTAAATATATATATATATTGAAAATTCAGTGCATTTATGTTGCATATGGTGACACACATATTAAACATAACACATTTAGTATATGAAATTTAAGTGTACTTGTTGGAGAGATTGAATTAAATTTATCAATACGGATTTATTTCAAGTGAATACTACATTTTTAAAGAATAGGTTATTATAATTTTTTAATTTTATATAAAAAATTATATTTGTTTAAAATATAGAATATAATATAATATAATACTTTTTTATTTTGAAATATTCTATAGGGATGATAAGTATCATATATTACAGGTAAATGCAGTATTGGTTGGTAAAATGATGTCGTTAGGCCTACTTTACATCAACTAGAAATGAATAAAGTATATATATTTAAAGGAAATCATATATTTTATAATGGGTAAATTATAGAGTATTAAGATATATAGAGTATTGATGTGTAATTATATATTTCATATATTTCTCTATTTTCCAATCAATTCACCATGATCTTGTCAATAATCTGCATCCTCAAGTTTTCTAACATGGAAGAAGAACGCTCCTCCTCTCCTAAAATCCTCCTAGGGTTATGTGAATAAGCTTAGAGAATTTACATAACATGTTATTTAGATATAGGGAATTATGTTTAGGGCTATTAAATAAATTAATTAAATAAATTCAATAATCTAATAACATATGCACCAATGATTTCCTTAACAGAACTTCTTATGCAGATAAACTTTAGTTCGTGACTATGGTAAACCCCATGTTCCAGAATAAATTTACATCTTGTATTTTCTATATGAGGTTCTAAACAATGGTAAAACCATTTAAACCGAAACAATTCATGTTAATTCATTTAAATATATTAATATTTTTAATATTTTAATTCTTGGGTCTCAAGATGCCAAAACACCATGACAACTCTGAGGAAATATCCATATATATACATAGAAATATTCAATGGACAAATCCGACAAAAATATATTCATTACATTAAATATTAATTCTATAACATTCAAAATAATATAAATAAGGAATAAAAATTATATTCAAATTTATAGGAAACAAACTATGAATATTTTTCTTTGAAGATAAAAAATAATTTATTAAAGAATCAATATATATAAATTGTAACACTGTAAAATAAATTCACATAGGATAAATTTAATTAATTTAGAATACAATAAAATATTAAAAACATTAAAAAAAGTACCAAATAAATTTTAAATAAAAATAATTTATACATAGGAATAGTAGTATAAATAAATGAACTTGGTTTTTGAGGTACTATTAGAAGTCACATGCTTTATAGTCACACAATTCATAATTATAGGTATCGGAGTTTTAGAACTTAAAAAAAATTATTTTTATGTAAGAGTATATTGTTTTTTAACTAACTATACATTATTTTCGTAACTAAAGATAGCATATTTTTTTAACCAATAATATAAAATATTATAAGTAACAATAGAATACATTTTTAACCCATGGTAACACAAATTTTGAACTAAATGTATCATAAATTCTAATATAATTGTATCATAGCTTTAAATTAATTGTGGCATTGATTTTAAACTAATGGTTGAATAAATTTTGAAAAAATAGAAACATAAATTTTGAGATAACTATAACATAAATTTTTAAATAACGGTAGAAAAAATTCTGACTAATAGTAGAAAAAAAAATTAACACAATATTTTTTCACAAAATAACAAATGATAAATATATATGATATAACACACTGACATGTTGTATATTTTCACATATGAGAATTTAAATTATTTAAATCATGTGATGAATTATAATGAAACAAAGAAACACTAAATATTTAAAGGCACACTTGTAAAAAAATATCCCCATGTATTCAATCACAATAAAACCTTAACAAATAGATATCCCTATGTTTCATTTTGTTTAGAAATTTTTTTTAAATATTCATAAGTATTATTTGGGGCTTTTTTATTGTTTCATTACACATCATGTAATTAAACACTATATTACTAGACCCTAAACAATCATTAATAATTCATACTTGTTCTAGTATTTAAAAACCATGGTGTGACTACATGATTAAAGTGTCTTTGACCCTTTAATATGTTTCATATAATATTTCTCTCTCTTTTTCAAAAGAATTTGATTCTCATTTTCAGTGTAATTTTGTTGTGGTGGGAATTTTTTTATTTGTAACATTTTATTTCCACATAATATGAGGATTGAATGTATTATGGAAACAAATTATTCAACCAATTATTTGATCAATCCATTATAGAAAAAGGAAAGAGTATCATTTTAGTCAATTCATCTAGATTTTTTGGGAACATGGTTTCAACAATATCATTGAAATCCTTGAGATGAAGCTATTATTTTCTTGTCCCCGTCCTGTGAAAGTGTAGAAGGTGGTTAAAGACATGGGGTTCGATGAAATATTATGAAAATCATATGGAAGCACGCCTAAATCATGAGGGTGGATTGATCTAGGAAAGTGTATGGTAGTCTTTCATTGTTTGATTTCCTTTATTCAAAATATAGAGGCTACCTCATTTGGATTTCTATTTTTGGTTCTCATCTAGATTTATGATTTTGTTGTGTGGAAGATTCCTCATTGTATTAAACTCAATTTTAAAATCCACAATATCAATGAGACTTGGATCTAATAAAAGAAGACCCATGAGTTAATTTCACTCCTCAGCCCTCAAGTTATCCACCCTCGTGAGTTTATTTGTGTGGTAACGAGTGTAAGCACACATGAACCATAAAAAATATAGGGTATAAAGATAAGAGAAATCATGGTTAAGACATATTTGACCACTACAAATGGAATCAAAATTTTGCATTGCCCAAATTTACCCAGTGGGTTAAGCGGTCAGTTGTAACATAGCTAGGGTTGTCAACTCCACTGATACCTAAGAAGAAACCTATGACACAACCATTATATGAGGGGAAATTTGGATTTGAAGTGGCCAAATTCGGGCTTGATTTATGTTGATTAATAGAACACTAAATGACATGAGTGAATTCAATTTGATAGAATGAGTTGATACTAGGTTATTACTAAGGGTGGATTGAATGAATTCCATTTTAAATTATTTCAATTTTATTTACTTAAGAGGGATTCATTCAATGAAATTAAAATACCCATGTAACATAATAGTTTAACACCTTCACATACACATTATAATAACCTATATACTTGGGGAATAATTTTAATGTTCCCTCCAACATAAAGGCTCTTATTATAAAATGAAATGTGCTATAATAAAATCTAATAAGGAAGATAAAGATATAAAATTTTTGAATGAAAATATCAAATAAAATAAATGATTAACTATTTAATGAATAGGATATAACAACCAATCCATCCACAAGAAACTCAATTAGATCAACCCAAAAGATGGTTAGCCCACCATTTATGTAATGATCTCAATGTAAGATATAATTTGACACATAAGGGTGGAATTAGAGAGGGTAAAACAATAAAATGACACACTCCACCATTGTGTGAAGGGTTTTACATCATTTGGTGTTAATAGATGCACACGTTGACACAATGGTATCAATTTTTTATAAAGTATAACAAAATTAAAGGAGAATAATAACTTTTATTAAGAAACATATGTGATTCCAAAAACATACCTATAAAAAAACACACAAATACAAAATGACCACAAAACATTAAAATTGAAATAAACCTCAACATTTGCCTAAATCTGTAACCATCACTACCATAAATAATAATATTTAGAGCCCTAGTTCGATCATTTAATTTTCTAAGACAACCTAATTAATGAGGGTAGCCATAGGTGGTTGGAAAGTTAATGGTGAGTGGACTTTTATAACCTTGAAAAAAATGGTTTCAACTTGCATCAACCCAAATGATGGGCTAAAAAGAGATTCTAGATGGTAGAATTTCAGTGGTATATAGAAAAAAAATTGAATCCTTATATTCCCTCGATCATCTATCGAAATTTTATCACATTTAGAGTTTTAATCCTGATGTTATCATCAAAATGGTGGTATATCATTCTGGTCGACTGAATGTTTCCCAAAATTTAATCTTCCACTTGGTCCATCGGGATCACCACTGAAACCACCAAATTAGCTCTGCCTGCAATTGAATTTAATGTTTAAAATTGTATCTTCTGTCCATAATTGATGTTTATCTTGATTGTTTATGTATGTTGGACTCTACAGTCATTTTAGTTGTCTTTTTCCCAATTCACTTCACCCACAATAATCTAGATTTAAGTTTCAATATGAGTGTCTTACATTTCGAATATTCATATACTCAAAAATGAAAATATCTTCCTCAAAACATGGGAAAATTGATCATGTAATATCAAAATAAAATTATATAAGGGGGTGTTTTTCAAGTTGAAGAAAAATGAACCAAGTATTAGCATATTTTAATAAAGAATTGCAAACATGAAAATAAATGGAGTTTAAATTATAAAATGAACTAATTATATTTTCTATGAATAATGAATCACATTAAAATAAAAATACATACAATGGATATTATCCTATTTTAGTGGCTTATCACCATATAATTTCATTATTATTATGAGATATATCAAATGTATGTCAAAACTCTATTCTTTAATTGGAATTTAGCTAAGGAGGTGTATATGATATATACTGAGGGTTTTGAACTTAAAAATGAGAATGATAAGGTTTGAAAATTGAAAAGTCCATATATGGACAAAAGAATGATTCATGGTGTTAGAATATCTGGTTTTATGATGCAATAAAATAGTTTGGTTTCGTTAATAATGATGATGATTTCACTATATACATGTGTCTCAGTGGGAGTATAATAGTGTTTCTGATAGTTTTTGTAGATAAAAATTACTTATTGTAAATTACATATTGACAATTCACTATAATAATATGTGGCTAGGTAAATTTTTCTCAATAAAATACATGGGTGATGCATCTCACATACTATGTATGAAGATCTATAAAGATAAATCTAATAATTTTACTATACTGAGTTAAAACACATATATTTTAGTTTATCATGGAGAACTCTAAGAAGTGTTCTTTACCGTTGTTGTATTTCATGATTCTTAATAAGATTATGGATCCTTATAAAAAGTTGGAAAGGATTTATATGATTCATTATGTGTCCACTATAGGATATATATTGTAATTCATGTTATGTGATTGACTTGATGTCCCTTATGATTTGATCATAACAGGTAGATACCAACCCAATCCCTATGAAATTAATTGGTTTACTATGAAGAACATATTTATGTACTTAATAACTAAGGATGATTTATTGGACTTTATAGGAGAAGATGGTCTCTGTGAACAAATTTACAAAAATACTAGTTTCCCATCCAAAAAAGATGATGCGAAATATTAAACTGGATTCATATTTTGATTAAATGTTGTTGAAATTAGTTGGAAGATTTCAAAAATAATTAAACCATAGTGGAGTTGACAACAGAGGTGGAATACATCGTTGTACTAGATTTTGTGGAGGAAGCTATTTGGATCAAGTAGTTCATTTATAAACATTGATTTGTTCCTAGATTTGAGGTGACAATCAAGTTATGTTATGAAAACAATGGTGTTGTTTCTTATGAAAAGGAACACCTGTTTCATCAGAGGACCAAAAAAAACCTTCACAAATACTATATCATATAAAAGATCAATGAGAGGGATGATGTAAAGATCGGTTGGGTGGCTGCTCATGAGAATGTATTAGATCCATTAAAGAAAGTATTATCTCAACGTCAACATGAGGGTCATGTAGAATCTGTAGGTGTTATGGGTTGGTTGTAATAGTTGTGAATGTATCATGTAATTATAATAAAGTCAACCTCCAATTATTATTCATTAATGTCTTCTGAAATTAATTTTTCATGAATGATTCAATGATAATATCTCCCTCAAAGTACGATTATGAATTCTCCCTAACCAATGATCATTACATAATTTTATGGGTTGTAATGATATGAAATGATTAGCTTGAATAGATTCTTGTTCTAATTACAATGTTTTTTATTTTAGTTATGAACACTAAATTCATGAGGTAATATGTAGAGAATTATTACTTGGATTTATCCACTTAATTATATCTTCAGGAATGTCATGTAATCATCAATACACTTAGGGGTGTATTCTTATTAGTAATCCTTCTTATGTGAAGTTGGTGACATACCTAAAATGAGAACCTTCACACATTGATATCATACTTACATATTTCTACATGTTCACATAGCAATATGATTGTGGTTGGGTATTTTTTTATCATGTCATTGATAGGATCACGACCAAGATAATATTATTTAACTTGTGTGAAAAGTTAAAGTCATATGACCCTTGATTGAATCAGCCAAAAGAAATGCATGTTCATGATTAGTTGTTTCAAATGTGTTGTGTTCAAATACTTTGTTAAGTGACATGTGATGTACTTATCAAATAAATTACAAACATGTGATATATTCATTGACATGGTCAATCATTATCGAAGAATCAATAAATGATGAGAGGAAAATAGTAAATTGATATGTTACATGTCTATTGATTTCTTGATGTCATGGACAGAGGGATTATTTAGGTATACATATGATGTAAGTGATGCATCTTTTGGGGGACATGTTATTATTGAGATATGAGTATTCTTAATGGAAATCATACTAAAACCTTTATTAGTATCAGTATCACTGATGTTTTGCTGGGAGTTTCTCTTTACTTATATAATAGGGATTTCATAGTTGTTTTCAATGATAATAAGTGTCATAAGGTCACACTGTTAGGATTTTTTATAATGATAATCTTTAAGACAAATTTTTTGTTCAAAATGAAGAGTGTTTGAATAAAAATCCATATCCAAAAGTGTTTAGATATATTCACAACATGTTTTGAAGTTTCATATAATGACCTTATGGGATTTTAGTGCAAGTGGGATATTGTTGGATTGATCTAAAATGTACATGCATGATGATGTATGTACACATATATATAATGAATGGAATAAATATATAATATACATTTAATACAATCATATTATGGATGAATAATAATAATAATAATAATAATAATAATAATAATATATTAAATATGCATGAGGTGCATATTCTGGATGGGTTGCATTTGATGCAATAACCAGTACAGCTTCTCCAAAACAATTTCATTTACATTTGAACCAAATGTTATTTCATTCATATGTTTTCATTTATGTATTGAAATGAGTTAAATGAATAAATACCCAATGGATAGAAACACGTGGTATGTGTTATGAAGTGGGAGCCTCGAGCACTGGTTGAAAAGAGAATGATTTCTCTTCTATTTGGTTGTGTGATGTGCATGAGACACTAGTAGGAACTCTTCTTCTAGAAACATTTTTTATCTCATTTGAGAAGGTTCTAGCACCACTTCAGATTTTGGGTATCCTGATGAAACATTTTTAGATCCTTTTTCTAGTGTATTCCATTAAAGGTAGAGTGTTTTTTTGTTAGCTCTCATGATCACCCTAAAACACACTCCATTGAAAGATAGAGATAAAACCAACCACAAGAGGCAATTTACAAGTACTCTATTCATCAGATAACATACATGTTAATTTCTTGAAGATTGAACTACATACACTGTAAATAATTATAAGATAATCATACAAACCACATCATATATATCCTAAAAAATATTGAAACCCCCATTAGAGAATTAAAGTTTCATATACATTGGAAAAAAATTACACAATTATAGAACATGTAATTGATATGATTCTTAAAAATATTAGAGATACACATTGAAAATTACATATTCCATATATAGTTCACTTCATATATCAAAAACAGATTTGTAAACCCCAAATTAATTATATGGAATTTAAATATTTATTAAATGAATATTTCATATGGAGTGATTCGTCCATGGAAGTCCAATGCTGGTACCATGCCATTGAGATCATGGAATTCCCCCAAGCCCATCAACACCATCCATCCTCCACCATGCTCTTCATCTTCTATCTCATCCCCTTCCTTATCTAATACAATCTAGTGACCAACGAGGTGGGAGGGCCAAACCGCACCTTCCTTCACTGGATACATCACCTGGCCCTCTGAAAAACAAATCACATTTTTGACTGCCACCAGTTTCTCTACGATTCAGTTGCTGCCCGGTGGGGCTTCACTGGTATGGATTGTATAATATATCTTAAGGCATACCTCGATTTCCTTGGCCACCTCACCAAGTAGGTGTTTCAAAGGTCTTCCCTATCCCCACGTGCATCCACACTGATCGTGGATATCTAGTAGATAACAGTGCACTATGTGCGCCGCAAGGGGAGGTGTATGCTTCTGGATTTGACCATAGTAGATATATTTTAAAAAAAGTTCTCATGCATTAACCATTCATTCTTATCCCATGTTCAATTTCAATTTTTAGAGAGACTCTATATTCATTATGTATGGGTGTGTATTTTTATCCGCTGGGTCGAATCTCACCCTACCCCACAAGAATTGACAAAAAACATTGGACATATTTTATTATTACATATATATTACCCTATTCCTCAAACATTTGTCTGGCCAAAAGGCTGGTGAAAGGTACCCTCATGAGCATCATGACTCTTTGTGTGTGATTGTGGGAGGAGTTTTTTTAATAAGTTTTTTTAAAAAATATTTTTTAAAAGCTACTAGGTTAAAAATATTTTTCAAAATACACTACAAAGGCGGCATCGAGGATGCCGCCTATCCCCTAAAACCAAAAAGAATATTTTTTAAAATTTTTATTTTTAGATTTGGTTTTGTTTATATATATATATAAACAAAACTAAACAAAAATAAAATTAAAATTAAAATTTTTAACATAATTTATCTGGAATTTAAAATCCAGTAGTGTCATTACAGCATTCCAGATTCTGAAAAAAGCTCTCACTCAAGGCTCCCTTTTATAAGAGGACTTACCCTGGAAATTATTCTGCATTTCTGATGTGAGATTCTGATTCTCTCTTTCCTGTGCATAACATTCTGCATTTCCGGTTTGTGATTCTATTTCAAGTACGTGACATTGAAAGACTATAAAATATAAACTATAAGACCAATATAAATGAAACATAAAACAAAGAATAAACATATAAGTAATAGTTGAACACAAAAAAAATTCCTAAAAATATTAATGGAAAATAATTTATAATGTTTCAAATACAACTCCTTGAAACTTAAAAATGTTTCAAGTACGTGACTTTGAAATCTTATAAAATATAACCTATAACACCAACATAAATAAAACATAAAACATGGAGTAAAAATATAACAAATAGTTTAAAATAAAAAGAATTTCTTAAAAATATTGATGGAAAATAATTTATATGCTTTCAAAGACACCAACTTGAATCTTAAAAATGTTTCAAGTACATGACTTTGAAAGTATATAAAATATAAACTATTAGACCAACATAAATGAAACATAAAAAATGGATTAAACATATAAAAAATAGTTGAAAATAAAAATAATTTTGTACAAAATATTGATGGAAAATAATTATTTAGCTTTCAATGGAACCTACATGAAACATAAAAATGTTTCATGTACGTGACATTGAAAACCTATAAAATATAAACTATACGACAAACATAAATGAAACTTAAAACATGGATTAAACATATATAAAATTATTTAATTATTAAATTAATATTATTAATAATTAATTATATATAATTAATTAGTTAATTAGTAATTATAAATAATCAATTATATAATAATTAACTAATTAATTATTATATAATGATGTTTAATAATTACAAATAAATAATTATAATGAAAATTGTAATTTATAATTATATTACTAATTAACAAATTAACTATTATATAATTAGTAATTATATTACTAATTAACTTATTAATTATTATATAATACTTTTAAATAAATACTAATTATTAATTGCAATAAATAATTATAATTTATAACTATTTTCCTAATTAACTAATGAAAAAAATGGCCTCGAATCTATCTTTCTCAAAAAAACAACAAATTAATTTTTATATATTTAATAATTATATTACTAATTAACTAATTAATTATTGTAGAATTAATAATTAATAATTACTAATTAATTAATTACAAATTATATAAATAATAATTATATTACTTATTAACTAATTGATTTATATATAATTAATAATTATATTAGTAAATAACTAATAATTATTAAATAATTACTAATTTATAATTACTAATTACGAATTAATTAACTAATTATTATAAAATGAATAGTTATATAATTAATAATTATATTACTAATTAACTAATTAATAATTAATAATTAATAATTAATAATTATAATGAATAATTATAATGAATAGTTATAATGAATAATTATAAAGAATAATTATATTTATAATTAAATAATTAATTATTATATTATAATTTATAATAATTACTAATTAAAAATTATAAAGAATAATTATATTACTAATTCACTAATTAATTATTATATTATTAATAATTATATTACTAATTAACTAATTAATTATTATATAATAATTTTTAAAAAATACTAATTAATAATTATAATGAATAATTATATTTTATAATTATATTACTAATTAACTAATTTTAAAAAGGGCCTCAACTCTGTCTTTCTCAAACAATTTACTAGTTAACTAGTATATAACTAATAATTATATTACTAATTAACTAATTAATTATTATATAAGTAATTATTAATAATAACTAATTACATAATTACTAATTATATAATTAATAATTATATTACTAATTAATAAATTAATTATTATGTAATTTTTAATTACAGTAAAAATTAACTAATTAATTATTAAATAATTACTAATTATATTACTAATTAACTAATTATAATACTAATTAACTAACTATTTATTATATAATTTATTGTTAAAAATTAATAATTAACTAACTAATTATCATTCAATTAATTATTATATAATTAATAAATATATTCATAATTAACTAATTAGTTATTACTTAATTAATGATTAATAATTACAAATTAACTAATTAAAAAATATATAATTAATAATTTTGTTACTAATTAACTAATTAGTTATGATATATATAATAATTATATTACTAAGTAACTAATTAACTATTAAATAATTAATAAATATATTACTAATTAACTAATTATATTACTAATTAACAAATTAATTATTATATAATTAACAAATTAATTATTATATTATTAAATATTAATAATATTTATTAAATAATTAAATAATGAAATATATGTTTAATCTTTCTTTTATCATTCAATTATATCGGTCTTATAGTTTATATTTTATAGTCTTTCAAAGCCACATACTTAATTCATTTTTAAGTTTCAAGTAAGTGGTTTTGAAAGCATATAAATTATTTTTCATGAATAATTTTTACAAAATTATTTTTATTTTCAACTATTTCTTATATTTTTAATCCATGTTTTAAATTTCATATTTAACGGTCTTATAGTTTATATTTTATAGGCTTTCAAAGTCACATGCTTGAATCATTTTTATGGTTCTTGTAGGTCTCTTTGAAAACTTATATATTATTTTATATCAACATTTATTATGAAATTATATTTATTTTCATCTATTTGTTATATTTTTAATCAATGTATTAATTTTCATTTATGTTGGTCTTGTAGTTTATTTTTTATAGGCTTTCAAATTCACATACTTGAAACATTTTTAAGTTTCAATTAGGTGGTTTTGAAAGCTTATAAATTATTTTTTATCATCATTTTTATGAAGTTATTTTCATTTTCAACTATTTCTTATATTTTTAATACATGTTTTATGTTTAACTTTAATTGGTCTTATACTTTATATTTTATACAGTTTCAAAGTCACGTACTTGAAACAGAATCCCACATCGAAAATGCAGAATGTTTTACGAAAGAAAGGGAGAACCAGAATCTCACATCAGAAATGAAGAATGATTTTTCGGGTAATACCTATTATAAAATAGAGCCCTAGGTGAGGGATTTTGTTAGAATCTAGACTGATGTGGCCACATATCGTAGCTACATTAGCCTTCTTCTACTTCAGCCGCCCATATTGTAAACGTAAGTTGCTCATCTAGGTGCTCACGATGTATGAAATATGTCCACCCACTACAATTCCAGATGCCTTCATCAATAGCAACAGGAGACCACTACATGGAAACCAAGTACTGGGCCATCCCCCCCCCCATTAAGGCCCCCCTATTTCTGACTTACAACTTCTCGTTGAGCCTCACATTGCAAGAATTGACTTCGTTGGGGACATTTCCATGGTCATGAGGACTTTATGATGGTGTGTTAGGTAACAACCTATGTTTCCACATTTAAGACTCCATAATCAAACCTAAAAATGGAGTCATTTCATGATCCTTAGGGGGATGTCCATCATGGTGGCCCCATGTGATCCATGCAGGTAACCTTTGCATGTCACCTACCCTGTTTTAGCTTTCTTCCCCATGTTTGTCTTCCCCTCAATCCCCAACCCCCTGGATTCCAACACCATCCCTATTATCGAACACCCCTCCCCCACCCTATGCTACCCAAACACTCTTACATGCAGTGCATGAAGCCTATGCTACTACATAATAAGATTTTAGCAGCGCTAGATAACTCCATCAACAAAGTTACAATTTTTTATTGATCTAAGAACTGTTAAAAGGGAAATCCTTTTATCAGTGTTAAAAAAGAACATAATGATTTAGACCTTTATTAGCATTAGAAAAATGATGATATAGGGAGTCCTTTATCAGGACTAGAAAAAC